>JACCHX010000001.1:1270000-2016250 GCA_018907135.1 Kradibia gibbosae | reverse complement strand
CTCGGCGAAGCTGGTGGCCGCCCGGTTACACCATGGCTCCGCTGCGCTTTCCCTTACTTAGGCAATCGCTCGTTAAGGCTCCGACGCGTCCTGCGTCGACGGGCGATTTGGCTTTTTTTTAATTTTGGCTTCCCCCCCCCCTCCCCGGGCTCGCGTTCCTTCTTAATCACCGGTGAATTCCTAGCGCTCGCTCCTATCGATTGTATTGCATTACCCTCGATTGTCCCCCCCCATCGTTCTTCGTCCGTTTTTACTCTTCATTGCGCGTCGTGCTCCTCGATTTTTGGGTACTCTTCGATCCCTACCGGTTGGAGACGAGGCCGCGACTTTCGTTTTAAGGGCCTCCTCGCCGTGGCTCGTTCGAGCCTTTCAATGCCCTTCGTCGTGCTCTTCCAAAGCGTCGCACCCACGGTTTCTCTCCTTGCGTATTTCTATCGCGTAGTCCTGTGCCTTTCTTTTTTACCCTCCTCCTTTCTACACAAGTATCGAGTGCATTTATCGTAGCAGGCGCCCTTTCATCCCCGTCCGAGCCCTTTTCCGCGGTCCTCCTCGAATTCCCTGTCTTCGGGCTCCGTGCGCAACATCGGCCCTCGTCACTTATCGACACTGTCCGAGCATCTTTTTCTCTCCGTCCCTATTATTACTGCTTTGCTACCCTGCTTTACCCCCCCCCCCGCCCCGCCCCAACCCTTATCTTCACCTTACTCAAATCCCTTCTTTCCATTCTCTTACCTTTGCCATCGCCCGTTCGAGTTTACTTCAAAAATATCCATCTTCTCCCCGTTGTCGCGCCCTTTTGATTTTCCCTCTTCCCTACCAATCTTATCCTCCCATCCTTCGGCATTGCACGAGGCATTGAATTTGTGCCTCGCTGTGAATTATTATGGACGAGGATTTCTAGCCTTTTGGAAAATAAATAAAAATATTTATATTGGCTAGGTTGATAAGGGAGGAGAAAAAAAAAAACAAAAAAATACGCCGAAGCGCTATATTGTCTTATCTAGTCCAAATAAAAATATATGTCAACCAAGTGTAATATTGAGCATATATGCTAATTCTTAACGAGAGATTTAAGGTTTTTTTTTTTTTTTTAATCAAATTTTCAAATTTTGTCCTCTTTTTAAATTGTTTGACTAATCCAATTCTGCTTTCGACTCCGTTGAAAAGTAATTACAAAAATAAGCTTATTTTATTTACACTTAGCGTCGCGCATTCGTAAATTATGTGTAAATAAATGTTTTTCAATTTAACGGCCAATGCGGTTGGCATCGGAGCTCGACTTAGACGGGGCTAACTAACTTTTGTACATCAGCGCCTTTTACAACGGCTAAGGGCCGGCTTTTTTAAAAGCAGCGCAGCTACCTTTCAAGGCCCTCTAGCCGTTGTGGAAGCCGATGAAAAAGCTCGCGTCAGAGTTCCGGAATATTGGACTGGCGGGGCAAATATTTACAATTCTTATCCAGTGAAGTCTCGTCTAACGTCTTCTTCTTCTTCTTCTTCTTTTTTTTTTATTGCATACAAACAATTATTATTTTCCAAGCAGGAGTTGCCGCTCAAAAGAATCTTGAATTATTTCAAATGCATTGCGAATGGAGAAAAGAAGAACCGGGTCGCAACTCAATTCGACAACAATACATCCAAATGAATGATCTGTCGATTTCAAATGGAATCCAATTTTAGTTAAACTTTTGATTTAGGGGGGGGGGGAAATAGCCTTATTTCGCAAAGCCCCAATGCGCGGATGCCGGCATTAACGATAATTCAAGCAAGCGATAATAGCTTTCGAATATTTCCTTAAGCGTTGCGCCTCAATAATGTGTATCATCTCTGCCCGACAGATGAAGCATTAAATAATACGCTCGAATTAACATAAAAGGTCGGCCCGAGGAAAATATACAATGCGACACCACAGCGCACAATTGAAATAATAAATAAGTATATCTCTCGATTCCGACTAAACGGGATCAGAAAAATACCGTTCCAATTTACTTCGGATTCGATAAGCTTAATGCCATAGTTTACATCGATCTGGTGGAATTTTCCAAATGCGTACAACAGTACACCTATCTAATAATAACAAAAATAAGAGACGAGCTGATAGCGCCTTTGACGAAATATAATACAAAGTTCGTTAAGTTTTGTCCCCGGAGCAAACGACTTCAATGGAAAATAATAATTTTTGGCCTCTCGTTCGGATTATTCGTGACTGCGCTGTAATTTAATCAGCGTTACATATCATTATCAATTAATAAAGTCGGGGCATCGTAAATCATGGGGAGCGGATCCCAAAGCTTGGAGCGTGACGTTAAGTCGGCGTGGACTAAATTCTCCTGGTGCGTTTAAATTTGTACCTTATCGTGTAAATAATAAGAATTATACTATCTATCGTTTGGCTTCGGTATTCCGAAATATTATCGTTAGTCGAAGATAGGAAAATAGACTTCTAACGTAAGAGAATTATTGCCAGTCAAACGCTTAATAGCTATATTAATTCTTGTTAATTCTCCTCAATTGTTATGTTGACTCGATTTTAATCTAGCGAGGAGCTTGGCGTCGAAATTTCGTCGATAAAACAATTGCACACGACTTTGTAGGACTTTTTGAGCAGAGGCCCTCGTTCTCGTCGAATTTATCGATTGCCTCTTCTTCTACTCCTTCGTCCTTTTTTTAAATAGTAATAGTAGTTTTTTTTTTTTTTTTTTTTTTTTTTGTTACAATAAGGCACGCATCGGCCTAAAGCAGTGGAGAAAAGTAGCCCGATAATGAGGCGGTTTAAGCAAAGAGTGACGCGAAGCGTTGTAAAATTAAGCATTTCGCATATTGTTCGTTTAATATCGAATTCTTAATATAAAAACGACAAATGCATTTATCTCGCGTCGCTTTTAGTAAATTTATAATATTGTGTACGAGCGAAGCTTTTTCGAGTGTACCGAAATGTACACCAAAGTCTCCGATAACGATTTGCTTTTATTATTTTCTTGTTTTTTTTTCTCTCCCTCCCTCCCTCCCTCCCTCTCTCTCTCTCTATTTATTTCTTTCTCCTTCTCAATTTACAGCAGATACGAATTTATCAAAGTTTATAAATTATATATTTGATAAATGAAGCGAGCCAACCAATTTCGTCTTTTGGCGTTTGGACTTCGATCGCAAGCTTAACCAGTCGACTACTCAATTACCCCGGCACACGTACATCGTGTGTTCTTTTAAAATTCTCGTGACGCCTCCCGCGATCTTAAGAGCTTATTCATTTATTGTGGTAGGATTTATATTTTAGAAGGGGAAATCTCGTGCGCCTTCTACTTTACTACGACCAACACAGCCAATTAACTTTGTGTCGTATCGTAAGTTACGTCATTTGCTTAGTGAACCTACTACCATTAGCACTAATATTATATTATATGTTTGGGTTGTCTTCCAAGTTCATTTCACATTACCGTAAAATACCGACTGCTATGAACAGCAGATTAATAAAAGTTTCCGGTAAGTGGACACAAAAATACACGTTTAACTAACCAACTTTTAATAATATTTCTACTTTCGTTAATGTAATATTTGCCAAACTGTCGTTAATTTCAAATAAATACATATATAGATTTATTATACTTTTAAGGTTATTTCTTCTGAAATATTTGAGATTCTATTGCAGTATTATTAAAGCCATTCTTTTGAATTTAACTTGACAATAAGTGGAGAAATTTGTTTTTTTCTTTGTGCCTGTTTTTTTTTTTTTTTTTTGCTTTTTTTTTGCTTTTTTTTGTCTCTCTCTCTCTGTCTCTCTGTTTCGAAAAAGTCGCGAACGATAATTTATTAGAAATTATTATGAATAATCGGCAATTTGATCAAAGTTTTATTTTGAACGATCCTCCAAATATTTCTCTTAACTTTCAATGCCCTATTTAATTTTATATACAATTACTTTTGTTTAAAAATAGTTATTATTAAGAAATTTTGCCTGTCGTTATATAAGCTGGCTACATTTTCATTTATAATACAATGATTACAAATATCAATAGTACATGTTTATTTTGGTAATTCCACCTGTAATATATGGCTCAAATATGTATGAAAGCAATGTAAATAAGACTAATAATATTATCAGTATAATTTCTATTTATTTTTACTTAGCTTTGAAATCACTTATGCAAAGAAAACAAAAAATCCATTCTATAAAATAAAACTAATCGAGAGCACATTTTTAATCAATACATATTAAAAAAAAAATATTTTCTTGGTTACATTCGTCGATTGAATTAAAATTATAAAGAAAATTAAATTAATTCTAAAAATTTTGCCAATAATAAAATTAGCTGTACCGTGGACTTGTGATAAACTGGTAACTATAGATTCTGAGCCATCATTTTATTATCTTTTTTTTTATTGGTAAATAATTTTTTTTTCTTGTCTCTATTTTTTATTATTTCTTCACTTTTGGAGCGAGTATCAAACCGTACAATTTGAAAATATTCTCCTGTCCGTCCCAAGAATTATTATTATTTCTTTTCCTTACCATAGAATTTCTCATCGCAATTAACACAAAAAAATGTCTCTTAACAATTTTCTCTTGACATTAGGAGTTCTTATTAAAATGATTAGATTAAATTTTTATACAATAAATACATTAGATATTGCTAATCTCAATTTCTACAAAACAACTAAAAGCTCTGCTTACAAAGAATCTGTTTCATAAACTTAATTATCATAAGCACACATAGCGTGGTCATGCGTGTCAACGAGTGGAAAACAATTTAAAATACATTATTTTCATGAATTCTGTTAGTATGTCACGATGGTATTATTTCAAATTAAAAATACACCTCTTTACACATCGATGACAATAAGTATCTGCTCTTATCAAATAGAAGACTGCTTTTGTCAATACAAATTGTTTTCTTATGTGATTCATGTATTAGATAAATTACAAAAGTACCCCGTCGCGATTAAAGTATTTTTCCTTATTTTGTGCCGTACAGTGTAATAATTCAGTTGGCACAATAATATGAATCTGGCAATGCCCGAGCCGACCTGGACATTGAGGCTGAAATTTATACAATTCAAAGTTGCCCGCAGTGACGCTGCAGCATTGAGAGCCGAGGTGGCGAGAGTCGAAAAAAATTGCCCGAGTCGTTTTGGAAAAGGGGCGACAGGGCGCACCTTTGCGAGAGAGAGAGAGAGAGAGAGAAAAAAATTAGCAATCGGCGGATTTCGCAACGATCGGCGCCTCGGTTCCTTGTACGATTAAGCGCAGCTCGGTGATCGGCAAGCCGCGAGAGACATCGACGCCGCGCGAGCTATCGATAATGACACTTGGCGATACAACAATCGAGTTCGTTGACACGAATTATTTTTAAAACGGAGCAGTACGCGTAACGATTAGATAAAGAGGAGCGCCTTGCCGCGTAGCGCTGCTGAAACAAGGTCACCACCGTGCATCCCGGTATCTCTCGGCGCTAGATATACTCCCGCGCTGGGTAAATAGACGATTGATTGCCTTCCAGCATTCGGGCACAATCTCTTGGGCGTATTCCAAACAGAAGCGCGCCTCGCCGAGTAGCGCAAAATCATCGTTCCTCTCGACAGCTGCATTGTTTGTCCTCCCGGGTTGATTTATGGCTCCTTCGGGGCGAGGACTCCCGGAGTCGGCTCTTAGAATCAAAGAGATCGCAATAGCGAGCTTGGCGACAGGCGAGCGACGCTGGTGAAAAAGCGCCTTTTCTTCCAAAGGCCCTCGCCTCCTCCTCCTCCTCCTCGCTTAGCGAGATTCCAAAATCGATCTCGGCTACGGAGTGTCCGCTCTTTATTTCGGCTCTCCACCCCCGTTCGCCCCGACGATCAAGGAAGAAGACTCGGGCTCCGAAGCCCCGATTGTCGAGTTGCCAACGTCGATCCCGAGCGGATTCGCGCGGTGCGTTTCGCGGTCTCCTCCTCGGGGGGGGGGCTTGGCTTTTCTTGTTTTTTTCCCAATTAGGCTTCTTCGCTACGGCGTGCGTCAGCCGTCGAGCCTCGGTCCGACATAGATCAAGGACCAACAATGCCACCGGCGGCCGACTCGTAACAACGCAGGCCTCGACTCGCGCGTCCTCTCTCTCTCTCTCTCTCTCTCTCTCTCTCCCCTTCGCTCGGCGCTAATCGAGTCTCGCGCTCGTGTGCCTCGGACTCGGGGTACTTTTATTCCCGGAATCGGGCCGCGACACAAAAGTCCGGGCTCCTCGAGCGGGGGCCCCGCCGGCCGTCGTCGACGCAGTGCCTCGGGCGAAAGGTTCGGGCTTCCGCGCGGCCCGATTCCCGGAAGCGCCCGGTACAAGCGACCAATCGGCTCGAGATCGGCGGGCTCGACGTTTTTATCGACCTTGGGCCCCTCTCGCCTCGGGACGATTCCTCCCCCGAGGGACGGGGGCGCCCGTTCTCTATCTCTCTCTCCGTTGCCGCTGTTGTTCGAGGAGGGCCTCTTCTCCCCCGCGGAACAGAGAACCTCGGGCGATTTTGCGGTATTTCTTGAGCCAAAGAGTGCGTCGGTGGTTCGTTTTAGCGATCGAGCGCTCGCCGATTTTTTAAGCGAGACGAGCTCGACGCGACGAAAGGGAATAAGTAGCGATATCTTTGATCGCCTCGTTATCAAGCGAGGTTTTTTTTCTTTTTTCTTACATCTCTATGAAAATCTTAACGAACGAATGGCTCATTATTTTTCTCTCTCTTTTCTTTTTGTTTACAGGTTAATTGTATAACATCGAAAATGGATGATAAAGTGCAAGCACAAAAGCCAAAAAATCCGAGGGAGAAGGCAAATCCACTGAGCGCATTAACGTTTGGGTAATGATGGTCGATGAACGATAGCTGTTTCGTTCGGTTAATCGTTGCTTTTTTAACAACGTCATTGGGTTTTCTTTTCGTTTTTAAATTTTAATTCAGTGGCAAAATTGGAACAATTTGATTTAAATGCATTGAGGAAAAAAAAAAAATTTGTCATCACTTTTAAATATCTTCTATTTTTCTTTTTCTTTTTTAATTCAGCGGTACGCTTTGAATAATTCATAATGCAGTGTATATGTATTTCATTGCTGTGAATTCAGGTAAAAAAAAAAAAAATAATAATTAAAAAAAAGATGTAAAAATTTTTGCTGCATCAAAGTTTTTTTTATTTATTGTGAGAACATAGTTTTTTTTTCTTTATCAAAAGTTTTCATCGATCTTTGCCCCATGAGTCTTGTATTTTTTTATCAATCTTGTATTATATTGAAATGCATTGATAAAGTAAGAATAAGTGTGATTAAATTTGTAATTCATTAGTTAAAGAGTACAAAAAATGTGTAATTTAAATTTATTTTTTATTTACAAATCTTAAATATGATTTGATTATGTTTACAATCTTAAGTAATTCATGTTATTACACGAAGATCGCTGATGTTTACAAAAAAATGTTTGCCATTGGAATAAAATTTTTCACATACTCAAAACAAACAAATAAATCGAGTCGTATTAAAACAATAATTCTTTTTATCGATGGACTAAAGGAAAAAAATTTTTAACAAAAATTTAATTTTCCCTTTTTAGGTATATTCTACCTTTGTTTTGGGTGGGTTATAAAAGAGATCTCGACGTGCAAGATTTATACGAGCCACTAAAAGAACATTCGAGCCATAAACTAGGAGAGAAGCTTTCAAGGTTATGGGAGGAAGAATGCGAACGTGTCAATAAAAAGCAGGCCTTGAGAAGAAAAAGCAGCATAGATTCTGACGATTATGTTCCAACTAAGAGTCAACCGAGCTTATTTAGAGTTCTCATGAGATGTTTTGGTGCCAAAATAATGCTCTACGGAGTATTGTTAGCAGTTATGGAAATCTTGCTCAGGTAAATAAAATGAATAAAGCACAGATGTAAGATTCTATTTTGTAAGTGATTTAACGACTCTTATTAGTGATTTTTTAAGCATTTGAGAAAATTGAACGCTAGCTCCATATCTATTACGGAAACACATTTGTAAATATATGTATACATAACTTATATTTAATATAAGTTAGCAGTTTCTAAATTTTTTAACATAATAAATCTATAATGTTATTTGAAAATTTACAAAAAAGTAGTATTATAAACATAATTTCAACATCGGATATTTCTGAAATGTGTTTACTTGTGATACATACGTATCTTTCTTATAAATAATAAATTTTTCTTCAATGTTATAATAAAAAAAAAAATAAATAAATAACAAATAATTATAAAATTCTTTTTCTTTCCAATTATAATTATAAAAATATTGTTAGTAAATAGTATAATTTAATTGTACTTATACTTTTAAACTTATGAAGTACTTTGTATTTAAGGTATTTCATCTAAAAACTAGTATTTGTATTATATTTTTAATGAGAAACAATTGATACACAATAAATACACAATTCAGACTTAAAACAATATGATAAAACTTTATTTTCATCCTTTAAATTAAAATTAATTAAACGTTCGGTAAAGATATCGAATTTGAACACGCATCCATTGTTATAAAACGCTTACAATCAACAGTAAAATACGTCTTATAATACAAATTTATTTCAATAAATAAATCGCGTGTTCAATAAAAAAAAAAAAAAAAAAACCATTCGTCTTTTCGCATATCGCGTAAATAATTGAAGCGTATCGTTCGCGAAACGAAAGTACAATTTTTTAATAAGCATTTCCTACTTCATATCCGTAATGAATTTCGATGACATTCGAATAAAGAACGCAAATCCAATTGAAGCATTTTTTTTTTTTTCAAATATCCTTAAAAATTTTAATATTTCAAAACTCGAACGGGACCATACGTTTGAATTAAGATATAATTTAGAGAGAGAGAGAGAGAGAGAATAAAAAATAAATGTCCTACACGAGTAATGTAGTAGTCGATGCAACGATGCTTATCGGATGATATCACGATTTTATTGTACCGCAGAACGATGTTGTAAGCTGAGTCAAATTTGTCACATATTTCAAATAGCGATTGGAATTATCAGCTTCGTGCAATCGTGATGAAATTAAACTTACTTGTCTCTATTTGCTGAACAAACCAAGATAGGAGAAATGATTTATGTAGCGTAATATTGGTATTGCATCCGACGCGGAGATAGAGAGAGAAGGACAAAAAAAAACAACGATCAACCAGCAGCAGCTACGCGTCTATCGCGACGATCGATATTTATCAAAGATTATCGTTGTGCCGATTGTCATTGGAGGCGGGGGCCCCCCCCCCACCCCCATTTTAACGCCTCAAAAATAGATTATCGCGTTCGAGCCCGAGCGGGCGGGCGGTCGTCGCTTCCGGGGTTGGCGTCAAGGAGACAAGGCCTGCGGATAAAGGGTCCCTGGTACTTTGCAGAGTCTCGCAGCCGCTGTTCCTGGCGCGGCTGCTGCGCTACTTCAGCGGCCGCAACCAGGAGACGATAAGCCGGGAGGAGGCCTTCGTCTACGCGGGGGCGGTCGTGCTCTGCTCGGCCCTGAACATAATCGTCATACACCCCTACATGATGGCCATCCTGCACATGGGCATGAAGATGCGCGTGGCCTGCTGCAGCCTGATTTACCGCAAGTCCCTGAGGCTCTCTCGTACGGCCCTTGGCGAGACGACCGCCGGCCAAGTGGTCAATCTATTGTCGAACGACGTTAACCGCTTCGACATGGCCACGACCTTTCTCCACTACCTCTGGATAGGGCCCCTGGAGACCATTATCATTATGTACGTGATGTACAGCGAGGTACAAGAGTCCGCGATCATTGGCGTAGCCACGCTACTGATGTTCATTCCTCTGCAGGGGTTCTTGGGAAAGAAGTCGTCCTCGCTGCGACTCAAGACAGCGATTAGGACTGACGAGAGAGTTAGATTGACGAATGAGATTATTTCAGGGATACAGGCCATCAAGATGTACGCCTGGGAGAGGCCCTTCAACGCCCTGATAGAGAAGGCCAGGTTCAACGAGATCAAGGTCATAAGGAGCATGTCCTACATAAGGGGCGCCATTATGTCCTTCATCGTCTTCTCGACGAGGCTCTCGCTGTTCGTCACCATACTGGTCTACGTGCTCTTCGGCAAGCACATCAACGCCGAGATTGTCTTCATGATAACCGCCTACTACAACGTCCTGCGTACCGACATGACCGTCTTCTTCTCCCAAGGCAAGCCCGCGCTCCCCCTAACCCCAGAGGCGGCCGCCACGGCCCACGGCGATCCCGACCTCGGGGTCGTAGCTCGTCCTCCGATATCTCCCTCGGTCGTCGTACTTTCCACCCCCGCCCTTCCCTCCCTCCGCCGCCTCCTTTTCCCCAATCCGCAAGAGCTCCGGTTACTCCCGCGATAAACGCTACGTGTACACCACCCGTCGAAGGCATCGGATGCGCGTTGCTTTTGTACGATAACGGCGAGGGTGCCCGAGTCCGTCCCCGATCGCTCTAGATCTCCGTTGGATTCGAATCCAATCGACTATTGGCCCGATGATAGACCGCTTTCCAATTCTCGCGAAAGACCTTAAGACGATCGATGGGGATCATCGTCGCTCTCTACGTCGGTGCGCGAGCGCGAAACTCCTCCTTCGAGGTCCACACACCCCCCACCCCCCCGCAATGATCCGCGCTTCCTCGAGAAAAGGGCCTCCTCCGGCCTCGATAGCGGCAACGGCGAAAAAGAATCGAGGCCAGAGCCGATAGTCTGACGGTACCAAGAGCGGGAACTATCATTGGCTTGCAGGGATAACCCAAGTGGCCGAGGTGATGGTGTCGATAAAGCGCCTGCAGAACTTCATGATGTACGAGGAGGTGTCGACGCGAAGCGACAGGAGCATGGTCTACCCGCAGGACCGAGAGGCCGGGCACAAGCGGTCGGGCAAGGGGGGCAAGAAGGAGAGGTCCATCGAGAACGGGCACTCGGTCAAGTCGGCGAGCCCGGCCGCCGAGGGGGAGCAGGAGCAGGAGCCCAAGCCCGAGCCCGAGCAGCAGCAGCAGCAGGGCACCGTGCGCATAGTCGACGCCTCGGCCAAGTGGAGCCCCTCGGAGAGGGAGGACTTCCTCCGGGGCATCGATCTCAACGTCAAGCCCGGGGAGCTGTTGGCCATCGTCGGACAGGTCGGAGCCGGCAAGTCGAGCCTCCTCCACGTCGTCCTTAACGAGATACCCGTCTCTTCGGGCAGCGTCGAGGTAAAAGGCTCCCACCCGCGGTAGTGTACTCCACCCGCTCGCAGTGGGCGCTCAAGCCTTGAAACTACTGTTCGCAGGTCGACGGGAAGATCGCCTACGCCAGTCAGGAGCCTTGGCTCTTCGTCGGCTCGGTCAGGCAGAACATACTCTTCGGGAGGCCGATGGACCAGCACAAGTACGAGCACGTCGTCAAGGTCTGCCAATTGAAGAGGGACTTCAGATTGTTTCCGAACGGCGACAAGACCATCGTCGGCGAGCGAGGGCTGAGCCTCTCCGGTGGCCAGCGCGCAAGGTACGCGCGTCCTCTAGGATACGGGGGGATCGTCGTCGCCTACCTTCTTCTTTTGGGGGCTTTGCCGGGCCCGGGCCCAGCAGCGGGATCGAGAGCTCGAGGGCAGGCGAATAGAGGCGACCGGCCAATGACAATTTGGCCCCCGTACCCCACCCACCCGTTAATTTATTCTCCCGTAAGGGCCTGACCGATACGATGCCGGTCCTTTGGCCTCGTTGAGCGCAGCGGCAAATCGTGCGATTTTTGCCCTAAGGATACTTTGCGCGCTACGTTACAGCCGATGGGCCGAATTGATAACGATAATTGCCCCAGTGCGTGTATTATATAATTGGTGCATTGTGAAAATAGGAGCCTTGGGAATGCTTGTGAAAATGGCAAAAACCATAGATTTTCGCGGCCTTCCACGTGTTCGTAATAGAGGATATTAAAAGCTTTCAACTTATTGTTATCTCTTCCTCTCGTTAATAATTAAATAAATATATATATATATATATATATATATATCTATTGTAACAAATTAAAATACTGCAAATCCGGGCTCTTAAGCGATTCTCATAATCGTTGCGATATCGATGAATAAGAAGAATCAATTGGAAACACTTTTGCGCAATACCGTTGCGAGAAAAGTTCGTACCGCGGAATCGCACCGAGGTGCTCTCGACTTTCGGCCACCGCGCCAGCGACCGATTAACTTAGAAGCTGAAAATTCACTCGCTTGATAAGCTTACCGACTACGAGACGCGTCGAGTCAGCGGCTAAGCCTCGCGTGATCTAACGGGCGATCGTCGGTCTCGCCGCTCCGCTCCACTCCACTCCACTCCCGCTCCTTCAACCTCCTCGTTGCATCCATCGCCGCGCGGCTCGAGCGATCCCAAAACTAGGGATTTCCGCGTGCTTTGCACAGTTGGGTAATTCGATTGGTTGGCTTGGGTTCTTCGCCTGTCTCCCGAAATCGCGGACTCGAGAGCAATCGCGGAAGGCTCTGCCGAGGCAAAGGGCCAAAGGCACGAAAGCAATATTGTCCCAGACGGAGGAGGGCGTTAACTCGTGCCGCGTGGCAAATTGGGAACAATTGCAATGTTGGTGACTTTTTTTTTTTTTTCATTTAAAGGCCCCATTCGATATTGAATGAGAAATTGGTTCGTCGTTTGTCTCCGATTATTATTGCTTCGGCCAATGCCTTAAAAAAAAAAAAAAAAAAAACAGTATTGTAAAAGCTCGATCGCATTCGTGAGGATTCGTTGCTCGCGCACGAGTCGTTGAATTGTTAACGCTTAACAATAATAATAATAACAATGATAATAAGATACCGATAAAGCGGGAGATTTGCTTTATTAGCGCATCGCATCGTCACTGGATGGTGAACAGTTGAAAATTGCGTTGGGTTAAATCGCAAGTTACCGAGGAATCGATAAATCCGCCAAGAGCCAAACGTAGGACGTTGTTATATTTACGCGTCCCTTGACCCCAATGTTGCAGAATCAATTTAGCAAGAGCAGTTTACTCCGACACGTCGATTTACCTTCTGGATGATCCGCTCAGCGCCGTGGACGCTCACGTTGGCAAGCACATATTCGACGAATGCATCGTTAAGTACTTGAGGAAGAAGACAAGAATTTTGGTGACTCATCAGCTGCAGTATCTGAGAATCGTGGATAGGATCGTCGTTTTAAAGGACGGACGCATCGCGGCTCAGGGGTAATCAATTTTCCTTACAAGCAGACCCCGACTCGACCGAGCCCTTGGATTTCAAGGGCACACGGTTTGGCCGATCGCGCGATCTCTCGCAGGATTAAGAAACGCGAACAAAGAGGGGTAACAAAGCCAAAACGATGCCCTTTTTTTTTTTAGCTCGTTCGACAACCTGATGGCCCAGGGCGTCGACTTCGGCCGGCTGCTGGTGACGCAGCCGGTCAAGGCCCACGAGGAGAGCAGCGCCTCGGCGCCCTCGAGCCGGGCGGCCTCCCGCCAGGGTAGCATCACCTCGCTGAGCTCCTTCATGACCAACGAGAACAACCTGTCGTTCGAGGACCCGGTGGAGGAGGCCGAGAGCCGGGGCTCCGGCCACGTCGGCAGCTGGGTCTACAAGGGCTACTTCCGGGCGGGGGCCAACTGCTGCGTGGCCGTGGTTGTCTTCGTCCTCTTCGTCATGGCCCAGTTCTTCGCCAGCGTCGGCGACTACTTCATCGCCGAGTGGGTCAAGATGGAGGAGGGCTCGCCCGTGAGTGCCGCCGCTCGAGCCTCCTCGCTCTCTCTCTCTCCTCCTGGGGGAGAAAAAAAAAATGCTCGTTCGCCCGGAGGCGGAGGAGGAGGAGCAGGAGGCTCGAGGGAGGGAGTCGCCCCGGCGCAGGGGGGCCCAGAGCAAAATTGTCATTCATTTTTTTTCCCCCCTTCTTTCTTTCGCTCCGCAGAGATTCGTCGGCGAGAACGGCACCGAGGTACTGGATTGGAGGGGGCCCATATCCCGCGAGAGCTGCATATACATTTACAGTGGGATTATAGTGCTTACGATCGTGGTAACCCTCGTACGTTCGTCTTGCTTTTTCGACCTGTGCATGCGGGCCTCGAGGAGGCTCCACGATAAAATGTTTAGCTCGATTAGCTGCACGACGATGCGCTTTTTCAACGCCAACACCTCTGGCCGCATACTCAATCGATTTTCCAAAGACATGGGCGCCGTCGACGAACTCTTACCCATAGCCCTTATAGATTGCTTGCAAATCGGACTGACCCTATTTGGTATCATTATAGTCGTAGCTATTTCAAATCCATGGCTTTTGATTCCGACCTTTTCTATTAGCATTGTTTTTTATTATTTAAGAGTTATTTATATATCCACGGGCCGAAGTGTCAAGCGGTTGGAGGGCACTAGTAAGTATCTCTCACATTTATCGTTATACTGATTATTAATGGCGTCTGTTTCGTCGATTTTGTGCTTTGTGCTTGAATTTTTTTTTTTTTTTTTTTTTTCCCCCTCTCTTTTCTCTCTTTTCTCTTTTTTCTTTTATCACGATACGATTCTCGCATCGTCGTATCAGGTAATGGTCGATCGCGCGCGCGCGCGCGACTGCACGGAATGTTGTCGAGAGAGTCAAAAAGAGAGAATCGAAGATACCACCATTGCCGTAGCGCGTTAAAAAGGAAAATAAGAATGGAAAAGATATTAAAAAAAAAAATAAAAAAAGAAAAAAAAAAGCGCTTATCGCCCTCAATCGAGAATACAATCGAGTTACAAGGGCTGTGATTTTATTTGCAGCTCGATCTCCAGTATTTAGCCACTTGAACGCGAGCCTGCAAGGGCTGACGACGATTCGCTCGTTCAACGCCGATGAAATATTAGTGAACGAATTCGATTCCCATCAGGATCTCCACTCGTCGGCGTGGTTTATCTTCATAGCTACCTCGCGGGCCTTCGGCTTTTACCTTGACGTATTCTGCGTAATGTACATAGCCCTGGTAACGATGAGCTTCTTCTTCCTGACCGGGGACAGCGAGGTCGACGGGGGCTCCGTTGGCCTGGCCATAACCCAGAGCATCGGCCTGACCGGCATGTTCCAGTGGGGTATGCGTCAGAGCGCCGAGCTGGAGAACCAGATGACCTCGGTGGAGAGGATCCTCGAGTACAGGTACGCGCTCCTCCCATTGGACGGATTCCCCGTTAGGCAAGGGGGGGGGGCGATCTTGTCCCGGTCCCTCGCGGCCGGAGTGTCTTAATTCTTATCCAACGGCTGAGAGTCTCGCTCTCCCCCCCCCCCTTTCCTTAACAAAGGGCTTGCCCCGCAAATCCGAACGAAGGATCGATCGGGCGACGTTGAATCGTTGCCTTCGAAAGATGTCGACAACGATTAAAAGTCACGGCTGGGCTCGCGGTCGCGACGACCTAAGAGCCCCGACCAGTGTATCCGGCCCCGTAGTCTCGGTGCCCTAAAATAACGGGGAGCCCCCCCTTTGGGATTTTTTTTCTTCTTCTTCCAGCAAGCTACCGAACGAGCAGCAGACGGGCGCGACTCCGCCGAAGGAGCCGAAGCCCGAGTGGCCCGAGAACGGGAAAATCGAGTTCAAGTCCGTTTTCCTGCGCTACTCGCCTCTCGATCCCCCGGTGCTCAAGAACCTGAACTTCATCGTGCACCCCAAGGAAAAGATCGGCATCATCGGCCGCACCGGGGCTGGGAAATCTTCCCTCCTGCAGTCGCTATTCAGGTTGTCGATTTGTCTCCCCTACGATAATGCTCCCAGTGTTGTTATTTTTTAATTTGCTTCCAACCCCCACCCGCCCCTCCTCGTTCCGCCGCGCACGCAAGCCACGAATCGATTGGTAATTAAAAAGAGAAAGAAAAGAAAGAAAGAAAAAACGATCGCTAGAAAGGCACGTGCGCTTAGCCGCGCAATAATACAAGAGGCGCGTTGCGCAAAGCAAAGAAATAAAGGGGGTCGTGACTCGAGGACCTTGCATTTCCGCAGATTGGTCGAGATCCAGGGATCGATCGAGATCGACGGCCTGAACACGAGCGAGATAAGCCTGGACAGGCTGCGGGGCAAGATAAGCATAATACCCCAGGAGCCGTTCCTGTTCTCGGGCAGCCTTAGGAAGAACCTCGATCCCTTCGACGTTTACGAGGACGGCGTCCTCTGGCAGGCCCTGGAGGACGTGGAGCTGAAGGAGATGGGCCTGACGGCCCACATAACCGAGGGCGGGGCCAACATGAGCGTCGGCCAGAGGCAGCTGGTGTGCCTGGCCCGGGCCATAATAAGGAACAATCCGATCCTGGTGCTGGACGAGGCCACGGCCAACGTCGATCCCAGGACCGACGAGCTCATTCAGATAACGATTAGGAAGAAGTTCGAGAACTGCACGGTCCTAACCATAGCCCACAGGCTCAACACGGTCATTGACAGCGATCGTATCCTGGTCATGGAGGCCGGTATGGTTGCGGTAAGGGTCGCCCAATCTCGAGGCCCTTGGCCGTCCCCCCAAGGGCGGCGGCGAGGCCTCGGTGGCGCGCCGAAGAAAAAACAAAGCGACGATCCCCCAATGCTTCCGCCGGGGAAGCCGATGACCGTCAACCTAATTTGGGTTCTTCGCTTTCAGGAGTTCGATCATCCGTACCTATTGCTGCAGAAGGAATCCGGCTACTTGAGAAGCATGGTCAACGAAACTGGTCCCGGTATGGCGTTGGCCCTCATCGATGTTGCTGAAAGTACTTATAATAAGGCTACCAATACAAATTTATAATACGCGTATAATACATATGTGTGTGTATGTACGTGTGTACATATATATATATATATATATCGATTGAACTTGCAGCATTGAAATACGTAACTGTTGCGATCGTTGCTGTGTGGTTTGTTTGTAAATAAACGAGCGCCGAACGCTGTTTGATTTACAATAGGATTTACTCGAATTGAAGGGATTTAGCAAATCGTAGAGTGGTGTTCAATAAGCAAATATTGATAATTGAAAACAGTATTAATAGATAACCGATTTTTATAAGTTGTAAACTTATAGAAGAAATTTGTATACATTAGTGTGCATATGCATTTGTATGCCTGAATGTACTCGTGCATGTATTTTTATGTTTATATTGAAAATTTTCGTTGATCATTGATGCAATAATAATAATTATATATAATGCAGATAAGAAGAGTGCTAGAAACCAAATATATATATTTTCACACGTTATATAACTTTGCCTACGTTTCTACATATTTAAATACGTGTATATAAAGCATTGTGACTTATTTTTGGATGTATATAGATCAGAGAGGCCGAGCTTACGCCTTGTATAAAATCAAATTCGTATTAGAAGGAGAATGAAAAAAAGTTCTTCCCCGTGCAACTCATCGGGAGCATCTCGTGAGATGATAATTAAATTAGTTATAACCTTTTTTTTTTTAATTTTTTTTTTTTTTTTTTTTTACGTAAAAGATAAAAGTCAGGAAATATATTTGTAACGAAAGGTAATTTTGCTTAAAGCAACATCCATACTCCGTCGTTTTGAATTTGTGCAATGTAAGTACACGTTACTTAGGGAAATCAAATTGTTTTTTATCGTTATCTTTTAGCGTTGTGTAAATGTTTAAATCTGTAATTTATTGTTCTTAAAATTCTTAACAATTACAAGCTTAATAATTTTAACGATTGTTTGTACATTAATTAAGCATGGGAGTGAAATCAAAATCGATTACTTGTACATTGAATTATTAATATATGTTTTTTAAAACTGTTAAATTTTATCGCCTTTTTTTTTTATTTGCCGCCTCGCTGAAATTTATACAAAATTTGCAAACAAGCTGCTTGAGAAGTCATTTCCTAAATCGCATTGACCAAATGTCATCCGCAAACACACACACACACACACACACACACACCTACACCTACATAACCGTACATTGGACAATGGTTGGTTGGTCTCAACGAGTGCCTTAAAAGCATCCTTAGGATCCTCCGGGGATCGAGTCAAAGGAAGGGGCCGAATTTTCCAGATTGCCGGCAAGCGATTGTCGAATACGCCTCGAAATATCAGGCAGCGAACGATCGAGGCTCGCGGGGCACTCCATTGCCGCCTTCTTCCGCATTCGATAAAAAGCGCTCGCTCTCGTGTTGCTGAATTCGCGCGAGGCGCGAAGGCAAGGCAAGCGATTCCTTCGACGCAGACACGACGGCGCAGACGTTATTCGCGCGGGGCCCAGGACCGAAGAGGCCGCGAGGCCGATCGACCGATGCATCGGTCGTTGGGCGTAAATCGAGGGGGTGGAGAGCCGGGGTCGGAAAGTGGCATCGGGAGCTTGGAAAAAGCGAGGCCTTTTCCTCATCGACGAGTCGCTCGTAGCGGAGCCCGGGCTCCTTGGCCAGTCGACGATTGTAATCGCGGAGCCATCGATCGGCAGGCTCCTCGGTCGATTGGGCGCGTGGACGCCCGACGAGCTCGCGGGCCGGGGGGGGGGGTGGGTGGCGGTCGACTCGACCTCGCTCGATCGTTAAAATGCGTCGTCGCGCTCGCGGCCAAAGTCATCGGGCTCGGGGAGCGGCCACGGCGGCGCAACTACGGCCGGTGGGGCGCGGCCCGAATCGATCTCGCGCTCTACCGTCGCTTAGGCCAGCGGCAGTAGGGTTGGCGGAGGAGGAGGGCCCCGAGGCGCGGCAGTCGTGGGGAGTCCTCGTCGCCGCAGCTGTGCGGTCCTCCTCGCGAGTCACCGCCGACCGACCGGCCGAGGAGAGCAGCCGCCCCGGAGGCCGATTGCAAAGGGAGGGAGGAGTCTCTCTCTCTCTCTCTCGCGCCCCTGGGCTGGGGGGGGGGGCCGCGCTCCCAGTCGCCGCCGCCGTCGCCGCCGCCGCTCGCCGAGTTCGAATTTGGCGGGCGAACAATGCGCTACCTTGGTCTCGAGCGAGCCGCGAATTAAAATCGATAATAAGGGCGGCGAGAGCGCTCCGTCCCAGGAGCCCGAGTCGAGTGCCGCGCGACGGCCAGGGGATATGCGCTAGGTCCCGGACTCTCTGGAACCGCCCTGCCATGGATTTCAACGTCAAGAAATTGGTCAAGGACGCCGGAGTGGCCCTCAGCAGGGTCGTCCAGGTGAGAGGCCTCCGGGCTCCCTACCCGCCACCTGGCCATCCGCCCTCGATCCCCTCGCTCCTCTGGGCCCCGCTGCCCCCCCTAATCTCCCGAGCCGAGCGAACGCTGCTGCTGCTGCTGCTGTCGTCGTCGTCGTCGTTGTTTTATTCCCCGCTGCCTACCTTATCTCCTTCCTTTTTTTTATCTCCTCTCTATCTCTCTCTCCGACCCATCGGACGCAGGCCCTGCCTCGACTAAAAAAACATTGTGCTTCTCGATCTGGTTAGCTTACGGAGGAGACGCTCGGCACCTCGGAGAAAACCGAGCTCGATGCCCACTTCGAGTGCTTGGCAGAGCGAGCCAACGCCACGAAAACATGGACCGAAAAGATACTGAGAAATATGGAGGCTATGCTGACACCTAATCCTGGTAAGGCGCTCTCATTTGCCAATAGTCGCCTCTGTTGCGATACTTCCTCGATTAGCCAAGCAGCTAATCGACCGTACGTGGAAAATCAATTTCTCGGTCTAGCCTCAGGATCGATACGCTTCTCTCTCTCTCTCTCTCTCTCTGTTGCATTATTATCGTTAACGCAACTAGAGCCGGTCTTACATAATGGCCTGGCGTTAATTTTGCCCCCCCCCTTTGATCTTTGCGTTGCAGGCAATAGAATCGAGGATTTCTTTTATGAAAAAATCGACAAGGTCAAGCCCAACAGGCTCAGCAATTTGGAATACGTTGGGATCGATCTCATCGAAGCTGGTCATGACTTTGGTCCCGGAATTGCCTACGGTAAATATTTACCTTTGCACTCGCTGCTTTAATAAATTGGAAGCCATTGTTGCGACATGCGTGTACATTTTTGCAGGCAGTGCATTGATTAAGGTCGGACATTGCCAACAGAAATTGGGACAAATAGAGAGAGAATTTATCGGTACAGCAGCCAATTGTTATATACAGCCGTTGAGAAAATTTTTAGACGGAGAAATGAAGACGATTAATAAAGAAATGTCTATTTTAGAAATTAAAAGGTTTCGCACGTTTGAGCTTATAATTATAAAAGCGTGTAGCATGCAATTTAACTCTCGATGTCTAATCGATAATTCAAAGAAAGAACATTATTGTTAAAACGTAATATAAATATTTTAGATTAGATCTGGACTCTTGCAAGAAACGCGTGAGGAAGGCCAGAAGTATGTTAGGCCAACAGAGTGTAAGTTTATTTACATTACAAAAGCTTACATAACTATGAATCTCAAATTTCTTTTGTTTTTTTTTTTTGTTGTTTTCTCTCTCTATCTCTCTCTCTCTCTCTCTCTCTCTCTCTCTCTCTCTCTCTCTCTCTCTCTCTATCTCTCTCGTATAAATCATTAAGTCTTATTACTTAGTACTATATGTATGCGTGTTGCGTGTTGTACATGTATGATATGGACATATGTTTACTGCATTAAATAGGGAGGCGGTATTGCTCCTGAAATATTACTTAATCAGGTACTGGTGAAATTGACCACTTTATCAAATATAAAGTAGCTCTTTGTTATTTTAATAATTTCTATCAATCGTAGATGCATGACCATATTTTGTTTTACTCTTCCCTTTCGATTGCACAATCGAGAGCTCCTTCAGCCTTGTTGAATCATTTGTACGTTTCTTTTTTATTTTTACAGTTTGCAGCCTAGATATATACGTGTAGATTTAATTTTCAAAATCCAAGCAAATCTGTGTCGTATACCATGTAGCAGCTTAGTAAAGTTGGAACAGTCGTTGGATGCGTTGTTTTGTTTTTCTTTTCTTTTCTTTTCTTTCCCCCCCCCCTTCACTTTTGAATCCACTCGCCTCGAGCATCGAGGGAGAAAAGAAAGAAGGAAAAAGAAAAAGAAAAAAGAAAAAAATACGTAAAGCATTTTGTTCTGCACTCAGGCAGAGAGGGAGCTCAGGACAGCACAATCAGAATTCAATCGACAGGCCGAAATAACCAAGCTACTGCTCGAGGGAATATCGAGCTCGCAGGTCAGTCATCTGCGGTGCCTGCACGAATTCGTCGAGGCCCAGGTCCGTCACTACGCCGAGTGCCACGCGACGATGCAGAAGCTCCGGCTGGAGCTCGCGGAGTAATTATGCCCCCCCGCCCGCCCCAAGCCCCAAGCCCTGGACTTCGAAGGCGCGGCCGCCGCACCTCGCGAAGCCTCGGCTCCCGGGTCGATGAGTCGACCTCTGTTGCTAAGGATGGCTTCTGTTCGCAGTGCTACCGGGCCCTCGGCCCAGCCGACGACTTCCGAGAGCGCCGATGATCGGTCAACGGAAAACGCCCTGAGGCAGGCCAGAGTCGTGTGCGATTATAAAGCCAGGGACGGGGAGGAGCTCAGTGTAACGCAGGACGAGGTAAACAAATTTGTTATTTGAGGAAGTTTAATCGAGGGAGGCGGGCATGCAATAACGACGACGACGACGACGACGACGACGACGACGACGACGACGACGACGACGATGATGCCTGCTTTGAGAGCATGCCGATTTGATTGCATTTTATCAATTTCAATAAGAAGTAAACGATGCGTTTCTGGTATTTAATTATTGCGAGCTTAATGGATACTTCTGTACATTGTAATTTGTTTGATGTTTCTTTCTTTCTTTTCTTTTTTTTCGTTACCACTTCTTAACTTGTCTGTTGCGATGATGCTTTTGCATTGGATTGAAAATTGTCCTTCAAAATTGTAGTCTCTAGCATTGTTTATAGATATTATTATTATTATTATTATTATTATTATTATTATTATTATTATTATTACGATCACGATTATTATCGATTATTAATTATTAAAGTATCGCACGCATAGATAGAATTATTGTTAATTTAAAATTTATAAAGGCGGTACCATTCGATCGCTTAGGTAGACAATTTGTACGATTTTTTTTTTTTTTTTTTTTTTTTTTTCAAAAAATTTTTTTGTTTAATAAAGAGAAATTTTTATACCTTAAAAACACTGAGCCACAATCATTATGAAAATTGTATTTGTAATTATACAAGGGATTTTTAAATATGCTCGTTAAATTTGTAATCGGCCCGTTACGGGCTTTATTTTATACCTCTAATCGTTTAAATATAAATATAAATACACAGTATTTGATGATTTAACGGGAGAGAGAGAGAGAGAGAGAGAGAGAGAGAAAATTACAATGAAAAGCTTTGAAGTGTGTATCTATCATTCGCGGACGCGAGACTTTTAATAGATAAGAAAGTGTCTCGCTTGAGTTCAACGTTCGTGTATTTTTCGTAACGCTTGATTAGATGATGTAGCTTTGGCGGACATGGAATACAAGGGTAGCGGCAGGTTCATTTGAAAAGTATCGAGATCGTGCAGCATTCAAGAGTGAAAGAAAAAAAAAAAAAACCCCCTTTGGCTTTCCGCGCTGGTCTTGAACAGCCTTGCACGGTCCAAATAAATTTTTGTACTGTATTTCGGTGTCCGGAATTGTACTTCTGCCGCATCGATAATTTGCCGAACGATGAAACAGCCTTTGAAGTAAAAACACAATGTAAATATGTTACTTTTTTTCTTTTTTTCTTTTTTTATTGTTTTTATACTTACGGAGAATATCTCTCGCGGCAATAAAGTATAAACTCTTTAATTTTGTACATACCTATGATATGCTACTCGCCGAGTGATTAAATTACTCGTGTATCGAATTAACCCACAATGGATAAAATTACCCTTTGTTTCTTAGCACATTTAGCGTAAAAATAATGCAAACGAGCGATTTTTAAAATAAATTGTATTTAATGAAAAAATATTTAACGATCGTTCGAATGATAAATGAAAATCTCAATATTGAAAGTAAGTAAGAGTCAATTTATTCGAATACAAGCTTTATTATGCATCCTGTTGTCGTTCAATTCTGCCGATGCTTATGTTATAGATTCGCATTGCACTTAATTAAATCATGATTTATTACGATTAACTTACAATTATGTAAAACTCTTTGGCTAGTTGCGTCGGCTTGATATTAACAATAATTTAGTGGCGTATAATTTAAAAAAAAAACTCGAAGCTTAATATCGTTTGAAAAATAATGTACAAATGAACCGAAGCAATTATTTTTATTTTCATACACCCTAGTCGAATTTAAATTTGCAGCCTTATACAAGAATTATACCGCCCCACCTCCCTGGTATATTCAATTATTTTTCCCCAATGTTCACTGAAATTTGTCGACGTGGTTTTTAGAATTTTTTTAAACACGCAGACTTATGATGTACGCGTGTATACGCATTACGTAAAAATTCGATACGCAATTTTATGGATAATTTTCTTTTTAATTTCAGATTTAACAAATCCTATCAGATATTCTTTAGCCTTGGTATTTGTACAGCCAACTTTTCAATACCGTAATTGTAATCTTAATTTGCATACAATCTACTTATATTTCGCTTACTTTTAGCTGTCGTACAAGCTTTATTATATTATCTTTAGCCACTTATTATAAAAAATTTGTATTCACGTAATTATGTGTATGCATATTATTTTTACGTATGATGAGCATTTGTGTATATATATATATATATTTAAAATAAAACACTAAATTTTATTGTCCGTCTCGTAGATTTTAATTTTGTCTTTGTTGCCAATCCTACTACGTACAGCCTGCATAACAATCAATATTGAAAGTGACTTTTTTTCTAGGTAATACGCGTAACTGAAATTCCAGACGATGATTATTTACTAGGTTACAGAGGTGACCAGTGTGGAAAAATCCCAAAAGTTTTTGTAGAAAATCTTTAATATAGATATGAACGTTATCTCTTTTGTAATTAAATAATTATTATGTTGCAAAGCATGTAAATTGAAGCAACAGAGTTAGATGTATAAACAAAAGGAAACTCTCTTGCGTCATCGAAATTAATTTACCATTGAAGGAAAGTAAAAGAAAAGAAAATAAAAGCAAAAAAATGGAAGCACATTTGACAGATAATAGCTTTTAAGCGTTCGAACCTCAATAGATTCGTGT
This sequence comes from Kradibia gibbosae, assembly GCA_018907135.1. Taxonomy (NCBI): domain Eukaryota; kingdom Metazoa; phylum Arthropoda; class Insecta; order Hymenoptera; family Agaonidae; genus Kradibia; species Kradibia gibbosae. The sequence continues at coordinate 1,992,241 of JACCHX010000001.1, read as the reverse complement.
CCACAACGAATAATGTAAAGACGAAGAAAGCTTATCGATATATAATGTTAACTACGTATTAATAAAAACCATTATAATTGATAGTATAAGATTTTTTTTTATTTTTGCCAAGACAACGTAAAATTATTTCTTCTTGGACACACCGACGGTGCGACCTCTCCTTCCAGTTGTCTTCGTGTGCTGACCACGCACCCTGAGACCCCAATAATGCCTGAGGCCTCTGTGCGCGCGAATCTTCTTCATTCGCTCCAAATCGTCACGCAGCTTCGAGTCCAAGTTCGAGCTCGTGAGCTGAAACACGAAGAACGTGTGTTGGCTTAGCCAATTCATTGGGGAGCGCTAAGCGGATCGAATCGAAACTTGTACGCGCGATCGATAATATTGCATTACGACGAAGTATAAGATTTTTTGGAAGGGTAAAAAAAAAAATACGGAACCGAAGTAATGCAGTTACTCTTGCATAAATAACCAATCAAATTATACATCGAATGTATAATTAACCGTGAATGTATGCATTGTGAAAATTGCTATACGTATAATTGTATTATTTAAATCAATTATCAGTACAGTCCTTGATGTATTTTATAAAATAATAAGTACCAAATTGTGCCGTTGCATAAGTTCTCTACATCGTGTCGACAAGAAAAGAAATAATTACAATATTTTGCGGTAAAATGGTGATTTTTTCTCCGGCTATATTCTTTTGACTACTCAAAGCAATAAACAGCGTAAGCTGTTATTTTATTACTTAATTGCAAATTAAGTAATTAAAAAGCAAGATCACCGGTACCTTACTGTATTTTAAAAAAAAATAAAATACTCCAAGCTGCTCTTACGAGTGCCGTTGTAAAATCTTACCTGCGAGTATTTGCCATCGACGATATCCTTCTGCCTGTTGAGGAACCAATCGGGAATTTTGTATTGCCTGGGATTGTTCATAATCGTAACAATTTTTTCAACCTGAAGCAATAAAAATTTACATTTAGAGGCTAATTCACGCCAAATAGCTATAGAATAAAATTGCAGACAATCCGATTATTACTTCTTCCTCGGAGCATTCACCGGCCCGCTTGTCCAGGTCGATGTCCGCCTTCTTCAAAACAATATTTGCGTATCTTCGTCCGACTCCCTTGATGGCAATCATGGCGAACATGACTTTTCTGTTACCATCGATGTTTGTATTAACAACACGGAGAATGTGTTGAAACTTTTCCGGGATGACAAGCGACTGAAACGGACAGAGCGAAATAATTCAAGGTCACGCATTCGCGAGGTACGACGCGATAATCGAGGCATCCTCGACGCTAAATAAGTCCTTCGATCGATGCTTAGCATAGCAGGAGCGTAGGCGCGAGCTCGAGCGTCGAAAGAAGCAATTGGCACGTGAAAAATTCAGATGTAAAAAAACTCCCAGCTTGGAAAGCTCAAAATCGTACGATCGACTCCGGAGCGTTTGAATATTCAAATTAATAAAATATCCGCAGACAAGAAAGGCCAATTCTATCTCGATCCGCGGCACCCGAGAAAAGTCCACCATCGAGCGGGATGGTCTCGTTTATCGTGGATATTAAAAGCGACTGCGATACTCACCATCTTGGCGGAAATAAATCCTCCAGCGCGATATCAAAATATGGCGTAGTCGAAAGAGGAGTTTGAGGTTAGGGCTCTGACCAGTCCTGCCCGACTACGGAGATGGGTCGATCATCGAGTTTGCGCAGTAGCGACGCGATCCTCATTGGCCCTTTCCGCAGAGGCTCGCGGACCGACGAGTCGAGCCGGAGGGGAAGGAACGAATCGGCGCGAGCGCGGCCTCGTCGCGCGTTGACCAACTTGTCTTGTGCCTTTCGGTCCTCGAAAGGGGAGAAAGGCTGCGCGGATTTTTCCCGGCCAATTTGATTAACTTTGCTCGTTCCGACTCGTTGTTCCTGCACTCGCGGCCGCCGCCGAACTTTGTTCCCTGATCGCTCCGAGCTCATTGGATATTGGACCTTCCCGCCCATTAGTTACAAAGTATAAATTTGAAATTTTATTCTTGCAACTGTTGGCCGAGTTGTTTGTTCTCGGGTACACACACACACGCGCGCACACATCCATATATATATACTCGTGCCCACTATTCGCATCGAGCCTTTTAAATAACTTTCGCGAACTTTTTTCTCTCCCTTTATTCCTCACGCGATTTCCGATCGATATTATCAGATCTCGCATTTTAGCGTAAGTAACGTTGCGGCCTCCTATAGCTTCCTGGTTGGATTTTTGTTTTCTCGTGTGCATTATTCCCATTTGCGCTTAGTCGGCATATACTTTATTAAGCGTCAGAAGAATGTTTCGTCACTTCCGATTTTCCGATAGCTTTTCATTTTGCTAAGCGTCCCTTCTTTCGCTAACTGTGCCGTAATATCTAATCGACCACTGGCTAGACCTTATTTTTCCCTTTGGATCTTTTATTTATTTTCATTTGTTTTTTTTTTTCTTTTTGCTTTTTTTTCCCTTCGTTCCGAGGACTATTATCGAAAGTAACACAGTCGGTTCTTTATTCTTCATCTTGCCCCCGTATGTAAGACCCTCCTTCGAAAGATCCCTCGTACTATCTTCCTCTCCTATTACGCTGTTGCATTTGCTTTTTTTTTTATACAAGAGAACGTTAGCCCCCCCCCCCCCCATTGTTTTTGCCCATCCTCATTACGCGCGCGGAGAATTAAGTATCAAATGCCTGTTTGCCCATGGCGCTTTGTTGTATCCGCTGAAACCGGACGGTCGCGATCTCGTCCGATGCGAAGCCACGGATCAGCGGGGCGGAGGCGGGGGTTAATTTCGAAGGACGAAAGCTCCAGCTCCCCGAGCATCCTTCAAAAACGCCAAAGTTCTTTCGTTGGCCAAGTCTAACGAGGGCGGTTGGTTGGGTGGGTGGGGGGGGGCGGCCGAGAGAATCACCGAACCGCCTTTAAAGAGGTCCACCCACCGTCGAGAAGCGAGAGAGAGAGAGAGAGAGAGAGCGCGACGACGTTCCGTTCGGTAATAAGCTCTAGTGTTGGACGCGACCGCGGCTGGTGCATCGCCCCCTGCCGATCGTCTTCCGCCGATTGTCGCGCCCCGCGGATCTCGACGGCCGGTTCGCCGCGAAGGCCCAAGGACGCGCGGCGAGGCCCTCGCCGATCCGCCCGATTAGGCTCCGGTGGCCGTTGACGTGGCCCTGGAGGTGTGACAAGGAGCATCGCGAGCGGGCCAGGCGCTCGATCGGCGGCCTATCCCTTACCGACCGTGGGTACAACCTCGCCGGCCTCTGCTCGCCCAACGGCATTGGCTCAACCTGCAAGCCGATCGCGCTCCTCGTCGCGGCTCGGCGCCCTACCGATGCAATACCGATACGCGAGTGCACGCGTAGCCGGCGAAGGCGCAGCCGGCGCGGATTGCGTCGAAGCGCAGGAATCCGATGCGAGTCCTCCTCGGGTGTTGCCGTCGGTGTACGTTGGCCTGGGGGGGTCGGCGGAGGGTGGACTCTGCGAAAATAACGCTCCCCTCGCCCCTCGATCGAGACTCAGCCCCGGGGATAACAGCAGCAGCGGCGGCGGCGGCGGCCAAGCAGCGAGGCAATTTCAAACGGGCCCGCTCGACGCGCATGTGTACAGTTTTGCACGAGCGGCGATTAATTCGTCGCGAGTGGCATCGTCAAGGGCGCCCGAGGGTGATCGCTTAACGCCCCGCCACGCGTCGTCGAGTCGAGCGCCGGGGCCGGGGGGGGGGGAAGAAGAGGAAGAGGAAAAGAAAACAAAAAAAAAAAGAAAAAGAAAACAAAGAGTGATCGGCGAGCGAGCGAGAGAGAGAGAGAGAGAGAGAGAACGGGTGGAAATAAAAGAAGAAGGGGCGGCGGTGGCGGTGGAGGAAGAGAAAGAGCCGGTGGCGGCTGAGGAGGAGGTGGAGGAGGAGGAGGAGGAAGAAAAAGAAAAGCAGCTCGCGGGCCACAGATGAGTGCGATCGCCGAGGCAGTCGAGTGGACGCGTACACACATGTATGCAATTGTCATAAGGCCGGCCAATCCTGAAGGAGATGCGTCTGCAGTGGGGGTGGGGGGACGGAGATAACGAAAGATATTGTTGTATTGTCAATCGGTTATTTTTGGTTAGAAAAACATGATAGGGTGGTGGTGGTGAGAGAGAGAGAGAGAGAGAGAGAGAGAGTGCGTGCGTGCGTGCGTGTGAGCGAGCGAGCGACCGAGAGAGAGATAGAGAGAGAGAGAGAGAGAGAGAGAGAAGAGACTGGCCGCCTGGCTGCTGGGCGCTCAGTGCGTGGCCATACCCCGCGGCTTGGCCTCGTCCTGCCGCGTCTTCTCGCGGGTGCGCGAGTGTGCTTTGGTTGGCCCGGGGCGTCGCGGCCAGGAGCAGCAGCAGCATCGGCGGCAGCGGCAGCAACGGCTACGTCGGCCGCAGGGAGTCCTCGCGTCCGGGGGGCCTCGGCCCTCCGCTAGCGCAGCTCGGCCTCGGCCGGTTCGCGGCTCGGCGGCGCCCCCCCCGCCCGACTTCCCATCTCGAACATCGGGCGCTCGGCGAGGCCCTTGGCGGCCCGAGGACGCCTCCTCGGCCAAGATGTCAGTCCACGGCGACAGGATACAGGAGCTCAACTGCCGCTTCCTCGAGTTCATGAGCAAGCCCGAGTGCCTCGAGTCGGCCACCAACGAGATATTCGAGGACCTGCTCGACGAGGTCCTGATGGGCTTCGTCTTTGACATACACCGCATGACAAAAATCGGGAGCTCCGACGTCGAGGAGGGCATACCCGACGACGAGTCCTATACCATTGTGGGTACGCAACGACAGTTACACGCACGGCACTTTGTACGAACGACGCGATGCGCCACTGCTCTGACACCGTTGCGTCCGCACTGCATTGGGCCGCCTACCTTTGTCCCGTGCATTGCACCTTGCTCCTCGCGGGCCTCGCCCGAATGCCATCGTTGGTCGGGAAGGTCCAGCTCCGATCGACCTGCACGCGTCGTTCCTCCGGATCGGAGTTCTAGCTATTTTTTTTTTTCTCCCCCCCCCCCCTTGCATTGTTTAAAAACAAATTTCACCCTCTTGGAATGTCATATTTGTGAAAGACTTGGACTAAACAAGGCTTCGATCTTTGCATTACGATGTAGACCAATAATCGAATGGATTACTTCCAAGTGATTGAGTTGCAATACTTAAATACCGTCGATGGGTGATATCTATGTATAAAGTATAAACAATTCTCTAATCTGTTTACTCGGATAATGACTATTTTAACCATCGATTGGAGTAGGGACAAATTTTATTTGGCATTCTGTTTAGTGTGCGTTAAATGCTTAAAAGTCTTGAGCTTGCAACGATTGATTAATCCATGGATGTATAATCTTGTTGTGCTTTACACAAATAGCTCTTTATGCCTTTGAAGAACGATGTTCTTTTATCGTTAAGTGTACAATTGTGGAGGAAAAAGTTTGGCAAATGTCAATTTGGACATTGTTTGTATAAAATTGTTCTTTTTGGTATTCGTCTGTCGATTAGGACTTTTAAATTTAGTTGTACATTGCTTTTGAGAATTCTTATCGAGACGTTGACAATAATTCTAGAAATTAAATCTACTATTAGAACACCAATTTTTGTTTTAAAGTCAAACTTATAAGCAAATATTGAAAATACTTCATGCTTCGTAACTATGGAGGATGTTCGTTGTTAAGCTGTTCGTTCTATCTGTAAATTATAGCTTTAGTTATATCTTGATATTTTTATCGTGTCCAGATCTGAATCGTCATTTTCAGGACTCTACTTGTATTAAATTCAATCTCGCATTCTATATTTTCCTTTGCCCCTTCGCCCATTCTAAATCTTGCATAATCTTTCGTTTCCCAATATCTTCTTACCTGAAATTTGCCAAGACTCTTCTTTCCTTATTTTTCAGTTAACGATGTGCTTTATCTTTATTGCATTCTGTTTCTCTTCTATGCCATTATTTTGGTTTCAAAAAGTTCAACTCTATTTTTAATTGTGTATCTATAAATAAGATACTATACAAAGATGAATAATATTATCCTCTTTCTTCGTCGAGCATCATTCTTAATAATGGTTAAATTAAAAAAGTACAAATTACAATACATCCGTGAAACCCTATGCATTGGCATTATATTTTGTATAATGTAATTTAAATTGCAAACTATCTATATATATATATATACAAAATCATAATTGTATAAAAGGAGCTGAAAAATCAAAACATTAATAACATTTATCTGAATTTAGAAATGAAATACTTAATAAGAATGCCTGTGCAAATTTTCATAGAAATATTTATTTACACAAGCTGTAATGATTTTAAGGCTTTGCCAATAAACCATTTATTTAAATCATACAGATTAAAATAAAAAGTCAAACGTAGTCTCGGAATGAAAATTTGTTTGCAAATTTCATATTTAATGCAACTAGATACACATTGTACAATTATTGCTCGAGCTACGGAAATTGTTATTTATTCCCCCCCCCCCCCAATAAATTGATTACGGTCGGGTATCATTTTTCCTATATTATTCCATTTTTATAAATAACGATTCGTCGAGTTACTGCACCGCCGTGAAACGCTCGCGATGAAAAAAAAAAATAAAAAACCAAGCGAGCTGCTCTCGCGCGTGTTTACCTGGCGTAGGAGCACGAACGATTCGGGGGAGTATCGGGGTTCCTTTTTTTGTTTTTTGTTTTTTTTTTTTTTTTTTATACAAGGAAGCGAAGTGGTATCAGTTTGCTATTTATACAAAGGAGCGCAATGGAGGCTCGTGTCCCGGTGGTGGCCTTTGCCAATGAAATACTAAATGCAAATAAATCGCACGCCAAAAGTACGAATAGCCGCCCTCGTTGCCGCGAGCGAGTCGACTCGTAATTTACAATTGTCGCGATAACCGTGTGCGTTTGCGGGTGTTCCTTCTCTACCGTTCCCCCCCCCCAACCCCCCCAACGAAAGCATCGCGGCGATTCAGCGACGGTCGCATCAACATTTTTACAAAGCTTTCCTTATAATCGAGTTACCGGAACGATGAATAAAGAGAAGAACTCCCTCTAATGATATCCCACGTAAGATAAGACTCGCGATGATTTATTATCGCTAACGCTTGTATTTTTGCACTTTTTTTTTTTTGTTTTGTTTTTTTTTTTTTTTTTTTTTTTTTTTTTTATTTATTATTCATACATTCATTCTGAATTCCCGAGATAAGAAAGGAACTTGATTGCGGGCTACTCTTGCCCCGATGCTCGTGCAATATCTCCGTTTTCGCATTGTCGAGTCACTCTTGGCACGAGCCTTTCTCGTTCTCGCATTTGCTTTCGTAAATATTGCAATTGCGAGGGGGGCGGGGGCCCCGTCGGCCGAGCAATTCATCGGCAATAATTGTCGAATGACGTTTAAATCGACGAGTCGTGCACGCGCAATGGCAATGGAGGGGGGGGGCTGCGGGCGCAGCTTTGGCGGATCGCGGGGCGAGAGGCGGCGGCAAAACAGGAAGGGCCCGCAAGAGCGGTAAAACAACGTCGGGGGGGGGGGGCGAAGGTTCCGACCCCTATCGAATCAAAGGAGGCGAAGGCATTTTTCGGCCGGCGTGTGCCTCTTTTAAGGGCGGGAGGGAGAGGACCCCGAGGTCACGGCCAATGGCCACCGCCGGGGCTTATGAGTCGGCCCATCTTGGCCAGCCGAGACCTCGGGAGCGCGATCAATCCCAGGCCCGACTAAAGCAGCCGCGCGCGCGGCTTTTGCTCCCTTGCGCAGATCTGCCCGGGCTGGACGTGTTCGGCCAGCACCCGATCAAGAAGTCCCAGGACTGCAATTGCCCGAACTGCGAGCGGGGAGTGGCGGCCAGCCGCTTCGCCACCCACCTGGAGAAGTGCATGGGAATGGGTAGGAACAGCTCGCGCATAGCCTCCCGGCGCATAGCCAACAACTCCAAGGACCTGACGAGCTACGGGGGCATAGTCAGCGACGACGAGGACGACGTCGACTGGAGCCTGAACAACGACAAGCGCAAGCGGCGCAAGGACCGCAACGGCCTGAAGAAGCTCAAGCAGCCCCGCAGCGGGGCCGGTGCCGGTGGCGGAGCCGGTGGAGCCGGCGGCGGCGGGGGCGGGGGCGGGGCGGGGCCGGCGGCGGCCAGAGGAACGGCACCGAGGGCTTCGGCGAGCTCGGCTACAGCGCGAGCAACGAGAGCTCGCCCTCCAACTACGAGGGCATGACCTACGAGGAGAAGCGGGCCCTGCTCCAGCAGATCTGCGGCGTCGTGTCCGAGCACACGAAGAAGCTCTGCACGAGATCCATGCGCTGCCCCCAGCACAGCGACGAGCAGCGCCGCGAGATGCGGGCGGCCCTCGAGGCCAGCGCCGCGGCCGCGGCCGGACAGAGCAACGGCGGCCAGCAGGAGCCCGGCCAGCCGAGCCTCCACGTCGACGTCGAGGAGGTCGACGGCCACAGCCTGAGGGAGTCCCTCGCCCGCTGGGACAGGGAGGGCTCGAGCCACTCCAGTCCCGCGGACTCCACCTCCACCACCTCGACCTCCTCCATAAGCAGGAAGCGCGAGACCAAGTGCAAGACCAAGGGCAAGATCGGCAAGCGCGACAGGAGCTCGCCCATTTCTCAACCCGACTGAATTCATCCGCGACGCTCCCTGTCTCCTGCCCGCTCCCTTCTTTCTCCTCCTCCTACTCCTACTCCTCTTATTCTTCCTCCTCCCCCGCTTAGCATCGTCCGCCCATCGTTTACGTTCGCCGTTTCTCCGACTGTGAAATGGTTTCCCGTTATCATCTCCCAACTAGTTGACTAATATATATATATATATATATATATATGCGCGTACACGCACGCACGTGTGTGTATATATGTAAACACCCACCCACATCCATATAACGTACGTATATTTATATAAATATATATAATGTGTGTGTGTGTGTGTGTGTGTGGGTGTGCGCTTACACACAGCATACGCATCTTCGACATTTTAGCCTCCATTGATTAAGCTCGATCGATATCCCTTGCGAAGCATGCGTATTTTTAATTCACTCTGCACGATTCCTTCGCAATGTTCGAAAGAAACATTGCCCCGATGAAGATGATACAAGCTTTTTAACCTCGTATACAAATTAGCGATTATTTATGTGTAGGAATTAAGCGAAGTAATGGAAAAAAAAAAAAACATAAAACAAAAAAAAAAAACAAAGGAGAGAAAAAAAAATTGAAACATTTTATTCGCAAATTATTGATTGACATTAACCACCGCGGCCGAAACGAAAAAATCATCACCGATTGATGTTTCGATCGACGTATTGTTTTTATTGCGTTACATCTCTCGGATCTTCACAATTTTTTTTACCAACATGTATATAAAAATAAATATTAATATATTCAGCATTTCATTAATATCGAATGACGTTCCTGCGAACAATGTACAAAGTACTTAGTTTTTAAAATAAATAAGAAAGAAAAGAAAAAAACTCATTGTAACCGATCATTTATATCAATTGTATATTTTTATGTAATAACACTTACGTTTAGCCGCCTGAGGAAGGGCCTTTCAATTATCATATTATATACATATATATATATATGTACGGGCTCAGACGTGTCCGAAGATTACGACTGTTTCTTTTACTTCATTGATATTCGAAGCAAGGATTAAAGCGATTCGTATGGTTCATGTAATTTAAACTCTGATACATTAAATTAATGGACGCTCGTTATTTCTGTTTCTATTATTTAATTTTATCTCGCGAGTAAATGAGCATTTTTAAAATATCGACTTTTTGTATTATTATTTTATATCGAGCATTGCGTCACGATTGTTTATTATGTCGTGTACTCTTCGATGGACGACGACGAGCGTTGCATCTCATTGTCTCCAATGTATATAATATTATTATTCGTTCGCGCCGAGTTGGCGCTTCGATTGAAGTCAATAATATTGGGGGGGGGGCAGCAGCCAATGGAAATTCGCAGCTTTCAAGAGAAAAAGAAAAAAACCCTAACGACGAAAATATTATCGACGATATACGAAAAAAAAAAAAAAAAAAAAAAAGAAAGAAAAAGAAAAAAAAATTGTAACAATTTTCTTTAATGTATATTGCGATGATATAATGCGAATCGCAAATAATGTGGATGGAACGCGAAGCACACCACGAGGCTTCCGGATTTGCCGTTCTTTTTTTTTTTCCAGTTCAGTCCAGAGGCTCTTGCAATCGTCGTGTCGCGGTCATACAACGAAGCTAACGTGTGCATCGGTATCGTTTAATAAAACCCGCGAACAGCGATGCGGCTCACCTCGGCGATACCCGTCGATACGATCGCGCATCTCCAATAAAAAAAAAATTAATAAATATAGTTTTACATTAGTCTGGTTTATTAATTGAAACCCGTTGTAATGGTACCCATGCTCCTGCCAAAGGCCTTTGCCCCCCCGCCCCGCCCCGCCCCTCGATGAGTAATTTAGGCCGCTGCTTTCGAGCGGATCACGAGTCGGGGGCGCGCGCAGGTGTAAAAAAAGTTGGGACCTGTCTTTGTTCCCTCCCCCCCTCCTCCCCCTTTGTTCGCGGACCGACGCGGCGCTGAAAAAAGAGTCGCTCCCTACAGCCGTTAAACATTTTTCAAGAGGAAAAAAAAAATGTTTCCCAACGGCACGGCCGCGTCGTCTTGGCGCGGTACGCTCCACGTCGATGCCCGCGTTGTGCTGTAAGCTCGCAATCGCCGGAGCACCGTCTTAACGATGAATTAAGAATTCGGAAGGCACCCTTTGTTGCTTTCGATAAACCGGTGCCGCGGACGGAAGCAGTCAAATCCGAACGTTTCAAACTTTTTTACTTACGCTTTATTTGTTCCCTTTGTTTTGTTCTTTTCTTTTTTTTTTTTCAAAAATTGGCCTTCACAACGCGAATACGCAACGGTGCGTTAAAATTGCATTTTTCTTGCAGCCTGTATTAGCCGGGCGGGCGGGGGAGGGGTAGGAAAAATTAATCCCACGTTATTAACAATAATCTTAAAAATGCTTGTATCGACGCTATTCAATTGTGCAAACCCTATTGTCATGCTTGGATTGCAGACGAACGAAGCTAAATTCGTTTTACGCGCATTGCACATTCGTAATTCAAATTCACCTGCCGACCGGCAGCACTCGGATGGTTAATTAATAACCATCGAGCGGCAGTTGCTCGTTTTAGCCACGGCAACGCGTGTGCCGCGTGTCTTTCCCCCCCCCGATACTTCGAAAACTCCATCGGAGCATTAATTTATGAACTACGAGTATGGATCGATTGCGAAATATCAATTTCCGCAGGGCAGCCTTAATCAATGGTTGCAAATTATCCGGGCAAAGAATGTTACGCGCCCGTCGCACAGAGCAATGGGGGAGAAAATAAATCTCATATCATTCGGTAATTTCGATACGATTCGTACGATGTATGGGCTTCTCGTAAGAAGAGGAAGGAAAGCAAGTTGCGCAAGTTGACATCCCGAGTAAATGCGTTGGCTTTCGCCGATTCTTGGATATTATCGTTCGCAACTGTTCTTCTCGAAGAATTTCAACATTGTACGCGCACGCTCGCACCCGTATACATATACGTATATATAATTTTTTTTTTTTACCCTTTGCCTTCGCTCGACCCGCGAGCGTTCGTAGCTTGCCAAAGGGTGGAGGATCCACGCCTCGACTCGACCGTTCCGCGTCTTAATTGCAAGATAACATATTAATACATCGTTGTCATCGAGGCAATGAATTTATCGAGCTCACCGGGTTATCCCGATTGCGGAGCCCTCGCGATGGCTTTGCGGCTCGCGGCGCATTTGCCTCCCTCTATTATTAAAGCCAATCGAATACTCAACGGGGTTGGCTCGTCCGTCGCTCGTCTTCCTCTTGTTTGCAGGCCTTGCTGCCCCTAGCTGTAGGGTAAAAGGCCCATTGGGCCAAGCTCGCCACCGACATATTACCCATCCCCTGTTGCCGCATGGGGCCATGGGACCGCATCCCGAGGCTCCCGAGTTACGAGCAATATTAAGATCGAGCCCAGCCCAATGCAGCTTCATGCGCGTGAATTTATCGAACGCTTTGGGCCCGACGGGGAAATTGCGGAATAAACTCGTGACAAAATTTCACAGCTTTAATGCGGCCGGTCCCGTGGCTTCGCCTTCCTTTCGAAGCTCGATAGCTCCAAAGTAAGTTTCAAAAGCCCCCCCTTCTACTGCTCGATTCTCCTGCTTTGGAACGGGAAGAGGGCCGGGGGGCGGGGGGAGGCAAAAAGTCAATGTACCCACTTTGAAGGGGAAAAAAAAAAAAAAGTAAAATAATATCACCTGGCTGCCACGGTGTTTCGTGCAAAAAAAGTTGCCGCGAAGCCGATCCGTCGTTTGTACCTCGTAACGCCAGTTCGCGCGTGACGTCGTTCCACGGACTTATCGGTCAAGCGAAGTGTCGTCGATCGAGTGCGGCCTCCGTATCGCGGCGATCATCGGAGGATAAAAAAAAAAGTCCGCGCGTGCATATCTCATTGGCGCAAGGGCTCGAAGGGCGCGCGGTGGCCGGCGATGACCGTCGCGCGGCTTCCTGAATCCTGAGGCCGATGCAAGTATTTGCTCGGTCGCTTTGTTTCTTCGAGAGGTTAGAGTAGGGGCTGGGTTGTGCGCAACAGTGCGTAGCCTCGTTAAGTGAAATTCGAAGGCAGGAGACTTTTTTTTAACATGAAGCTCGAGGATTATCAAGAGATAAAGAAGGCGATAAATGAGTTTCAAGGATTGTCGAAAGACTGCTCCAAGCTGCTGATTTCGAAATTCACCAAGTAATAAGTATTTAATTGAAAATACAATTATTTCATCGTAATCCAATGATTGGCGTCGTTGCGTAGCTCGTAGAATGAATTCTTAATCGTTGCCTTTTCTTTTTTTTTTTCCATTGTCAGATTTCATCCAAACACCTTGTACAGTATTTTGAGCCAGGAGATACATTTTAAAATACAAAGAACGCACCAAAAGGTTTACGCTAAGGAAAATGACTATTACGATACGTAAGTTTGTTATTTATTCGTGCAAATTCCTGTTCGGTCACTTTATTTCTTATGTATTATTGATGGTAAAAATTTGCTTAGATACATTGACGCAGTTAAAAAAGGAGAACCCGTTGGAATTATAATCAGAATGGCTACCAAACTTGACACTTCCCCTGCCTTATTAGCTCGTAAAATATTGGAAAAATTTTCTTGCAAGAATGTGGAAAGTACGTGCTAATTTGAAAAAACAAAATATTTAATAATTATAATTGTTTTTTAAAAAATTGATCTTTATATTTAGTGACTCAGAAAACTATCAGCAAAATGATGAAAGATACTACTTTGATTCCAGACAAAACCCTTTCTTACGAAATCTATTTAGTAAGTATACGGTTAAAAATAAAATTGTAAATAATAGTAGTTACCTTAAACCAAACTAGCGGCAAATTTAATTTAAAAAAGTATAGTAGCGATAAATATTAATTGATAGATTTTATACAAATATATCAATTTTCTATGTACTAGAATAGTATTTGGTGGACCAATTCAATTATATTAAGATTTAGGCAACTTAATTTGTAAATTATAAATATTAATTATAAAAAAAAAAAACATTTTTAGAGTACTTTGTACGACGACCAGTACGGTTTTATATCCGATACCATTGGACAGTGAGTATTCAATTTGCCAAAATTGTCTAATTAACGTATCGAATGAATTAAATGACCTTAATTTAAATTTAAATTTAGCGCGATCGGCGAAGAGTACGAAGCGAAGCTTGAAATGTGTCTAATGGAACGCGATATTCCATATTATAACGAAGAGCATCTTCGGGTGAAAGGGTACGATAAAACACCAGATTTTAAACTGGAGGTACCAATAGCTGTAAATGGTTTTATTGTAAATTGGATCGAATCAAAGGCTAGATTCGGTAGTCCAGTAATTCATAAGAAATATATAAAAGAACAATTTCTCAGCTATTGGAATAGATTTGGTCCAGGATTAGTTATTTATTGGTTTGGTTATCTGGATAAGATTGTCGAAGCCAGCGAGACCCGATTTATGATAATGGATTGCTTTCCAGAAGATATCACCTACATGAATCCAGATTCGTTGAGGCCATTTCCAATGTAGTACCATTGTATGCGATTGTCTTTTTATATTGTATTTTATGAATAGTAGTAGTAGCTTACATGACGAAAATTCCTTCCATTTTAGCGTAATTATTCTTTATTTTTGAATTTTTTTTTCTCGTAAATTAATTACAAAAATAAGGCAGGAATACAAGTATTTACAGTTGAATTGTATATAATAATCATTAAATATTTACTGTAATTAAAATTCAATTTTAGTAATTTGTTATGTATTTACATGAAATAATGTGGTCACGAGTTAAAAATTATACACAAAAACACAATAAATATTTTTATCCGGAGAATTGAGTTTTCGTTGCAGTTTCCATTCCAATAAGTTTGTTTATCAAATTCATTTATTTAATATTAATACCTCATAAAAAGAATAAGCTTTATTACAATAAAACTGTAATAGTGGATTATTTTTGTTTACAGCAACCGTTGAAATGCGTTTAATGCGCCGTTGACGAAGCCTTATCTTTCTTTATTTTATCGGAAATCGTGTATTTGTCGTAAGTTTTTGTAGGATCGTAAGGCTCCCACCTACTCGCCGGAAATATGTGCTTGTTTCTTTCGTACCACGATCTAAAATGGCAAAATCATCAAGTGCGCCTAGTGCTTGGCTTCAGGGTAAATAAATAGCAAAAAGTTCTTACCTGAGTAACACCTTGCCAGCGTGGGATTCCTCGGTTTCAACGGACGCATCGGACATCATCCTGACGTCGTCGTGAACATCGAAAGTAAAGAGGGGGCCACTTTTGCCTCTTGCCTTAAAGGATTTGCAAAATTTTACTCAAACTATAATATATATATATATAGATATATAACTTGCATTGGACAATGGGGCTCGAAATACACAAACAAATATACATTGCGTACAATAATACCTTGGTAACAATGAAATCATAGAACGTGTAATGATGAGGAAGAATCAGATCTTCTTTAACGTACATCAATTGGTCCGCCATAACGGTTTTCAATTCGCTGAATTCCTTTCTCAATACCTCTAGGCATCTTTGTAGCAGCTGATAAATTGAATTACCTACCAACAGTGCAAGCTAATAACAATTAATACAGTTGCAGCGAGGGAAGAGTAGCGATGGCACGAGGGTGGGGCAGAAGAACGACCAACGCGCCGTGTACGTGTAAATGTTTACCTTTTTTCATGACAACGCTGCGCCTGTGACCGGATCCGTCCCAGTAGCTGAAGGTTATCTCGATCTCCTCCTCCTTGAGGGTGTTCTGCTTCTGGGCCCACTCCTGCCTGAGCTCCTCCCTCAGCCGGTTCTCCTCCTCCTCCCTCTCCCTGTCGGGCAGGAAGCTCGTGTCAACGTCCGGATTCTTCTTGATCTTCTTGATGGCCCTCTCCTCGGCGGGCTGCTCCTCGTCCCCCTCCTCGTCCTCGTCCTCGTCCCCCTCGTCGTCCTCCTCCAAATTGAAGGAGAGGGCCTGTATCTGCTTCTTCTGCTTGGACTTCTCGGCCTGCTTGGCAGCCAGGGCTCGCTCCTTCTCCTGCTCCTTCTCCCTCTCCTTCTGGGCGAGCTTCCTCTCGCGCTCCTTAACTATGTTCTCCTGCTTGGCCTTCATCTCGTCGAGGGTGACCAAGCCGATGGTCGAGGTCTTGAGCTGCTGCTCGACGGCATTGTAATGGGTGGCAAACTTGTTCTCGATGTTATGTATCTTCAGGTCGTTCTCTATTTTCTTCTTACGGAACTCAATCTCCTGCTGGGCTATCTCCCGCTTCTTCATCAGCTGCATGGCCCTGCCCGCCTCGCTGGCTGCTCCCTTGTAGTGGGCCATGGCCTGGCCTCCTTATCCAAACCAATCCTCGGTGGTGGCCCAAGTCTCGGTGGGGTTCCCTAGGGGGAAGGCCCGCGATCTCGGTTCTCCTCCTGGGAAGGCCTCCCGCGCCGTGCCTGTACTAGCCGGTGGGATCAGCAGCGACCGCACATCCTCGGTCGAGGGAAGCTCCTGGCACTAGGTCCTACCTGGCTCCAGCGACGAGGATTCCCCGCGACTGCGACGAATTAGGTTAGGTGCCTCCTAGGCACACTCGTCACTCTCGTCGATCTCGCTCGGATTCGCCAGCAGTTGGCAGCTTGGCCGCGCTACCAGCGACTCTGCGCTCCCTAACCGAGAAGGTACTGCGCGTTTTCGGACTGTGCGCAGTAGCGAACGCGCGTTGGATGGTGCGTAGGGGCCGGCCCCCGCTACCCGCCGTCGACAGTACGCAACGACGACGGCAACCGGGCGAGTCCGGCGCACGAGCGCGCGACCGATCGCCACTCGTCGTCTCACCCTCGTAGTTGTGTGCACGCACGCCCCTCCCCCCCTTTGGCCGAGCCCCCGGTCCTGAATTCGGAAGGGGCCGAGGCCCCGATCTCCGTAGCCCCGAGCCAGCCGGCGATAAATCCCGCTGGTAATGGATTATTAACAAGCGTTTCGAGCCGCGCGAGCCAAGTACGAGCGACACCGGGAGCTTTCGTTAACTCCCGGCGGTGTGTCGGTCGTTAAGCCGGGAATAAAGTACCGATGAGAGACAGAGAGAGAGAGAGAGAGATAAATAAATCATCCATCATCGAGCGGCGTCGGGCTTCTGCGTTCGTCGTTATCGCGGACGTCTGCGAGAGGAGCCCTTTTTTTTTCTTCTTCAACGCCACACAGGTTTCCCATGGTATGCTCGCCTCTCGTCCTCTTCTCGTTTGCTTTGCGGGACCCTTTCTTCTGTCTGTCGTCTCTCCCCCGACCCCCCCCCCCTCCGCCCCCGCACCCCGACGACGACGACCCTTGTAAAACGGTCCGTTGCGACGAACGGCAGACGGCCGTGGAGCGCTGCAACGTCCAAAGGCCACGAGACGATAATAATCTCCTCGCGCGCGTAGGAGGAGGTTGAGCCCGTTGAAATTACCGGGACCGGGTCTCTCGCGCCTGGGATCTTCCCCTACCCGTTGGTTGCGAATTTTAACGACGAGCCGGGGGATTGCGGGGAAGCGCACTCGATTGCGGGCATTGATCGTACGTATCTTTTAAAGGTAATGCGAAATCGCCGGCCGACTCATAAATAATAAAAGCAGCGAGCGCTGGCTGCGAATCGCGGGCGGGCAATGCTCGAAATCGGCAATCGCGATTGGACCCGTGACAAGTGATTTTTCCTTCGCCATCCCGATCGAAGCGCGCCTTCGATTGAAAAATTTAAATCGCATCGAGGCGCCGGACTTTGATCTTTCACCCGCGAAACGAAATGCCGCGAAGCCCTCGCTCGGGCTGTTGTTGCTTCAACCAACGAAAAAGATACGGGGAAAATCTTCGTTTTTACTCAAGGCCGAAGCGAAGCTCCAGGTCGACTTTCACCGGTAGGACAAGCGTCGATTAAAAAGGGCGCAGAGATAAAGCCGGGCTATCCTGTGCGGTAACCCGGTTGCACTCGAGGCAACGATCCCGAGGCGATGGCAACGGTTGGCGCTCTTGCGAATACTCGCGGGGTTCGGGGGGTTTCGGTACCCCCCGTAGGAGTAGGAGGAGGAGGAGGGAGCCGCCGTAAAGCATCGCCGGCCGATAAATTATCGTCTCGTTGAAAATAAAATTGGCCACCGGCGAGCTTCGTTGGCTTAGCGAGGGAGGTCGGATTTATCGGGTGGTGCCGTTGCAAGGGGAGGACGATCGCCACCCCTCGAGCTCGGCGCTGGGGCAAGTGAAAAAACGACTCTCGGAGTATAGACACAGTGCTGTAACGTTTATTAAGAACAAGGGAGTACATGAATGCGGGGGTCGGAGGCCGGCTCGGGTACGAGCGAGCGAGAGCCGGCCTCCGACCGGGGAGGGGCCCTCTAAGGCGAGAACCTCGGTATCCAGGAGTGGACGCGCCTGTGCCGGCCGACGCTGCACCTGGGCCCGAGGAGGGCCAGTAGGGCGAGGACGACGCCGAGGAGGGAGACGCCGCACAGGGCCCCGGCGGTCACGTCGTGGAGGGGCGTACCCGCGCGGGGCGCCTTCGCCGCCAGGAGGAGGAGGCCCGCGCAGCTCAGGGCGGCGAGGCCCGCCAGTCCCAAGCCCGTCCAGGTGTGGCGCATGCTCCGGCAGGCCCCGGCCAGGGCGCAACAGGCCCCGCAGCCTATCGCGCTGTCCAAGTAGTACCTGCGAAAGGCCCCGGAGGCTTTTTATTATTGTCCCGTCACCGAGAGGTCCGGTGCGCACCCGAGCAGCCGCCGAGGTTATACTCACTTGCGCCCTTGGGTCCAGGAGAGATAGGAGGCCAGGCCGCAGGTGAGAATTCCGACCAAAAAAAGGATCATCGGGGCGTTTCTTCGGTCGGATTTCTCGGGGCCGCTCACCAGGGTCGTGTTGGCCTCGCTCGTCGGCGGGGAGAGCGGCGGCACCTGTAACGAGAGAGCAAGCGCAGCCGGGTCAATGGAGAGTGGCCCGGGTAGTATTCGTAGGGCTGGATAGAGAGGAGGTACTCACGACCGCGGTGCGCGCGATGAAGGCCCCCTCCACTCCCTGGTAGAAGGTCGTCGAGCTCAAGGCCTTGGCCTGGCGCTCCTCGTAGGGGTCCTCGTGGCCGTGGCGGAAGATCGGCCCGAGGGCCGGGGCGGGCTCGCCGCTCAGGGGCAGGCAGCGCCTCGCCGAGGGCGGATCCTTGTTCGGGGTCGAGGTCGTCGGGCCCTTGCCGCGAGGGTAGCCGCCGCGGCCCTGGGGCGTGCGCTGGCGCTGCTGCGGGTCCACCGGTGAGTTCGTTCGCAGGTGCTCTGCGGGTGGGGGGCAAGATAGCCAAGCGTTAAGGGCCTGTTAAGCGTAGGGGCGGGGGGCGCGGGGGGACACTGTCTTTTCTTCGTTCGCCGCTCTCTCTCTCTCTCTCTCTCTCTCTCTGTCTTTGCGACGAGGCGAGAGAGGCGCGATCCTCTGCCGATCGTTCCGTCGGAGAGTAAGGCCCGCGGCTAGAAAGTAGGCCTGTGTCTACTGCGCTCCCCCCGCCCCCACCCCGGCCCCGTGACCGACCCCGGGGTACAATCCTTTCGACCATCGGGGCTAGGCCCAGGGGGGCTCGGGGAACCGCGAGCGGCGAGTCCCACTGCTCGGCAGCGGCTCGCGTCGTCTAACGGATAACGAATCCCGAGCGTCGGGGCCCGGGGAAGCGCCGCTTATTCGAGCGAGCGACCGTAGAGAGCCTCGGGGCCCGCGGACGGGGACAAAGTGACGGGGGTTCGGGTTAAGCGAGCGAGCGCGTCTATGGCTCACCGTTGGCAGAAGGAGAAAGCGAGTATCCGGTCGTGAAAGCGTTCTGCTGCATCGGCATCGCGTTGTGTAACATCGGCTGCTGCTGCTGCTGCTGCTGCTGATGAATATGATGAGGATTTCTCTGGCTCTGAAAGTGCGGCTCCGATTGCAATCGCATTTTCGACTTGCGAGGAGTCGTCAGGATCTCGTGGAGCTTCTGCGTGGCGACGTTGTTCACCCGTTGGCCGGGGTTGGCCTCCTGGACGGTGCGCTCCAGCGAATGCTCCTCCTGGGTCGGCAGGCTCGTGTAGCGACCTGGAACGAGCCCCAATGCACTCGGCAATTACGGTCGCGAGTCGGCCTCTCTCTCTCTCTCTCTCATTTTTCCCAAACTTTTTTTCCCGTCCTTTGTCGCGGCCTTTTTAATTTTTTTTTTTTCTCTCTCCATACAATTTTTTTTCCTCTCGCATCGTCCCGGCGAAAAATGGCTACCAGGCACGAGCGCAGCTGGCTCCTGTCGCGTGCCGTTGAACGGCCCCTGCGCCAAGGGCAGAGTCGACGGCCTCAAGTTACGAGAGCCGAAGGGAGCCTCGGGCAGAGGCGCGGCAGAGGCGCAGCAGAGGCACGTGCGCGATCGCCCGTCGGGGGCGAACCTTACCTTTGGGCGTGCTTATTTCCTTCCGCGGCGATGAGTTCCAGCCGTCTCCCCCCTCGGTCCAGAGGCTCTGCTGCTCGGGCGGCTCCCTCGGGCTCAGGGCCGTGTAGTGGCCGCCCTCGGGGCTCTTGTAGGTCCGGATGAGGGGCCGGGGCCCGGTCGGCCCGTTCGGCGTCATCACCTGCTGCTGCTGATGCTGCTGCTGATGCTGTCGCGGCGAGGCAACGACCTTCCGCTCGACCTGCGGCTGCTGCTCCACGAACTCGTACTAATGAGGACGTTGTTGGACTGCATCGCGGCCACGGTCCGTTGGCTCTGCTGCTGGGGTTGGGGCTGCTGCTGCTGCTGGGGCTTCTGCTGCTGGGCCGGCTGCTGCTGGAACTCGACCAAATTGGCATCGTCCTGGATGTACTCGTAGCGGTGCACCCTGTAGAGGCTCGGACGGCTGTCCGGCTCGCCGGCGGGCAGACTCTCGTGTCGCTTGTGGTAGGCCGCCGGCTTCGGGGGCGACTGCTGCACCAGGCCATTGTCGATGTAGCAGTAGCGCTCGGCCCCGGGCTTGCCAACACCGACGACGGCGCCCCGGAAGCCCTGCTGCTGCTGCTGCTGCTGCTGCTGCGGCTCATCGTTGGCCCGCTCGGCCTCCGAGTCGGCCCGGTACTGCGGCGCGCCCTGGCCGTAGAGCGGCTGCTGCTGGCCCGGGCGGTAGGCAACCGCTGCCGGGAGCTCGTCTATCTGCGGGCAGGAGACGATCGAGCCTAGAGCCCTGGACTAGAGCCCTCGCTATCGATATCGACGAGGAGGCCCGACACCTCCGGGGAATTCCCGTGGCCGCCTCGAGAGGCCCGATCGGAGTTCGCCTCGTTTTCTCGACTATTGGCGCGAGGCTCCCCTATTATCCCCCCCCCAACCCAGCCCGCACGACCCGTCGCAACGACTACTCGACTAACGCAAGAGCGTTAAAACTTTATCGGCTATTAAACTTACTCCCGACTCCTTGCTTCCTCGATTCTTTACCGTTGGGCTTTAATGCCGAGATGATTATTCAATTGGAATTCAACGGGGCACCGCTCGATTCATTCGCATTCGTCTCGACTTTAATTTCAAACGCTTTCCCATTGGCCTCCGGCGCCCGTGGCTTCGGTCCTTTTCACGGGATTGGCATTTAACGATGGATCATTATCGTTCTTGTTCAATCATTGTTTATTATTATTATTAGCGGTTGGTTGCTCGAGGTGTCTCGATGCCCGTTGACGGGGGAGAGGAGCGCCGACGATCGAGGAGGAAAGGGGGGGGCGAGAAACAAGGGCAAGAAAAAGCGTGAAAAAAAAAAAACAACGCGAGATTAGCTTAGGGAGGGAAGGCCGAGGCGGGCAATTGATTTTCCTCTCTCTTCCTCATCCTCGAGAGCCACTTTTAATCGCAATCGGACGTCAACAATGACCGTTGTTGCCTTTGTCATTGCTAACGGGCCATTTAAAACAAAGCCAAAGCCGAGCTCGGGATTAATCACTTTCCCCGAACTTGCGTCACCGACCGAGAGCAACGGGGGCCGGATCATTCATCCGGGAGCGTCATTCGAGGAAGTTACGCCGAGGAGCATGACTCTCGCCGATATTCTGACGCGAGCCGATGAAACACCGCGCGGGCCATTGTTGTGACTCTCTTTCTCCCGGGGGGCCCCCGGCTCGGCTGGGCTCGGCTCGGCTCCGGGAAAAATCCCCAACGGCCGAGGGGAGCCGGGAGGGAGCAGGAGGGTTTCAGGGCGGCGGCGCGTACCTGTGGCGGGGGCGGCGGCAGGCTCTCGACGCGCCCGTCCTCGGCTATGTACTCGAACTGCCTGCAGAAGGAGGGATTGGTGTAGCAGTGGACCTGCGCCGGGTCCTGCTGCCTCTTCTCCATCCTCGCTCACCGGGAATAGGGGCCGGGGTGGGGGCGACACTCGGTGGCCCTGCGAGGCTTATTCCGGGCTACTTCCTTATGAGGATTATCATAACGCAGCTGACGTAGGTCGCGCGCCAGGAGTGCTCGAGGGAGTAGCTCACCGGCTGGCCGAGCAGGAGCGCGGGCGGCAGTTCGGTGCAGGCGTTGTCCTTGGCCCTGGGTGTCCCGAACTTCTTGCACATTATAACGCGGGCGGAGCGCGGGCCCGGTCTCGCCCTCTCTTGCTCTCACTCTCTCTCTCTCTCTCTCTCGCGCTGGAGCGGACACGGGGCACGAGGATCGCGATGGAGGAGCGCAGCGGAGAGCGACTGAGAGCAACAGCGAACTGTGGCTCCGGCTGTGGCGGCGGTGGCACTGCCCCCCGAGACCGACTGGCTGCAGCAGCGAGTAACGGCGGCGCTCGGGCCCCTCGCTCGGCGGCAGATGCGTTGTTACCCGCAGCCGCAGTCGTCGGTGATTCGTGCCGGGCTCGGCCGATGCACGGCGGCCCGCGGCCGAGGGGAGCTCCGCCAGGCCTGCTCCCTTCCCCCCGCCCCCCCCTCTGGCCCCGTCCCGCCCCGCCCTCCGGAGCGGCCGTTACACGGGACGTGCAGCGAACCGCGTGAAAAGCCTGTGGAAGGAGAAAAGGAAGTCACGAGCCCGAGCGAGAGAGAGAGAGAGCGGCAGGGATATTTACACACATGCAACGCTTACACGAGAAAACAAGGAGTCTTTTATAAGCCGTGACTTCGTTTTGACTCCTCTCCTCGTGTCCCTTCGACCGCGGCTCTTTCCTCGACTTCGCTGCCCCGTACCCAGCGTTGGTTTTGCAGACTATTGTTCATCGCTGGCTTACTCCCCCCCGCCCCCGCCGTTATTCGCCACTCTCGATGCCCGACCAACGCTTTGCGTTCGCCGTTGGGCCCGTGAACCTCCCGACGGGCACCTCGACTCGCGGCGAAGACGCCGTCCCGCGAGACTCCCCTGCTGCCCGTTTCGCCGCCTCTTCGCCCGGAATCCTACCGGGCCTGACCCCTGGAAGCTTTCGCCTTTGTGCCCGGCCAAGCGTCCCCGGCCAGTGCCCACCGTCGCTTCCACGCTCAGGATTACGCGGCTCGCAATTTGGCTCCGATTTGGAAATGCGTCCCTTTCAAAGATCGAGCCTTCCCTTATTTCCCCGTCCTATCGGCTTCCTATTTTTCGCCCGATCGGTTGATAAAAATCATGACGCCGCGACCGTTAGACGTTGGTTGGCATTGCTCGCGCTTTTTTCTTCTTTTTTCCTCGGTACGAATTCCTTGGATTTGTTTCTTTCTTCTTCTTTTTTTTTTTTTTTTTTTTTTGGTAGTTTGTACGTCAGCGTATCGAATGCGTAATCGAGCGTCTTTGAACATTCAGCGAGTTCTTGTAAATCGCTCTCTCGTGCAATTGACGGAGCGAATTATCGATTGTTATTGTAATTGGGATACAAATTTATACAAGATGCGCTCATTGAAAGTAAATGGTGCCTCGATGCCGCGTTAACGGAGAACCTCAAACCTAAAATTCCTAAATATAATACGAAAATAGCCGAAATTTCATTATGGAGTTTTCCATTCTAACGTACCAAAGTCCGCTTCGTTTACGGCGAAGAACTTCTAAACGGGCCTTTTCTTTTCGGAATAGACTCTTAAAGACTGACAGTTTCCATCCCCCTTCTTTTCAATATCACTCACGCTTATGTTTTTTCCTTCCTCTATCTTCGTTCTCGACTACTTTTCAAATCGTTAGAATGCACCGACAGAAACACATTGTCCTCGTTATTATGCTTATGCATGTTTATATAATTATTCGAAAGCTTTGCCGTCGTCGTATATTTATTTGAAACAATTTTATCGCTACGCACAAAAACAGAACGCTTCCATTTACTTTTTTTTTTTTTTTTTTGGAACGTTTTAATGGAAACTCTTGACTCGTTGCTAGGAGTGCCCGTAAATTACGCGTAAAGTATTAACGAAAAGAATTACAAACTATTTCTCATGTGTCAATGCTCTTAATTAATATTCAGCGTCGCAAATGAATATTACGCGTATTTAAGATACCCGACACAATATTACAATCGCTAATTAATATGCGTATACATACATATACGTATACATACACATGTATATAAATTAGCGCGGAATCCACGATGAATAATAATAATAATAATAATAAAAAAAAAAGGTCCTGTGCGCGAGCCTCAATTTTTAACGACGACAAATCGATGATAATTTCAAAGTGCGCGTGCTCGTTAATAAAACGACACGAGCCCCACCGGTTGTTGTTGGCATTTCCCCCCCCCCCTCTCTTAAACCGAACGGCCGGTGAGCACCTACGGGCAACGATGATAAACCGAAGGAAAGAAGGAAGGAAGTCAAGAAGGAGACAGAGGAGAGAAAATCCCTCGAAAACCATCGGGACAAAGGGAACTCTTGATGAATAAGAGCCGGCGAGGAACTCGACGTTTCATCAACGCGCACTCATTAGCCGGGAGATAACGCGAGTCTTCTGGGGGCCCGCTCTGCCGCCCCTTGGAGCCCCTTGGAAATATTTACCGGGAGTCCAGGGGCATCGATAGAAGGAGGCACGATGACGCACGCGAGTATTATCCGAGGCGGCTCTAGGCCGGCTATTCTGCCGCCGGGCTTACTTTTCTCCTCGGCGGCTTTTATCGTCTTTGCGAAAGTGTCCCCCGCTCGGAGGAGGATTCGCCGTCGTCCGCGGGCCGGGGAGGGGGGGGGCAGGAGGGCCCAGGCACGAGGACGCCGAGGCTCGGGCAGGACGTCGCGGCTCAAAGGGAGGAGGAGCAGGAGGTGGAAGGAACGGCTTTTAAAGAGCCGAGGGTCGGGGCGAGGCGGGGCGGAGGCGCGAGCTCGTGCCCGGTTTAAATGCCCGCCCGGGGCCCCCGGCCCATTGTAGGGTAGGCCGCGGCCCGGGTAGGGGAAGGCACGCGCGGCAGCTGCGCCTCACGACCGTTGGCGAGATCGCGCGCGCTCGCACCCCCCCCCTCCCTCCCCGCCCCCCACCCTCGCGCGGCCCCCGGCAACATCTGCCCCGGCCATTCGTAGGTGGCCCCGCCGGCAGGCAGAGCCGGTGTGGCGCGCCGCGGGCCCGAGCCACCGGCCGATCGGGGCTCCTCCGGCCTCCCTCCCCGTGCTGGTATTATTATTGCCGTCGTCGTCGGCCACCGGCCGGCCTCGGGAGTCCCGTGGCCGCTCGCGGCTCCTGCCCCGACGCGGCTCGACGGCTTCCCCGGGCCCATGACTCGATGCCGCCTCTCTCTCTCTCTCTCGCTCCTCTCGCCACTTTGGCGAGGGGCTTTTCCCGCGCCCTCCTTTCGGGCGGGCGCGGCACTTCCTTCCGCTGCTTCCAAGCGGTTACGCTCGGCTTCCCCCTTCCTTCGCCCTGGCTCTCTCGAGGCTCTTACGCCCCGGGCGTCCCAACGGTGCGCGAGCCCACGATAATTACGCCTCCTCGATGCTAATTTTCCCTTAGCGGCTCTCGGCTGCGCCGCCGCCGCCGCCGCCGCTGCTGCTGCTACCTTGGATCGCGATGCAACGGTTGGCGATTCGAGTGGCTTCGCTTCCCCCCCCCCCGCCCGCCCCCCTCTCTTCGCCCCTGCCCGCCGCGTCTGGCTTTATCCTTCGCCGCCCCGCGGCTCGAGCCGAGCCGGGGAAGCGATTTTTGCGCCTCCTTTCACTTCTGGAGGAGTCCCGGAAATCAGCTGACGAAGAATACCTCGGCCCAATAACGTTGCGTCCGATCGATCCTAATACCAATTATCGATTATTCGGCCGTCGATCTGCTCGCCGCAGATCGGAGCCTCGTCCACGATGAACGACGAAAAAAAGGACAATGAGCTTAAGGGCCTATTGTGCAATTTATCGATCTGCTTCGGCGTACATCTACAATCGAAGGATCGAGCGGAGCCTATCGGGGACCAACGGACTTATCCGGATATCCAAGGAAATCGTTATTTTAATCTCCGGATGTTTGAGGGAGTCTTAAATTTTTGTACGAATGAAGAAAAAACCATAGTGGGGCCCTTCGCGCCGGGCCTTGGTTTAACGGGGCCGAGGATGAAATAAAATTATTCTTAAAGCTTTTGAAAAACAAACATTTTAATTTATCATCAAATCATTATGTATAATATACTTTTACAGCTGGTACAATTTTTAATTACTGAGATATCTTTACTAAGGGTGCCTCGTTCATGAGAACACGTGGCAAAATTATTATTACAATTTAGGAACGAGAAGATCAAGAGATTACAAGTAAGCACTGTTGTCCTTTTTACTGCTTTTTTTTTTTTTTTTTTTTTTTTTTCATTTTTACTGCTGTAATGATCTTTTTTTTTATTTCTGGGTTAGTTCAACTTTTGAAAGTAGCTTCGATTGTTACAACAGATTACATTTATTGCGTAAAAACGCTAATCAAGACACTTGTAAATGTTTTTTCTATGTTATAATTAACGAACTTCTTCATAAATTAATTCTTTTGTCTTTTCGCGATACCGCGTTAAAAGCTCAACTTTTTTCCCATACATTCTAAGTACATCGGATAATTACTTATACTTAATGAAAAAAGGCGAATAATTATAAAAACTATAAAAACTTAAAAATACGGTAACGGTGAAAAAATACTCCTCCTATTTTTCTAACGATACTAACAAATCTTTTTAATGAGATTAAAAAAAAAAAAAAAAAACCAACGAGTAATTTTTTAATTTATTATATTTTGCTTATCGCATCGCAATTTATTTCTTTACAACCTACTTAACAATACAGTTGTAAAGGAAAACTCGTAAAAACACGGCGTTCGATATATATTTATTGCAAAGTAGACTTATCGGGTCCTTGAAGACAAAATATAACAATTGCATCGATCGATAGATAGCAGAAGCCATCGATTCCAAGTGATACAGTTTTGTAAATAACAGGCCCGATATAATTATTGAGAGTCTAGCAATGATATTGTTAAAATAAAATACAAAGGGTCAAAGCCGTCGACAAATTAAAGCACGCACTTTGAAAATTGTTTCCTACCGCTACTATTGATGCGCTTTGCATAGCTTTTAAAAAAATATTCATATTCATTTACTTTCGCAAATCGCCATCGCCAAGGGGTCAAAAGTACTGAGAAAATTTTATGAAAAAAAAAAAAAAACTTTATAAAACTTTTATATAATACTCGATGTTACACATTCAGTAATAAATTTTATAAATTGAATACACAACTCTTTTACATCCAACTTTTCCTCCATTATAATAGAATGTACACGTATTATGTGATAATATGAATTCTTTACTTTTAGATGTTTTACATTTATTTTTATTTGAGTAAAATTTAATCAGTCGATTCGTAGGTACATTCAATTACTCGTAACACACGCAATCTCGACACTTTTAAGTTTATTGAAAACTAAAAATATATATATATATATATATATATATATATATGTATATATATAATACTACTGATTATGTAATTTTCTATTCTTTAAACATTAAGTTTTATTTATTGATATATTTGATCAAACATCTTCTTCTTATAATAATTATTTTGCTACGTAACTCGGACATAAATGATGTAAATGCTCAAATACAATAATCGAGAAATATTTTTGTTTTTATATCTTTATACATACATACATGCATACATACATATATAAGTATATGTATATATATACATATATATATACACATTATCAACATTTTCTCCAAGTATCACAAATTCGTAACTATATTAATCTAAGAGAGAATTATTTATTTAAATCTAAATTGTAAACGATTGCCGCATTAGAAATAGCTAATAAATAATCTTCAATTGAGAATTAATACTTTTAACTAACAGCAGGTATTAAAAAGTTCCGTCTACATTTATCAACAACAATTATAGTCAGCGTCCATTACTTCTTATATCATACAACGTTCTCGGCTTATTAAAAATAATTTAAAAAGTGCAAGTCGAAAATAAGCGATCGGAGCGATTTTCTTCTCGGCGCGTGTAATACGAGCTCATTAACATTACACCTAGGTATATAAAAAAAATCAAGCGCAATGGATACATTGTTATCTTTAACCCCCCCCCTCCAAAATCCTCTTTCTCTCTCTGGCTTGCATACTTGTATCGGGCCCCGCCCCGCCAGTATCCTGGTCATCCTTATTAGAGCGAGAATTTTACAAAAAATTTGTACTTTTTTTCTTCAGTTACGCAATATTCACTATCGTTGTCACAATGAGTGGAGCTTGGGGAGCGGCCCTTCCGGCCCGGTCGCTCTCTCTCTCTCTCTCTCGCGCGCGAGGATCCCTCGGGCAGAGGAGTCGGCAAAGGTGCGAGCCCCGGCGAACCGAAGCGTAGCCTCGGCCGCAACGGAAATTCTATTTTTACCAAGGGTTGCGTGGCGGTGGTCCCCCCCCCCCGCCTTAAGCCGAGGGCCAACCGCGACTCCCCGATCGTCGCCCCCCCCCCAAATTTCTCGTCTCCTCCTCCTGCTCCTCAATAGCGACTCCCGGGAGTCCTCGTCCACCCGGGCTCACGCCTCGCCGTTGGCCGGCTCCTTGGGCTCGAGCTGCCCGTGGCCTACGGTGCGAGCCTCCGCGCGGGCGTCCGCGGCACCCCGAGGCCCGTAATCCCGACGCTGCAGCCTTATGAGCTCGTACTCTATGTCGGGTGGGCTCGCCCGGGCCGGGCCGTTGGCGTCCTCGTTGCCGCTGGAGGAGAGGCTCGAGGTAGGCCGGGGCTCCGGCACCTCGGCGCTGTACTGCCAGGGCGATCCCTGCCGCTGCTGCTGATGGCAGTGCGATTGGTCGAGGGAGGAGGGCGGCGGCTCCAGTCGCTCCTCGGGCTCCTCGTCGACGTCGCCTGAAAGTCGGAATCGCCGGTGAGCGCCTGGTACTCGGCCGAGGGCTCCCTCCCCGTTGCCTACCTTCCTTCTCGGGGCCGAGGTCGTAGAGGGCCCCGTCGGCCCTGCGGCAGGTCGAGCCGCTGCCGAAGTAGACCTCGCTACCCGGCGACTGCTCGGCCACGGGATTGGCTTCCTGCTGGAGGAAGGCCGCGTTCTCTATGCCCTTGAGCAGCTTCGTCCGGTTGCCGGCCGCTCGCTGGAGCCTCTCCTCGCCGATCTCCACGGTGCTCGGGCCGTTCATCTCGTTGGAAATCTCCTCCGCGTTCTCGTAATTGCCGCTCTGGTACTTAACGTCCGGCGATCCCCTGTACTCGGCTGCAAAGGTACAAAGAGGGTTGGCTTTATCGTTTTTCCGTCCCCGGGCCTCGTGTGGCCTCGCTCGCCTCGCCTCGCTAGGCGAGAGCCAGGTTAAAGTGCCTACTGACGTTCTTTCCCGGGGAAGCCGTCTATCCTCTTGGTGTGCCGGGTCCTGGGGTCCACGGGCGGGAAGAGCAGTATCGACCTCCGGCCGGGACTGTTGGGGTCGCTGTAGGGCGGGGGCGGCCCCCAGAGCGAGACCTCCGCCTCGAGGACGCTGTAGGGACTGACCCCGGGGCTCTGGGCGTAGGGGTCCTCGTGGGCCGGGCCCTGGAGGACCGAGTAGGCGTTGACCGAGTGGGGCCCGAGGATGCTGTAGGGCAGGATGCCGCCGGGCTCCACGAGGGCCTCCGCGGGCCGGTGGGGGCTCGCGCTCCCGTGGGTGGAGCTCTCCGGGACGACGACCTGGCCCCGGAAGCCGTAGCTCATGTCCGCGCTCGGGGCCGGGCCTCGGCTGCAGGACCAGGGCAGCCGCCAGCGCCTGGGGGCAGGAGGGCGAGCACCCTTTAGTCTGTCGGCTCCGACTGGGGGGGAGGGGGGCAGAGGGCGAACGAGCCTTACCTCGTCGGCGCGAGATTCGGATTGGGCGTGTAGAGGTTGCCGGGGACTGGGCCCACCAGGGCTCTATGCCGCCGCAGTCGTTGCAGCAGCCGCAGGCCCCCGTGGGCCTGACGCTCACCATGCCGGGGCCGAGGCCCTGGCTGTAGAGCGACCGGCACCTGAGCTCCAGCTGCTCCCAGTACATCTTCTTCTTCTCGTGGCGCATCAGCTGGTAGACCAGGACGCAGGAGAAGATGCAGGCCAGGATCCCGGCCACGGAGACCCCGAAGAGGGCGCGCAGGCAGGCGTAGAGGGCCCCGTGCACGGCCTCGCAGTCGGGGGTGCCCTCGAACAGGACCCCCGGCTCCGAGGTCCGCGACTGCAGCGCTCCGTAGCACGTGCACGACCTATTGGACGCCGGGCCGGGGAGAGCGGAGAGTCAGAGATAGGACGTATATGTATGTATATGTAGAGAGAGAGAGAGAGAGAGAGCGAGTCAGCTTCAGCACTCGTTGCGCGTCATCGCGCCTTTCCATCTGGCTCTCGCCGTCTTATCTTCCACTTTCTCTGCGCGCTCGCGCACCCACGCACCCACCCAGTCGTACAATGTGCGTGTGTGTGGGGGGGCGGGGGGATTTTTTCAAGGCCCTCCTTCGGCGGCCATTTACGGATTCTCCGGGGAGCAAAATTATTCATATTTTTTGGCGGCGGTGGGGAGTTAAGGGGGGGGGTGGTGGTGCGAACGAGAGAAAAACAAAAGAAATTCCAATTCCAAAAAGAGTCGACTCGTCATAATGATTCAAGCGCCGGAATGCTTAAGCCGAATGCTCTCGACAGTCGCAGGAGCAACGCAATATACCAAATGCGTCGAATGTTAATATACGTACTTTGCTCGTTCGGTATAAACGCACTCTCGCAGACTCTGAAGCCTCGACATATGCACTACCGTCGTCGTGACGGTTACCAAAACGCACACGAGCGCACAGACTACGCTGACGGACCCGCATATTTTCATCTGTAATCATAATTTTGAAATGTGTATATATCTTTATACGCGCATGCACGCAAGCACACGTGCACACGTGCATACATACATAAATACGTATATTATTATGTATGTACCGCATGCATCGCTTTTAAAGGCTGTCCAAGACCTTTTACCGTAAGACGGCTTGGACGAATGGACAGACCTTGTCGCTAGAGGGGGAGACAGAGATAATGAAAGCGAGAACGAAACAGGGAGAAACAGACAAAGAGATGGAATAACGAAGGATATATTAGAAGAGAATAAAGCGCGTATACTAACCATAAAACCATAGCGATGTTTCCTTCGGGCTAAGAGCATAGTGAACAGACCCATCAATATGAGCTGAAAATTGAAATAAATATATAACGCGTGTGCGGAGCTCGCGATCGTTCGTTTTCAATGGAAAAAAAAAAAAAAGAAAAGAAAAGGAGAGATAGAGAGAAAAAAAAAAAAAAAGAAAAGAAAAAAAAAATGGGGAAAAAAAAGAAAAAAAAAAGAGAGAAAAAATAAGATTGATATATCCAATGTAAACTTGATTAATGGCCTCCCTGTGTTACGGAGCTTATCCTTGACGCGCGAGGATGAATTTCACGACGCGCGAAGATTTCTTAATAAGCCGTAAATTAAGCAGCGGCCCGAGAGCCGCGCTAAAAATTCCATCGGCGAAGCAACGGGCGGTGGCAAGCAAAGCGACGAGAGGAGCCCGCTCGGGATTTTACGGGAAAACGGGGAAAGGGATCGCTACGAGCCATCGAATCGCGATTCGATGGGCACTCGATTTCGCGAGGAGGCCCCCGCCCCAAAGGGCCCCCGGTTGGGGGGGGGGCCAAGTACTCTCCCGAGTACAAGACGAGCGAGGCGCGCACGCAAGGGTGCGTCGTCCGGCCCTCGGCGCCGAGGGGTCAGCAGTCGTGGGGCCCGGCAGGGCAGAGCGGGTGAGGAGAAAGAATATCGTGCGCAGCTTACTATCATCCCTGGAATGTAGGAAGGCACGGTCTCGAAGAAAGCGAGGCTGGTCGTGTGGGCCGAGAGAATGGCGTGGACCGCCAGAAAGAGACTCCCGACGGCGGTGCTCAGACCGCCGCACAAACAACACAATACCACGTACTTCTTGCAGCAGCTGCCCCCGCCGCCGCCTCCGCCGCTGCCGCCCTCCGCATTCACGTGTCCTGTGAAAATGAAAGCAGCCACGTTAATTTTTTTTTCCTTTCTCTCTCTCTCTCTCTCTCTCTCTCTCGCACACGCGCACCCACACCGAGCATTCATAATAAGGGCAGGAGGATGGGCCCGCATACCTGCCGAGGCGTTTCTCGTAAGATCCTCGGTTAAAGCCGCCCTCGTACGAGCGAACTGTTTCGGTGCAACGAATAAGTCAGAGGCATCGCTACGCGGTCGGCTAGGGCGAGCCTCCCACACAATGCATTGACAATGGCGAGGGCAGCTCAAGCCCTCGTCCGACTCTCGTGCACTCGTCTAAGATTTTTAACGCGCATTAGGATATTACGCGGTGGCCGTTACGCGGCAGCTCGCCGTTCGCAAGGAGCGCCCGGGCTGGGGAGGGAATAGAAACAATGCTCGCCCCATCCAGCCCTGCTCATCCTGCACCCTGTAACAAAGCGATGCGAATGCAGTCGTTCGATGCATCTCCCGCTCCGCCACCGACGGCCTCTCGATCTATCGTTTAATTTGTACGACCTTGATCACGCGCAGTTACGTAAGGCTATGTGTGTGTGTCTGTATATACATAAATAGATATACACATATATATGTGTGTGCGTGCGCACGCGCGTAGATTTATGCACGCACGAGTATGAATCGAAGGCATCGGATGGGCCTTGGGGTCGGACAATGGAGGAGGGGCCAACGGGAGGAGCGAGGAAAGCGCTTAGCGTCGCTCGGTAGCCGCGTGAGAAATAAGCGCAACTCGGTCGGAAGCTTGAATAATCGTGGCTTTTATAATGGCTCGCGAGCGCGGAGCCGGGGAAAAGGGAGAGCCTCGGCTCCAGCTCGGCGCGCAAGATCCGAGGCCCACCGGCCGGGCGGCCTGCATTTGATGGCGCAGGGCCCACAACGCGCGAGCCGAGAGCAGACAAAGGTGTCAGTGGAGCAGGAGTTACACAAGAAGCGCGAGGGAGGATCAAAGGGCAAGGGCGGGGGGCGGGGGCTGCGCGGCCTCGACGCGGCCCCGGACAATTTACAAAAACGCGTACAAATGCACCGGCCGGCTCGGCCCTCCCTTTCTCGGCCGGGCCAGAGATCAGGGGGAGGCTGCGCGGCCCCGGAGCCGTCGGGGCTCGGACGGCTCCGTTTGCGACAATGACCGTGGCCGAAAGAATGAGAGTGGCTCCACGCCTTTGTGCGATATTGAGCGCGCGGCCGAACCTTCCTTTCCCGCCACCCCCCCCCCTCCGTCCCCCCGCGGCTTCCCTTTGCCCCCTAGCTCACGACACGAGTCCGGCCCAGGTACGTGGAACCGAGAGGCTCCGAGGCCTATTTCCTCAAGAGCCAGAAAAATTTCTTCCCCGATCCTTTATCTTCTTCCTCTGGCTCTGGCTCTGGGCCCTCCTCGCCAGGGCGCCCGACTGCCCGCGCCCTGCCTGCGGGAGAGCCCTACGAGGAGGAACC
The DNA here is from genome assembly GCA_018907135.1 of Kradibia gibbosae. Classification (NCBI taxonomy): domain Eukaryota; kingdom Metazoa; phylum Arthropoda; class Insecta; order Hymenoptera; family Agaonidae; genus Kradibia; species Kradibia gibbosae. The sequence continues at coordinate 1,958,826 of JACCHX010000001.1, read as the reverse complement.
GGTGAAGAGTACTGGAGGAGAGTCGCCGCCGCGGCCGCCCGGCAATTTCCATGGCTTTGGCTCGCGTTGCTTACAACCGACGTCGCGTGCGTCGTTCGGCCGCAGGAGCGAGCCCGGCACCCCCCCTCCCCTTCCCCCCCGCCGCCGCCACCACCGGCAGTCGCCTGTTGCGGATTCTTTTTCACTCGATGCCGAGCAATTTCATCGATGGGCCGCAACGACTCCCTTCCCTCGAAACCGGATTATCATAATCGTCGATTGTCGTCTCTATCGACTCTCGCCGGACACTCCGAGGGCGCATAACGCCTTGCCGTAAATTATCCCGTCGATTGACGCAGCGTTTGTCATAGAACGTTTACTTCTTCTCCCTCTTCCTTTTCATTCGCTTTCTTTACGGCGGATAGCTTAGTAGGATAATTCGTAACGTTTGGCCAATTGAACTCGTGGCCCTCGTTCCCAGCGCCGCCGCGAGGCATCTCGATTAGGAACATCGGCGATGCCTCGCAGCTGTTGGCATCGACCGTAGCGACGTTGCGCGTGATCCGAAATTGGGGAGGGGGGGGGAAGAAGCGTAGTCGGCCAACGTGGAAAAAAGCGCAGACAACCGTGCGCAACGCTTAGGCACAAAGGGCAAAGGGACACGCGTGTAAAGTCAATCGTAGGAAGAGACCGAGAGAGGGAGAAGAAGGGGGGACAAAGAGAGAAACGAAAACAAATAAAAAAAACACGCGGAGCAAGAGCAGCAACGGCAAAAGAATCGAACGCGCGCCCGTGAAGGTGTAACGCGCAGTTGACGTTGGGGGGGGGGGGCCGGCCCACGGCACGGGTACAGGCCCCGGGGCAAGGTAGAGGCGAGGTCGGCTCCCGGGTGTCCCCGTCTCGCCTGGAGCTCGCTCGAGGCCCGAGGTCGGGGGCTCCTCCTCCTCTCGAAGCCGCCCTGCTCCTCTCGGCGAAGCCCGCGACGAGCCGCGCTCGAAAGACGTACCGCAGGGGTGCGCGTGACCGGGAGCCGCCAGCCTCTGCTGATGCTGATGCTGATGATGCTGATGCTGATGCTGATGCTGATGCTGCAGGAAGCCATGATGGGCCGCGAGAGCGTAGCGATGGCCCGTTGGGAAGTAGGGCTGGGCCTGGAGGTGGGCCATGCCGAGGCCGTGATAAGGGGCCGCGATCGGTCCGGCCACTGGCTGCTCCCTGCCGGGCCCATAGGAGCCCCCGTAGCGGCAACGCACAAGATGCAGAATCGGCAGAGCGCCGCGATCCATCCGCGGGCGTCGAGGCGACATGAGAGCGCCGGCTCCGCTCGCTCCGCGTCCTTCAGCCGACTAATCGATATCCCGCACTAGCGTATATACATGCGCCGAGTTCCGGCTCCACTTCCTATTCCCGCATTCGTACGCACTCACTGCCCTCGGCCCCGCGCGGCCTACGTACGTGCACGCTCACCCCCTGAGCACTCGTGCACCTACGTAGGTGCGGGTGGTCGGCGCTATTGTGCCTGGAGCCCGAGTAGTTCCCGTGCCCGCGGCTCCGCTCGCGGCTGCGCGCGCGCGCCCACACCCGCGTCCGCTCCTCCGGGCTCTCCTCTCCTCCGGCGGTCCTGAACCTTGTCGCCCAGCTGTTGCGGCTGCTCCCGAGCGAGGGCCACCGGTGCAGTCTTCCACCTACGACTGCAGCCGGAAAAGTCGGTGCTCTCCTTCGTTGGCTTTTCTTCTTCCTCTTCCTCTTTCTTCCGCCCCAAGGTCCGGAGTATAGAAATTCGGGCCCACCCCCCCCCCCCCCCCCACCGTCGAAAATACAACTACCCACTTGCTCCTCGGGCTATTGCGTCGCTGGGGCGCCCGCGGACCCGCGACCCTTCGATATCAAAGGTTAGGACGATCAAGGAGGACGGCTGCAAGGCCAGCCGTCCCGGGGCCGGCGAGTAGGGTGTTTCGGTGCTGGACCGATGCCGCCACTTCCGGTGATTATAACAGTCGGCGAAGGATAAAACGGAGACGGTAATCGGAGCCGGGCCCGGCCCCATAGGCAAGCAACCACTGCTCCGCTGCGCCTTTCTCAACTCCACCGAGGAAGGATCATTGGAGCCAATTCTTAACGGCCTTGGCCCCCGCCTCGGCTCGGCTCGGCCCTTTCGGCGAGTCCGGCCTGTATTGGCTCCTGTATTATATATATATATATATACATACACGTATACACGCATACAGATATACGGATATACGAGTACGCGTAGGGCGTAGGTGTGTACACCGTGTGGCTACAAGGTCTCGATGGTCAGGTACGGAGGCGGCGGGGCCCGGAGGCAGGGGGACAGCTCGACCGGGTCATCGCTGCCGTCGGATACGCGGCCGCCCGAGTGCCCGGAGCGGGGAAGCCCTCGTAGGTGGCTCGAGGCCGCGCCTTGGTCGCTGCGGCTCTGGAGCTCCTCGAGCTACTAGAACGGCCCTTGTCTCGGCCCAAGCCGGGCTCGTGCATGTCGATAAATATGCAAATTCCACGGAGCAGGCGCGTGACTCCTCTCCTCGCAATCGCCGGAGGAGGTGGAAGAGCCCCTCCGCCCCCGGATTTTAGGAAATTGATAAGCCAGAGAGAGAGAGAGAGAGAGCCGGCCCCCGAGGTTTATCGACTTCTCGCGGCTCTCGGCCTGCCGCGGCCCCGCGCGCACGCGCTCGCGCATTACCCCGCGGCCGAGCCTCCCCCGAGAGGAGAGGAGGGCTTCTCTCGCCTCGGCGGCGCAGGTCTCGCTCCGGGGGCCGGCTCCGGCGCTTCTTCCCTCCGCCCTGAGCTCGGGGCTTTAAAAGGGGCCGCTTCCGAGCTCCCTCGGCAACTCGATCCTGCCCGACGAGGAGGAGGACCCCCGAGATCGACGGCGACTTCGCGCGAGCCTCTTCCTCTTTTTCACTTGTCGCTACCGGATCGCTTGGATCGCCGCTGCTCCTCCTCCTCCTCGGGGGCCAAGGAATTTTCCTAGCCGGGCTTAAACCGTATCACGTTTCTGCCCGACGTCTGCTCCCGTCCTCTCCAAAGCCAACGGCGTAATCGTCCGCTGCCGCGCGTGATTGATGGACGCGAGGCCCTTAGGAGTTCTGAGGGGGGGGGTAAGCGATGACCGACCGCAGTCGTGATGGATGGCCAACGGTTTTCGCCGTTGCCAAGTGCGTCGACGACTTGTATTTTTTTTCCCTCTAGATTCCCGCTCGTTCTATTTCGGTAATTGATTTGGCAATTTTTACTCTCGCGAGCAAACGAGCCACCCCCCCTTTAGCCGCCGCGTCGGCTCTCGAGTTTCCGAGCTCGTTATTTATTTTTCCCTTGGCTTATAGGTAATTTTTACTCGATGGCCCACCGGTGGGCCTTACATTTTTTTACGCGAAACTATTTTAAATTTGAAATCCAATTGACCTTGCGAATCCATCGGTTGCGTTGACTCTTTTTTTCCCGCGAAATATGTACAGCCTCTTTTTTAAGAGGGTGAAATAATCTATATATGTATGTACACGTGTATTATACATGCGCGTTGCACACGTGTATATATTTCCGAAACAATTCCTGTACCTCGTGGCCTATTGGTTGTTAATTATTATCATTATCGTTATCATTATCGTAATAATCGCCAAACATCATTGACGATTCGTCTAAAATATTAGCCCCTCGGCTTATCGGCGGAGCCACCTCGGCTTAGCTTTTAAAGGTTGCAATTATTGTTGCGCATTTATTGTTGCGCGCGCCTGCGCGGCGCTGCAACTTAAAAGCTGCCCCACTCGAGATCGGCGTGGAGATTTAATTATTCGTAGGAGGCGAGCCGTGCTCACAAGGATTGTACAATAATCGCGTAATTAGGTACAATAAACCAATATAAGCGTCCGTCCAGTCGAAGCGAGCGTCGACCGAGGCAAATTATTTTATTGCTCGTTGACGATCCGCTCTCTAATAGACTTGCCGCAATCTTAACGACGCACTGAGAGGTGCAATAAACCGAATCTTACGCACGGTCGGTGGCATTTGCCAGAACAGCCACAGTCGCCGTATATTTCGCCGCGGTGGTTCAAGAAACTTTCCAACTTGAAGGCTGAAAAACGGGCGGGCGGGCGGGGGAGTGGTGGGAAGAGGACGCGATGGCGTCGCTGGACGAAGGGAGGGGTGGTGGTGGCGGGGGAAGCGACAAGCGTATCGGAAGGGTAATAATTGCCGGGCATTTGTTGGTGGAACACGTGCACCGAGGCGCGTTTTCCATTCATTGAAAATGTTTCTTTCGTCCCGGAAGCTGTTGTTAAAGGGTTCATTTCTCTGCCGTTTAAGATCTTCGTAAAAAACACATCGTAATAACCCATACATTATTTTGCATTATTACCATTAGCCTCACGTGGTATCGAGCCGTGGAAGGGATGCTTGCACGGTCTCGTCAATGTGGGCGCGTGTATTTTTTACGTCGATAAGGAATCGAACAAATTGCTCACAATTGTAATGCAACGCAAATTTCTCGCTCAAAGCGAGATGGGACGATCGTTTATGAAACTTTTCACACTCGAGCAGTCCTTTATTTAATAATGCTCTATCGTGCTTGCGAAGAAAAAAAAAAGGTTTTTATTAATGACGTGTGCGCGTTCGTCGGTAAAATTTTCATGGACTCGATAAAAAAAAAAAATATCTCATCCTTGCTCGCGTAACGATCGCGTAATGGGGCTTCGGATTCAGGGCGATACCCTTTATTATTTAGTATCCGTCTACTTGTAAATAGCGATGAACGGTATTTTATCACGGAGGTCTACCGTAGCCCGCTTCTCGCTCCATTTGCAAATATTGCGCTTTTCCTGCGTACTTGTAAAATACATCTTACACAGCCGCAAATAACGTGGCAAATATCGTTGCGAATATTTTTGCCGCGCGAAGGATCCCTTGCCTATCCCTTGCCAATGCATTCCTTATCAATTACCGTTATTATTGCCCGTAATATTTGTCGTTGTCGTCGTCGCTGCTATCGCTACCGCTGTTGATTTTCCTCAGGACACCCGCCCAAAGAGCCGGAGAGGGTTTTCCACGACTCGGGTTGGATCGTCCTCACGAGCTCGACCCTACCTGGCCTCTCCGCCCGCGTACGGACGCATTCTTTCATTGCCCACTTTATCAACCCAGCCGCTAAAGTGCGGGCTGAAAAAATTCCCACGCATCGAAGGAACGAAGGCATCAGCCCAATCGGTTTTATAAAAAGTGGGAGTGGCCCTGGAGGCGAGGGCGTTTAAAAACGGCGCAGGATAGAAAATTCCCGCCGCCGCGTGCGCGTCTCGCCGCGTGGAGATCGTGTCTGTCGAGGTTCGCGCGCCGCGGGGGAGGGGCGCGGCGGCGACCGGGAGTGGAAAAAACTTTTCCAGGAAGGGGGGCCCGGTAACCCTATGCGCCGGCCTTCACGGTGCGCATCCGAGAAGGTTTTCCCTCGACTGCTGCAAGCCGCTCGTGACGCTCCCGATGCATCCGCCGGTGGTTGGATGCTCCGCGCAAATCTCCTGGTCTCTCGACCAGATCGAGCGAGATCCCCGCCGATCGAGGGACGCCCCGCCAAAAAAGTCGCCCCGCGAGCGAAATATCCCGAGGCGGCCGGCCAGGTGGCGCGTCGCTGCCTCGATTAGCCGGTCAGCAACAGTTTCTCGCGGATCGAGGCATTGGCAATGGTACCGAGGGCAAATTATTCAAGGCGTTGAACAAAGTAATGGCCGCCGGGTGTTATAGGCGCGCGCGCGCTTATAAATTATTTTCAAAACCGTAAGAAATTAATCTCCAACTAAAGTTCTGGATAAACTTTGACGCGATAGAAGCGGGGCTTCGTTATAATAATATTTCTTAAAAAAGTTTTACGAGGCGAAGGATGTCTCATTCACTACGAGCATTCAATTTTGTGGATGAAATTTATTAGAATGTATAAAACTTCTTCTCCTCTTTTTTTTTTTTTTTTTTTTTTTTATTATCCCGTGAAAGCCTTATCCCCATTTTATCGTGACCATCGCCTAGTTTGACCCGAAAAAGTATTTCTTTACGAAAAAAAAAAAAAAAAAAAAAAGAAGAAGAAGAAAATTTGTATCTCCTTAAAATTCCTTTCATTGCGCAAAGTTTTATCTTCCCTTAATGGGGGCTATTGAATTTTTATTTGGAAGCCGGTGTTCCGCTCAAATGGAGCTTCGATAAAAGGCTTTTGCGACAAATAATAATTTTAATCGCGGCGACAATTTTTTTTTTTTTTTTTTTTTTTATTCATTTAATGGAAATCTAGTTAGCGCGACTCCGAATCAACGGCAATTATCGCGCGTGATATTTTATTCAGGGAGGCAGAGTAGCGCGGGAAAAAGCACGAATCAATATTTTAGTTCCCCTTGTTTCGCGGGTCGGCTTCGATAAACCATCGAGAATACCAATAATTAACAGCGACGCGGTAGATATTTCGCGAAAACTCTTTCGACCAATCTAATCTTAAGTCGCTCGATAACGTTATTATTATTAGCCTTTGCCGTTTGGAAAACGATATTTACCATCCTTGGCATTATCACTGCCTGCGCGTTATCGCGTACAGGACTCGTAACGCCTGTTGTCTTCGCCCGCTGGTGCATCGATAATCAGGCCTATCGCCTTGAGGACGGGCAAGTAAATTGCTCGGCGGGGAGGAAAGCACTTCGGCCGCTGGATAACGCAGGGGCCAAGGAAGCGGCCGCGCCGCAGGGAAGGTTCGAGGAAGGTCGGAAGAGGCTCGATTTTAAATAATGCAACACTTACGTATGTCGTTGACAGTTTCGGAGGGCATATTGTAGCACCTGCTCAAGGGCCTCGGCGGGGGTCTCGGGGGAAGCGCAGGCGGCTGCTGGTGGTGATAACCAGCGGCGATGGCTTCCTCCTCCATGTAGGAATCGAGGGCCCGTGGGCCGGGCTCGCGGCTCTGCTGGGCCTGTATCTCGTGGCACTGGCACTTGACCTTCGACCGGGTGGTCATCGTGGCCTGCGGAAGGAACAACAGAGGCCCTCGTTAGATCCTCGGCGGTGCATCGGTCGGGCGTCGCGTGCGAGTCCCGCTCGTGGGATGCGCGCGCCTCCGGCCCCCGCGCCGGCCAGTCGTCGACCCCTCGACGGGAGGAGGGCGAGGAGCTCGGAGCCACGTGCGGGCCCGATGACTGATCGAGCGATAGGCAAGAGGCGGGGGGCCGGCCGATTCTCCCCGGGCTCGGTAGAGGCGAGCGGGCGCAGCCTCCGCGGTCGACCGAGCTCGACCGATGCCCTGGACCGAAGCCCGGGGGCCCCCGACGAATCCGATGGCTGTCCCCTGCCGCGGGACGCAGCCTCGCTTTGGGCTCGGCTCCTAATCCGGGGCCCCGGTGGGAGTGCCGAGACCGGGCCGCGATCGTAGCTTTCGATTCTCTTCTGCTTCTTCTTCTTCTTCTCCTCCTCCTCCTCCTCCTCCTCCTCCCCTGCTCCTTCTTCTTACTCTTTTCTTTTACCGCAGGTGCATCGCTCCCGCGGCTTCGACCCCGGCCTCCTCGGCGCCGACCGCGCCTACGTCGTTGCCGCGAACGACTCCTCCGACCGATTGGCGATAGGTCGCCCACCCATCGTGGTACCGGACCATTGGGCGGGCATCGCTGTCGGGCGCAGTTGGCCACGACGACTGGCGCCCCGGGGCCATCGGCTTCGTTCTTCTTTATCGGACAATTGGGCGCATTTGACCGCGATCAATGGCAATTGCCTCTTATTTCGGATAAATTAATTACCTTTTCGGCTTCGCAGCCCTCCCCCCCCTAGCCCCACTGCCAGCCACTGAAATCAATATTTATCGCGCGTCTCTCGTTAACGAGGCGAGCCTCCTTTGCTTAATTGCATCGTCCTTTGTAATTTGCAAATGGCTTTTAATCGATTGTCGGAGCCTGCGTTTAAACGGCCAAAGCCGTGCGAGCGCCTGCTCCTTTCGCCTGATGGCGCGGGCTCGGCCTGCTTTTGAAACCAAATAATTGCGCAAAAAATAAGCCTCGCTAAAGAGATAAGAGTACGCCAATTGAAAAAAGAGGCCTGCTTACAGGCGTCCTCTTATTATTTTCCAAATTAACTCGTAAACTCCATAGCCTGGAATTACGAATAACCGCCAATTGATAGTTTCTTTTTTCATTTCTTTTCTTTTCCCCCCCCTCTCTCACTCTCTCCCCCTCTGTTTCTCTCTCAGCACTTCGATAAAGAACCATCCTCCGATCTTTGAGTCATTGTGGGCGAGAGAGGCAAGAAAATGTGGTTCAATGGAGCCTCCCGCATTCGTTCTTTAACTCAATCACGAATGTACAAAAATAGCCACCGAAGTGCGACAGTGGACCTTATTTGAAAATAGAATGGAATGCCGAGAGGAGCGTCGCACCGATCGTTTAAAAAACAAAAAAAAAACTCGTAACAATTGGACGGAGTGTCGGGGGCTCGAAACGCCTCGGCTAAGTTGTAATTTCATTGCTTGCCGACGCGATCGAGGACCTTGGGCTTATTTACTCCCCCCCCCCGCCGCCGCCGCCGCAGCGTGAACAATCAAGGGAAGAATTCGGTCGGTCCGGCCAAGGCCCGGCCCCGATAAAAATCCTCTGTGGCCTTACCTTACAGGCGCGCATCGGTATCCAGTCGAGAGATCGATCGTCGGTCAGGAAAAGGACGGAGGGCGACGCCGGATCCTTGTCCATCTCAGCAGTCGGCGAGCAGAGGCTCGTGCCGCGGCGCGAGGATGCCGTTACGGCTCTCCATTATCGAGGAGGAGATTCCCTCGGCCGCCACCTCCGCACCGGTCCTCCGTTACTCGAGCGCTCCCCCTCCGCCGCACCGGCGCCCGGGGCTCGGGGCTCCACCAGGCCCCGCCGCGGCACCGCCAGGGCCGTGTGGAGCCTCTCGGCGCCCGGGAGTAGCAAGAGGACGTCCCCTCTCGGTCGCCTCTCGGCTCCCGCGCTCCCGTCCTCGCACTTTGCCCGAGTCTGCCGATCGACCGCCCCCGTCCCCCAACCGCACAACGATTCCCAAGGGCGCGGAGGCTCACTGTCGCGCACGACCCGGACACCTCGGAGGACGACCAACGGGCGCCTGTCCACCTCCCGATCGACCGGTAACCGTTCCGGGCGGGGAAGGAGCCCGTGCCCCGGGCCTCTAAGCGTCGGAGCTCCGGCGGCGCGCGTCCACTCGCTTCTCGTTCTCCGGCCTCGGCAGCGCCAGTGCCTGCATTAATCGAAGGGAGAGCGGCGGCGGCACAAGCCCCGAGAAGGTTAGCTCGGCTGTATTTTGGAATTGCATCCTTGCCCTGGAGTGCCGTGTGCTCTGTTTCGGGCCGCCGCCGCCCCCCTCCCCTGCCAAATCCTCTCTCGCTCTCTCGCGCGCCACGTCTATATAGGCTTCTCTCGAAACAGCCGCCGCCGCCGCCGCCGCCGCCGTTTCCACCACCACCGCCGCCGCCGCTGTTGCCCCGCCGTTCTCCTCTCGCTCGGTGTGCCTCTGAGCCGCCCCCCCCCGCAGCCTCAGCCACAGTCGAGCCGGGCTCAGCCGCCGATCGTCCGGCCAGTCGGTCCTTTCCCCCCTCCAAGCCAGCCGCACAGCTTGAACAACGACGAGGATATCGTGGAGAGCCGCTGCTCCGGTCTCTCGGGCAAATGGTCTCTCTGGCGCTGGCGTACGATCGGGGAGAGGGAGGAGCTGCTTGGATTTCTAGGCCCCCTGATTTATATAACGACCGATGCCTGTTCCCGTGGGCCCCGCGAGCCCTGCCTCGCTCCTGGAGCGAAGGAGCTCCTCCTCTAGAAATCGGGCCAGTCCCCGTGCCATAGCGGGGGTGATCAATTTTTTTTTTTTTTTTTTAAACCCATTTTGGATATCGATGCATTGGGCTCGTTCGTTAACGGATACCCTCCGACATCTTTTCCAAGCCCATCGTTAGGCAACGCCAACGGATTGCGTTTTTTCTTCTTCTTCTTCTCTTTGCCCTTGCCTTTGTCGTGATTTTCGTTGCTCGCGCTCGCAACCACGACGAATCGGTAGATCGTACGCGTAAGCACGCGGCCTAAGGATTTTGGCCTCCTTCCTCTCTTACCTTCTCTCCCCGTCATAATGCATCCAAGGCAAAATGTCCGGATAACCATAAGTCTGTGAGTATCGCCGGCCATTGTAGAGATAAATGAAGCTACGAGGGAGAGCCGGAGGATTCCTTCTCCCGCCAGCGGTGTAATTTTTAATAAATTAACCAAAGTGCGTCTCTTAGGTTAAGAGCAGCGTGTCGGGGAAGGAAAGAGAGAGAGAGAGAGAGAGATGGAAAAAATAAAATTTAATACGATATCGCGAGGATTATATTCGCGTGTCGTCATTTGCGAGAGAGAGAGAGAGAGAAAAGTCTGCTCGTTGCGTTAAATAATTTTATCGCGCCTCGAAGCTTGAATTTGCAATGGAATAGAAGCGAGCAGGTGCCGCGGCACTGCGAAACTCCACCCAGGCCGAATAATTCCAGAAGAAGAAGAATAATAATAATAGTAATAATAGTAATAATAGGAGGAGGAAGAAGCAGAAGCAGAAGTAGAGGAAGAATGACAATGACGAACAAGGGAAGGAAAAAATTTAATATCACATTTGGGCATAAATTTAAGGCACATGGCTTCGGGTGTAGAGTTAATTGTCCGTCGTGTCGGCGGCACCCGACACTGCGGGGCCACTTTGTATTCAATCGTGACCTCATTAAGGTGCAGCAGGGACGACGGCCTCGGCAAATGGGCGAGACGTCCCGGAATAATGGAGGGCAGTGCGGTGTATTCTTCGACTTTCGGCTCCCTCCGCGCTCCCCGCCGCCGACGTTCCGGATTTTCGAAGATAGCGGCAAAGGCAAAGGCCAATAAGCGTGAAGTCGTCATTGCGCAAAATCGAGGAGAGATGCCCACCGAGTGGCTCTCGGGGGGCTCTCGACGCGCCTTTGGCAACGCGGCCCTGGCTCGCATGCGGCGGGCGGGCTGCCGAATTTTCCGCTTTCCCCGGGACCGGAAAAGCCTCGGGGCAGTGGGTCGACACGGATCCCCGAGGGCTTCCCAGGGTCCGGGCCGGGGCGGGGCCCGGGCGTGCGAACCGCGGCGGCGCATGCGTGCCGACTCCCGGGGCCCTTTCTCCCTGCCTCGGCCTAGTTACTTTGTACGTGCGTGCGTGCGCGTGCGTGCGTGTGTGTCCCCTGCCTGCCTGGCTGTCGACGCCGCCGCTACCGAAACATTGTTGCGCTCGCAGGCGCATTGTCTCCTCTACCCCCGCGGTCGTCACGCGACGCGGAACATCGGCTTCCCGCCGCCCCCCTCGCTCCCACCCCGCCCACGGCTCGCTACGCACTTACGCGCGCCGTTTCCCCGACCCCCCCCCCAAATAGGGTGGTTTCGCCTCGGTGCACCGAATTGAAATTGCTCGCGGAGTAGCCGGCCAGGGCTTCGCAAGACAACGGCTTGCGGCGAGCAATAGCTGCGGCTTTCCCGAGGAGGAGGAGGAGGACAAAAAAACAACACGCAAACAAAGAAATACAATACTTCCGTCACCCGCCCTCGGTCCTTTTGGAATCGAGCCTCCGATGCGGAATCGCGCTCGCCTGCACTCGGCGTGACTAAATTTGCCCTCTCCGGACAGTCCCCTCGACGAATCGGCACCGATGGCTCGAGATAGCGCGCGACCGCCGAGTTATCGGGATAGACGCGATGGTAGGATTTAGCCCGCGATAACGGAGCTTTGGGGTGTGTGACATTTTTCCTTCTCTCTCTCTCTCTCTCTCTCTCTCTCTCGCGCTCAAACGCAAGCGAGAGAGCCGTGTCAAATTGTTATTATCGATCACCCCTCGGGCCTCGATTATAAATTGAAATCCTCTCGTGGCGCCGATCCCATTGTTTTCAAATTACGCATGCTTGTGTATAAATGCGCGCGCCCTTACCGCTCGTCGCTCTCCTTGAGCGCAGCCCTCGGCGAGTCCGTTGAGCATTCGAGCCGGGCATCGGCTTTGAAATTGTTTTCTCACAGCCACCCCGTGTTTACAATTATGCGTCGTCGCATATTTGCGCACCGCCGTCTCGCTCGGATCGTAAATACTTTCCCTTTCTCGTTTCCATTCTCAAGCCCGGCCGGTGCTTTCCTCGCGCGTTCGCAGACTTCGCGCGGCGACTATTGATCGGATCCGATACGACACCGTAATGGTATTACAAGGATATCGTGAATTTATTCCGTTTGATTTGAGGTCTCTCTGACTCTCTAACTCTAGCTCTCTAACTCTCTCTCTCTCTCTCTCTCTCTCTCTCTACGCCACACAAAGACGACGAACAATGCCGCGCAGTAAATAGTCATAAAGTCGGTGCCAGTGGAAAAACACGGACCGGGGATACTTTGCGATTGATGCGCAGAGTCGTAGACCACCTAGGAAGAAGCTGCCGAGGAGGGCGGGAGAGCGTTGAAAATCGCGCGTAGGAAGAACCGAACGCCCCGAAGGTCTCCTCGGGCATTCATTCGACCGGCGGAGCCCTTAGAGGCCGAGAGAGAGAGAGAGAGAGAGAGAGAGATGACTTTCGGGTGATCGCCTCGGAGGATCGCCCCTCCAGTTCGGATCTATCCGCGAAAGGGCGGCCCTCGGCCGCTCGAGAGCTCGCCGAGGGACCCAGAGCTCGATATGCTTGAGGTCGAAGAATTTGTCGCTCGGCGGATGAGAAGGGGCCGGGAGGGGCCGGCGGCCGGGGCTGGAATTTAAAATGGATTGAGATTAAGTCGAGCTGTCGTCGAGACGCGCCGGATATATCGGGATCCGAGGGACAGGTGCTCCATTACCAAATGGTAACCGGAGACGCGAGGGCCGAGAGAACTCGAGGAAAGGCCAGCCGTGAGACGCGTCTACGCGGATGATAATTTTCTCGTTGCTGCTGCTGCTGCTTCTGTCATCGTTGTTGTTGTTCTTGCCTCGCGCATAATCGACGATAATTTATGCGAGGACGTTGTCATCGGACGTTAATTCCGACCGCGCGAGGCAGAGAGGAATTTCAACGCCCGGATGGAGTAGCCGTGGAACGGCCGAGCACGGAACGACAGGGCCATCGAAATGGAATATCGGTTTTTAAATAGAGCAAAGGCCACGTATAACGGGGGGGCGGGTGGAGGAGCGAGGCTCGATCGGTGGCTTCCTCCGCAACCAATGCACAAAGGGTGCCAAATGATTCCTACGCCGCGCGGATTTATCGCACGATTAATGCCCAGGGTAAAGTTTTTCATTCGAGCGCGCGTCGCCCAGCCGGCCTCGTTATATAAGTTTGCGGGCTGCGCATTCATGGGCCGCCGCGTTAAAAGGTCTCTATGCATGAATAGCGAGGCCTCGGAAGCGAGGAAAAGAAAGCCTCGGGTCGGATGAAATGTCAAATGGATATAAAGGAGGTGCGACGGGGAGTTGGGCTGGAATTCGAACGGGAGCCAAGAGAAAACTTATAAAGGCGGGTGGGCGGGCGGGGGGGGGAGGAGGAGGAGGAGACAAGAAGGACCGAAGACGGAGCGAGCGATAAACAATGGCCGAGCCGCGGGACCGGGACGAGGCCGTGAGATTCAATTTTACAAATTAGAGCGGAGAGTCAACTATATCGATTATAGGATGGTCAATCAGTTTGGCGGCAGCGGCTGTTAATTGGGTTTGCGGGGGAGAGTCCGACCGTAAAGTCGGAAACCCCCGGTGCCATTAGAGGCGGGACCGGGGCTGGAGCGCGGCGACAATAAGAGAGAGAGAAAAAAAAAGAAGCGAATAAATTCTAGGGATATTGGAGAGAATGGACAGGGTATAGTATTACGAACTTTCTGGAAAATAGAAGAAATTGTAAAATTCGAGAGGAAGAGCCAAATGGCATGTGGCGGGTAAGGAAGGGCTATACTCGAAGGCTTAAGATCTCGCATGGGGAGCGGGAGGAGGAGGAGGCGGAGGACGAGATAGAGCACAGGGGACTGTGGATGATTTGACAAGGAGCGCGAGAGAGGAAGGAGAGAGACGGAGCCTGCGCCGGGGCGCCTACGTGTGCCCGCGTGCACGTACACGCGCGACAAAAGCGAGAGGAGAGATAAATTGGTGTGCGTGCGGGAGCGAGCAGGAGTACAAAAAGTGCCGAAGGAGAGAAGATTTACAGGATAATATCGTACAAAGGCATACAGAAATATATATATATATATATATATATATATATAAATAGATATAGAAACAAAAAATGAGATACGGAATGAAGCAGAAATTGACGGATGAAAGGACTATTATATTATAAAAAAAAGAAAAAGAAAAGAAAATAATAAAGGAGAGAGAGAGAGAGAGAGAGAGAAAGAGATGAAAGAAAGAAAAAAAAGATGAATGAGAAGGAAAAAAGGAAAAGAAAGAAAAAAAAAACATATACACACAGCTCCCCGAAAGGGGAAAGTAGGAGAGTGCATTAATGATTTTTAAAGGGGCAAACGAAGAGGAAATAAAAGAATTATGCATACAAAACGTCGGGATAGAAAGGAAGTTTGGAATTTTAATAACAATAATGGATCGGGTGAGAGCGGATTAGAAAGTAAGATAAATATATCTACATATATATATATATGTGTATATATATATATATATGTATATACACGTAAGTATGTAAAGGTGCGGGTATGTTTATGAGCCAGAGGAGGAAAAAGGGGAAAAGTTGAAATGCCTAATGAAAGGGATAAATAATTTACGTGGGAGAGACCTGGCCGAAAGAGCGAAGATGTCGACGGAATTTTAAAACGATCACGGGATTGACCTCCCGAAAGCGGGGCTGCTGCCGAACTTACGTATTCCCGTCGAGGGCAATCTACGATTGTGAGGGCAATACACACACACACGCACACACATTTATCCTACCCGATTAAGCGCTGTCACTTTTAGCCGGAAGTATTTTTACGACTGGAAGGCGACGATTGGAGTGCACCGAGAGCCAAGGACCTCGACGTCTCACCTTTGCTCGCCAATTACAAGGTATCGGAGAGCATCGGCAGCATCGACCAATGCATAGCCGCACTATTTGGGTAGGAGCGTTTATTCGCGTTAGGGCGCAACGCACACGCAGAGTGTGGATAATTATTTTCGCCTCCCCGTGAAAGTAGTTGCCATTGATCAAGGGGCCCGACTCGATTCTCGCCGCGGAATAATAGTTCTCTTGGCCGGCAAATGTCGCCTACCCACGGAGCTTCCGTATCTTTATGAATTTTCATGCTTCCATCCGTAATTTAAAATAATTATCCCTCGCCTGGCTCGTGCAAAAATCCATTACAATTTGGGCCCCCAACCAACCAACCAACCAACCAACCAACCAATGCCAGGAGCCAATAGCAATATTTTGCCTATCTATTTATCATCCATCCGCTCTTACTTTCTCCTTCATTTTTCTCGGCGCGTACGCCGAGAAATCGTGGTCCATTAGCTCTGACCGCAGGGACTCGTCAAATTGAGAGAAATGTAGTATCAATAATGTTTTGCAGATGTTACAAGTCAAGTATGCATTTGATTAATGCCGTTATTATTGGACAAGCCGAGTGTTTCTCATGGCTCGCGTAGCGGGGCCGGAGACTTTTCCGCAGCAATGGTATTATTTATAATGAATCGACCATTGTTGGACATTTTGGCGGATATTTCGTAAAACAGTTATTAAGAATTGCACTTTGGATCAATACCAGCCGCACTAAAGTATCCAAAAAGAAAAGTTATATTTCATCGGTGCCGGACGTCTTTGTTTTTTGTTTTTTTTTTTTTTTCTTCAATTTGGATGCAAAATTTGGCCGCTTACCGCGCACCGTATGACGAATCGTGAAATGTGAAATTTTATTCGGCGTAGTTAAAGTTTCAATTCTAATTTGTTTATAAGGCATTACACGAGAGTTTTGAGAATTTTTTTTCACTTTGTTCCGCCATCCTTTATTCATCGCCATCAAATATTAAACAGAATACGGCAACTCTGTGAGTGAGTAAACCACTACGTTTGTGCCTTTTTTATTTAGAAAAAAAAAAACAAAAAAAAAAAAAAAGGAAACGCGCGAACGCAAAGCCTTTGAAAAGGTGTACGCGCAAACGATTAGCAGCGCTTAAAAAACAAAAAAAAAAACATAACAAAATTAACGGTAAAAATATCATTAGAAGCGAGCAATAAAACTAATGGCCAGATCGCGGCAAAGGTTAAAGGTATTGGCGTCGGTAATTGTCGCGTCGACGATTGCAATGGCGAGGGCAGCAACGGCGAACAGCAACAAAAACAATGGGTTTAACAATTAAACAAAAGCCGGCCGGGCTCCCGGCTCCCGAGTAGGAATAAATTCAGTCCCGGTATAATTGCCGAAGGCTGCAGTCTCGCCAAGGACGAAACCAGTAGTAGCGCCGCTATATGGATTTTCGGATAAATCAAAGGGCGGCAATGACAAAGAGCGCGCGCGAGGGATCGTTGGTTTTCATGCGAGCCGTATGAAAAAAAAGAAAAAGAAAAAGAAAAAAAAAAAAAAAAATACACCAAGCGTCAAGAGCCGCTCGCTCATTCTTGCATTTGCCATATTTTCCTTGCATTTTGTTAAATAATAAATATAAGAGGGTTTCTTCTCGTCTCTCTTCTTTTACTTTTTTCTTTTTTGCCTTCTTCCACTCTACCTCCCTGACTTTCTGTTACTCAGTTAGAAGGATGGGATATGCCCCCGGGGTGCCATTAGTAAGGCACGACAGTACCGCTACCCCGTTTTCCATTCTACGTACGTGTGCGCGCGCGCGCACGCCGACAGGCAAACCCGCAAGCGCGCGTACGTGCATTACACGTGTACACGCGTGTATGCCCGTGTGTGCGCGCGCGCGCGCGCGCTCGTATCCCTTCGGCGTAGCTCCTTTTCGCTGCGCTGCCCCCGCCGCCCGCCCCCGCTCTTTCGTTCCATTACAGTTTTCTCTCCCCCCGGCGTTCTTTGTCTCGGCCGGAGCTTATAAGAGTTCCTCTTTTCCCACCCCCCCCGCCCCCCCCAAAGCCTCGGCGACATGTGTACTGGCGAAAACCCATAAACAAGAGGACTACAAATAGCCTCGCCAATTGTTCGGACAGAATGTCCATTTTCGGGCCGGTCCTGCTCGCCGATTACGCTGCCGGCGGATTCGCCCGGCCCGTGAATCCCGGACGCCTCCTTAATTGTCCTGCCTACCGACCGACTGCGGATCAATAATGCATTTTAATTCATCTATCAGAAGTTTGTCGGGGAAAGAAAACGCGCCCTCGGCTGGCGACACCCCGGCTCCGGGGGCAGTTGTTCTATTTGATTATTGTCGCCGTTGTTGCCGTTACCGTTATTATTTTTTCTTATCTGTTGTCGTTGTTGTTGTCGTTGTTGTTATTACCATCGATATCGTCGTCGTCGTCGTCTGGGCAGAGCGCGAGCCGCGTCCACTACGCCTGCCTCCCTCGGCAAAGAGTACATTTGCCCCATTACCGAGCACAATGATATTTCACGGTGGTTCGAATCGTTTCCATTTAATCTGAAAATGTATTTCGCCCTTATTAAATCATAGGCTTACTTACTTACTTACTTACTCCGGGCAACCTTGTTAAATTGGTTATCGATTATTCTTGAATTTCCCTTTTTAAGTAATTATTTATTTAAGGCTATCACGCGTATTAGAGAATCGACATTATCCGTGGCAAAAATTTATCGAATGTACGCACGCACGCACGCACACGCGCGCGCATACTTCGAAGCTATCTCTGGAAAATTTTCTATTTTAAATATCGCCGCATCGAGCCATCGCTGAAATAGCCTTTACGTCCAATAATATTTTTCTTTCGTGCCAGTTTCTTAAATAGCTTATATATATATATATATATATATATTGTAGTAATGCGCAAGAAGAGGAAGAAGAGGACGTAGAAGAAGGAGAAGGAGAAGAAAGATAAAAAAAAAAAAAAAAAAACTTAAATATAAACTCACTGCATAAATAGAGGGTCTTAACATTGAGAAATATATATACACTTGTACTTCCCTGGGCTTTTAAATAATTCTCCTCTCCTCTCTCTCTCCCTCTCTCTCCTCTGCAATATTAATTCATTCGACAAACTCTCCGTCGAATATTTATATTAGACGGAGAGAGCTCGAGTGAAGAAGAAGAAGAAAAAAAAAAAGAAGAAGAAGAAAAAAAAAATAAAGGGGAAAACAAAAAAAGAAAAAAAGGAGCGAGTAATCGGCCGTTCTCAAGGCAGATCCGTTCCCTTGTCGGGCGCGTGCGTGATTGCGGAAAATCATCCACTCAGGAGTACAACGGCGCCTAAAAAGTTGAGGAGCCACGGGGAAAAAGCGCGGCCGCGGCACTTTTTTACGCCGACGCGCCACGTCGGAGACCAGGGCGGCGAGCTCTACCCGCTTAACGTTGCCAGTAGCATTGGTAGCGAGTGCGGGCTCTCGTCCCCCTAATCGCCCCTTATATTCGCGCATCTTACTTCGCAAATTAGCCCCGGCATTGACGGAGAGCCTCGCACTATCTAAGATTCACCGTTGGGGGAAGGGGGGGGGGCGGACATTTTTGCCGCCGATCGATGCAACCAATCTTTGCGCTATCCTCGAGGGCCATTAATTTGGCCACTAGTTACACGCGAGCTCCATCCTTTATCGTAGCTTTCTTATTATTGCGGCCAATCGCCAATAGGATTAACGTACGTTACAAATAGCCCAAGCCGAAGGAGCCTTTAGAGGTTCACTCGCTCGTTTAAAATTTGTAATTCAATAATACCGTAGCGAGATCGATTCTCTCCAATGTGCATCTTACTCCGTGGGCTATTGATCCATCGCCTCGTCGTACGGAGGATGGAATACTTGAGAAAGAAAGAAAAAAAAAAAAAAAAAAAAAAACGTATGCGTTTGTATTTAAGCGCTCTCGCGGCGAGCCGCGGCATCCGTGCGAAACAGACAGAGATAGAGAGAGAAAGAGAGAGAGAGAGATATAGATAGGGATAGAGATAGAGAGATAGAGCGAATGATAAACGCATACGAGTTTCAAAGCCGAGTACGCGGTGGAAAATAAATTTCTATCGGCGGTGCCGCGACGTTCGTACAACTGCCGGCAGGTGGCGGGCAGGAGTCGCACCCGCGCCAACTCCCAAGCGCAGAGTCCTCGGAGCTCGAGCATCCTCGAGGACGCAGAGCTATCAGTGGGACAGGCCAGGATCCCGCGGCTCGTAATAGCCTCGGAGCTATTTCCTCCTGGCTCGGGAAGTCCGGCCCGCGGCATCTGCACCGCCACGAGTAACGCTTTTAAATTAAAAGTCCCTTATTTCCGTAGCTCGTTACAAGCCCCGTCAATAGTCATCGATATCTCGGCCGACTTATAATCGATTATCTCCCGTAGGAGCGGCCCTTTATCCGCTAATATACACAATTACCGCGATCCCTTTCACGATTCAGGAATTCAGTCGCTCGAGCTCGTCGCCGCGGCCCTTTGTATTGCGCATTACGTCAATTGTAATGCCGGCACAATGTGACCTCTTCCCGGCTCTACGGCTTTTTCTTTCTCTCCGTCGCCACCCCCACGCACACAGGCACACCCGCAACCAGCGGACGAGCGAGCCGAGGAGGGAGAGAGATTTTAAGTGTCGACGAGGTATTAATTAAATCGGGGCATAATGCGCTAACCGGGGGCGCGCGTTGGCCGCGTCGAGACGCGGGCGCGCAAAGCATCGTTGTTGAAATTTGGCGGCAGGGAGAGGGGGTGGGGGAGGAGGAGGAAAGGAAAAAAAAAAAAATGAAACAGAAAGAGAAAGGAGGGAAAGCCCACTTTATTGGGAAACTGGAGGGCCAGACATAATATAGGATATTGACTGAAATTCGGAGGGATCGAGTTCAAGTCGTTAGTGCTCGAATAGCGTGCAATATTTGATCTAAGAAGTTTTGTCGGCGAGCCGACCGGGAAAGACACGTCGACTGGAAAGATGGCGAGAGCCGGGAAGCGAAGATGGGAATCACGGGCGGAGCTCATTTTTCGGGGTGAAGTAGCCCAGATGGTCGCCGAAGTGAGCCGTTGTTGGTACATGCACCGGCCCGATATCTGCTATCGACATATCGTCGATTTAAGCTGTTGCTCTCTCTCTCTCTCTCTCTCTCTCTCCGCCCGCCTAAGCCTGCACCCAAGTGGGCGACCGTAGGCGTGCGCCCGTGTGACGGCGAGCGAAGCCCGAGTCCCGAGCCGTGGCCGCGTATCTTATCCAGCCCCGGAGGGTCCCCTTGTAACGGAGTCGTTGCCGCGCATCGCTGGCCAATCGTCGTAAAAGAGCGGATTGTTGCGAAAGTAGATCAAGCACCCCCGGCCACCCGCCGCCCCGGCGTAGAATAGAACGGAGCGAAAGAATTCCTCCCGATTGTTGGCGAATGATTAAAAAGCGGTCGATCGCCGCGATGCGCTTATGCGCAAAATTGAAAGTCAATTAGCCGGGGGCCGTGGGTCGGCGCGCGGGCCCGGCTCCTTTCCTCTCTCTCTCTCTTCCGTCCTGGAAACCTGCGATTTAACCCCCCCCCCTCCCGCGCCCCTGGTACGATACTCAGCGCAGCGCGAGCATCTTAAACGTAATTAACAAATATTTAGATTGTCCGACGTTCGCCCCCCTCCGTATTCCTTCCGCGCTGAATTTTCCAACGGCTCCTCGACTGCGAATTTTCTTTCAATTTTCTCGATACATCACTTATAGGCTACAAATGCCAGCGATACTATATTAATGTAAATAGCGTCTGAGCTCCTTCCTATTTTTCCAAGGCCGCCGCACGGACCGAAGTGTGCGCGCGGTCGAGGATCCGTTAAACATTTATGTAAATCTATCTCTGGGTGATTTCGAAGAGAGAGAGAGAGAGAGAGAGAGAGAGAGGGAGGGAGAGGGAGGGGTAGTGGAAGGAATAAAATAGGGGCAAAATCAACTCTATACTTAGTTACGTAAACAATATGAATAATTGTCAATGTGTTTTATCCGATTGTGCTCGTCGCGTTTCATTGCATTAACATTTCATTGGCTTTCGAATGCCTGTTCATTATTCAGCCTGCGCTTCTTTCGTTGCCAATTAAAAACATTTTGCAGTCCTACCGACTGATTTCGGAATTGTTTATTCGCTAATTTGCCCGGATGCGAAAATAACGCAGTACCTTTAGCGCGCAAAAATTATGCTTATAAATTATCAGCGATCGATCGATAAGATTGACGAGGCCCCACCGAAATCCCATGCACGGCAATTCTTTGCCCCCATCGATAAAAAATTTATTTTACATTCGCTTGTAAAATTCGATAGTTTCGCGCATAGTAGCTGGTAAGTATTATCCAATGGAGAAGCATTGGTAAAAATAAAATGTGAAATTTTTGAAGTATCTTGTGTAAAGAAAATTAATTTTATATCAACAATACGGATTCTAAAACAGTGCGGGACGATAAAATTGTATTTTGCGGTTGCGCGTAAAAGTATTAGTTGCGAGAGCTGACGTTAAATCGACTATTGTTATTGATTTATAGCTTTATAATTTTTTACAAGCCATTGAATCCCAAGATTTAATACCACGAGGAAATATAATATTTACCATTTGTGCACATTCGTCTACGTCATTTATTATTTAATTGATAAAGTTTAACTTTTTTTTTTGTTTTTTTGTTTTGTTTTTATAAAATATCGCTTCGTTAAATCTTTTCTTCATTTTTTAATTTTTTTTTTTTTTTTTTTTTTTTTTTTTTCTTACAGAGTAATATTATTTCGTCAAAATTTACGAAAGACCCGACCTGTTTCGAGTCTACCGTATGGACTTTTTAAATATTTTAATTTGTTATTCGTCATTATTTTCCTTATCGCATGATTATTACCTTTTGAACTTCAGTTTCCCTAGTCCTCCTTTTAGCCACCTTATAAAATATGGTTTATTCGCGTGTAATTTTATTTCAATCGAGCTATCAACTAACGAAATAAATATTCAAAGCTGTCGTAAAATTAGGATCGCATGGAACAAACAACGCCATCGTTACCAACGGCTTAATGTATTGTTTCGGTATTATTATCGTCGAATTCATAAATATTTTATTGGGATTTCTTTTTTTTTGTCGCGGCAATCACAAGGCAATTTGCTCCGTCCACCCATTTATTCTAATCGATTGTCTATTTAGATTTATCGCCAATATAGACAGTCTTGAGTGCGCGTTGTTTGGCCAAGGCAGGCGACCATTTCACGCGAACCGTTGACGTTATTAAAAGTGAAAGGGGGGGAAAAAAAAAAGAAGAAGAAAATAGACAAAAAGATAGTAAACTGCAACAGGAATGATATCCTGTCTGTCTTTCAACGAAAGTAAAGAGGGAAATATAAGCGTCAAAAAAAAAAGAAGTCAAGAATGAATGAAAAAAAGTAAGAGTGATTGAAAAATGTTAGCTCTCAAATTGCTTTCGTCGCGGGACGCGTCGGGAAATTATCCCCGCGCCTACCGCTTTCCCACATTATCCCTATTTTACGGGTTATAATGGGGAAAAAAAAAACAGCGATAGAGCGATTGGTTTCGTTTTGCGGTCCTCCAAAAGTGAATATAAGCGCGCCCCGTCGCGGCGCAGCAGCCAGCGAAGACAATGGCTGTGGGCGGCGGCGGCGGCGGCAGGAGGAGGAGGAGGAGGTGGTGGCGGCGGCGGTCGGGGCTGGAGGGGAGCGAGCTGGCGGGCTGGCGAACGGGCGGGGCGGGGCGGGGGGTCGATATCTATTCTCGTCGCGCGGAAAGGAGCGAGGCAAGACTCGGGTTATTATTAAAAATTCACTCTCTCTCTTCTCTCTCTCTCTCACTCTCTCTCTCTCTCTCTAGCGAGTGAAGTGGCCTCTGGCAATCTGCATCTCATTCCCAAAGGCAGCTGCCTCGTATCACCCTTTGGTCTTTCTGCCTCCTTTCATAACTCGCGTGCGCGTACACAATACTTCCTCTCTCTCTCTCTCTCTCTCTCTCTCCCTCGCTCAGGCTCTCTAATAGACGCGCGCACGCACACGCGGCCACGAACTGTCGCGCTCTCGGCCCCCCTCCGCGCGGGGGCTTTCCTTGCCTCGCATCCTGTACGCGGCAACTTCTCGGCAGGATGCGAAGGCGGAATGGAAAAGCGCCGCCACGGGGGAAGAATCCAGGAGAAAAATGAGAGAAAGGGTCCAAGTATCCGGCATCAACTTGAAACCAATTACGCGCGGTATGCGCTGAATGTTAAACTCGGACCCGGGCTCGAGCCCTTGTGTCCCGCGCAAGTGGCGAAGCTGTGCATTTCGCAACAATCCCGCTGCACCAGACCGAGTCCCACCTTTATTTATTGAGATGTCCTTTTCGCGTGCTTTTCTCTCTTCTTTCTCTCTCTCGCTCTCTCTCTCTCTCTCTCTGTAAGCGCGCGTGTTTGTTTTTTTATCCTCCCGTCCTCTGCCTCCTCCTCCTCTTCCGCCACCGCGTCTTCCTCGTCTTTTTCTCTAGGCATTTAATGCCCCCGGATGCTCAAAACTTTGCCAAAAGTCATAAATCCACTCGTGGCGGCGAGGGGGGGAGGGTAGTAGGGAGAGGACATTTAATCGCGCGACTTAACCCTTACGATATTTACAAAGCTAATTAGACGATGCGAACGAGATCGTTTGCTTGCTTTTGTGCGGGCCCATTTTTTCAGTCGATGCCCAATGCTTGAAAAAACCATCGACGTCGTCGTTTATTGAGCAAATAATCCGACCAAACTATGCGATTGACCATCGAATCGACAAAAATTAGGATCGACTCGACTAATTGTACGTTTCTATACGTATTTTCCTTTTCTCTTTTATTTCTTTTTGTTTTTGGCTAAAACAAATCTTGCCGCCCGAACCTTAATCTTTCCAATGATCAATCATGGTTTAGGGCATTAAGGATTAATAATCTCGGCCTCGGGTCAATTAATAAGACTCAAGTTTCGTTATACAAATTGAATGATTTGTTTGAATTGAAACGAATTTTTGAAAATTAAAGTTTTAACCTGTCGTAGTCGATTTCAGGAATATTTTAATTAAACTTCCTACAAATGTACATATGTGTACATATATGCATATATATATATATATATATATATATATATACGTGCGTGTATAAGTTCATCCTAAAGTATTAATAAACAAAAAAAATAATCTTTTAAAGTATTCTTTAATTTATTTTATTTTAAGCATTTATTTCATAAATAAATACAACGTAAGCCAATAGTATTTCATTCCGTGTAAAATTACTTTTTTATAGCATGAAAATAGCCGAGTGTTATTTTTTTTTTTTTCTGTAGAGCATACCTTAAATTTTATTTTATTTTTAATTAAAATTTTTCAAAACAGGTTTACTTTAATTGATATTTTTTTTTTTTTTTTGCGTTTACTCCATTATTCAGTTTGTCGAGGTATTAGCATTATTTGAGTTAATATTTTTAATATCCGTTATAAGTACACAATAATAGTATGCGTACAATTAAATCGAAGCCAAGGCAATATTCTCATTTATCCTTTGGACATGGAAGTATAGAAAAATCGACTCGATGGGAATTTGTTTTATTTAAACACAAGTATTGTTTGATTAGCTTACCTCTACGTGAATTTACACTTATCATTATTTAATACCCCGTCCGTAAGATCGCACTGCTTTGCGTAAAGTTACGAATCTGCGTGAAAAACTTTTCTACAACAATTGCCCCCAAAGTCATTTTCAAATATTAATAAAACTCTCCGCATATGCATAATGGATAATGCGATAAGTCCAAACGCATTTCTAATCCGCGTTGCGTCTTGATTAAAATATCGTGATAAAAAAGCCCACAATCGTTTTTACACCGTTATTAAAAAGTGGATCGAATTTTATTGTGACGCTGGCAAAGCTAGTCAATAGTGTCCGGTGCTTCGGCTTTCATTCGGTGTTAATCGGATAGTAACTGCGTTTAATTGAAAAAATCAATCTGGGTATGTAATTGCGACGGTAAAGCAAACCGCGAGCTAACGAAATTTCCCGCGGGCGGGGGGTGGACACCGGCGGGGGCGAGAACAAACCCAAATGAAATAAAGTAGAACAATGGAGAAGGCGGGAGAGAGAACGGAGGAGGCAGGAGAAGGCGAAGAGCGTCAGAAGAGCGAGGAATAAGAAGAGCGTTGCGGAAAAGGAGAGGGAGGGAGGGAGAGAGAGAGAGAGAGAGAAAAGATAGAGAGAAAAAAAGAAAGAAAGAAAGAAAAAAAAAAACAAAAAAAAAAAGTGAAAAAGAAAACAAGAGATGTAAATATAGGGGAGGCAAAACTATCCCCGAGCAGGGCAGAGTCGAGACCGAAGGCTTTGAATCGCCGATGAAGGGCTGGGGGGGGGGAAGGTGTGCGCATTGCTCTGAAATGAAAACAGTAATATCACTGGCTCTCGGCGACCGCTTCATTGTTATTTTGTCATTCGCAATAAGATCGTTGGCCGCGATAACGACCGTCACCGTTCGATAGGGCATCTATATAAGGAGGAAAGGGAAGATAAAGGTAACGACAATGAGCGAGGACAAAGTGGACGAGAAGGCCGCGAGGTAGAAGTGGCGCGAAGACGATCTCGACGGAGTGGCCAAAGAAGGGGGGGGGGTGCGGGAGTATTTAAACAATAAAACGGGGCGAGGAGCCCGGCTTCGAAAATTGTATCGAATCTACTGTTTTTTTTTTTTTGGTTTTTAGCAAATTCCGCTACGGCAGCTATTACGGACGCGTGATAAATTGTCGGACGCGTCGAGCAATTGATTCTCAATTCCATTCGAAGCAAACGCGAGCACGCAAAAGATTTGTTCAAGAACCAACTGTGGCCGAATTCCAGCTTGGTGCGTATCATTACCGTAAATGCCCGCCCGATGCAGCTGACAGATTTCCCCAAGAGAAGCAATGGCACTAGCTTGAATTTTTCGCCTCTCGTCCTTTAATCCCTACGAACGACTATCAGCTTCAGAGGGATGTACCCAGTCCCCTTAGCGGTATCGATTATCGACAATGCGACCATTTGTCCGCGGTCAAAATTATGCGAAACGACGAGCTCCTCCATTGCAATGTATCCTCGTTGGAATCTTAACATTCGAGAGCCACTGGGTTCTTTTTAATTTGCCCGTACGGCCTTCGCTCGAGCAACTTATCGCACGAGTATTACGTATGTATTTTGCTCGCGCGCTGTACTCGCTTATTACCTCGTTTCATCCGCGCACTTCGCTCGTACGCGTGTATTTTTTTCTTTTTGGCGTTCCCCTTGAATTGCGATAAAAAAAAAAAAACATCAACAGCCTTATCGAGGCAGGCGCATTAGCCGAACGCAGGGATCGATCGATTGGCGATGAATTAAACGCAACGGGCGATAGGGATTCGACAAAGATGGGAAAGAAAGGAAGGAAAAGAAAGGGAAAGAAATCCCAGGCACAGGCCGCGTGGCTGCGCACGGGCTCAAGGTATTCAAGGGACGAGCAATCGAATCGTAAAAGCTGATTATCGATATAGATGCCGAGTGGATCTTTGGGTTGGGACCTGCTCCCGATACGCCGCTACACGGGCCGGCCTCTCGACGAGGCCACAGCGAGGGCCGAGGGGGAAAAAACAGTGTCCGGAGCCAAAGAGCGAGGGAATTTCGGAGGAGGAAGGGGCAAAGAGGGCCAGTTCGCAGTTATCGAAGCGCGTAACGCAGACGCGGCAGAGGAATTAAAAAGCAGTTTGAATCGGGGCCTACCTCCACGGGGGGGAGGTGCTCGTCGCGAAGGGCCTGCCTGCGCGCTCACATTGCAACGAGAACGCCGCGCTAAATTCAAAATCCAGTGGGAGAATTTTTGAGGATCGCGCCCAGCCTGGCGAATGCCGGAGGGTCGCGAAATGCAGGCGCGAGGCGCTCCGGAGCAGGAGCTTAATGAGAAAAGAGAAAAAGAAAAAAGAAGAAGAAGAGGAAGAAAAATAGCTAGAATTTCACCGAAATACCTCTTGAAGGAGAAGGCATTAAACGAATAGAGTCACCGAGACCGAATTGGATGAAATATGCGATGGATCATTGACGCGGGAGCGCAGTTAACGAACGAAAGAAAATTGATAAAGGAGGCGGAATAGGGACGGAAAAACGCGATATGTGTGCGCGCGTGTACGCACGCAGAGACGTAGCGCAGATAAACACGAAAAGGTCTCGGGGCACGAATCAACAGTCGTTACAGGATCGAGGCAATTAGCGAAGGACCGCGCCCGGGCAGCAGCGAAACGCACCATAAGGAAGTGCTCTCGAAGTCCCGTGGGCGAGCCTCGATCGGCCGGCCAAAGTATCGCGATCAACGCCTTGTTACGGGCCTCTCGAGCCACGCACGGCTAAAACGGGACACCGGGAGGCAAAGAAAAGGGCCGAGCCGGCGGGATTTCTTTCGGCGGGTCGGCCGGGGAAGCCCTCCTCCATTATCAGGGCCTTTGAATATCGGTGAAAATCACAGCTGCTCGATCCAATGCCCTTCGATAAGGGGGAGCGGCTCCCCCTTGCACTTTCTTCCACTCGGGAGCGGCGCTCGACTGCGAGTCATCCTCCCATCGATCGGCAAGATATTAACCGGTATTAGCTTTGAGCTAATAACGGGGCCAAGAGGCCGGGGGGGGGGCGGGAAAGGAGCTTAAAAAATTCAGGAACAATTCGAAAATGGATCATAGTCATTCGTGGAGTCGTATTAGCCGAGGTTAGCGACGCTTACGGAGAAGGGAGCACAGGCGCCCGAGCTCGGGTGCATTTTCAGGCATTTTCAGGGTGTCGAGGGGAGGGAGCCCGTCTATCTGGCTTTGGAGGGGCTGGGAGGGCAAACGGAGAGGAGCCGAGATCTCGGCTGGCAAGGCCCGACTTTGGTGCAGGGTGGGTACGGACCTCCCCGATTGACAAAGGGCCCCCGGGCGCGGTCGTTCGTCGTTAGGTCATGCGTCCGCTCGCGCGGTTTATCGCTTCCAGGCTCCCGTTCGTTCCTTCGTCGCTTTCGACGAGGATGCAACGACCCTGGGGCTCTGCCCTCTCGCCAGCCGCCCCCGCCCACCGCCCACCCGCTCGGCGCTGGCTCGTTCGCTCGCTCGCTCGCTCGCCGGCTCTCGTCTCCTTTCTTCTCCTTCCCTTTTGTGTTGCACTTTAGCTTACGCCGGATTTGCCTTCGCTGTACGCAGTACAAATACAGGGGCTACAATAAAGCGGCAAAGAATACAAGTGAACAATGCCCATCGGAGTTTACTGGATTCTAATTGGAACCAACGCAGGCCATTCGCTTTTGCTGACAAGTTCGTCCCTGATTCTCCGCTCCGCGCTCCCATAATGCCGGCGGCCATTCTCGCCACGGCCCCCCGCCCCCGCCCGAACCGCGGCGCCCAGATACGGACTCTTTGTATCGGCTCCGTCCCTCGTTCCCGCACCCCGGCCGAGATTATTCCTCGCCGTTAGGCGGCCCATTGTCTTTGGCCTAATCGTCCCTCGCGATATTAACCGGCCTCGGGCCCGATCTTCGCCTCTCAGGCCGAGCATCTTGTTAGGCCCACCCCACCCTTTACACACAGGGCCTCGTCGTCGTCGTCGTCGTCGTCGGCATCTCGCGGGTGGCCGCCCGATCAACGCAACTCGCGCTCGCGCCACTCCTCCGGGATAAAAGCCGCTCCTCCGCTGCCTCCGAAGGATCGCCGATTGCGGATTTTGCGGCCTCCCGCCGCCGCTGTCCTTGTATCCTCGTCCCTTCATTTCGACGTTAGGTGGCGGCGCGGCCAATTGGATGCCAATGGCCCGCGAAATTAATTACTCCGCGAGCCGTGACATTTGCGCGCGCACGAGTGGCGGGGTGTAATCAGCGTGAAAATTCGTCTCTTCAAGTCCAACATGGAAGGACGAGTATTGGGCGCGTCGCAGCCATCGAGGCCTTTTCCAATCTCGTCCTCGAAAGTTGTTGTCCTGTCTCCCCTTCCTCGGGAGCCGAGCTCCGTTCGGGATCCGCGATTGCAGGTGCAGAGGCTCGCAGCAGCCCCTTTCGCCCTCGGGCACTCGAGGCTCGGATGGCCCGAGGCCCGATCGATCGCGGCTAGGCGTCGGCGCGGGGGGCCAGGGGTACTCGGCGGGTGGCGGTGGTGCAGGGATCCTCGAGTACCGCTGCAAGGAGTCCTGTGCACTTGACGAGCCGATGGACGGGAGGAGAGGAGGAATGGGGTTAGGGGCGGAGGAGGAGGCAGCCGAGCACAGCCGATGAGATGTCAGAGAGAGAGAGAGAGAGAGAGAGAAGGGGTCGGGGCTCGCAAGGATCCGCACACGCGGCTCGTAAGGCAGACTCGCGGGATCGGCGATTACATCGGCCGAGCCGAGGGTCGGTTAGTCGACGTATCGCCGGGAAGTAGTGCGGTTGGCGAGGTACCGGGGGCAGAGGGAGAGACCGAGCGAGAGAGACAGAGAGAGAGAGAGAGAGAGAGAGAAGTGTGCCAAACGACGCCAGAAGCGAGACTTGTATCGAAAGTCAGAACAAGGGAGGAAACGAGACTACTCACCCTAATCCGGCTCATGCCGGTCTCGAAGTGCCTCGAATTCAATCGCGCCTCTTCCATACCCGTCCCCGCCTCTTCCCTGTTCCGGCAGCGTCGCGACACTACTCCTCGACGCCAATGTTTCGCCGATGGGGCAACAACGGCGACAGCGGCTGCGATCCGTTCGATCCCCTCTCGTTCTCTCGCCCTCTCTCTCTCTCTCTATCTATCTTTCGCCCCCTCCGGCACAAGCCACCGAGTCCTCGCTCTTCCATTCGGTGCAAGCCCTGAAATGTGTCGGCGCGAATCCTCGATACACGGGCGTATAAATTATTTTTCACGCTCCTTTATACACACACACCCATATATATATATATATATCATACCATATGTGTATATATGTATATTTGGCGAGGAGAGATCCTCCTCGGGGGAATTTATTTCCGCCGCCGTAGCAATTATACTCGGGGCACTTCCTGCATTAGATTCGAAAAATCCTCGGAAAAAGTCGATTTGCCGCCCGTAGGTTCGGAAAGTTCGACGGTAGGATTTTAAGGCGATAGGCGCGATCGGCTCGCGAAAATTGCGAGGCTTATCCCTTAGCGCGCCGAGGAATCAACGTGGCGCGCAGTACTTTTTAACTGCTATCCGTTTCCTCGATTCGCGCTAAGTAAATCTCGCCTCTAGCCTCGGGCTAAGTTCAACCGCCCGCGACGTCCCGAGTAACCGAGACACTCGAAATACCTTTAAAGCTTGCTCGACGAACGCGCGCCTATCGCCCTTCAACGGACCCACGAGCTCGCCGATTGGCAATTGTTCGGGGAGGACTTCTGGAGCCGCCGCCGCCGCCGGGAGACTCTTCCCCGGTACGCCTACCCTCGCCTCGCCCCCGGCAGGGCTCAACCCTTTCCAGCTCGGCCAGGAGGAGGAGGAGGAGGAGGCCGGCACCCGGAGGTCCGGCCAGGAGGAAGCCGATCCAAGGCAGAGGGTAGAGAAGGAGTTCGGGGGGCCCCCTCGAAGCCGCGCTCCTCGGCAGCTGCGACGGCGACGGGAGGCCCGCGACCCGGCTGCAGGGGTGCCGTTCGCGAGGGGGGCCCGGGCCCTCCGAATTAAAGCCTCCCTGGCTGGCTCGAGTCCCGGGCGGCGTGTTCAAAATGCCATCGGGAAACGCGATAGGCACTTTAGGGTGGCTAATGCATCTTTCCGATGCGAGCCGTAGGAAGGCCGCGCGCCGCCAGGAGGCGAGCCCCGTATCGATGTACGTCTCGAGGGAGCCGGGGGGGCGGCCATCGGGAGGAGAGGAGGGTAGAAATGCGCGTTAGCGAGGCGGCGGTGTTTGGCGGGAGGGGCCACGGGGAAGGAGGCCGCCCCCGCCCAATTTTGTGCAGTCGGACTTCGCCTTCTTCCCCTCGCCGCTCTCTCTCTCTCTCTTGCCTCCTCCGCCCTCTTTACCCCCTTTCCTTCGCAGGCTTTTACCACTTGCTCGTGCAAATTCGGCCCGACAAGGGACAAAAATACTCATACTCCCACCCACCCCCCCCGACCACGAGCGTTTAGCCAAACCCCGCTTTTCGTCCCCGCCCGTGCCGTTTGTGCAGCACGCGTCACTTTTCAAATAAAACTTGGAAAGCAATTAGAGATGACTCGTCCTTTCTTTTGACTTCCGTCTGATTTTCAAGTTAAGCACACGGCTTTAATGCGATGTAACCTTGGAGTGCCTTTCGCACTTTAAAGCAGTCCCGTGCTTTTTTAACAGCTCTTAACCAATCATCGAGCTGTACGTTGCAAATATTAGCAATTGGTATCGCAATTGAATAAACGCTTTAATTGATAAAAAAAAAAAAAAAAAAAAAAAAAAAGACCATAAATTATGCATTCTTCTTTTCAATACCATAAAAGCTTTTTGGTCGTCCGTTGTCGGGCGAAAATAAAGATCGAACAGTAATGATAAATGAAAACCGGAAAAAATCTATCGTCGAAATAGTAGTCTATTATTATATTGTTTATTTTGCGAGGGCAAAGAAACAGTTGGAAATGACGTTTGATTTTCTTGCACTGGAATGTAACTAATGATATAACAAACAAGATAAGTAAATATATAAGATAATAGATAATTGCGCAAAAGTTATAAAGTAGAATCAGGAGTTCAGTTTCTTCGGACCTTCGAAATATACTCTAGTATCCTGTCTATCTATACGTGTATATATATATATATATATAGAAGTCACTACAAGCCTGCCTTACCATTTTGCAAAGTTATAAAAGTCACGGGGACTAGTCCATGTGCCTCTTATAATTATGTGCTCTCGATTTTTCGCAAGCCAAAGAAATATCGGTAATACGGGCATAAAAAAAACGAGAAAATCACTACCGAGCCGCGCCACCAAGGATCCCGAGGGGCCAAGACCCGCGCGGGTATCCCATCTTATGGTGATCCCGAGCCCGTTACCAGCATCCAGGAGCCATGACCATAACTCGCCTCGCATTTTTCCATTTCTCCTTGGCCTCGCACCACGTGTTTGTTTTATTCTTATTCCTCCGGGCTTAGTGCCCCAACCCCTTACCTACCCGCGGCTGATATCCTGCACGGGAGCCTGCCCGAGCACTGCTCGGCCTCGTCGATGATATTAGAAATCCAAGATCCTAAATGAGCAGTCGTTTTTTCCTCGTTCGGGGCGATGCTCGCCCCCGCGCCCCTTGCGGCCCCCCGGCCAATGTCATGCAGCTATCGGGACGCTCGGCCGGGGCGAGAATAAAATCGTCGACGTGATAGGTCTCGGTGCGAATCGGGGAAAAAGTGTTTGTAATGGATTGGCGGAAGATAAACAAGAATCTTTAACGGTATTTCCTGGCTTAAGCTTACGTCGGGCTACCCCCTTTTCTTTGTTTCTTTTTTCTTTCCTTCTTTCTTTCTCACCAATGTTTTACATTTTATTTTACAAGTCAGCCGTTGTACGAATTCCGCGGCTGACCGCTTGTTTGCTTTCTTTTTTTTTTTTTTTTTTTTTCATTCGCTACGAAACTGTATTATTTCGTCTATTTTTATCATTATTTAGGAATGGTTGAAGACAAAGAGCCAAAAAACATAAGGAAAACCACGAATTGGCTTATCTCGTTCGAAAAAAAAAAAATGCTCCTAGCAATGCAAAATGGACGTATGAATTTTTCAATCGGCTGCAATGGACTTTTGGAATACTGCAATTTTTGCTTAATGTCGCGAAGTTTCTCCATTAGCACAATAATATTACCCTCCCCTATTTTCATACGGATCGCACGTTAGCAGTTATGAATACGTGAATCCTTATTCCATTAAAACTCATATTGGATATCGCGGCATGAAAGTCAATATT
This sequence comes from Kradibia gibbosae, assembly GCA_018907135.1. Classification (NCBI taxonomy): domain Eukaryota; kingdom Metazoa; phylum Arthropoda; class Insecta; order Hymenoptera; family Agaonidae; genus Kradibia; species Kradibia gibbosae. The sequence goes on along the minus strand of JACCHX010000001.1, from coordinate 1,925,985 downwards.
GGCTTTCGCGCTAAAAATAAACAACAACGGGCATTAAATGGAAAATACGAGGATAATATTATCGATATCGCGATCGACCGAATTCACAGTTATAATATAACCGCTGTCAATTTCGCTGGCGCTGCAACTCGACTAAGACTTCATTTTTCATCAACGGAACGCATGTAATTAAACTTATCTCGGACTTCAATCCATTTATTGAGCGCATAAACGTGTCATTTCTCTGCTGTTCTCCCCCCCTCTCGCCCCTATCGCCGCTCTCCCACCGCCCTAAGCTTTCCCAGTTGCTTAGGTACAATGCAACGCGACGGAGTGAAAATTGCGGAGGCGCGGGGGGCGCCGGCGAGCATCGGGGGGCATCCGCTCAATGCAGCCGTCGTGATGGATGGCTCAGTTTTCAAAAAGGGGGGTGGGTGGGGAAGCGGGCGGACGAGGATCCAAGATGAGGATCGGTAGGGCTGCGCAGATTTTAATCCTTATCGCGAGCAAGGGACAAAGGGGACGACGGATGACGGGGGAGAGGAGGCAGAAGTGATTGAAAGTCTCTTCGGGCGAGATGCTTAATTCCGCCTTCCATTACCGGCGCACTTGTTCCTCTGCCCGGTGCTCAACCCTCGCCCGCCACACCCCCGGTCCCGGTCCCGGCAGCTCCCCCCCGAGGCTCGGATCCGGCCGAGCGCAGCCCCGAGAGCGAGCGATCGCAGGCCGCGAGATCGGCCCTCGTAGATCGCGACGTCTATGCCAGTGAGCGCGCCCGCGCAAAAATCGCCCCTCGATAAACGATTCCGGCTGGAGGTGGGGTGGGTGGGTGGTCAACTCCTCGGCCGCGCGACGTTGACGTTTGCAATTAAGCCGAGGACGGGTAGGCGAGCGAGCCCCGGGTGTCGGTCACTTGCCCCGGAGAGAGCGAGAGAGAGATAGAGGCGCGAAGCCCGGCTCGCGTGCGCTCATCGAGTGCGATCGATAGTCCCCGGCCCCCTCCGCTCGCGGCTGCCCAACCGCTGTCGGCATTAATTATAAGCGCCGCCGCCGCCGCCGCCGACGGTCGATTCGATATTACGGGATCGACGTGGGCCGCGCGGGGCGAGCTCCTCTTTTCCGGGGCTTTGTTCTTTTTGAATTCCGCTTCTCGCGCTGTCGCGGCAGCCCGCGGCCCTTTTTTCTCCGGAGGACGCGCGCCGGCCCTCGAGGCTCCTTTCATCTTCGAACGCTCGCGCACTCGTGATTCTTACCCTCCGCGTCCCTCTCGTGTTCTTTGACGGGGGACCGTCGCCCCGGTCCCCTTTGCCCTCGATCTCCTCCTGTGCATTTTCGAGGTTCCGATACCCGCATTAATTAATGTTTACCGCGTTAATTGTCCGCCTCTTGTGTGCTCTCGTGTGCACCCCCACCCCCCCCGGCGCCTCCTCTTTTGCTGCACTCCCACCTCTGTCCTTATCTTTCAATTACTCGTGTCTTCTCATTCCTCGTTACTTCTAATACCGGTGTGTTTGTCCTAAAGGGGATCCTGCGGGAGTAAGATATGCGGGGGAGAGAGAGCAAGAAATAGAGAGAGATTGAAAAGAAGATGCTTTTAATACTTTGAAGTCATCCTTTGTAATTATCCAGAAACTTTTGAGTAAATTTTTATTGTCCACGTAGCAATGGCTAAAAGGTCTTCCTCCAATGTAATCAAAAGTTTCTTAAAATTTTCCTTTTTAATAATCGAACGAAGAAGAATCACATTTCTTTGTACTTCATTTGTAATAAACTCAGAGCCAAGAGTAATTGTTAAGTATTGTATCGCGAGCATATAATATCGGGCCTTCTTTCCTCCCTCAATTAAATCCCGTTTTGCCGAATGCCCGAAAATTTTTCAATGCAGACGGTTGGTCATGGCTTATAATTATGATACAATTAATGCCGGAAAATGGAAAAAGGAGATCGCAAGCTTAAATCGAAATTTGAAAGCTTACTTAAAAAGTTCGGGATCGGCTTAATTTATAGCAAGAGTGCAGGGACTGAGCCGTCGTTTTTTTTTTTTAATGCATCTCGGATCCCTGGCTTCTCCCCCCAACCAACCAACCAACTTTACACCACCTCGTGCAATGCAAATGATGCGCGGCGATTCACCGCAGATCCTTAAGCTTGATATTTTCTTCCGCGATCTAATGCAAAATGGCTTTACGCATTTCCCTTGGCTCGCTGCCGAATTTTCGGCAGACCGAGAGAAGCTAAGGGTTTATAAACAGCGCCACTCGCATCGCTTAACACCGTGTATTATTTATGAATTTGCTTTCTTGAATTTCAATTAAGCAACAAACTTGCAAGTGTATTTTATTTGCGCTATTCAACAGGGATAATATAGTAAGTCTATTGTTCTCGGCTCAATGGTGATGCGACTCGCGATGGCAAGGCATTTTAACGAATTTTCATGAAAAATATTTGTAAACCGATTTGGCTAATGAGTTAAAACGGATCAATAAGCATTTGTCTATTTATGCTTCGAGTTCTTCTTTAATAATCGCATTTATCAACTTTCGTCGTAAACCGTGAGTCGGAGCTTTTGAGTCGTTATCATAATTTTTTCCCTTCCAAGATAATGTTCAATCGATTAATTTCGAAAGAAGCCCGTTTACATAAAACTTTAATAATGCAGCATTTGCGAGAGCATAACGCGAGCTATCGCACGTTAATACCTAACTGGACAAATAATTCCCGGTAATTTTTCGTATAAAAATTCACCAGCCATAAGCTTTGCGCTTCCGCTTTCAAATATTTACGAGCTCTTGTGTGAAAAAAAAAAGTCGGAATTTCCGACCAAAGTTGGGACAGCGGAAGTAAATAGGTTTGATATTAATTATAAAGCAGGTACAACGAATACTGCCGTGCTTTGATAATGATAAAATTTTACGAATCGCGATAAGGAAGGGCGTACGAGTCAGGGGGTGTTCGATTCGCGTGGCAACGACGGCACAGCGCGTTCACATCGGCATTGATCACCGATCGAAATCTCGCGCTTCGGCTATTATCGGTGAGGAGGATCAGGTCCGCGATTCCCAATTGGCAATCGCGCAATCGTCGGGCACAGCCGCTGTGTAAAAGCATCGCGATCGAGGCCAATGCCGCGGCACGCCCCCATCGGCAGGACAGAGCAAAATCGGGACCTGGGCCCGAGGAGCCCTACCGCGACGTGGCGCCAGAGGAGAACGAAGTCCACCGGAGGCGCACCGGGAGGCGAAAACTTATAAATAGCGGATCGCTGTACGAGCCCGAAGCTCTAGGAGCCGCCGCCGCCGCCGCCGTCGCCGAGACATTATCGCCGTGTCTGCGCCTCGAGTTTAAAAGTGCTCCGTCGTAGGCGGGAGGCAGAGAGAGAGAGAGAGAGAACGGGGTTAAGTCCGTCGCGAGGGAGCAACGCCACCGAGGGGGGAGCCGTCGGGGCTTGCCGCAAAGGGTGTCGGAGAACGCTCGGTGCACCGACGCCGAGGGGCGGGAGAGCCGGGAGCGAGGTCGTATCCAGGGCAGCCCCTTTCCCGGCGCTCCTCCCGAGGCGTCGCGCGAGGACGTCGCGAGTCGCTCGAGCCGATGGCCCGGTAAGCCGAGGAGGCCGGAGGCAGCCGAGGCCGACTCAACGCGAGAGTCCGATCCACTTGGGGACGCGTGGCGGCCCTCCCTCGGATCCTCCCTCCCGCGAGGAGTCGTTACTTTTGAATGGAATTCAAGCTGAAGCTTCTTGCGAGTCGAGGCCGAGTTACTCGGGGGCCCCGCTATCCGGATACCTCAAGATCGATGGGAGATCCTCCAATCGCCGGCGATTGAATTTACGAAGCCCTCGCGTACCCCGTACTCGACTTCCAAAGCAACAATGACTCGGTAATTTCGGGCGATTCGCTGCCGTAGTCGTAGCGAGCCCCCGAGCCCGAAAAAAAAAAAAAAAAAAAATGTATTTCGACGCTTGGCTCCGAAGCACTTGGGGCCCTTGGCCGTCGATCGTCCGACGCGGGCCCAATCTTAGAAATAAGGGGGGAGCTTCGATCATAGATGGGGCCTCGGCGACCCTTTTGCAATGAAAAAAAAAAAAAACATTGCTCGGCCCCGTCGCTCGTTGGAGATCTTCAGAGCTGTATTCGGCGTATGGGTGAAATTGTCAGGCTGGCAAAGGCTCCGCGAGATAAACCAGAGCTGATTAACGCATCCGCGGAGATTTTGTTTCGTCGACTCGGCCCTCCGACCGCGATCAGTTACATTCCAATATTTGATAAAGGTCGATCGATCGAGCGACTCGGCGCGGCGTTTAGATTTTCCCTTTAACGAATTCAATTGTATTTTAATTCAATTTAAGCTCGAATGCCCTGTTTTCAATACATGCCTCCGTGCTCGAAACTTTTAATTAGGCTACGCCGAATGGAACGAAGTCGGCGCGTCGTTTGTAATTGCTTCGAGTGTCTCGTGAAAGAAAAAAAAAGATCACCTTCGAGAGTTCGGCTAATTCGAGGGACGAATTCGTACGAGTATAGATTTGAGTTGAACAATGGTAGTAACAACGACAACAATAATAATTATAATAATGATAATAATAATAATAATAATAATAATAATAATAATAAATAATAACGTCTCGAAGCTTTGGTAGGATATCGCGGTCGGCTCAAGGATCGAATCAGTAATATTCGTGATAAGGGGCGCCGCTGATGGGCCGCGGACTCTTTCGCCTCTTAGGCGTAAAAGTAACAATAGAGGCGGAAATCTGGAGAGAAGCTCTAGAGAGAGAGAGAGAGAGAGAGAGAGAGACAGGCCGAATAAGTTTCATTGTTAATCCCGTCGGCCGTCCAAAGGAGTATTTATCATCCTTGCCGCCTATTACCACCACCACCACCACCACTATTATTATCATACTATTCATAATAACCCTAATCGTTGTTATTCTTGTAAAAGTAATCGAACCTACCGTAAGGAATGACGCGGGGGGAGGGGGGAGGACAATGTACGACAAACGCCAAGCAATGGGAAAATTTTCAGATGAGCCGAGAGCGGGCTAATAGGCCGACCGAACGTTTTGGACTGGTAAAACTGGCCGGGGCTTTTTGGGCGGCGGCCGCCATTCTCCCTAAACTTATTCCGGCTCACGTTCCTCTCGCGCCGGGGCCGGGCTTTTGTGACCCGCCCGCCCCCGCGCTCGCCACCCGCGCTGCTCGCCTTCTTTATTCACGAGGGCACGATCTCTCCGTATCTCTGACGTGCATTGGGAAGAGGCTACGGGCCGCCGACTTCCGCCGGGGCGAGAGCAAGACTCGAGGCGGCGTTCGTCGAGCGCCGGCCCGCAATCGCGTAAAAGCCGAGCGCGAGCGATCGAGAATCGAGAGCCCAGGGGTAAATCGGCGCGCGCGTTGAGGAAGAGCCGCCGAATGGCGGTTGGGGGCGGGGGTGGCGGGGCTGCCCGACGACGACTCGAGTGCAAACAGACAGGCATACAAACGGACAAACGGAGCGATAAAGGCCTGGAATCAGAAGCGAGCGAGACTGAGAGAGAGAGAGAGAGAGAGAGAGAGCAAGAGATCAGAGAGCGAGCGAACTGCGGAAGCATAACCTCCACCGATACTGTCCATCAACGCGACGAAGCGACCGTCCCAACAACAATGAGCCATTGTACGAACTTATTCCATTACAGATAATGCCGTGCTTATTGTTTCTTATCTTACACTACTTCTCGTTCTCCACTCCACTCTCCCTCCCTCCCTCCCTCTCTCTCTCTATTATTTCTCTCCTTTCTTTATTCATTCTCTCCTTCGTTCTCTACCCGCCGCCGCCGCCGCCATTCATTTTTTCTCCATTCCCTCTACCGACGCTGCTCCTTTTTTCCTCTCTCTCTCTCTCTCTCTCTCTCCGGCGCTTCGAGCATCCCATTTGCTCCGGAGCTTCCTTCTCCTTTCTCCTGGACAATCGTTATTAATTCTCCGCGGCTCCCCCCGCTATCGGGCACTTTTATTCACCCCCTCATCCCCTCTGCCCCTCTGCCGCGATCCCGCGGCCCGCGGCCCCTCGATAAATTAGTCAGCCCCCTCGGATCATAATCGCCTCGTAATTTCTTTGTATCCAGATGGGCGCCCATCGACGCCCGCTCGGCCACTCGAATGGCCCGCGTACGAAACGTCGGCTGTGCGCGCGCGTCCATTCGCGGGCCCGCAGAGGAGGCCAGGGAGTCTCTGGCCCCCGCGGCTCCGAGGAGGAGGAGGAGGAGGACTCGACGACTTCCGGCTATCGGTCAGCCGGAACGAGTCCGTTCGATTAATTTTGGAGGATCGTTGGAGTCCGCTTTACGCTCCTTCGTCGTTGTGCTCTCGATGCCCTTTTCTAAAAGGCAGACTCAACGCCGAGCGCGGCTCCGCGAGACGATCGCGCCCTTGGCGATACGAGCGAAGAGCGCGGGGCGTCGGGCTCCTTTGATATCCCACCGCCCAATGACCGACGACTGAGGGCGCGCGCACCCACGCGTAACGTTAATATGCGGGCTCACGTGGCTCCTCGCGACAAAAACCCTGCAAGCCCGTTCTAAGAGTCCTGAGAGCTCTTCTTCGGCTTATCGCGGTAGGAGGATAACAACTCGCCAAAAGTTTATTCGCTATGGAATTTCAATCGAACGAATAGAATCTCGGGCACGTCCTTATCGAGTTCCCAGGAGCCGAAGGAAGGAAGGGGACGCCGACAGCTCCATTGGCTGCATCAGCGTCTTACCGCGCCGATCGTTGCCGGTGATAGCTTATCGGTGCCGATGATAAGAGGCGCGCCTACTGCTTCCTACACGGCCAAATGCCAGCTGCCCGGTTGCCCCGAGCGTCGGAGAGGACGACCGTTGTCGGAGGATCCGACCGAGCGATGGCCGACTGCTCTGTACGCGAGCTCGCGAGGGAGGCCAACTTGCCGGCGGCTTGTTAATATTGAAAAATTCCATCTCTGCAAAGTATCGGGACGTTGCCTTCCCCCCCCCCCCAATCGCCTTCGAACATAGGCCTCGATCTGTATTATCGAGCGCCTCGGCGAAGGGGAGAGACTCTTTTGCTTTTTAAAGCCGTTGAGGACCGCCTCGGCTTAATTAGCGGTAATTATTTCCGTTACGGAAAAATTCCTCCGCGGGCATTTATATTTACGATCCGCGATGCTGATCCTTTGTATTCCTGTGGCATTTTTCCGGTGCGTCTAAGAAAGTTTACACTTTTCGCCGATAAATATATATATATATATATATATATATGTATATTAACTTGCCGAGCAAACAAAGCAAATACTTTCCACTCTAATGATTTTCCATCGTCGTTTGCGTAACTTCCAAGGAAGCTATACTTATATTGTATCGCCAATTTAAAAAAACTAACGAACCTAGTCAGTTTTATTTAAAAAGGAAAAAAACACTTTACGTCGATTTCTCAAAGAGCGAATCACATGCATTTTGTAATGCAATATAAAAAAAAGGGAGTAGCAGCTTTGTTGCCGCTTCTATGATTCGACTAAGTATGAGTCACCCGATAACCGAGCGGGTAAAATTATTCGATTATTATCGATAAGAGTCGTAATTCCTTGAAATGAACAAATTGCAAACGAATTGCGAATAAGCGATTGTAAAAAAAAAAACCGTAAGAATTCATCGACCTACGTTGGTTTAAAAGCGTACTTTAAAGCGGCTGAAAAATACGAGCTCAAACATTAAAGGATCGCCATGACTCCGATGAAATGTATCAGAAACTCAACGAACGAGTCAATTGAATCGCGGTGGCTGGAAAAATTTCAATGGCCCTGTAATTTTTCGACAATCCGGCCAAAGAACGATCGACTCGATAACGTCGACAATCCCATTTCGAGTTTAAAATTGCGCCCAACGGCGAGTGTCCGTGGCAGCCCTGGCGCATTCGGTTCCTTGCGCCCGCGCACACTTGCCTCGTAATTAACGTAGGGAAGGTGCATCAGAGGCTCCTCTCGAAGGGGAGTCTCGTCCTTCCGGCGATCGCCCGCAACGTTGTTCTCCCCCTGCGCTCGTCCTTCCCACCGAGGGACCTCGAGCCTTCCGCAAATCCTTGGGCCCGCGATGCGCGAGCCCACCGAGGCGAGGAGCTCCTCGGCCTTGTTGAACGAGGCTCCTCGGGTAGGCTCCCCCTTCCTTCCTTTGGCCGAATTGCCGAGCCCGCGGAGCCGAGCGATCGTCGATCCGAGGACAAATCCAACGTTGCGATCGACGATCCAGGGTATCGATGTCCTTGGCTCGTCGGGCTCTTCCCCAGGAAGGATTTCACGCGTACTAGTGACCGTGACTGGCTCGGCGCGACAAATCGGCCGGCCCCCTCCTCACTCCGGCAACAGTCGCTCGGGCTTCCCTTAAAATCCTCGATATCTTAACAGCCGGTGGGACGAGCATCGATAGGTGGGAACCTCGGAATCGATGGTAAAGCGGCTGGCGCCCGATGTCCCGGCTATCGGTGGGTTCCGAGGACGATTGGCCTCGCCATCGGTGGAAAGGCGCGGGGCCTCCTCGTCGTCGTCCCTCAAGGTGCCCCGGGTCTCGCCGCCGCTCGTTAACGATCCTCGGCGCTTATTCGGTTCTCCCGTTCGAGGAAGTCTCGAGCGCGGCCGCGTAATCCGTTATCCCGACGCATCCCGGGGCCAGGATTTATTTTTAAAGCGGGACCGCCCGAGCCCTGCCCCGGGCCCTGAATGTCGGAGCCAAGGCCCGCCGTTGCGATCGCTTCGAGGGGAGCCCCGCGGGATGGACGATTGTCCGGCTCGATCCTTGATTCGAAACCGTCGAATAATTAAGCCCTCGAGAGTGCTTTCGGATCGTTTTTCCCCTCGTATCGAGCGAGCCATGAGTTTTGCTTCAGTTGCGCTTTCTAACTGACCCGCCGCCTCCTTCCTCGTTTTATCTCCTCCCTGCGAGCCTCCGATTGCAGGATCTAGGCATCCGAGAGGCTTCGTTATTTCGTTATCGGCTACCCCCTTGGCTAATCTTGAATTTGATTTTTTAATCGCCCTTGGTTTTTTTTAACCACCAGTGGAATTTAACCCCGTCCTCGTTAGGTTACTCCAATCCTTGCTTACTTGGCTGCCGCTCGCATCGAGGCATCGCCCGGTTAATCGTCCGTTCGCCGCGAAAGTAATCCTCCTCTTCTCTTTCGCCCTCCCGTTTATCGTTCCCCTTCCCGGCCCGGTAATTGCCCTTTGGTCGAGACCTTCGTCGACCCCCCCCCGCTCCCCTCGCAAGTTTCCACAACATTTTTAACGAACTCTTGACTTCCAGGCCTCGCCACGTATAATAATTTTTATTCGCGGACAACATTTTTACTCTCGTGTTTCCCTTCCAATAATCCATTCCCCCCCCGCCCTCGTTCGCGCTACGGCCACTTTGACTTAAGCTCTTCTAGTTTAGCCTCATCAGCGCCACAGTGGCCTATCTTATCTTTTCCCTTCGACGCCAGTTTCTTTGTCCGCGTGACCGTTGCATTCCGCGTCTCATTTTACGTCATCTCCCCTGCCTCTCCCCCACCCCTACTTTGAATTGCCTCTCGCTGCGCGCATCGCATATTTCCGATGACTCCTCCGTCCGTCGCTGGTGCTTTCGGCTTCTGGGCCGCGTTACTTTGATCGCCTGCTTTTAAGCCGTGCATAACCCACCCTGCCCCTGGCACCCCCCCCCCCAACCCCAATATTTTCCCCATTCGCGCTCGAACCAGTATATCGCGTGCATAATTCGACGTTATTATTTGAGTGGGGTATCGTCTATTAGCTCGCCTCGCTCTCCATTGGCTTATCCCCCCTGCCAACCCTACTTTTCTCAAAATGTTGCGAGCTGCTTTTTTCATATTCCTGCATTACTCAACGTGCCCCATTTTACTTATTACCTCTTATTCTTCCTTTGCGTTTCCTCTTCTCGTACAATAAGAAGAGGATAATATTTCGAATAATCTTCCCAGTTTTTCGGTATTATTGGTTTTCTCTTCTTCCTCTCACGGAATCTGACTTAACTCCTGTCCTATTTCTTTCCTTAGATAAGCAGTGCAATGTATTTTATTACGTTGCATCGTATGCTTTTTATACATTGAATTAGGCTCTATACTATCTTTAAGAGTATAATGCTTACTTAAAAATCTTGAAATATATATATATGTATGTATGTATAACAATGTAAGGAGTTTGATCGAATAAGAAAAGAGCAAAAACAATGAATGAATAACACGTATTTATTTAATTTTTAATGGTTTTATTTATTAAAAGTGTAGGAAATTTTAAAAAATAATTTATTTTAGATTTGAAAAATACGTCGATTCAGAGTAATCGCAAGGTGAGTATTAAGAAAAAAAAAGGATCGCATTCATGGTGTTCGTATGTGCTGCTTTCATAATTGAAACGATTACCAGTTGGACATAGCGCACAAATAAGCAAGCCTCGAAGCTCAATTATTGGCAATGGCTTCTCGGCTCAGGACTCGAGCTACCGGCGAGCAGTAAGAGCTCGCCCTTAGCCAACCGCGTCCAATTGATTTTGTCTCGCCTCCGACCCAGTGTCCCCCCCCCCACCGCCAGCCCCCCAGCCATTTAAAGAGGCAGCCAAAAAAAAAAAAAAAAAAAAAAAAAACTCGAGAGCGCGAAAAATCAACGGGGACAACGCCGAAGCCGATCCTGCCTCGCGACGCCCCCGGTCGATCATCCCGAAGGCCGATGCGGACTCTCGCGGCTCTGCCACGGCAAAGGAGGGTCGAGACGCTCTCGGCCCTCGCGAGCCGATCACGAATGGCGGAGCGTCCGCCCCCGGGGCGAGGAGAGCGGCCGCCTCGTCTTTAGGCGCGCCCACGGCCACGACGGAGAGTCTCCCCTCTGGCTCGTCGAGGGTTTTTTCCCTGGCCCCCACCCCCCGCCGCCCCCGCCGCCCCAGGCTCGGGCTTCCTCGCGCATAAAAATTGCAAGGCCGACGACCGAACGACCGAGCTCGGCCGTAAAGCACCTCGGCATTTACGCTCGCCGCTTTGGCAGCAACGGGTGTGCGCGGAAAATACGGTGCCTCTGGAAAATACGAGCGTACGTGCCGGGGTCCCTTGCTTTACCTTCGGGAGCGTCTCCGTGCATGGATTGAATAGCGCCCGGACTCGCGGCCGGACGGGCGGGCGCTTGGGGGTGGGAGGAGGGGGAGCTGCAGAGGAGGATCGACGAAGGACCGAAATAAAATCCGTTGCCTCCGCTCGGCAATCCTAAAAGCCAGTGGCGCTTGATCTTACATTGTAAGCGTCGTCCGGCTCGCTGATCGCTCGACCTTCCGGGGCCGTGCGCCCTTATCGTTGGCCCCCGGGTGCTTTTTGTCCCTGGCCCGGGGGTTCGAGCCTCGGCTCGGCAAAAGAGGCGCGGATTCGCCGATCGGGACACGAGTCCGGGCTCCTCCGACGGAGCTCAGGTGACTCTGGCCGCCGGTCGTCGGCGCTCTCGCAACGGCTTCGTTATACCTTGCCGTTAAATTGCACGAGTCGGGCTCGAGAGGCGAAAAGAGTCCCCCCCGTTTATGTTTTATTTTTTTCGTCTTCTTTACCTCGGTCCGGATGGAAGAAGCTGCAGAGCCCAAACCGAGATTAGAGCTCGCGGCCCCTGAATGCGCGCATTGCGATCCGGAGGAAGCTCCGAGCCGAAGCCTCGGCGTGCCCTCGGAGTAGGCTCTGCCCCGGCAGGGGGATTCGATAATCCACGCGTTCGGCGTCGAGCGCCGCTTCCCGGCCGCGTTACGTTGGCAAGGGGCCGCGGGAGGCCGTACCCGATGACCCAAGGTGTCGCGCCAGCGGCGAGCCTCCCGCGACCGGACGCTGGACGGCTCCGGGCCGGGGGGCTCTTGCGAGGCGTCGGCGTAAAAAGTCGACCGTGGGACGAGCCCCCGCCCCGCCCCGCGGCCTCGAGGCTCTTCGCCAATGGGCCAGATCTTTGTCGCTCGACGCCCGCGGCCGCACTCCTCGAGGTATCCGCGACCTCTCGCACCGAGGTCCGCGTGGTCGACGAGTCCCGAGTGAATTTTAAATGATGATAAAAAAAAAAAAAAAAAAGTAGAAGAAGAAAGGGTAAGGAAAAAACAAATCCCCGCTAGCTTAAAATTGCGAAGATTCACCGAGAACAACGCAGTTGACCACCAGTTGTATCGCGGAGGGCGAAACTTTTCATCGTCGGCGACAGGCTCGGTGCGTGATTTCTGTCCGGCCCTCGCGAAGAATTCAACCCCTTGGAGGCGTCTCTTGCGCGGGCTAGCTGCGACTTTAACGATTTTCCCGAGGATGAGGGGATCGTCCCGATCGATGAGCAATCGGTCCTCGCTCGCCTAACCCATTGGCACGACGCGCGGATAAATAAGCGATGACTCTCGCGCCCCCCACGTGCAAATTTCATTGCGTCGCGTGGGCGTTTCGGTCGGCGAAAGAAATTTACGGCCCCTTCAATGGTATCCACTTGGCTCTCGGACACTTTTTATCCTCGCTACGTCGAGCTCTCGTCGTTAATGTTTCCCTCGCCGGTTGTCATTGTGCTCCCCCTCCCCCCAACCCGCAACGGCCAAACGGCCGCGCAACGGAGGCTCCATCGATGTTGAACCGAGGGAAGGTTAGCCCGTTGAGGTTTTTGCTCTTTGCAGGCGCAATCCACCGAGGAGTCACAGCGCTCGAGAGGCGTTCCCCTCGTGACTCGGTGGAAGGTCGGCCTGTGCGAGGCAAACGAGGCGAGCAATCATCGGGCGGTGGGTAAAATTACAATGTCCAAGACCGACTGATTCCTTGGCCCGGGGCTAGGGTCGATCGATTTCGATACCGAGGGCCGACCGATCGCGCCAAATCGATTGAAGAGTCCCGGGGTGGGGCATTCGAGGCGAAAAAAAATCCCGGCCGGAGGCTCGCATCCGACAATGACCGTCGACGATGACCGCGAATCTCGCCTTATTATTACAAGCGGGGGGCGGGGGCGGCTCGTAATCGAGCCAACGCAACAAGCAAGATCCGAGGGATCCCTCGGCTGGAGCGGCGGCCGATCGATCGCTCTGCGAATGCGCGAGTTGGGCGGGGGGGGGTGGGAAAGAAGTCATCGCGTCGAGGAGCTCAGCCGAACCCCAAGGTATTATTAGGGGAGTCGCGATCAGCGGGCGAGGCAATAATGATTTTGCGGAGCCTCGGCTGGAACAAAGGCGCAATCACAAGGAGCTCGCGCTCGGCGAATGTCAATGATAGCGCGGTCGGGAAAGAGGAAGCGGCGGCGGGGGCGGCAAGAAAGGGGAAGCGCGCGCGCGGGAAAAGCCGGCCGTACGGACGAATCAGTGGGCGCAGGAGCTCGCTGGTAATGAGAGGAGAAAAAAAAGCCCCTGCCCGTACCTGAGGCTCGCCCACCTGGGCGCGAGTCATGTGGGGCGTTGGTACCGAAAGGCTCCACCCCCACCTGGCTGCCATTGGTCGGATGCTCGGCAGATGTCTGAAAGCCCCTCGTTCGCGTACGCGCGGGAGAGGCAACTGTCGCGACCTCGTCCTTCTCCCTTATTATTTTTTGGCCGAGAGCTTTCTTGGTATCGTGATCGCGCTCCCGCCGACGGTCCTCTCTCTCTCTCTCTCTCTCTCTCTCTCTCCAGCTCTCGCAGTCCTCGTCCTGAGCACTTTCAATTTTTTAATTAGGCCCCGGGAGCTAAGCGCCTTCCCGAAGCTCTCGCGGATGACGCGAAACCCCTTGTGCCCAGGTACGCCCTGACACCCTTTATTCGCGAGGCCCTAAACTCGGGAGCTCTCGACTCTCGACCGCGACCGTTTACCCGACCTCGGCCGCGCGATCCCGCCTTTGTTATTTATTAAGCGCGAGATCCCGATACTCGATCATTGGGATGAATTATATATCGTTGCTTTCGCGTTACTTTCGGTTTCGTCTTGGCTTATTGCCGTGGTGGTTGGGGCGGCGGTGGGGGGGAGGGGAATTTTATCTTTACTTTTCCCCATAAATCGACGCGCTCGTATGGAAATCATCATGGAGAAGCGGCAATCGTAATCTACCCGCGGTAAATAATAAATTTTATTACCGATACTCGCGTGGAAATTGATGACCTTGGCGGTGCTCGCACCAGAAGCAGAAGGGAGAGCGCATTCTTATGAATAATCATGCGAGCTAAGAAGCGCTGATTCGTAATTAAAATGGAGGGACTTTGAAGGCGAGGCCTGCAACTGCATTGCACTTTAACGTTGCATTATCACGATTAAACTTACTGCATCCTAAGCTGGATAATATTGTTACAAAAAAATAAGCCTTACCGTCTATTAGTTGCGGTCGCTGTGGCTGTGTTACAATCGCTAAAAATAATCACTCAACGAAACAAAGCGATTATTTTATTGCAATCATAATTATACGAATGAAAAACACTACAATAAGGTGGCTTGTATCTTCGCTTTAAGCCAACATTGAATTTCTCGCAGCGATCGATCGATACGAGTGGTACGATTTTTGTTTTGTTTTTTTTTTTTTTTGTTGCCTCTTCACCCAAGGTTGGCCGTATCCCGGATAAGAGCTCGTCGAAGCATCGGGCCTCGGACAAGATCGACAGCTTTTAGATACAATAATAAGAGGAATAAGATAGAGAGAGAGAGAGAGAGAGAGCAATGATAATCTCGCTCGCGTTAGGATAGAAGGCCAACCCCCCAACTGCCGATAACTCAGGACTTCAAAAAAGTGGAAACGCATTGCTGCGATGGCCTCGCGCGAGTAAGCGCCCCCGACTTGCCGGGGCCTCGGGTCCGGGGTAGCCGATCTCGCGAGGTCCCGAAGCCCCGGAGGCCCGGAGCCAAATATCTCTTTAAACCTCGGCTGAAGGGCGAGGAGCGGAAGCTCGGCCGACGGACGGCCTTCGAGGCCGTTTCCAAGTGCACCAGGGCCGCTCGAGCCTCGCCGAGTGCACCCTCTGAATTATCCTTTGGAAGCTACGGGTGCTTTGCTCCTGCCACCGGCATCCGGGAGTCGGGGCCTGGCTTCGGCGCGCGCGCGCGCCCAACCTCGTGGCTGCTTTGGCAGCGATCGATCCGTAGTTTTCTTAACTTAGCGCGGCCTTCAAGAGCGAAGGCCAAAACGAGGCCTTGTAGTAATCCCGGCCGGCTCGGCTACGGGCTCCTTCGAAAAGTTATAATTGCAACGGCGGGCTGGGGGGGGGGCGCCTTACCGGCCGACCCGGCGCCGGGCCAGGAGTAAACTAGAAGGTACACCGGGGCACGCGAGAACCTTTGTAATTTATTCCTCCGAGGGAAACGCGGAGAGTACAAAAAGTTGGCGGCGGCGGCGGCGGTTTAGGGGGTCGGCGGGGGAGAGTTAGGGAACGGCGACGGCGGAAAAAAGAGATAAAGACTTCTTTAAAAATATATATATATATGTAATAGAAATAATAAAAACAATTTCGGAAGATTATGGAGCGCATTCGGAATAGTAAATATTGTCTCGAGGGAAGTTGTACCAGGTGCAGAGTTAGACCTTGGATTAAGCCCTGCAAGTCACTGCGGCCTCTCTCCCTCTCTCTCTCTCCCTCCCTCTCCCTCGAATTCCGAGATAAGGAGCATCAGGATAATTGAAGGAATACGTTGAACGGGGACGGAGGATGCTTTCCTTCCGCAAAATTCGTCTTTATTGATATGCTCCAGCTATCGCGCGACGACTGAGAAAAATGGCTTTTCTCAAATAGTAGCTCTGCGCATTGGCTTTCGACATTGGTACTTTCATTGGGTTCATACGTGAGCGCGGGACGAAGAGTCTCGGGCCTCGGACGACGAGCGATCATCATGCCATTGGACAATTTTTTGGCAACCCTCGCAAGCGCCTCGCGCGATTGTCAAGGTCCAAGTGGAAAATTGAAATCGAAACGGGCTCGAAACCACAACGAGCGTCCGCGTCGATCCGATCCCACGCAAGAGCGATGGCAAGCAAACAAATGACATCACCGCGGTGCGGGTAAAATAAAAATATATCGCGCGTCAACCAACCGCCGTAGGAGGCCAAATAAAATTACGTCCGCTTAGCCCGCTCGTTGTCTTTCCTTCCGAGGGCCTCGGGAAAGCCTCGTCGAAGCCTCCCCTCGCCAAACTCCTTCGCGCGCATCGTCCGATCATCGGCGAATACGGGGACAATCGATTGCCGTTGATCCAGCGTCGTCGCAATCGATACCTCATCGCTAGTTCGGATCCCAGGGTCGGGGCTGGTTCAAAACGCCTTCGCCGAGCGCCCGAAGAACGCAAGCTATCGCGCGAAAAGGCTAAATCGTTAATCAGCCCCCCCACCACCACCGAGGAGGAAGGGCGCGCAGCCAGACCCGGGGGCTGGGGCTAGAGGCGGGGGCGGGGCGCGCGTGCCCTTATTCATAAAAAGCGAGGGCCTCGGACTGCGTGCGGGAATCGGCACTTAGAGCTTAGGAGCCCCGACGCGCCCAAACCAAGCCAGAGACCAGATGCACTTTCCATAAAGTTTCATTGTATACGGGATCACTTAGTAAGCGCAACTTAGCCGCGCCGTTCGAGTTTAACGAGCTTTTTAACTTACTAAGACGCCACAGCCGAGAGAGAGAGAAAGAGAGAGAGAGAGAGAGACAAACCAACCATATTTCTTGCGCCGCGTCGGCTGCCTCCTCCCCGGCCCCGCCCCCCCCTGTCCCACGGGCTCTCCTCTTTTGCCGGCCCTCTTTCGACGCTTTCCGAGCTCCCTCCAGCCCCGCCGCCGTCCCATTAAGGATTCATTTCATCAGCGGGCCTAATCGAGACCGTCGACTCCTCGAGCATTGCTTAATCTTTCATGCGACCGATAGGCTTCGAGAGAATCCAGGGCGTTTACGGGGCCGCCCGCGCTCTCGCCGAGCTCGCCTCGCTCACCTCTATTCGCTTGTTGTCCTTGTTGGCTGGCAAAGTTGGCCAACGCCCGATTCGCGCAGCGGCCTGGCACTCTCCTCTCCTGGTCCTCGAGGGGCTCCCTCGATCCCCCCCACCCCGCGCGGACGCCAGGAGTCGCGGCCCCCTTAATCGGGCCTCGCGAGTCCGCGCGACGCTTCCTTCGAGGGGGGACGCGTCGTGCGAGGACGGACGATCGAGACGAGGGTAAGTTGGGAAGGAGCCGGGAGAACGCACTCGATGCACACCCGCGGCCGATTCTCTCGACGAGGATAACCGGAGAGCCGCGAGCGGCTTCGCGAGGGTTCCTCCCCCCCCATTAGGTCGCTGACTTAACAGCGAGAGCCCCATCGATCCCCCTCGGCCCCTGATAGGCGTCGGGCACCGAGAGACGCGATTGCAATATTAATCGGCGAGGCTCGGGGGAGCGGGATATTTAACGAGCTATTGTTTACCCGCGTCCATTAGCCGCGCGCAGAGTGGGTCATCGCTTCCCGATTATCGCCCTTGTTAATAATGCGGCTCCATCGTTGCGAGCCCTTAGCCGGGAGGTGCATCGCTCTTTTCGAGCATTGAATTTTTCATTCCTCGCTAGAGAGCGCCCGGTAAAATACGACAATCCACCGGGTGGACTTTGCCAACGGTGATGGTATCTCCTGCCTCCCCAGCCGCGGGAAAATTAGCCCCCGCCGAGCAAAGCCTTCTCGTAAATTCATCAGAGCCGGCTGACGTGAGATTGGGTTACCCCGAAGCCACCGCCGCTTTTCCGTTTCCCGCTTTGCCTCTTTGGCAGGGGCAGAGCGCGCGGAAAAGTTTCCCAGGAGCCTCGGCCGCGCGACCCTGGCGCCCTAAGCCTCGAGCTTGGCCGATGATCTCGGCCCGACTCGAGGCTCCTCCCGTGGTCTTCGGCTGGGACTTTGGCGCCCGGTTCACCACCCGCCCAATGGCCCTCGCCTTCGATGCCGCGGTCGATGCCCGATCAAGGACCTTTGCCTCTCCGGACGGACGCGATTGTGCCTCGGGCCCAGGAGAGTTACTGGTGCAAGGCCTCCTCTACCGGCGGGAGAGGTGAATTCCGCCGGACCAATGCGTCGGGGGATTGGCAATTGCCTTGTTTTATCGAAAGCCTCGTCCCCGCCCTTCGAGGCGCCCTTAATCGTAGGGGCGAATCTCGTCGCTTCCAATTGCGCGACGGAAGTCTCTTACCTTGCAAAAATTGTGGATTCTCTGCGATTGCCGGTACTTCGATGCGCGAGACGAGGAGCAAATTTTGAAAGGCCCGAGGAGCTCCATCGAAGGGGAAAAATGATTTACTTTCCTTTTCGGCGGTCTTTCTATTAAGACGCTATTCCTTATCGTGTCTCCTCTGCCATTGACATTAAGGCTGCGAGCTTTTTTTTCTATCCTCGCTTCCCGTACTTATCGTGGAGCTGGCTTACGCGTGCTCAGAGAACGTCGCGCATTGTTTCAACTCTGAGCCATTGAGTTGTTAAAGAATTAAAAATCCAGGCTCCGCGTACTCGCGAGTACGTCGAATTCGTAATAATTATTAAAGCGCCAGATTGTGATACTCGACGGCGAAAGGGCTTATTTAGTCGAGTGATCTATTATATTTATTATTGTTATTATTCATTTATTTATTTACTTTTAAATACGAACCCTCTTTGTATCGTGTACACGAATGTGAACAAAAACAAAAAACAAAAATAAATAAATAAATGAATAAAAAAAAAAAAAAAAACAACCACGAAACGATTAAAAATAAGACTGACAATGAAAGGGAAAATTTTCCTAGGCATGGAAGGGAAGATGAGGCTGAATAACGATTACGGTAATATGAGGTTGCTGCACGAGAAAAATACCGTCAAAAAATATTTTAAACGAAGACAATAGAGTGAGGGGCGGTATATATTACTCACCACGACCTTAATACATTACTCATATATATGTGTATATATATATATATATATATATGTAGAAGTATGTTTAAATGTGGTTGTGCGGGTGTGCGTGTTTGTGTATAAACATTTATACCCATGCGATAGAGAGAGAGAGAGAGAGAGAGAGAGAGAGAGAGAGAGAGAGAGAGAGAGAAATGAGCATTTGAAAGATTTTCGATGGGTACTTTTGAATTTAGAGTCCATTGTTGTTTGAAGCTTTAAGGCGGAAGTTGCTCACTTGGCAAAAGTAGCGATACGATGCTGCTGGTGCTCGTGCTATCATTAACGAGAATAGAAGTGATTCGCGGTATGCCTGCCTTTCTGTTCCAACTGCCACCCTCGTTCTCGTTCTCTCCCCCCCCCCGCCCCCGCCCCTGTCTCTTATCCATCCGCGCCGCTCGCAAGGAGCGAGACGCACAAAGAGGTCGCGAAGCGCAAAAAGGGTCACGGGGAACGAAAAACGACGCCGTGGCAAGGGAGGCCGAGGGAAGGAGAGTCGGCGGACGGAGCGGGCGAGATAAGGACGGGACGAGCCCTGCTGCTGCTGCTGCTGCTGCTGCTGCTGGGGTTCGGGGGGGGGGCGAGGCGAGGCGAGGCTCGGAGCCGGGGGCCGGAGGGCGGAGGCCGGAGAGGGATCGCGAGCGACGAGAGCAACAATGGCGAAGTAGGCTGAAGGTGGCATTCATGACGTGTTCGGCTTTGCCAAAACAAGAATCGCCCATTGTTGCGCCGCTACTTGCTATCTGGCCGGACATTTCCGACCCGGAAAAAGAGGGCTTAAGAGAGCGGAAAATACCGCAAATAGGGAGTCTGCCTACGCGAATGGCGAAAAGGATTAAGAGTAACGAGAGCGAGCGAGCGAGATAGAGAGAGAGAGAGCGACCGGTAGTCGAGATATTATCGAGGGCCGCTAAAATTGGCAATAGCGATGCACAAAGTAGGAAAGTTAAAAGTTTAAGAATCACATTTCATTTCGATCGAGTCCAGAGCTATCGGTTAAAAAAAGATCCAAGCTTTATCAAGTATACACGGTGATGAATACGATAATAAACACAATGCATTCGCGAGTATATGTTGTTTACTCTCTCTCTCTCTCTCTTTCTCTCCTTTCAATTCAAAACTGTAAAATTGCAATTTTTAATCAATGCGTTATTATTAATCAACGGTAATTCGTTCCTTAATGCTCGTCGAATTAAGTCTTACAGATTTATTCGGTACAATAGTCCATAAATCTGTGTATTAATTAATATTTCATTGTTTTTTTTTTTTTTTTTTTCTACGAAAAAGGAATTACAAAAAGATGCCGAAAACCACATTCGTATTTTAGTGATCGTTCACAAAATTATCGACGTATACGTTACGCGTGCAATAATTATATAGAATTGCAATATATATATATACGCAGCGTTATTAAAAACAAAAATACAAGAACTACCCGTACGAAAGATTACTCGAGACGCTCGCAGATACAACCCGTGCTCGTAGATTGGGTATAAAAGTAAAAAGCCTAAGAACAAAGGAAAAAGAAAAAGAAACAAAAAAAAATTGGGTCTTCTAATTGCCAACCTAATATTCTTACGATCGTCAAATTTGTTAAAATCTACCTGGGAAAAAGCGGCGAAAATGCACGTTACGATATATATATATAATTTATGCGCCGCTAAAAATCGAATGCAACCGCACGGTGGACGATATTTACTTTGAATAAGAGGCGGGAGCCTCGTGGTCCGATATCGGTATTGCTCACGCGTCAATAGGTATTAATTACAATGCGATGTAAATTTAAATGCATCGTGTTTATGACGATGCCAGAGAGAGAGAGAGAGAGAGAGAGAGCGATGGAGGGTGGGAGAGGGATGCGCAGAGGGTAGTATACGTTTCACCGTAATACCACGGTAGGAGCCGGGGAATAAAAGGAAAGAAAGTGGTACAGCCGCCCCCCGTCCTTCGGCAATAAAAGAATGGAGAGAGAAAATTTATCATTGTCCCGAAGAGAGCCGATGGTAATAATGACAGAAGCTGACGGAGCATTCCACTGGCTATATAGATGATCCCGGTATATTAAAAAGTCGGGAAGGAGGTTTATTTCGCCTATCTCCTGATACGCGGCGCATACACCGCCCCCCCCAACCCCTACTACTTTTTTTTCCTCCTCCTATGCTTTTTCATCGAACCCTTTCGCGCCGCAAACCTCCAATACTCAAATGAGCGCCCCAACGAAGACAATGGCCGGCACTTGTGATTCATGCCATCGGCTTTGGACTTATTCCTATCCGGGATTCCGGTTACCGGGATACCGGTTGTCTCCGCCGCGCCCCTGGCCCTCGCTCTTTATCCCTCCTCGCTACTTTGGTTTCCTTTTCAAATTTCGAAATAATCGCACTCGAATTATGCGTCGCCCGCGCGCCCAACCCCCCGGGCGAGGCCCTCGGCTCGTTAGACGGGACGAAGGTTGGTGGAAAGCCAGCGAATGAATGAATTCATCGCTCTCCTCGAAGTGCGAATTGATTTTACCCGTCTGATAAAACCGTTATGATATATACGCGCGTGTTTGTGGGTGCGTGTGTGTATAAAAAGGCCAATGGAACGGATTCTGCAAGCGCGAGCTCGGATAACTTCTTCGGCCTCGCGATACGAAACGCGCCCGATTATTGCTGGGCCGCTTTACACTTATTCGAATTAGAGCAATAATGGATTATTGATAATCGAGCTTGGCGTTGAGCCGTTACGGATTCATCGTACGATTTACGATTAACGATTAATTTTCCCGTTTTTTTCTAATTCCATCGATAAGCACACACCCCCTTGCGTCGATTTGCGGTCACGCAGGTGTCCGATAAAAGATTTGCCCTCGGTAACTTGCCTGGAATTGGCCCTTCGCCAGTGACCGAATTTCCGAATCGGCGATTACCTCCAACTCTTCTCGATAAAGGACAAAGGCACCTTATGCGCATTCCGTGTTTTTTTTCTTTTTTTTTCTTCGATCAGCTAGACTTTGCGTTAGCAGTGGACGGAAGCGCGAGGGGCTAAGGAATCGCGACTCGGAGCTTCGATCATAATCGGGTCCAAAGCCGACGGGACGGGGACGATCCTCGCGCCAAGCGCAGCCTAACGCGGCGAAAAATGCGATTAACCTTTACGCCGGGAGAGCACAAGCCGCCAAGCGTTGCGGGAAAATAAGTATGCCGAAAAAAAAAACAAAAAAAAAACAAAAAGAACAGAAAAACAACGATTTCCCCAGTTCCCGTTGGGTTAGGCCGGATAAGAATCCGCAAGCAGGAAGAATCCCTCTCTCCGCGCCCGGGCCCGCTAAGCCGGAGTCGAGGCTCATCGCTGGCCCCGACGCGCCCTTGCGAGACACCCTTTGGAACGACGATGAGCAATCGTAGGGCGGGGCCAGCGGTCGAGCGGCCAACGGCGGGGCAAACGCCGATCCTGGCATTAGCGCACGGGCTCCGTCGGTCCGACTCCGGTCTTCCCCGTCCTGGGCTCGCGAAGCCCCGCGCGCTCGGCCCCGGCAAGGCCCCTCCAGCACCACCACCACCACCCCCCGAGGAGCCGATCCGCAAGGACTGCCGGTATCAATGATTCACGGAAGATCGCCGCGGACGCGGCGGCAGACTCACGGGGGGGGTGGAGTGGCGCTCCTTCAAATCGATAAATCTACCGAGGGCTTGAATTTCCAGTCGGCCTTGAATTTTTCACCCAATTCCCCGGCCGAAGGACCAATCCTCCGCCCCTCGGCCTCGACTGATCGCCGCGATCCTCCTGCGGGGGGCCTCTCGGCTCCCCTGGCTCTATTATTAACAAAGACCGGCCCTGGGACGAGGAATCGGCTCTCCTCCTCCTCCTCCTCGTCGTCGCGATCGCCGGCGATAAATCGGCTTTCCGCCCAAGGAGGCATTGCCATTGGTCGGTCGGAGCCAATAACTATTCGTACCACTGATTCCACTCCGCTCGCCGTCGAATGTCCCGCGCGCCTTGGGCAGCTGGGGAAGGCTCTCGAGAGCCCCGGACTCCCTCCCGGACCAAGTCGACCGACCGCTTTGTCAACATTGATCCTAGGGCCTATTGCTCGATGGGCTGAAGGTGTTCGGGGGGGGGGGGCCAGGAGCCAAAAGTCCTCGGATCGATGGCCGCCTCGGAGGATTCGGTCGGGAGGATAACCGATCGACGGGAGGAGCCGAGCCGAGGGCGCGGGTCGCCTCCTCGAGACTCGGGAGTTACCGCGATAGGGAGGCACTAATGGCACCGCCTGAAGCCGGCTCCGGCTCCGGCTTCTAAGCCTCGACGCCTCGATTTGTACCAGCGCGGACGCGAGCCCGGCCTCCCCATCCGTTGATCCTTCATCGGGGGCAGGATCTTGCCGATTGGTCTCCGATCGGCCTCGTCTCGGGGTGGGGGCCGAGGGAGGCGGTGGGGCGACGGGCAGCCAGCCCAGGGGCTGCGGAGAGAGTGAGAATGAGAGAGAGAGAGAGAGAGAGCGCGCCTACCCGACCGACAGCCGCCGAGTAAATTTCGAATCACGCGCGCCTTTGTACTTAAGGTGTAGGCGTCCTTCCGTATTGCGGCTCCTGTAGGGCAACCACCAGACACTCATAAAAAAGATAGACCGCTTCAAACTATAATACCTTATAAGATCACCCTCGCAGCTTCTGGCCGGCTCTTCTCTCTCTCTCTCTCTCTATCTCTCGCCGCCGCCGCCGCCACCCCCCCCCCCAACCCGCCCCGCCCGTCTTGCGGCCTCTCCTTTTTTAGTTTCTCCCGCGAGACTCGGTAATAGATTTATTGGCCACTCGTTTTGTTAAATGATGTATACTCCGGCTTTAATCAGGAGCACATGCGGAGGGTGAAAGAAAGAGAGGCACACAACGCGTGTGCCGTAAGAGTGATATAGCGGCCGACATCAACAGGAACTCCCATGCGCGCCTTTCTACTTTCTCTCCGTGTCTTTCCTTTTTTTTTTATTCATTTTTTACTCTTCTACAATAACCCCATTCCTCGCCACCCCCCCTCTCGCGCTCTCCGCCCAACCACCCATGCGAATGTATCTATCCATATTTCCTTCCTCGCCGAACGCGCACATATATATATATATATGTGTGCGTGTATAACTAAAATTTGCCTCACTTTTTTGTCCTACTTGAAAATACTTTTCCGCACAGAGTTGAAAAATCATATAAAGATACGAGTTAGATGATCTACTGGGAAATTTTTTTTTTTTTTTTTTTTTTTTTACAAACATTTTACCTAAAGTGCTCTCCCTGCACATGTGCATTAGCGCACACGCACACGCGCATATTTATATTTTTTCGAATTGTTAAAAATTTTTTTTTGAACAGTTAATACAATGAAGAAATTTACGATTACTTTATTATATACGTAAGTATATATATATATATATATATAAGTACATATGGAATTGCGGATTCTCGCAATAATTCAGTTGTCAAAATCAGTGGTAATAATTGATAAACTTGTTAATTTTTTCTTTACAATTAATTACTACTCGAAATTGCACGAGATTTGGATTTTTCAAAATTTAGTAACAGAAACTTTGGAATAATGTATGTAAATACAATTTTAATAATTTTGCAAGGAGCGCGAAAAAGTTATTTTGCGTTAGAGCTAAAGACAACATCAACGTGCTACGCTCGTAAAATTAAACACCGTCGATACATCGGCCACTGCTCGCAGTTCTATATAATACAATATAATTTGTATATATATATATATATATTGCCGAGAATTGCGGGGGAGGGTGTTGGATTGTGGGGTGGAGGAGAGAATTTTAATTTACAGGCGACTGCATAACAAAGTATTCACAAAGTAGAGGAGCCTCCTCGTAGCCAAGAGAGTCGAAATAAATACTTTGTAATTTGAAAGTGATAGACGTACAAAAATAAAAGGGGGTGGTGGCGGTGGGTGGGGGGTGATGGTCCCTTTATCCGGGAACCGCAATATTTATCACAAGGACATCCGAGCGTCGTGTGCCCGAATCACTTGTTATTATGAGTCTGGTTGAGCCTCGCGCGGCATACCGAGGAGGAGAAACAAGAGCAGCTTTGGCCAAAGGAAAAATAGGACGGATGCAGAAAAAGCGAGGAGGGAGAAGGAAAATGCCACGGATAGCTAATAATGGAGAGAGCGTGTACGTGTGCACCGGGGCTGTGTTTGCCCTTGCGCTCGCGCGCGCTCGCACACACACAGGCCCTGCGCCAGTCCGCCCGCGCATGTGCGAGGGCGCGCGCGCCCACGGCATTGTGCCGACCGACGGGTGGGCATTGTGCGCGTGCGGTGCGCGGGTATTGGGAAAAGCAGAGAGAGAGAGAGAGAGAGGAGGATGCTGATGAAAGGGGGCGAGGGGCCCGCGCGGCCTGCCGCTGAAAGGGTTGGTTTTGATTAGTTCCGCAGACAATGGCACTCTCCGATAGCGGAGTGCGACTCTCCGACCGACTCCTCCGCCCTCCCGCCCTCGCCGCGCGCGTCCTCCTTTCACGCGGGGGGCCTCGGAGTTCCGCCGGCTCGACGAACTGTCACTTCTATCTCTCCCCAAGGCTGCGCCTTCCTCCGACCCTCCTCCGGCATCTCTGCGCGCCCCGTCCGATGGCGGGATTATTTTTGCGCGCCCAGGAGTGGCTCCCCTCCCTCCTCGCCCCCCGCCGCCCCCGCGGACGCCTCCTTCCCCTACCCGCTGATCTTCGAAGAAAGGCTCCTCTCGGCGCAAGAGGCCCCGAGCCGATGGAGAGCCGCGGGGGGCCCGATGCCCGCGAATCGGCAGAGCAAAGCCAGGCTCCACGGTTCGCGCCAAAAGCGCCTTTCGATTATCCCGGGGCGGGCGCCTACCCTCCGCCACCGGAGAGGCGAGCTGCTCCTCGCGCCTAATGTCCTCAAGCGGGGCGAAAAGATCCGCGGCTGCTGACTCGGGGACTCGCTCGCGCCCTTCGCGGGACAGACGAGGAGGCGTCGCGGTCGCGGAACAATGGGGGCCCCGACCGAGATAAGGTTACCGGTAGAGGGGAGGGAATCAAAGTCACCGGTTGATCGCGTTGCCTGCTGACTACTGTTCGGGGGAGGGGGGCTTCTCTCTCTCTCTCTCTCTCTCTCTCTCTCTAAGAAAATTACCGAGAGGAGACAAAGGCCCTCGCCGAGACGGGCTTACGTCGTCGAGGCCTTATCGAGGGCCTGGATATTTTTGCTCGGCGAACGCCTGCCGCCTCTTCGCCCACTGGACGGCCATTCCGTCTTCCAATGGTCGATTCCGACTCGTCGGAGCACCGCTAGTCGGGATTGAATTGTCGGCCATCGATCGGCCTCGATTCTCGATGGGAACTCCTAGCGCCCGCCTCGGATGGATTCAAATTCAATTCTCCGCGGATTTAAAGTCCAATCGCCGATGCGAGCGGCTCTGCTCGCCACCGTATAGACGCGGACTACAGCGACTGGAGGGTAGTTTAAAAAATTCGCGAGCTCCCGTTCTTTAAGGCCGAGGGCCAAAGAGGCTCTCGGTCCATTCGTTTGGGTGAGGCAACGCGTTGATATACGCACGCGTACGCGTACATATTTTCGCATCGCGGGCAGTGTCGTAGCCCCGCAGTACCGATCGATTCCCGTCGGTCCTGGGTCTCGGCCTTATTTAAAATATCGCCGACTCGGCAAGGCTCGAGAGAGAGAGTAAAAAAAAGGTAGAGGAGCAAACGCAATATTCGCGGGGCAGGGAGGCAGGCCAAAGTTACTCCGCGACTCGATTGTACGTTACTATTTGCCCTTGCTCTTTTAGCCATTGTTCAACGGGTGGTTTCCTGCATTAGGCGCGCGCGCCCCCCGCCCCCCGTCGAAAGCGAATATCTCACAATCGGAGGTAATACCGAAGGAGGCGCGCGCGGCTCCTCCGTAAATACGGTGTTTTAAAGTCCCCGGCGGTCGGCCTCTCCCCTGAATTGCGTACGCTTTCAAATTTACTCGAACTACTCGCTCGCTGGCTCGCTCGGTCCCCTTCGGTTGCGCGCGTCCATTTGTCGAGCGCGAGCCTCCTGGAAGCCCCTTGGATAGAGGTACGACAGCGGCGCGACTTTGTGGCGAATCGGCGTCCCCTGCGCGGTGACGCGCCAAGCCTTTGGCGATTCGCGGCCAATTAATCAAAGGATGAAACGCCCAAAGGACGCTCCGACGTCAGAGAGCTCTGTGCGCACCCTCTCGACTCATTAGCCGGCGCGTATTATTCTTACGGTGGGATCTTCGCTCTCTTTCTCCCTCGCTCGATCGCAAAAGCGATCCTGCATCGTTGCCTCCTCGGCCTTTGCCCCCTTGTTGATATCGACCTCCTTCGTTGGCTCAATGATCCTGAGCTCTGGCTACGAACCCCGGCTACTCCTATCCTGATTTATATACTTACTTTAGCGGCGCTTAATTGCCCTGGAACAGCCAACGATGGATTTCGCATTTTTATGAATATTCATGAACCTCTTGTCCCGCCCCGCCCTCTTGCCATCTCCCCGTCATACCATTCGCCATTCCACGGCTTCGGTCGGCCAAGTCCTGCATCGGTTTTTTCCCCTCCTCCTCCGCAGCCGCCGCTCCGCCGCTAATTATTTAATTACCGGGCTCGCCCTCGTACACATTTTTTAATAACACATACACAAAAAAAAAAAAAAAAAAAAAAAAAAACAACCGCCGGAGTTTTTTCATTGTGAAAACGTTTGTGAATTTCTTCGCTGTACCTAATACTATGTAGACAGTTTATATCTGCTTTAGCTTATCCGTCGCTTTCTCGTTCCACCTTTTTGCATATTTGCATTTTTGCTGCGGTAGGCTTTTTTTTTTATAATCCTTTTCATTTTACAATCCAACAAGTGCTCCTACCCGCGCTATCGTCCGCGTCCTAGTCGAGTCTGCGCCACTCGGCGAGCGTATCTTAAATCTCTCCGCGGCTTTTTCCTCGTAATTACACGCTTAACGTGTGAGCGATGCGGCCCTCTTACTTCTCTCTCGCTCTGTCTCTCTCTCTCTCTCTCTCTCTCTCTCTCTCTATCGCTCTCTCCCCTCGCTTCCTTCGTTGCCCAAACGTCGACGTCGCTGTGCAGCTCTCGATTACTTTTCGCGGACTTTCGTCTTTTTTTTTCCACTTATCCAATAATTTCACCAACAAATCGACTCGTCGAACGTTTCAGCTTTGTAATAAAATTTGCCTCACCTTAGGCGCGTGCTCTCGATTATTGTTATTATTATTATTATTATTATTTCCCCCCCCCCTCCTTTAACAAGGCACCATTTTTCACATCCTTTCCAACTCTTTTTCTACGTTCACTCCTCCTGGTTCTTTTTTTCACATCCCCGTCATGGGGTTATCTTCACTTCCATTTCGCCTCCTTGGCTCGGGCATCTTATTATTTTCCATCGATTCCCTCGCTTTATCATCGGCCCTCACTGTACGCGAGGCTATGAAAAATTCTCAACAAGCGAACCTCTGAAATTCTCGACATCTTTAACTTCTGAGCAGCCTCCAGCGCCGCGTGCCTTGTTATTTTATCCCGTGCCCCGCTCTCGCGCCGGCCTCGGTCAATTGTACATGGGACCACGCGCCATAATTGCACGGCCCATTGTTCGCAGGGCCCATGATTTTCGGCCCTTCCCCCCCCGTCAGTCAATACCTTCATATGCTCATTCGTTCACTCACTTGCTTACTTGTTTAATTTATTTTTGTTTTGTTTTGTTTTTTTTTTTTCCCCCATTCCTTCGTCATTTTTTCTTTTCCCCTCGCGCCCATCGGCCAAAAACGGGACCGCTCCTCGACAATGGCCGCGCGACCATAGGCTCCCTAAGAATTTATCCGCCAGAGTTCGGCAAATGCATCGGCGCAACTCTCGTCGGCCGTTTTTATCTCCCAATGAAGAGCGGCCAGCAGCTTTGATCGTAGCCTTGCGCTTACGCCGCTTAAACCGAGTTGGCCGCGTGTCAATCGATTTGGCGCTTAATTAAAAAATATCCCACAGCTGTTTCACGAGGAGCCGCCGCCGCCGCCGCCGCCGCCACCCCGCATACCTCGTTCCGACACATCCACGGGTATCGGCGTCCGTCCTGGAATTGTTGCTCCGGGGATAATCACATTCCGCGGTTAATTTCCTTGAGCGGCTGCCGACGGGAAGGCCGAACCGCGGCGAAAATGCTGATAGGACAGGAAATGCAAGGGGGCAGGAGTATGTTGCGGGTGGTTTTTAAAAAATTGCACCGTCCGCTCTAAGCGAGTGCTCGATAAAATCCACATAAATTGAATATTTTATATGCACGGCTAAACAAAGCAGAAGGGCCGGGACGGGGCGGGGGGCGGGCGGCGAAGGATAAGAGGAAAAGGGGGAAGAGGGGAGGAAAGGAGAAGAGGAAAAGTAGGAGAAAGAGTTCGCCACCCTGACCGAAGCCCGTGCTTTATCTCGGCTAAACAGGCAACAATTTAATAATCGGCTTTATTGCCTTTCAATTCGTTCGACCTGCGACGGGGCATCGATAGCGTTTTCCTTATCGCGAGGGCACTCGAATTACGAATTTTTTTTTTTTTTATTTTAAAAACAAATTATACAAGCGCCCCCTCGGGCCCGGCTCTTGATTTCAAATGCGCGCGTTAAACGATCCACGGAATAATTTGCCCCTTTCAAATTAAATGTCGGACTCTGGCTCTTGCGGCTTGCAACCGAGGCTCGATCGTGGACTTTGCCCTATTAATTTTCCAT
Source organism: Kradibia gibbosae (assembly GCA_018907135.1). Classification (NCBI taxonomy): domain Eukaryota; kingdom Metazoa; phylum Arthropoda; class Insecta; order Hymenoptera; family Agaonidae; genus Kradibia; species Kradibia gibbosae. The sequence continues at coordinate 1,896,451 of JACCHX010000001.1, read as the reverse complement.
GCAATTGATGGACATTGCGCGCGTACGATAATGCAAAATTGATTAACAGAGAGCGTCGATTCCACGGCAGCTGTGATTTTTTCTTCTTCAACTCTTTAAGAAAGAATCGCTTGATTCACCTTCCATCCAGGGCGAAAATTCGAACGAACCACTATCGTTATAGCCGATTAACTTGCGAAATCAACTTACTCGTGCAAATTACGAATTATAACACTTTTATAAAAATGACAATTTTACAGAAACAGTCGATACAAGAGCAAAAAAAGAAAAAACAAAACAAAACAAAACCATTCGCAAAGTCGTTGCTCCCTTTCGGTAAATCGGAACACCGAACGATTTCGTATCATTATCGTGTTATAAAAATCATCGATTAAATATCTTTACCGGATCCCTGTACTCCTGGTACGTAATTCAGTAGCGAATTAAGCCGCCGCTTAATCGGCGGGGGGGAGGGGAGTGAGGGGAAGAAAAAAAACACATCAACCCACATAAGTGTTGAAAATCAACTGGTCAATGATAGAACGGACGCCCGGTAAGGAATGATCGTATCGTCGCGCGTGAATTTCAGCAACGCTTGGATGCCGCATCGATTATTTCCTTAGGAGTATAATAAGGCCATTAGAAGTGCCTAGAGACGGAGAGAGAAGAAAGCCTTTTAGAAGGCGCGTTAAAATCGACGGAGGCACTCGCGTGTATTTTATTCAAATGGGCGCGAGACCGTCGGTAATCCTTCGAAAATAATATTTTATCCCAGCGAGTATTGATTTTTAACGCCAACGATACTATCTGTCTCAAAAACAAAATGCACCACTGGTCACGAAGAGAACGGACCTCGAGTCGTGCCCTACGATTATCACGTGGATCGATTAAGAAAATGATCGTTGTGCATATATATATACATATATATATATGTATATGTATGTATGCATGCATGCATGCATGCATGAAATTAGCACCGTAAATCTGGCCTCGCAGGGGCGCAAGGAACTTGCTCGCATCGCGTCGGTATCGCGATTGTTCGTCGTTCGTGAGCGTCGGTAAAGAAGCAGGAGAGAGGCTTTAGGGGCTCGATTCGAGATCTCGCGCGTCGGTCGTTAAAAGCGCGCGTAAGTAGTCCCGGACCCGAGGGTGACGAGCGCGCCGCTAAAAAAAAAAGGAGGCCAACAAAGCTGGGGACCCTGCGATCGCCCGTCAATTATTCCGACCGAGTAGCGATTGCAGTAGGAGCGACGGGACGGATTTTGGCATTCCTGATCGTGGCTGCGAATTCTCCCGCGGGCTCGAGGCTCATCGACGAGCCATTGCCCGTCTCGGATCGAACGCGGAGCTTCGCGAGGGACAAGCCGAGAGCTGCCTAAGGGGGGGGGGGGACAAATTTAGCCCGAGGAAATTATCCACGAGCAAAGCGCCTTCCCGCCATTCGATACGGGGATCCTCGGGCTCTCGAGGAATCGCGAACGCTTCAACGAGGCTATAAATTTCCAGCTCGCCCGCTATCCCCAAAGTACATTTTGTTTCAATTCGATGGTAAATCCCCGGGCCCCCACCCCCCACCACCGAGCCACGCTCCTTCCACATTAATCCGAATAGTCTAATTACGCCGAGATAAGAACTTGATCCGCGGGGGTAATGATCCGTACGGGTGTTAAGAATTGGCGGATAAACTTATTTCGTCCGAGCTCCGAGCGAGATCGCGAGCCGTTTTAAAAAATTCCCCCGCACCCCCGGGAGGATAACCGCGAGGCTCATCGAATTCCTCCATGAATAATAACGTTTACTCGGCTATTCCGAATGATAACTTTGGGGCCCCCGCGGCTCGCCGCTACCGTATACCACCCAGGGCAATGTTCATTGCAAAATTCGCCCTCGCGACGCGTCGCCGTTGTTTTTGTTTTTGTCTTTTTGTCATTCGTTACGAATAACGGACTTCTCGCCTCGAAGCCTGACTCCTTGCGGATCGCCTCGATCATCCAAAAACGTCGAGGCGAGTATCGATCGCTCTTGTTTTGGTCGATTTTAAAAGCGGCCCAGAGGCGCCGAGCCGAAGAAGCCCCAAAGTGCCGCGCATCGATCGTGAGAAATCATACAGCGCGGGCTGCGAATCTTCCTCCGGGGTCTCGAGGCATATCAGCCGCGCCACGGGGCCCCGGGATGCCAGGACTTTGCCGTCGGTCGCTTCGTTGGGAACGCCAGCGGGCCCAATTGGACGAGACGATGGCCGAGGGACGATCCGATCATTGGCAGAGGGGGGGACGGGGGGTAGCGCGCCGAGTCGCGCAGGTGTGCGTCGCTTGCCCAATGTCGAATAATAATCCCGGTCTATTGCCAAAGAGCCGGCCAAGGTGTGCCCTGATTTCGTAACGATTCTTATTTACATCGGGTAACCCGGGGGCCGCTTCGGCCTCGGCTCTCCTTATTTACTTTCCATCGGGGGGTTCGGAGCCGGTCTCGCGCCTTTGACCCTCGGACCAATATTGTTTATTTATCCGGGCCTCAAAGGCATCCGCGGGAATTTTCATTAACGGAGCCGGGAGCCGCGTTTGCCCCGCTAGCTTTGGCTCGAGTTGCCACGGCAGCCGAGAGCCGCCTGTATCAAGCTCTAGGATTGTCCGAAACGCAGCCGCTGATTCGTCGATTGTCGTTTTATCGTGAAGCCGTGTTCATTTTTTTGTTTTTTTTTTGTTTTTGTTTTTTTGGAACGATAAGAATCGAGAGTCGATGCCAGGGCCGGGCGCAAGGTCGCGGCGGCCCTTCGTGGCAATATTTCCACTTGCCACCTTGGTCGAACTATTCGGACGACGAGCGAGCGATTCGCGCAATTGAATAGCGGCTCCCTCGGTGGCACGCGGATGCCGGAAGGCTTGGCTCCGCGCGCGATAAGTAGAAAGCCAACTCTGCGCGCAAAGTGAACACCGCAAACGCATCGCAGATTACTTTAATCGGGCGAAATAAATTTGACCCCGTTTATTAACCATAACAGTGGATTGCTTACCCAAGTTGGTTACTCAACGACTTGGTGCATTGCTAATAAAAATCTATCCCAACGCGTATTGAAATCTTTGCGCTCTGCGTTAAGTTCCTCTGCTCTTGCAGCGGCCTTCGTTTTATCGCTTTATCGATAATTTTCGCCACCTGCGGGGAATCGCTCTTATCTTTGCTCTGCGGTTCTCGGGTAAATCAATCTCGATGCAAAAACGGCGAACTGAATATTTTTTATAATGATGATCGGGATTTCGGAATCTAATTCTAAAAAGGTTTTTTAACGCGCTTCAAGACGCTGCATTTGCGCGGAGTTACGTGCAAAAGCTTCTCGCGTCGCAATACAGATCAATAATTTGGAATTTTCCGATATTTGCAATTTTATTATTATTATTATTATTATTGTAAATAAAATCGAGCCAACTGCTTAAGAAATTAGCCGGCATTAATTTCCCTTGTTTAAAATTGAAAATACGTAAAGCTGCTCGATGTTAAGTGCTTGGTTAAGAAGGCCGCCGTTACAGGGTATTGATAAGCCGTTTGTTAAATATATAGCGATAGCGATTATTGAAATAATGTCGAAAAGCACTTTTTCGCTTAATTATTGATTCATAAATACCGGGATAGATTAAGCTGTTTTTCCATAAAGACTATGTCGAATGACTATAACGCGAATGCGTGCGAATGAGTTGGCGAGAGGAAGGAAGAGTAAGAGAGAGAGAGAGAGAGAGAGAGTAGGAGAGAGCGCTTGGGTGATACGAAGGCAACAGAGATCAATGCACCTTCGCCTTTTACAGCTTGTCTCGTGTTTCAATATTTTCTCCCTCTCTCTCTCTCGTCCTCTCGCCCTCCCTCTCGGCCCCTCGCTCCCACCCACGCCCACACCAGCTCTCACTCTCTCTCTCTCTCTCTCTCTCTCTCTCGCTCAGTCCATGCTTCTCTATCTTAGTTATTCTTATTCCATCGTCTCGTCACCATGACGACGTTGCCAACACAAGCATCATCCCTCTACGCCCGAGCGAGGCACGGAGGGGTTGAAAATCGCACCGATGTGGCGAAGACTCCGAAAAGGGAGAGTGACAACTTCGCGTCTCTTTATTCCGCTTATCCCACGCACTTTATCCATCTCATTTGCTTGCTTTTGTGTATTTCTCCCCCCCCCCCCCATCCACCGCCTCCCAGCCGCCCTCTCTCTCTCTCTCTCTCTCTCAACGAAGAGCGTCTTCGCTCGCCGCATTATCATCGCGCGATATTTGCCGCCGCCGCCGCCGCCGGCCGCTGACCGTCGGTCCGTAATGGGGGGGGGCGGTTGGGGGTTGGGGGGGCTCTCTCCCCATCCGAGCAAGCCGAGCGGGAAAAGGGACGCCCGGCAATTTTCGCATCATTGCTCGTGTCTTTGAAGCGTCGGAGAAGCGTAGCCCGACGTAGAAGGAGGCCCTCGGCTCGCGGAGGGTAATTAAATTACTCGGGCGCGGACTGGCCTACATATGGACGGCTCAATTATAAGGGCGGACGACGACTCGAGCGGGGTCGGCTCTCGCTCTAGATGGGGAATCTTAAGCTTCCTCGTCCCTGAATGACGACGACGAGGGCGGCGGCGGCGGCGGGAGGAGGAGGAGGACGACGACGACGACGTCGACGATAATGGCCAGCCTTGCGCCAGGTGGGCTTTTCTCCTCTCATCCCGAAAGGCCTTTCTTCCCTAATTAATGCTCCCCTCGACCCCACCGACCCACCCCCCCCGAAGATGCAACGGCAGCATTGAGCCTGAGCCTTGGCCCGCGGCAGGGCCGACATTCTACAATTGTATTTGCTTTTTTAAAAGAATGACCGAGGCCCGACCGGACGCGGACTCGCGGTCCCTTCGTATTTTTTTTTTTTTTTTTCTCTCGCAATGATGAAATGTCGTTTACAAGAATCGCAAAATCGGGAGAACCGCAATCTACCCTGGGCTGACAAGTCCAAACGCTCCCTCGCAATATTGCCAGCGTTTCGTCGTCTTAGCTCTCCCGGTGCTCTCCTTCCTATCGCAAATATTATTACTATACTTTGGTTACAACAATATCGGTAATAATATCCCTTCTCCGTTAATCCGTATAAGTTCCCTTCTTTTTTCCATCGCTCTACATTTTTCCATTCGACGATTCACGTCGTTTTTCATTTGTGCTGGAGTCTTCCTCTTCTTCTTCTTCTTCCTCTCTTTCTTCTTCGGCTGCTGCTGCTGCTGCTGCTTTACTTTTTTCCAACATAAATCCGATATGTTTCGTAATTATTTTGTAAAAATTACAAAATATTATCAATGAGAAATTGCAACTAAATTATTATTTCATCGATAAAGCGTATAACTTGAATAAGCATAATTATTGCTTTGTTGTTATTAAATGCAGCTCTTTGGAAATTGAATAAAATACATTCACCCGAGGTTCACTGTTAATAATTTACACGCAATACGTATGTTAATTATCCAAAAAGGTTTTTATTTATACAAAGTGTAATATTATTGTATTAAAAAAGACAATTTATAAACATTGCCATGTAAATCAACACGTTCACTCGTTTGTTTACTAAACTTTTTTGAAATTGTCATTATTATTTTATTTACGCGATGTACCTATTTTTAATGCGATAGGGTTTTAATTTAATAATAGACTCTCGATTAAAATGGATAAATTAAAACGAATGTAACAATTGATTATTATTTAAATTGCACGATAATCCTTATCGTTGTATTTTATTTTTATTCTTATTCTTATTATTATTATTATTATTATTATTTAAAAGATTGTAACGGCAGTTTCGATTCTAATTAATAACGCAAAGTGCTCGAGTTCAAGAGTAAATGGCTTATGTATAAAGAAAATGTTCAATAACTGGGATTACGTCTGCGGGTTGAATAAAAGCAAAAAATTCTCTCGTCTTTGAGCAGCAAAGGCTTATCATCACTTTTCGAGCCATTGGGAATTTTAAAAATTCTGAATTGACCGCGTATGCCAAGAGTTCCCGTTTTTTTGTTTCTTTTTTTTTGGTCGCACCCCCTCGTGGCCTCACCCTTTCGCGAGGTCAACTCTAACGGCGGGACTTTTTCAGATGGCGCTTAGGGAACGAACTTGCCCCGTGACTCCAATCGAATTGGCAATTAATTTGAGGGAAAAAAAAAATTATCTAATAAAGCGCTTTATTAAAATTTCCTACGCTCGATTCATTTCGTGTTTCAATTTTGTTCGGGGCTTCTCGCGACTCGCTATCGCTTCTCCAATATTCCGCGACTCTCGGCGTCATTCATCAATCATAAAACAGAATGATAAAATCTGCTTTGAATGATAATAAGATGAAAATAGATAAAGCCTTTATATTTCATCTTGCGCCGCGCACTTGGAGCCGATACGATATTTCTCTCCCTCTGCCTCCTCCTTCCGCCCCCCCCTCTGCCGCCCGCCTCGGCCGCCCCTCCCTCAACCCCATTCCTCCCAACCGTCGCTCTCTCTCGCCCCTCCCCCACTCTCTCGCTCCCACACACTCGGCAGCTGCCCGTAATTGTTAATTAAACCGCAAGAAGATGTTAAAGCAAATAATCCTCTAATTCTGTCCTTTGCCGGATTTGCATAAATTTTTAGTTCATTACTTCTCAATAGATTTGAATATTTCGCTATTTTGCCCCGCTTAGATTTAATTCGGTTTTCCTCGAATCTGAAAATTTACATCGCGGAATGACTCGTACGTTATAATCAAGACGTTCATGGATAGTCACCACGCATCTGCGCGACCGACATCCTTCATTATGCGCCTCTCCTCTTCTCGCGGGCGCGCGCACGCACACGCTCACCCGGCACAGAGAGAGAGAGAGAGAGAGAGAGAGAGAGAGGTAGAGAGCGAGACAAGGAAGAACAGACGGACTGACGGACGGAGAGATCTCTGGCACTGTCTCTCGTCCTAGAGGGAGAGAGAGAGAGAGAGAGTGAGACTGCCAGTCGGATCCACCCCCCCGCCGCCGCCGCCGCCGCCGCCGCTCTCCCGGCCCGTGGGCTAATTAGCCGACCCCCGCGGCCCCGGCGGCGCTTCCGTCGCAATGCTCCCTGGCTTTTTTTTTTTGTCCTTTTTTTCTTTCTTTTCTTTTTTCGTTGTTTTTCCTACTCCGGGCCGATAGCGGGTGGTCCGTCCTCCTGGCATATTTCGCGGTGGTGCGCGAGCGCGAGCCCGCCGAGGGTCGCGCAGCGGCGCAGTAGGGCGCCCGGGCGTCGCGGGGGGGGGTCGGCATAGGTATAGAGAGGCGCGCCGAGTCGGCCGAGCCTACGAGTGGGGATGCCTACGGAGGGGAGGGCAGATCGGTGGCTCGGCTCGGAGGCTGGGGTGGGGGCGGCTATATGAGGCCGGCGCGAGGGGGGAATATACCCAGTTGGAGCAAGGGAGCGTATCGCGCAGGTTGGTAGCGGCCGTCGGTGGCGGCCCCGGGCAGGAGTCCTTGGCCGAGGCCGAGCCCCGACGGCGGTGCGGCCCTCGCCGCCGGCCGGAGGCGCACCGGGGCCCAGGCCACCCGGGCGTGCGGCCGACTCTCGCTGCGCCCTGGGCCGCCGCCGCCGCCCCCGCCCACGTCGGCCGCACTCCATCCACGTGGCTCTACGTTCTTGCGCCGCGGCCGAGCGCAGCTCCTCGTATCGTGTCGCCTGCCGCCGGGGGAGCGCGCAGGAGAGGACGACCACGGCCGATAGGAACTAACCAGGAGGGCTCTGCGACCGAGAGCCGAGCGAGGGAGCGGAGAGGAGGGCCCCGTTGCGAAGGCGCGAGGAGAGACGACGTGCGTGAAAATCGGGGTGGGAGGCCTACGAGAGTGTGCAAGAGCGGGGGGGTTGACGGGGAGAGAGAGAGAGCGGAGAGAGCGGAGAGGCGAGAAGCCCGGAAAAAAAAAAACCAAAAAAAAAAAAGCAAACGAACGAACGAGCGAGCAAAAAGACGAGAATTGCCTTTCGCTCGAGGGCCGTACACGTAACCAAGAGGTAAGGCGTCGAGAGCTCGAGAGCTCGAGTTCCTCCTTCCCCACCTGCCCGCGCACTTGCGATCCTCTATCCTTTGGCTTTTCCTCGAGCAGCCGCCCGCCGCCCTCTCGTCCTGGACCCTCCTCGACCCTCGCCGCGCCGGACTCCTCTAAGCCGCTCGCTCGCTCTCTATCTCTCTCTCTCTCTCTCCGGCTCCATCCCTTGTCCAGCCCCGTCGCTTCTACACCTCGCACCGTCACCGATCCCTTATCTCGTAGCAATCGGGAATTACGCTCGAAATTACGGGGGCAGAGAGAGAGAGAGAGACAGAGAGCAAGAGCAGAAAAGTACTCAGAGCCGTGATAGCATTGCTCCAATATTATTATTGCTCCCTGAGCATCGGAAACACGATTGCCAAAAATGTAACGAGCGCTTGTTCGCCCGTTCTTCCCCCGATTATTGCTTCCCCTTATTTTTTTTCTTTATCATCGACCACCATCTTTTCTCGTTAAGTTTTATTATACACAATGACATTCGTCGTCTTGTCCTTTGCATCCCTCCGCTGCCCTCCACTCGACGGCTGGGCATTGGCAATCTGCGCGAATCCCTTATCGCTTATCTGGAAATTGTTGCCCGCAAATACGGGGTGAAACTGGCTTCTGCCTTATTGCAATAATAATAATAATAATAATAATAATAATAATAATAATAATTCACTTATAATTTTTTTTACTCCTCGGTTCACCGTTCTTCCTTAGAAAATAATATCATTTTGATGTACATTGGGTACTTCTTTCCCGAGTATTATACTTACATATTTATATATATATATATATATATTAATACATATATGTATATACATCATCAAAGATAAGTGGGCATCTCATGACAATTTAATGTCGACTTGTCAGAGATCCCCATATACGCACACGCGCAAAAATACACACTTAGGCACATACGCACGCACGCACACATATACATGTACATATATATATATATATATATGTTCTTATGTCATAAATTTTTGTTAGAGAAAAGACGGATCTGTTTTTTTTTTCCTCTTTTTTTTTGCGCCTAACGATGTCGGCTTTTCCCCCCCTGTTTTATTATACTATGTCAGTATTAGAACTAATATAAAAATTACGAATGTTGATGTTCACCTTAGACTTAAAAATGTTTCGTAGAAATATAATTAATGTAGTTTCGACTTAGATATTAGTTAATTTGCAATGGATATTCGATGGCTTTAAAAGATGCTCTCGACTTGATGTTTTAGCATTTGAAACAATGTAAATAAGGTTGAATATTATTTGAAGAATGGCTTGGGTAAATCGAGGCTTAAATTATGACGATAGCACGCTACGATAATACTCCGTTATTTCGCAGTAGTAATACGTTGTATTTTTATGAGTAGGTACTTTTTCCACGTCTTATCTCGCTCAAAGCGAATAGTTTGTTATTTTTTCTCTTCTTTTTCCCCGCCCCCTTCTGTCTTTCATCCTTTCTCCCTTTCTTCTCTTTTTTCCGCGTAACGGGAAATCCGGGCAACGAGCCACGGGTTGTTTTTTTTTTTCCCCCCCCCCCTCAAGCGGCTAACGAACAATAGCAAAAAGCCCATCGAAACACTATCCAGGAATTGGCCGGAGATAAGCGCAGATTAATTGCCAAAGGAATTGGCACGAGCGACGTCCCCGATAGAGGGCCAAAAAAAAAAATTTCATCCCAAAAACTCCCAAAGGAAGGTACACGGGCGACGATACTTTTGTTTCTCCTTAGTCACGCAACGCGGTCGCGCTTCAATGGGAGCCCAGCCTAGCGCGTGCGTGCGTGCGTGCGTGCGCGCGCGCGTTAAATTAGTTAAATAAAGCGGCCAAGGGGCCGGACAACGGTCGAAATCGTTCGATGCCTAGATCTCGTCGGGAGCGGCGACTCCATCGATCATCGTAATATGGGACGAATTTAAATCCTAGCTTTTGGGGGGGGGGGTCCGTTGGGGGAGTACCGGGCCTATTAAAAGCCAGGTAATAGAATTCCGGCCGAGCCAATTGAGATTATTCCGCAATCGATAATATCTCGACCGATGTTAAAGCCCCGGGAGCCGCTCGACGCGTGCTCGCAAGAGATAAATATCCACGGGCTGGCTCCAGTGCCGCCGCCGCCGCGTGCACCCTCGGCGATATCGGCTACCTTTACCGCGCCCCCGGAGGATGCATTCGTTCCGGGGCGCTGCGCCCGCCGAGATTTCGAGCATCGCCGATCGGGATGCGACGCGGCAGAGCCTCCTCGCGAGCTCCTTTATTCCTCCACTCCTTCTTCCCTTCCTCTCTCTAGCCCCAAGCCCCCCGTGTTCCATTCACAAATCGACGACGGGCGATCTCCGATTTGTTCGCGCTCGCGGATACGGGGATAGAGAAGTCGATCCACCAGTCGAGCCAAGTGGCGCTCGGCAACGAATCGCCCGGGGAGTCGGGGGATTTCGTTCGTCGGGCTAAAGCCGCGCGGGGTTCGGACTTCCCCCTTGCACAGGTGGTGGGCGGATCTCGCGGGGCTCGATCGCGCCTCGGCGGCCCGACAGGCGAAAGATTGCTACTCTATTTTACTCTTGGGATAAGATTGGGCCCGGGGGGCTCGGGTATTTCGGAGGAGGGCCCCGGGGCCCTCCCTGGGCATTGGCTCTGCACCCGGAGCAGTGCTCGGTATACCCTTTTTCAAACGGGTTACTCGACTTTTAGCCGGGGCCAACCCTATGCCCGTTGCCCAAGCATTATTGCCTTCCGTATGGCCGAGGGCCGGAGTCGCTTCGAGTTGTCCTCGTAAGATCGTTTAGATATCGGGAGCCTTTGGACGATGGAGCGCAAGGATCGCCGCGAGAGGCTCGCTGTGCTCCACGGGCGCGCCTGGCTTTTGGCCTTGGCCAAGAGCATCGAGAAGGATTCGCCCGTCCCGAGCTATCGATTCTCGTAGGGGGAGGATCCTCCAAGATCCATCGGCCGATTCGAGGCCCCGAGAGCAATTGTCCGGCCTTGGGCTTTGGAGGCCTTCGAGGGGAAGGAGTCGTCTCGTCGCTGGCTTTGGTGGCGTCGAGTCCAAGTTCGCGCGAACGTGGGAGGCCGACCGATCGGCTCCGGAGAATCCGGTACCGACGACGCGGCTGGCTCGCTCTCCCGGTCCCCGAGGGCAATCGATATCCTTCCAAAGCGCCCTGATTCGCGACTTTAGCCCCTTTGCCGTTCCGCGACCGACTTCCTTCTCGTCGGCTGCCCTCTCCCACCTGTCCTCGGCCCTTGGATCGCCTTGAACCTCAACGATATCATCGAGGGCGAGGCTTTCCTCCCGGCGGAGACGGCGAAAGGGATCCCTGTGAAATTATCGCCCTTCGCGGTCAGCTGGCAAAATAATCCAAACTCCGGCTCTCGATCGAAGGGTCGAGGGGCGCGCGCCTTCCAAGTCCTATTACCCTTATCGAATCCGAGCCCGGCCCGTGCAGCGCCGACGACAATGGCCGCGTTTTAAAGTCGCGCAAAACGAGAGCCCGGACCGCACGGGCGCGGCCCATTGACGACGAGCTTCCCGATACAATTAACGCCGACGGTGGCGAAACTTCGGCGCGGGGCAAACACCGCCGCCCGTCGAAGCAAAAAGAAGCGCCCCGGCGACGGCACGACAATGCCCCGGAGGCCACCGGAGCGCCGACCCTCTCCCCGACGAATCGCCCTCCCTGATTAATTAACCCTTGTTCAATAATAATAACGGTAATAATAAACGAGAAGAAGAAGAAGAAGAAGATGAAGAGGGAGGTAGGGGGCAAGGACGATCGGCGGATGGGTTGGCCGACAGGATCGCGGCCCGAGGAGCTTTTAACGAGCTCGCGATCGACTCTCCGCCGGTCCCAACTCAACTTTCGTCAAAGTCCGGCATTCGCGAGCCTCTGTTGGCTCCGCCGTTGTTACTTCAGCCCGGGCCTGAAAGATAAACATTGACAGGAGGCTAAATGGATTGCGGCTGCTGCAGCGATAGGCCCGTCGCAGCCTCGACAATGGGCTGCTTCCGTTAAGGCCAGGAGCGCGCGAAGGACGATCCCGGAAAGGGGGTGGAGGAGGAGGAGCAGGAGGAGAAAACCCTCGACCTTCCTTGGGGGCTAAGGCCGAGCCGCCTTGGCTTCTTCCCGGCTTTTGTCTCAGCCTCAACCAGCCGATGCCCGTAAAATCGAGCCTCTTGCATATTCATCCGGCATGAATACGCTATCGATATCCCGATTGACGTTTAATGACCTTGGTTGCCTTGGATCGCCGAGTCTCTCCCGCCTTATCCATTGGCATTACTATTAAGGGCTTTATGCATCCTTGAGCGTCGGCGGGCGACCTCGAGGCCGCCGCCGCCTCGACACCCCCTTGGCGCGAGAGTTTAATCAGCGGCCGATGGCTGCGATTCGGATTTTAGCCGAGCCTAGGGCGCGCCCCCGACTCCGGATCGTCCCGAGGGAAGACAAGGGCTGGCCGGGGGGCCTCCGCGCTTCCGTCGGTTCTTAGGGGTTGGGGGCGCGCTCGAGTCGCTCCGCTCCGCCCCCGCGAAAAGCCCAGTCGACGCGTCCGAGGCATCGCGACTAGGCGACTAGGCCGCGATCGCGGTAGCTCCGGATCAGGAATGCCGGGAGCGTGGCTTCTCTTCCCCCCGCCCCCGCCCGCCCCCGCCCTTGGGTTGCCATTGCGGCCGGCTGACTCTTCAATTTGAGCGCGTAGCCCATCATCGATCCTCTTTGGCCGGGAATTATTTGCCGAACTGTGCCAGCGGATCGAGGCCGCCCGATAGCCACGCAGTGGAGTAAGCGCTCCCCCGTCGTGTTTGCTCTCCCTGCGCGCGCCCCCCGCGGACCGCCGAGAGTCGCCGGAGCCGATGATAATCCCTGGCCCTTGGCGATTACGCACTCGTAACGAAAACGTGGCGATGCTCCCATGGGCCGGTGCCTGACGCCGACGACGGTAGTCTCCCTCCGCCCCGACGATTCCCCGACGGTGTCCCTAGGCCGACACCTGCGACCTCGATAGCTCGATTCCCGCTGACTCGCGTCGGCGGCGGCGTCGGCGATTGATTCCCATCGGCTCGCCCCCGACCATTTCGACCACAGACGCTTGGCCTACGAAGGAATGACTCGTGGGGGCTGAGGGCGAGCGGGGGGGAGTTATTTATCCTGGATCATACCTTCTTCCCGATTCTCTCCCGGCCAAGGCGCCTCGGCCTCTCCACCTCTGCCCCCGGAAATCAAGCGGGGGCTACTCTAGCGTTTGCTTCGGAAGCGCCGCGATATATTTTCACCAGCCGCCGAACGTCATCGAAGCCCATTGTTCTCGGCGCGTGGGTCGCGCTTACCTTTCGACCTCCGGCCTACCGACGAATTAACGATGCCGCTGCTGCTGCTGCCGGTGGTTCGACGAGCGCCGGTTGGAAAATTTCCCAACGGGAGAAGAGCGACCGCGGGGTAGCTTGTATCGCGCTGCTCAAGGCGAAAGTTACCACTTACGCGGGGAGGATATTTTACCTTTAACCGAGCTCGTGCGGGATGCATCGGGTGAACGCTAAAAATTTCATTAAGCTCATAAATATTTAATGGCCTATTTTATTATTTTGCACCCGCCGCCCCGAGCGGAGCCTTACAACTTGTTGAGGCAGCGACTTTTATTGTTATTATTATTATTATTATTATTAGTAGTAGTAGTAGTAGTAGTAGTATTAGTGACCGCGATCGTGGGATTTTCGTAACTATTCGAAAAAGTTTTAAAGCGTTTAATTTTTTTTGCGTTTTTTCTTTTTCCTTTAATCGATACTCTCGTCTCGTTGATGCATTATTAATTACTCGGCGACAAATCTCATTCCAATAATTCATAAACGAATAACATTGCTCCGATTCTCGTTGTTTACCATACGCCCGCAAATGTACAAAAAAAAAAAAAAAAAAAAAAAAAAACATGAAACATTAGCATTGAAATACACTATCGAGAAAAACTGTAAGATTCAAGTGTGAAAGTTGATTTAATATTACGATCGTGCATGGGTGCATCGTTAAAAATAGCGACTCGCGACAGGGCGGATCACAATATTTTTGTAATTCAATTACCGTATAATAACGTAATGTATAAATAATTAATTAAGGAGGTCGAATATTTGTTCCAATGTTTGATTACCGCGCGAAAGGAAACATTTTTAGAAATAAATGAATTGGAACAATTATCGCCATTATTATTTTGCGCGAAATGCTACGATAGAAAAACTGCGTACAATTTAAAACGCGTATCGCATTGTTATCATTGATATTAAGTTTTTACTCTACACGCGTATACGCCGCAGGTGCACACGCAGAATAAGGATCTGGCGAGACGTGATTTGATTCAGGCCAGTCCTGCTGTTAATAATACGGAGATAATTCACGATTAAACAATAATAAATTGTAATAATTTAGTCCTCGGGATCAAGGTCGGGTAATCCTTTGCCGATGACGGTAACGCATATTTTGACCCATAGATCGGGCGTTCTCTCTCTCTCTCTCTCCGTCATTGTTTTAAGTCCGGCTTAATATCCGACTGGCGAAGATCTTTCGTCGGAGTCGGGAAAACGGTATCGCAGTAGATTTGGATCCCGATAATCTCGGCAGATTAAGAGCGCACACGGTTGACTTTGCGAGCTATTCTTCATTTACCTTGCGCTCCACGCTTAAGGAAATATGACCTATTTGCCGGAGAGCCTCCAACCCCGCCCCCGCTACCTTAACACCAGACTCCGGCTCTAGGCGGTGCACACGCTTTAAGGGGGCTAATGGGGGGGGGCGGGGGGGCGGTGGTCTTAAATTCTAAAAAAGGGATTCGGCACGTAGCCTTCATTGCGGTAGGCTTTGGAGAAGCGCCACGCGAGATCGTAGCTCATCTGTGCGCTTATCTACGATAATTGAAAGGCTCTCGCGGACTGGATTCCATCGCGGATAAAGGGATGCGTCCATCGGCAAGGGACCGCTGGCTCGTATCGCAAGCGAGGGGCAGAGCCGGGCCGCGGGCTCCTCACCCCCGCGACTCGCCGAAAAGCCCCGGATAAATAAACGACCGGTGATGCCTCCGAGGGGGGTGGCGGCGGCCCCCCCCCGATCGCCCCTCGGACGAATTCTCGATGAGCCTATCGGCCCCCCCCCCTCGTCGGGGCTTTATCCGCGAGTCCCCGGCCACTCGGCGGCTCATTAGAGGGGGGAGAGATCATTGTCGGCCGGCGCTTCTGGGCGCTAAGCTCGTGTCCTTAAAAAGTCGAGAGCCGCAACAACAATACTCGGCGATTGATAAAGGAAGGGAAAGAAGCTCGGCTCGGCGATCGACGAGGGCACCGGGAGGAGTTCGCTACATCGAACGGGCTTCGAGCGACGAGTGGTAGGGACACCCTCGGCGACTCAAGGACGGCCATAAACCTACGGCCGAGGTCGGATCGGGAGACGGCGTTACAGGGCCGAGCGACGAGACTTGGCTTGCGCCGGAGGAGCGGAGCCGGGTCCTGGAGGCCGGCCCTTGATCGACCAATGAGAGGTAAGGCCGCGTAAGTGCCCATTGATAAAGACGTGTGGAGCCCTCTCGCTTTTTTTTTTTTT
The DNA here is from genome assembly GCA_018907135.1 of Kradibia gibbosae. Taxonomy (NCBI): domain Eukaryota; kingdom Metazoa; phylum Arthropoda; class Insecta; order Hymenoptera; family Agaonidae; genus Kradibia; species Kradibia gibbosae. The sequence continues at coordinate 1,880,884 of JACCHX010000001.1, read as the reverse complement.
TTGTTTTAAGCGAATCGTGGAGCGCCTAAAAGCGGTACTTTGAAAAATCGATTTGCGTGCGTAGGCGCGCGCGCGCGCACTTTGCGAGAGTTCGAGAGATTTAAATCGGTTGTAGGCTTAATTTCTTTGGCATTCGGCAGTATCGCATCTTATTGTCACAGCCCTGCTTCGTACTTTGCTTGTATTGGCATCTTTGCCCTTGGCTTCCTCTCGCTTCTTAAGCATCGACTTCTGCGTTTTCTCGATATTTGCCCTTGCGCAGCAAATACAACCTTAATAATGATAAACGGTTGACGATCCGTTAATTGGCGGGCAATCGTTAAACACGGCAAACAAAGAAAATTAACATTGAACAAAAGTTGTCTCGAAATTCTCATTGAGTCGCGCGAGTCTAGGGTGAGCAAGAATTACTCGAAAAAAAAAAAAAAAAAAAAAAAAAAAACACATTATTAATTTATAGTCGTAAAACATTGAGTTCTGCAAAAGGGCGTCTGATAAAAAAAAGAAAAAGAAGCAAAAAATGGACGGGTAAAAAAACGAGCTACAAGTGAAAGTAAAAAATATTTGATTCCTTTTTCCTAGAGTGAACAATTTAACTTGAGTAAAATACTAAATGCAATTTTAAATAAACGTCGAAATTGCATGGAACAAGAGCCTACAAATATTAAGTCGTAAAACACGTAGTCTTGGAAACTTGCTCGAAAAACACAATGCAGGAAAGATAAAAAAAAAAAAGAAAAAGAAAAAAAATACCCTCCTAAAATAAAACCGAACAAAGTGCGTAAGAGGAAGTTTTAAAAATTTTTAATAATAACGGATGAGCCCAACTTCCGTACAATTGAACGGGAGGCCCCATCCCATGAGAAGCAACGTTAAATTAATATATCAATCCATCATAAAAATATACGAGTGCAATTAATAGCGAGGGGCTGGATTGGAAAAAATTAATTTGAAATAAATAATTAGCCGAGGGAGCGGGGGGAAAAGATAAAGAAAAAACGTAATCTTCCCATGCGCGTAATTCGAATAAGGCCAGGCGTCGAGTGCTTAAGTACTCCAATGCGTCAAAATCGTCTAATGATAAAGGAGCCGGCATTTCGCATTCTCGGCAAATAGAAAATACAGCTTGGCGTAAAAACATCCAACGCGAAATCGTTATTAGCCATAACCCCGTAATGAATAAACGGCCTATGAGACGTTGAAATGCTTCGCGGTGCGACTCCGTTCACCCCCGACGGTCGACGCATCGGACGAACAAAGCCGATGTGAGTCCAATCCATTTATTTACTTGCGATTGGATTTTTTTTATAAAAAAAAAAAAAAAAAAAAAAAAAAAAAAAAAAAAAGCGCGCGATAATGTGCCAAGGAAGCAGGCAAAACTAGGCGTCAACGAACAGCCCCGGAGCTCTGTCGTAAAGTAAAGCGGGCAAACGAATGGCAGCCGCTACTCGGCCAATTTTAACGATCGATAATTATCACTTAGATACAAATCCGGCGCGGAGGACAGGTCGATGGTCTTAAATGTTGAGTACTAATAAAGATTCATTAGGGCGGTCGTCGGAGGCTTTGTCGCGGAAGGGACCCGACGAAATGTCAAATAATTATGGGGAAAAGAGGCGAAAGTACCGGGGAAGCAGCCAAGGTAGGCGGCTTGAGTGGATGGCGGGGGGGGGACGGCGGCGGCTAAGGTGACGAATGGCAAAGTAAAGCCTTCGAGGAAAATGAAAAGTTTTGATCCGCAGCAGCCCGAGGTCGGGCTGGCTTGGCTCGTCCGCTCCATTAACATAATGATTTCGCTAAGAACGTCACTATCTTTAATACACCTCGGGCGAAGATGGGGGGGGGGGGGGCTGGAAAAAGCGAAATAACGTGCCTCCTCCGCGCCGCGCGCCTCCATCCGTTCCGCCCTTGTACTTTTTTTTTTGTCTCTCGTCTTTCGGTGGGGAAAAAAAAAAAAAAAGGAGGAGATTATAAGGAGTCTCAGCCCTCCGCCGTCGCCGGCTGGTCTTATCGGTGCGAGCCCTCCGGCCCCTCCGCCACCCACAAACCTCTTTCTCGCCCGGCGATTTGCCCGCCGAGTATTGCGCACCCCTTGCCCCAATCGCGCTCTCTCGGATTCCGTGAGCTGCCGGCACTTGAATGATTTAAGCGCAAGGGTAAAGGAGCGCGGGGGTAAAGAGATCGCGCGCCAATACATACATATACATATATATATATATATGTATATGTATGTATATGTATGTATATATAGAGAAAGAAATGGGGGCGGGGGGTATTAAGGCGCCGAGGCCAGCCCAGCGGCTGATCCGTATTACAAAATAGATAGGAGGCCACGATCCTGGGATGGCTTGGCGCTTCTCGCGCCACGAGATATGAATCTTTGATACGTGTTCGGCGTGCATTAGATGATTGTATTGATTTCGTGGATATTAATTTGCCGGCACTTTCGCCCGCCCGGCCCTTGGAATTTTCGTGCCCACCGGCCCTGCTATTGCTCTCTCTCGGCCTCTTTCCCTTATTATTATTATTATTATTATTGCTTATCATCAGCATTATCATTGTCATCATCATCATCATCATCATCATTATTATTATTATTATTAATTCAGCCAACGGCTTGGTTTATCTCGGAGCTCGACCCTATCGAACGAACCTCTAGCCAACGCCGAGCGCGTGCATTTGTCATAATTGCACTCTGCGTGAAAAAGTCCTCTAATGCAATGTATATATTATACACATCGGCGGAGACTTCCTTTTAAACACTTGCAGCCGGATTTTTAAGTACACGAGCCGGTATGGAAGCTTTTAAAAAGGGTAAAAGAGAGCCGAGGCATTCGCCGTCTACTGTAAATTAATACGTTCTAGCATCATTCGTATCGAACTCGTGCTATCCAAGATATTTGAAATTAATGCCAAATGGCTTTTTACGAACCGAGTCCCTCGTCCTTGCACGCGTACGAATGCTTGCCGGTCAATCGTAAGATATCGTAAATTTCGATAAATAATCAACGGAGCCCCGAACTTGTAGCTCTCGGCTTGAAATCCCTCTGCGCGATTTAACAGGGAGTCGAGGGGCGCGTAAATCGCGAGGCGATTTCCTTCGCCCCTGACCCCCTTCGGCATCGGCCGAGCCAAGAGAAGATTCAGAAAATTGCGCGAAAACGAGACCCAATTAGCGCAGAGCCCTGCAGTGCGCAGAATCCAGAAATCTCCGCGTCGTATCCCCCGTTCTTTACAGTGGCAGTCCAACGTTGATTGGCCGCCGCGATCGTCCTCCATTTAAAATCATCATCGCACGGCGAGGGTAATCCAAGCGAAGCCGCGCTTTTATTCTCCGACGCTCGAGGAGAGCTGCTCGATAATAATGTATATACATGTATGTATTGCCCGTCATTCCAAATCGTAATACGAATAATCCCCGGCCATGGCAATCCTAATGATTTTAACGCCGCTCTGCCGTAATCGAGTCCCGGGACAATTGACGTCGATGGGACAATTCACGAGGCGCAAGGCATTATGTACTTTTATTTTTGGCAGGCATTATGTTAACCGTGGCTTTTTAAACATCTGCAATGAGCACGGGCCCCCCTGCCCCACCCCCTCACGGCCTGGCGTTAATTTCGAGCGTTCGGTCGGAGACGTCGGTGGAAAATAATTGAGATTCTCGGCGTTAAATAATTACAGGGGCAAGCATATTTGCGACAAAATGGACAAGTTTGACGCCAGTTAAAGAGAGATAGAGAGAGAGAGAGAGAGAGAGAGAGAGAGAGAGAGAAACAACTACGTTAAGTATCCGAAGTGAAATTCAGCCTTCGCTCGTCCTTGCGGGTTTATTACTTTTTATTCTTAACTGGAAATACAATAATGAATAGCGATGCGCGGACCCGCGAGTCGGGGTGAAGAAATTTGAAGGAAAAAAATAGGAGAAGAAAAAAAGAAAAAAAATGCTCTTCACTCCAACGATTTTGCAATTATAAAGCAGTAAAACAGAGTGTATAAGATTACTCTCTTCTTCGTTCAATTCATCTGAAAACTGACAAACGCATAAAATGTAGCACATGCAGGCACAATAAACTGCGCGATAATAAACTTGGGTAACGGTGTAACGTCAATTTTACGATTCCGTTGGAAAAGCAGTACATAAAAGCAGTATCAGAAACAAATTGAAAGCGAAGCGACTTTAATTTCAGCTGACGAGAAAACTTATGGAAATAAATAAAAAGCTTTTAACACGATAAAGGACCGATCGCTCGCCGTAATATATATATATATATATACGTGTGTATATGTATATATGTGTGTGTGTACATACTCCAATCTCTTAGCCGATAGAACGTAGCATCGCGCGAACAATAAAATCCCAACTCCGATAATCAAATGCGCGCCTCTACGAGCGAGCGCGAGTGTACCCCCCCCCCTTTCTTTCTTTCTTTCTTTCTTTCTTTCTTTTTTTTTTTTGGAAAAACAAGCCACCGCATTCCTCCGGCCAAAGGTCGCGTGAAGTCACTCCCTCGGTGTCTCTCGTCGTCCGGGCGAATCCGAGAAGGCGAGTTCGGCGATCGATCTCGGCCCCGGCAAAAGTGACTTGGCTGGATTTGCGAAAGCCTCCCTCCCCCCCGGCCCCCGATCGCAAGTCATAAAAGCGCTCCGGCACTCGCGGGGATCCTTGGCAGGGCGAGAGCGCGCACCGGCCGCCGAGTATCGCGACGAGGATCCCCGGGAAAGCGTCGGGGGCCCTCGTCGAGCCCGATCCCCCCCCCCGCCCCCCGATGCGAGTCCGCGCCGTTGATTGTCGATCCTCGCCAAAGAGATCCCCCCGCGTCTCTACGCGCACCGCAGGACCGGGCCGTTGGCCGCGTCGAGCTCGGAGCCGCCTCGCCGATGATGATTCTCCTCGGATCCGCGAGCAATTGGCCGGTGGTGGTGCTCCTCGGGGCTCGGTAGTCGCGCGCTCTCGAGGACGGGGAGGGAGCGAGAGAGCGAGGAACGAGATGGGGGGGGGGGAAAGTAGAGGAAGAAGAAAAAAAAAAGGGCAAAGCGAACGCGGCGAAAGTCGACAAGTAATAAAGCGGATGGAGAAAAATGCTCGAGACCGATGGGGGGGGGGGAGGAGGGCTCGAGCCCTCGGAGCGGCCGGGAAACGTATATATCGATTATAGCCGACCCTCAAGTGCGTGATTTTCAAATAATTTCCAACCGAATATTCGATACTCTCAGCCCATGGGTCTTCGTCCGATCCAATATCGCGCGGAGCCGACGCCGCCGGATTCCGATTGCCGTGGCTTAACTTATTAATTAGTGCCCGGGCGCGCGGAGGCTGCGATATGCCCGGGAAAATCGATCGGAGGTTTTGCGAGCCGAAAGAAACGTCCAACGCTCGCGGAGGCGTCGAAGCCTCGTCGCGGCTCCCTCCCGCCCCCCGCCCCGAAGTCATTGCCCCGGAGCCGCGTTAACGAGACGATAATTGGCCGCGTGAGAATTTAGGATGCGAGGAGGCCGGCTTATTTACAATGGGCGCCGCGGCGGGCCACCGAACCGGTTATTATTGACGTGCGAATAATTGCAAGGGCACTCGCGATAAGTCCGAATAATGGCCCGATTGATTATAAAGTGGGCGGGTGGGGGGGTCGAGTCGAAAATTTTGACGGAGCCCTCGTCGGTCGCTTAGCCTCCGAATGGAATGTGCATTTTTCATTTTTATTTTCCGTTCTCTTCTTCTCTTCTCTTCTGCTTTTCGAACCAGACCCGGCTAGAATTGGAATTTTCAATTTCGGGCGAGGCAACTACGAGGAGAGACAGAGAGAGAGAGAGAGAGAGAGACGAGCAAAAATGCAAGTCTTAACTCGGGAGGCCCTGATCCTCGTCATAAACTGATACGATTAATGTACAAAGTCGCCCGATTAATACCTACATATATATATATAATACGCAGCCACACGAACCCACTCATACGCGCGTAATTCGATTAAAGCATTGAGCGAGGCGGGATGCGTAGATATCGAAGCCCTGGTTGGCAGCGGTGGGCGGGGCGGGGCGGGGGGGGGGGGAGGCAGTGGACGAGCGCAGGAAAAGCATTCTTTTGAAACAAATGTCGTCCTCGCCCAATCGCCTTCGTAGCCGACGAGCCCTGGTGTCGTCGCGGGCCGCGTCGGATCGCGATAATAGGGAGCGACGCGGCCGACCAATTCCCCGGTGTCGAAGCCGATCAATTAAGTGCCCGCCGACGTATCGAAGAGTCATCGCTTATTTAGAGCCCAAGTGCAGACGACGACTCGAGCTACTGCCGAGCCTCCCGCGTCGGTATTTCCTCTCGCCGATGGCCTCCGCTCTAGCCGACGAGGGACTCGCTTCGACGATCCTAACCGACCGAGCCTCGGCCGTGGCTCCTGCCTCCGTCGCTCACCCCGGACTCTCGGCCCCGCGTCGCCGTGTACCGTTCAATCGCCAAGGAGAGAGTTACGAGATGGAAGTTGGACACTGCGCCGATGGTGAGTTTCGCTACCTCCGAGCTATTCTCTCTCTCTCTCTCTCTCTCTCTCTCTCTCTCTCTCTCTCTTCTATAAGCTGTTCGGGATTTTGTCCGTGCGCGTGTGGGTGTGCGTGCGCTGGCACGGGCGGTTGTGGGCGTCGCGTCGATCAACCGATTATCATTTATTATTATTATTATTATTATTACGGGATGGATAATGCAACGCTCAAAGTCAACCCACGCGTCTCATGGACCTCGTAAGCGCAGACTCCTCGCGAGTCTCCTCGACGCGAAAGCTAGCGCTCGGAAACGCGCTCTACGCTTCTTATGTACGCACAGCCGCGCGCGCATATCACACACACACGTGTACACATATATAAATATATATATGTATATACACGGGGGGCATGCTTGCGCGCGTATTTACATAACAAGGCGCAATAGGCGGTTAGGTGGGCTGGCAAATAAGTTGGCAACGGGAGAGAGACTCTCTCCGTACATCGGTATGTAAAAAAGCGTTGTATCATTGTCGTCGGTGTCGCGGTGCGGCGACCAGTCCCCGATAAGCGGGAGCGAACACGTGCCGAGCTCGGGGGGCCAGTCCATCCGCGCGGAGCGGCAGCGGTGGACGACGGAATGCGGGGGCGCGCGCGAGGGGCAGCCGCGAGCGGGCCACGATCGTAAGAGCCGTTGGTTGAAAGCTCGGCCGAGCGAGGGAGCGAGCGAGAGGCTCGGGCGTGTGCGCGCGTTGGCCGACAGAGGGGCAGGGGCAGGGGGAGGCGAGCGCGCTTACGAAGGCGCGCACACCCACGCACGGCGGCGGCGGCGACGGAGACGCCGAGCGCGTCGTACGGTCGCGCGCTACGGCGGAAGGGTCCGTAGGGGGGGGGGGGGGGTGCGCGCGCGCGCGAGGGGCGAACAGATTTCCGGCATCTGCGCGACGAGCGATTTCGCGCTGCGCTTCGCGAGCGCGTTGAGCGCGTCTCGGGCTCGGGTCCCGCCTCCGGCCGTTTGTCGCGCGACCTCGACCCTAGTCCCGATCCGTCGGGGACTTTCGACACTCTGGCCTGACACCGATTGCTTCCGCGCTATTATTTGGCTTTCTGTCTCTCTTCTCTCTCCCTCCCCTCCTCCCTCCCTCCTGCCCTCGCCGCGCGTACTCGGACTCCTCTCTTTTTATTTCGCGCCTTCGCTCCTCGACGAAATTCGGAAGCGAGGCCGGAGCCAATCGGCGCGGGCCGACGCAGCGCGCAGAATCGAGAGGCTTATTCCGTCTCGTAGCGCTGGCCCGAGGGACGGGATAGACGAGGAGCTCGGGCGAGCGTTCGACACCTCCGTTGCCCCCCTCCCTGCCGATCCGGGCTCTCGCGCCACCAACAGCACGACGCACGACTGCCGCCGTCGTGCCTCTCCGCCGCCCCCCCCCCCGCCGTCGCTCTCGGCGCCCCCTCCAGCAGCCGGCTCGGCCGGGCCCCTTCCGCCTCGCGCCCCGTCGGCGCCCGGACTCTTCTCGCTCTTCTCTCACTCTTCTCGGCGAAAGGCGGCTGTGTACCAACGGAAGCTACTTGCTCGGCCGTTTCTTCTTTTTTTTTTTTTTTGGTTTCTTTCTTCTGCCCCTTCCCTCTGGCTTCCCAGCCGTGCGCGGCAATCAAGCTCGGTCACGGTGGGCTCGCACAGCAGGAGCTACGGGCGCGGAAGGAGGAGGAGTTTTCCGGTGGCGGCAGCAGCAGCGACGAGAGGACGGCGGCGGCCAGCATCCGAGGGTATTCCCACAGTCCGCAAAACCAGTTGTGCGATCAGGTAACGGCTGGCCATAAGCCACGAACCCATTCCGGCCTTGGAGCGCCACGTGATTCGTAACGTTGCCGTCGAGGCGTTCTCGCGTGAACGGCAGCGCCTCGGGGGCTGCTGCTGGCCTTTAGGCCGGGCGGCGGCGGGGGGGCGGCGGCGTGACGCAGAGCTCGCGCGCCCCACGAGAAACGAGTCGGGTGACTTAGTCACGAGTGCTTTTAACATTTTCCAGGAAGCCCTCCAGGACTTGGCGGCCAGGCTCTCGAGGCCCTCGTCCCCGGTCGGTCGTCGTTGCCGCCGCCGCCGCCGCCGCAGGCCTCGCTGCTGAAAGAGGCTCCGTCTGGCCGCGGCTGATCCCGCGACGGCAAACATGGCCGAAGCTTCGTGGCCAGCCGAGTGCCAGTCGCGGCACGGCTCCTCCTGCTGCTCTCCCCGGCTCTACCGGGGCCCCCCGAGGATGCGCCGCCCCCCGCGCCTTCGGCCTCGCTCGGCCAAGTGCCGCCGCCGCCGCCGCCGCCGTACCATCCGACCTCCACCGCCCTTCCCGGCCCCGCAGGTTTGCTATGGCTCCTCGGTCCCTGGACCCGCGCGCACGCACGCACGCACTCGCCCGCGTTTGCGCGCGCACTCGCTCGCGTACGCGAGCCCCGTGGCTCCTCGCGACCTCGACCTCCTCGTCGCGGACTACAGTGTAATGGTGGTGCTGTGCGTGCGTGCGTGTGTGCGTGTGTGCGGCCGCGGGTACACGGCGGCGGGGGGGGAGTGGCAAGGATGCCTCACCTCCGGCACAAGGGCACAGGAAATTGTGCCTTCTCTCCGCAATCATCCACTTTATTTATTCTTTTTTCTTTTTTTTTTTTTTTTTCTCCATATTTCCTTGATTAATCTTTATTGCGAATTAAGCGAATTCGTCGAGCGCCGCGTGAATTTCTCCGAAACAGTTTTAAAAATTTAGAAGCAGCCTCGCATTGTGCGGAGTCGCTATTGGTAATGAGCTCGGATAAAACGAGGCGACGATGTATCGCTTTGCGCCTCCTCGGCCCCCCCCACCGGCCTCGATGCTTTTAACGCCGAGTAAATCTTGTAAACGCAATCGCCGCCGGCCAGGGACATTTTATCCCAACGACGAGGCGATCCGGAGGTGTATGGCCCTGCCATAGTGTAATGTATTCCGCCGAGTTGTTCTTTAATTGCAATTATTGAGATGTAACGCAGAGTTTGCGAGCTGCCGGAATCGAGTCTTTCTGAAATTTGCCTCGATGTTAATATTAATATTGTGTCTGCGCTTGGGGCAATTTTTCATGCGCTGGCTGAGCTCTCCTTGGCTTTGTTTGGTTTCAATTTCTCTCTCTCTCTCTCTCTCTCTCTCATCTTTGTCTTTGGACAGAGCTCGATTAAATTAAAATGTTGCGAATTGTACTTGTGCGTAATTGATAAGTATTATAATTTAGCAGAGAAATACGATCGAAGAGCCATTTGTCCAAAAAGCTCAAATTAACATTACACGCTGATAAGTGATACTAATCACGCCGTTATCTTTTTGCTCCTTACTTGTTTTTCTTGCGGCGTACCGAATTCCATTTGATACAAAAATTACGAGAAAAACTGTTAAAAAAAAATGAAAATAAGGGACTGCGTTTCGCTTTAAGAAAGATAACTCCGTAGATAATATTAGATAGGTGATATACTGTATAGATAAAAAGAAAATGAAAAAAAATAGACCAGCAACATTGTTGTTACGAGTCTTCCAAGAACTCTAAAGTATAAAAGACTTTGTTGCTCTTCTTTACCAGTCTTATCTACGTAGGAAACTCTTTAACGAAGCTCGTACAAAATAGATAATTTTATATTATACTGTGCACGTGCACAGTCGCACGAGTACGTGGATTAATTTAAAAACAATTGGTTACGCGAATCATAGCGTTTGTGCTCTATTTAAAAAAAAAAACATTTTCACACCGTTGCTTATAAGAATGTATCGACTGATTTTTAATTTTAATCGTGCAGCTGCAATTTTAGCTCCAAATGTCGAAGATTGTGCCTAAAGCCCCTTATCATTCCCTTGTCGAGTATTTAAATTTTTAACTGGACGGAGAACTGATAAGGGCCCGAGGGTTACAGATACATCGTTGGACTGCAAACAAGATATTTACAAAAGTTTGGATAATCAGCGTGAAACAGATTTTTGTAGAATAACATAATACGTATGCGTGCTTGTAATCGTACAGATGTTGATGCAAGTCGTTACGAGGAGCCAACCGAATGCAAATAAAGTCATGGAAATGAAACTTTTGGCCGTTAGCTCGGACACTTGTATAGTTTGTATTTTAATAACTTGGAGGATTTATTTTGTGCCGAATAGCTAACGAAAATGCAGCTTGGAATGCTCATTTACGAAGAGGTTAACTTTAAGAAGTATTTCAATAACCTTGGAATGAGAATTTCAATCAGCTCTCAGGTGTTGTTTGAACTAAGAATAATAGAGTAATTGCGAAAACTTTTGTACCGCCTAAAGTAGCCATCGATGCAAAATAATCTTATTAAAAGTTTGGCAAAACTAGTTTATTCGGAAGAAACTGTTTTAATCCGATTGAAAATTAAGGAAACAAATGTAATCAGGCGTTAATTTGTTTATCGTATTATCCATTGAATAAGAGCAGAGTTTTGTTGTACGGAGGAAAGAGAAGAGCCAATTGCATTTCAACTATTGTGTCGACGCGCGAACGGAGTCAATGCAACGAAGGGGGAAAAAAGAAAAAAAAAACAAGACCTCGATGTAAACAATTCAACGCGATATTAAATTCTCGCGATCGATTGGGCGTAGATAGTAACAATGGCTCCGGCAATTGGAAAATCAAACGATTAAGTTTCCCCTCCGCGAAACAAGCCAACGGTCAAAAAGGTACAAAAGCAAAAAGAAAACGGGGGGCCCATCCATATAATGACCGATACGTCCCGAAATTATCGGGGTAAGCAGGAGCAATCGTTGCATCGGCATTGCGCAGTTCCCCGAAAGAAGAAGAGGGAGAGAGAGAAGGAGGGGCCGCCGTTCGGACGATCCGCGAGGCGCGCGAAGAGCCACCGCCGGGGGGGGGCGGCTTCCGGAGGCCAAGAAGCCGTAAGCAAGAGCCGCCGGGCAACTGTGCGCCCTATCGGTGGTCGGCCCCTCGTCGATCCCTCGCGGCTTGGATCGCCCGAGTCGCGAGCGTACGGCGCGTCGGTACGGTCGGACCGCGGTCTTACCCTGCGGGGTCTGGCCGAGCCCGAAGCTCGCCGCGGCGACGTCGCGTATGCCGCCGGCCTATTATCATCGGGAGCCGCGCGACGACGACGATCGTTGACCCGAACGGTCGATGCGTCGGTTGGGCGCCCCGAGCCCCCCCCTTTCGCCGCCGAGGAAAAAGCTGACTCCGCGCTCTCCTCTCGAGTGCTCTCGGCGGCGCTCGCGCACGAGCCCGGCCAATGGGAGGCCGAGCCCGGGACTGCGCGGCCTGCCATTCGAATCGGGGTGGACCCGCGCGCGGGCGGGCGGGGGTGGAAGCCTCAAAGGCTATTATGCGAAAGGGCGACTTGGGACCCGAGGAGCCGGGCCTGCCGCGCGGGAGTCGAGTCGCGAGAGCCAGGATTACGCCGGGATAAGGGTGGGGGAGCCCGGGGAGGAAAAGGGCGACGTCGGTCGTGGTCGTGGGGCGGCACGAGTAGACGAGACCGGCGTTGAGCCGGACAACAGGGGCTGGGCCTCCCGTGGCTTTTAAGCACTCGAGCTGAGCTGAGCTGAGCTGAGCAGAGCAGAGAGAGAGAGAGAGATATCGGATGCCTGGATGTCCTGCTGCCGGCGTCTCGGTGGTTTCTCGGGGCTGGAGGAGGGGGGCAGGACCCGAGTAGTCGCGAGACTGGGAGGCCCGGCAACGCGCCCAAAGCTTTTCTCTTGGGGCCCCGGAGTTCATATTATTATACTCCCCAACCCCAACCTCTCTCTCTCTCTCTCTCTCTCTAACTCACTCGAGCTTTTTTGTGCAAGCTTTGCGCAAGGATGGCGTAAAATTCTAATGCGAATGAATTTATTAACGCGGGGAATAATTTGAATAAAATGAATATTGATAGCTCTTTAGGATACACTTGTGAAGAATCCACTCGCTTCTTTCACGAATATATATCAAAGAGTAGTTTCGCGTAAGCGCACCCAATGCACGTCGTCCCCTTTGATATTAACACCGCAGACAATATTTGTACAATATTTATTTGTATTTGATATCGATTTCTTGGCGAATTGATATTCAGCCAGCCAACGGCAATGATATGATCGAAGTAAGGCCGACAATCGGGCCAAAGATTTAACCAGTCGAAGGAGAAATACGTCCCTTAACGATGCTGCAGCGCGCCTCTCTAATCCCAATTGGCAATCGTTAATAATACAGCAGCTGGACCACATAGTGAGAGCAATAATAGACAAGTCGATGATAATACTAAAATGCTTTTAATGATTAAAACAGTACAGGTATTTATTAATAATCTCGTATTGCAATACGAATACAAACGATGACGAATTTTCTTCTTTCTTTATAAATAAGTTACAATTGTGATATCTCAAGTCGTTCCAATAAAGCAACAGGAGCTCTCGCGTGCAGCTCGGCGCCGGTCAGGGGCCGACGGGGGCGCGCGATTCCACCGACCAAACGATTCGCGGCTAATGGACCGGCTTGATAAAGGAGCCCCGGCCATTGCAATCGCCCGATGATAAAAGGATAAGGGGATAAGCTACGCGCTCCGGGAAAGTCTGCCTCGCGGGGCGCGGCCGTCGGTCCTTGGTTTTCGCGCGCCCCCACCCACCGGCCGCCTAGGGATCGGGGAACCGACGGGCCCCTCGATCCCCTCGCGCATTCCACTCGAGCTTGCGGCGAAAATCTTCTTCTTTTTTTTCTTTTTTTTTATACAAGAGTAAAATAAAATTAGCTGCGTTCGTAACCATATATATATATATATATATATATATATATATATTTATATTTATTTATTTATATATGAACATATACATATATGTGTGTGATTTATATATATATATATATATTTATATATATATATGTATATGCATATGCAGGATTGAGTCAAAATTGATGGATATATGCGAGATATATATATACGTATATAACATTGCCCCGTTAATTCGAAAGCGCCCCTCGTCGGCCCGGCAATAACGACATTCCGGGGCGGCGACTTTCGGAGCGAGCGTAGCTTCGTTAAGCGTCGGCCCTCGGGGATCGCAGGGCGCCGCCGCCGCCGCCGTTTTGTTCTCGTAGACGCTTAATAACCAGCCAACTCTGCGAAAGTCGAGTCCATCTCGTCGGCGAGGGACTTATATCTGTCCTTGTTGATGCCAAGCTCATCTGCAAGTTAAACCAAGCCCTCGATTATTGCGAGTCTTCGGCAACCCGTGGGGGAGGGAGGAATCCCTTCGCGCCTCGATCCCGCCCTGTAAAGCTTCGTCCTTCCCTCCCCTCGAAGAGCTCGACCCTTCGAGGCGCGCACCGGACACCTTGGCCGGGCTCGACGCTCGAGGATATGAAAGACCGACCGTGGGAAGAAGGAGCCAAGGGGCCCAGCCAGGGGCTGAGCTTTCGCGGAAGCCGAGGAGGCCGAGACGTCGGCCAATGATAATTGACCAGTGGCTCGTGAACGGGGGGGGTCGAGGGATCGGGCTCTCCGCCGTCGAGTGCGCCCTGCGCAGCAGGCACCCCCCCCCCCCCCCAAAGGGGCCCCTCGACCCAGCCCACCCCTCCGCGGCTTATCTCGCGGCCCGGCGGCTCTCTCCGCGAGCAGAAATTAGAGAGAGAGAGAGAGAGAGAGAGAGAAAGAGACGAGCTGCTATTTTTGTGGCTAATCAGAGCAGGAGAGCGCCGCCGGCTATTCGTAGGCAGGCTCTTTGCTGCTGCTTTACGCCGACCCTTTCTCTCTCTCGCACCGTCCCCCCGCTTCCCGCCCTTAGCCCCGTGGAAAGGGTACCGTTCAGAAGCATAAGAGGGCGCGAGCCCGCGCGAAAAGTTACGCTTTGGGCTGTAACCGACCTTCGAGCCTGTCGACTTCCTTCTGGAGCTTCTTCACAGTTTTCTCGGCGAATTCGGCGCGGGCCTCCGCCTCCTTGAGCTTCACCGTCAAAGTCTTCAATTGCCGCTTGAACTCCTCGACTCTTTGGTTGGCCTTTTCGGGGAAAGAAAAAGCAACAATGATAAGGTGCTTGGCAAAATACATCTCAACGATATTGGCTCCTCCCGTTTCGATCGCAACTCACCTTCTCCTCGGATACTTCCAGGGACTTCAAGCTGTTACCCACGACCTTCAGCTCCTCCTCCAGTTCCATGATTTTACTGCGCAAACACAACAACGTTAAGCTTCACCCACTGGGCCGACCAAGGGCAGAGCTACCCGAGCTTTTAACGACGCGGGGAACTTTCGGACTCGGCTTTTGAGCCTCTCGCGCGCCTCGTAACGAGCCATTGGCCGGGACGAGGCATCGACGAGGCATCGTCGAGGCATCGTCGAGGCAACGGCTCGAGCTTATTGCCGGAGCCCGTGTCGAGTCGACGACGACGACGACGACGACTCTCGTTGCCCGTCTTTGCCGGGCCACTGGCTTTCGCTCCCTTTTTCTCCCAACCCCTCCGCCCCTTATTATTAAAAAAAAATCTAAGGGCTGGCAATGTTGATGGCTTACGCTTCGCCGGACTTGACGCGGTCCTCGGCCACCTCGAGCTCGTCCTCTACGAAGGCTAATTTGCGCGAGACCTCGTCGGATTTGCCGTCGGCGTCCTCCGCCAGGAGCCGAGCCTCCTTCAATTGGTTCGTCAACTGGTCCATTCGCTCCTCGTCCTGCTGGGCACGATTCTCCAATACTTTGCACATGCTGCGAACAGAGTGAGAGTGAGATAGAGATGGAGCAGCATCGAAAGGACGATTGGGCTCGAGTCTCCCGTTAAGACTTTCGTTTTAGAATTATTGGCGACCCGGGGCCCCCTTCTATTTCGTCCGTAAAACAAGTGGATGACAAGTGGATGCAGCGATTAGGGAAGGTCAAGGTTAGGGGGGGAAAAAAATAGGAAAAAAAAAATAGAAAAAAGAAGCAAAAAACCCAAGGGGGGTGGGTGGATGGATACCCTACCGACTGGACTCATCGGCGGCCTGGGAGGCTTCGGTGAGCTTCGCGGTCGCGGTGTTCAGGCGCTCCTCCGAGCGCTCCAAGTCCTCCTCGATCAGCTGGACCTTCCTGTTCAGGGCCGCGACTTCGGACTCGGCCTGCGTTCGAGCACAAAAACAAAAAGAGCGAGGGGTTGGTCTTCAATAGCCAGGGGCGAATTCAAGGCTCTGCGCGTCCCGATCGATCGACGATCCCAGAGGGCCTCGCCTTACGGGCTCCGCTCGACCCTCGATTCTGATCGATCGATCGATCGATCGACGGGCAGGGTGGGTGGGGGACATCGGCGGGCTTACGTTGGTCAGGGACTTCTCGCGCTCCTCGAGGTCCTTGTTGGCCCGCTCCAGCTGGGCCTTGTTGGTCACGAGGTCGTTCTCGACCTGGGCGAGCTTCTTGGTCAGGTCCTGCACCTCCTCGTAGACCTTCTCCGCGCGCATATTGGCCTCCTTGGCCTGGCCCTCGCACACGTCGGCCTTGTCCTGGGCGTTGTCCTTCTCCAGCTTCATAGCCTGCATCTTTTTCTTGATGGCGTCCATGGCGGCGGCTTTGTTGTTCCTCGCTTAGTGGTCAGCAGTCAATTTGTTACTGCGGCAGAGACAAGATATTGTTGGCTCGGTCGATCGGGAGACACTCTCTCTCTCTCTCTCTCTCTCTACTCCGGGCATCCTTGCTTAGGTTTCAGGCTCCCTAGATAAATTTCCAATGGTCGCCTCCGCGCGGCCGAGGAGTGCCGAGGGAGGCTACCGAGGGAATCGCCCCCGACCGTTGGGCCTAACGTTTATTGGCGATGCGTAATTTTTTATTTCTCCATCTCTATCTCTCTCTCTCTCTCTCTCTCTCTCTATCGATCTATCTATCTATCTATCTATCTATCTATCTGTCTCTCGCCACGATAACTTCATTTGCAATGAGCAAACGGAAATTGTGGGCTCTGGTTAATTAGCAAACGAATTTGGATGATTTTAAAACTATCGCATACTTGAATTACTTAATATTTTTGATTAACCAATTCTCGAGAAATCCGAATGAAATTTCACTGCTGAATATTATTTTTAGTCTTCAACGGTAGCATTGAAAATATATATATTTAGATGCTTTTTTCATTCGTGTTACACACACACACACACACATATATATATAAATTTATATATTTTGCGACGAAAGCACGAAATAGTATATTCTACCGAGTAAAAATATACGCAATCATCTCTCAAAAGTATAAAATACGATAAATTAAAGTTACGACGAATCCGAACTGAAGAAATATACTTTTAATACAGGATTATGTATACAAATATTTGTATTTATTTGCAAAAAATACCGATAATTTAAAGAAAATCACAGGCACAGTCCAAAAAATTACCGGAGAATCGTCAACAGCTGGAGAATGACTTTCTTTTTTTATTATAAAACATCATCCGATCGACATGCAATAAGCGTTTTATGCAAAAAATTGCTTAGCCACGTACAAAAATAATTTCTAAAGCGTGACGCTTTTCGACGAAGCTTAGCAAATAAATAGGCGTCTCTTGATATTACAATAATAATAATAATAGTAATAATAATAATAATGTCATTCTTAATTCGTAACGAAAAGCATAAAAGGAAATCTCTCTTCCCATCGCGAAAGGAAAAAAAAAAAAAAAAAAAAAAAAAAAACAAGAGATCATTGTTCGGGCGTGAGGATAAATTCGAATTTTTCAACAATAAGCCGAGCATCCGTTAGGAACAATTGGCAAGCCGAATAATTATCAAACGCACTTGAATGCAGGAGGGGGTGGTCAGCGTTAAAAATATCCCACTCCGTGCAATGCATTATACTTTGTACAGCATTGAGTTATGATATTGCCCGAGCTGAGCGTAAAATGGCGTTAATGGATTAGGGTTAGTTTATCTCTTAAGCACGAGGAGGCGCGAAGATTTATGCAGGAGGGTCCAGCGCCGGGATCGAGGCGCTCGACGCTTTATTTATGAATAATCGCTTGCTTGGTCCACGGCCGAGTGAAAATCAGAATTAGACGTTGGAGGGAAAGAGCCCCGTGTCTAAAGGTGTATTCGGCATTCGCGTCCCTATCTCGCGGACCGCTTGTTGGCCATTTTTTATTTGCCCGCCCCTCCTTCTGCCCGCGAGCTTTTCTTAGTCGTAGGAGTGACGCCCGATCCTCTCTCTCTCTCTCTTTTTTTTCTTCCTTTTCTTCTTCTACTTCTTCTTCTTCTTCAAAAAAAAAAAAAATATTCGCTCCAATGTACGTGCATATTTTTCTTTCTCCCCCAGCCCCTCCCCCCGCCCGCCCCCCCCTTTGCGTACGGGTGCGTGCGAGCTCGGGTCGTTGCGAGGGCGAGTTCGGGAAAGCGAGAGAGAGAGAGAGCGACGCCACGAGGCAGGGGGATAGGGGAGACGGAGGGCGAGCGCGAAGAAAAAGTTATGAATTTCGAAGAGGACGCGAACGGATTCTTTATTTATAAGTCTCTCTCGGTTACAATGCACGGCTATTAAAAGCTACGGAGAGAGAGCCGAGGAAGGGAGAATATAACGTTTCACCTTTTGCCTGCCCTCCTACGCCCGGTCCAATTGAAGGCGGGGGGGGGGAGGCCATTAAGAGCGCAACTCGGAAACAAGGGCAACGAGTGCGCGGCTTTTTATTTACCTCTTTTTTGCGCGCGCGCCCCCCCCCCGCCACGCCACGCCGAGCTTTTGCACAAAAGCCCGGGGGCTGGGTACGCGTACGGCTTTCGCTAATGAGCAGCAGGTAATGTCAAGGAGACTCGTCGTCGCGATGAAATATCATTTTCCCCGGTGTCTATTTTTGCCAAAGCGAGACGCGGCATTTGTATTTGTTATTTGCGCGCGTGCGGTGGAGTCGCGAGCGGAAATAAATATTACACGTGGACGAGAGCGTCGAAAATTCTTCGGCAATATCGACACTTGTCCGGTGCTCTCGCAAAGCACGTAAGGCCGAATCGACGCATTGGCTTTCTCTTTTAATTGGGCGATAGCTTACGATGCCCATTGGGAATTGGAAAATTTGCACGCGACTCGTGGGGGGGGGGGAGGGGGTAAATTGTCTCCTCGCTCGTACCGAATCAGCGAGAGAGTTAGGATAATATTGCATGCTCGAGGTTGCCGTTATTGCAATACACGCGCGCACGCGCGCGTGTGTATATGCAAGGGGCGTGGATCGATAAAACTCATAAATGAAATTGCAGGCTTTTTAAAAATAGTACCGCGTCCAAAAATACACATTTCTACGACGCAAATGTCAATGCGGAGAGGAGCTACGCTGAATATTTTTGGTCTCGTCTTCTCGCCTCGCAATTAATAACGACGTGGGATAAATGCTAAAGGCGCGCGGTGTTGTTTAAGCCCATGGAAAAAAGTCGCGATTCCGAAGAAGTGAGAGGTGCTCCGTTCGCGACTAGGATCCCCGGCAAAAAAAAAACAACAACAACAACAACAACAACAATAACAAAAGTATCACAATTCGTATGTAGAGACTTAACGGTGCGTCCCTTTTCAACGACGAGTGTCGTGCACATGTGCAGAAGATTATCGTATACCGATGGGTTATTTACATTTTTGAATGAAAATTCGGTATTTTTGGCCGAGCTGCATTATTTAAAATAACAAGGACAAATGTATTTATTCGCGGCTGGTTTAGCGTCGGATTATTATTGCTTTGTTTTTTGTTGCTTTTTTAAACTTGTGTATATTTTGTGTGCGTGTGCGTGTGCGCGCGTATAAAATTATGGCTCGGGTTAGCTTGGCTTTGTCGCCGTCGCTGCTGCTCGTCGTCGTCGTCGTTGTTGCATCATCGCCGACACGCATTACTTGACCACCGTGGATTCTTGTCCCTCTCCGGACCCATACATTTACAGGCCAAAGGCTCAAATTCTCTCGCGAGATCATCGTTGACGAGCGTCTACTCAAGGGCCCCGCGCCCCTGCGTAGCCCGTAAATTTGACACCGCCGCGATTCTCAATGCACCACCCGAGCGACCGATGATGCTTCGGCGCTCGGGGCTAAATCAAGTGCCGGCAGACACACCTGGGGGCTTTTTTTGAATCCACGAGCGCGATAATTTCAGTCACGAGCTTAGCAACCCTCTGCCGTTCCCCGCAAGGTCGGCCTCGCGGCCGCGAACGCAGACTTGGATCGGGAGCTCGTCCCGCGCTTTTTCAGCCCCTCGATCGCTCGGTACAATATTCCGTTCCCCATCGGGATCGAAACCCTCGATTGTTCGTCAGCGGGGCCGACAATTGGCGTCTAATGCGAGACAACCCGACGAGTGCCTCGACACCGTGCCGCGAGTCGAGCGTCGAGAGTCGCCGGGACTCGGTCGGATCTTCGGTTGAGAAATCGCGACTATTCTATTTCAGGTTCTCGGGGCGGATAAACGCGCGCGCGAGCCGAGGAAGCCGGTGGTGCGGCTTTGTGATTTTTCTGCTTTCCTCGGGCCTCGACGCCCTGCTCCGCGAGTGTTTTGGCCGCCGCCTCGGCAAATATCCGAGAGCGCGTTTAATGGCCCCGAGCGTGAAAATAAACCCGCGCTCCTACGGGCACTTATATGCCTACGCTTATTTATCCTGAGCTCTCTCTCTCTCTCTCTCTCTCCCTCCGGTCGGAGAGATCGATGCAAAGATCGTCGTTGGGGTCCACCGCCGCGGGGGGAACGCCGCGATCGTTTGCCCTCGCGCCAATGCGCTTGGGCCGGGCCGAGGGCGAGTCCTGGTATCCTCGCCGCTCGCGATCGAGCTCGCGGTAGCGGGAGCCCGGAGGCGAAATGGTGCACGAGGCATTGCTACCGGGCCCGGTGGCCCGACGACCCGGAATCGCGAAAGAGGACTAGCCGTCGGGGACGCGGTTGTAAGTCATTTGTAGCGAGAGAGAGAGAGAGAGAGAAAAAAAAGAAAGAAACAACCCCCCCAAAGGCACCAAAGTACTCGGCTCGCAATCGCACCGGGACGACGACGATCGAGGACCGCCCGGAGCTCGATGGAAGGAGGCGAGAACAGGCGGCGGTCGACGGTCGGAAGAATCCAAGAAGCTTCTATTTCCGCCGCGCGGATGATTAAGAAACAGTGTTTCGGTTCTTTTAATAACCGGTGGCATTATAAGGCCGAGGGCCGACGTGGATGATTTTCACATTTCGCCCGAGACTCGGCGGACATTCGGCCCGGGTTGATTTTTGCCGGAGCGCCAGGGGCGGGGGGTGGGGTGGGAGGATCGCGCCAACCGCGGCCAACCGCGCAATACGAGAAGGCCGAAGGGACCGAGGCCCGGGGGCGCCGCGATCGGGGAGCGCCGACTCCGCGACCTTGGGGCTCCTCGGCGGGAGGTCGGACCTCCTCGGCCGGGGGAGCCGATCGGAGGACCGGCGATCGGGACTCGGCCTCGTTCGTTCCCCGGTCCCGGAATAAGAATTCCGCGGCGATATCCGTGGCCGTTGGGCAGAGCCGATCGCGGCCCAGAAATAGATTTGGCAGGAATGCGTAAATTCCACCAGCTGGCGATCCCTCGTTCCTCGCCTTTTTTGTACCAACCCCACCGCTCGCGCGTCGCTCGTATTTTCTCTCTCGGCTCTCCTCCTTGTCTTTTTTTTTTTTTCGGACCGACCGACCCCTCCCCCCGCTGGCGTCGTAGCCCCGTAGCCGCTCGGAGGCTCCCCTCGGGGCAGAGCCGAGGGGCTCCTCTGCGGGAATTATAATTGCGAGCCCAGGCCAGGCCCTTTCGACGATCCTCCCGGTTTATTTCGGTTAATCGTAATACTGACACGAATCGCAGGGAGCTCGGGAGGGAGCCGCGAGAGCCGCGTATATTTATAATCGCGGACTCGTCGGGACTTTGCTGGCTCCGTTCGCGGGACTCGGCCGCCTCCGGAGGATTCGGAAGTCGTCCGCGGGGGCCGGGGGGCTGGGGCTGGGCTCCGAGCCGCAGCCGGGACCGCGGATCGATCATCGATCGCGTTCCGCCGATCGACGAGCCGGCGGTGTCGACGCTCGCGGATCATCGGGGGGCGGGGGCGGGGGGGGGGGCTCTCGGCCGGAGGAGGGCAGGACGAGCGGCTCCGAGGCAGGCGGCGAGCACGAGTATAAATAATTCGGTGTTACGTTACGGTTATGACACGGAGAGCCACGAGCTAGGCGAAGTTCTCCAGTGGTAAGGCCATCGGAATCTATTTGCGTTGGCGAGCGAATGACGAAGGCCGGGGGGGGGGCGGTGGGTGTGCGCGGCGGCCCGCGAGAATCCCGAGCCGTTTGGGCTCGACTCCGTTTGCCTCTCCCCCAAACCCCCCAAGGCCCCCCGAGGGCGTCCTCGAGGCACGAGGAGGAGTCCAGGACTCGAGGAGGCCCGAAGCTTTTTTTATAAGGAGCTTTTCAGTACTTACGGGCTGGAGGTGCTCGGGGCCTCGGGAGGCGCGAGCAATTGTTAGCAATTGGTTAACCAGCGGGGCGGCGGCGTCCCTTCGGAGAGGAGCGAGCCACCGATCGGCGCACGTAGAGACACACAAGCACATCGATCGATCGATCGGGACAATGCAGAGAGAGAGAGAGAGAGAGGGTGGGCGAGGCGGGGTTCGGGAGGGAGGGAGGGATCGGCGGGAGACTTGAACGAGCACCGCGACGAGGCTCGAGGTGCGCGCACTCCGGGCGAGGGCCGACGTCGAAGGGCGCTCGGGGATCAGGGGAGGCACCCGGGCGGTATGCGAGCTCGGCCCTCCTCCGGTCCAGCTCAGTCTATCTGTCTAGCGGTCTATCTATCGGTAATCTAAGCAACGTGGCAAGAGAGCCCCTCTAGCTCGGGCTCGCAGCGGGCGAACTTACCTACCCGAGCGTTAGGAGCGACGCGGGTCGAATGCCCGGTGGCTCGGCTCGGGGCTCGCGCGACGGCGCGACGCGGGCCTGCGGGTCATCGCGGTCGGGTGGGGAATCCAAAAATGGCGAGCGCCGAGGATGCTGGAGCACGCCGACGACTCCTCGCGCGGCTCGAGCGATTTTGTATTTTCGTTGCCTGGTATCTATAGCTCCCCCGCGCAGCCTTGGCACTCGCACTGGCGCTCGACTCGACCTGAATTCGGCTCGGGTGCCCCTCCTGCCCGCACCCTGCTCGCCCCCCCCCCCGACGGCGGCGGCGGCGGCGGACCCTCCCCGAGGAGCTCCACCCCGCGGTGGCGGCCTCCCTCCTATGCCCCCCCCCTTACGGGGCCTATTTTCGGAGGCCCTCCGCCGTAGCGCACCTGTTCCTCCAGCTCTCGGCTGGACGGCAGCTCGTCGTCGTTATCGGGAGTCCCTCCCTCGGCACCGAGCGGCGGCGCCTCCTCCTACTCCTCTCTTCTAATTTCTTTCTTTCTTTTCGCCATCCCACCCCACCCCACCCCCCGCCGTCACTCGCTCTATCCGTAACTTCGGCGACACGGCCGTCCTATTTTTAGGGAGCATCCCGGCCCACGCCTGTTTTTCAACGCGGATCGCGGCTCCTCCCGACGAGCATTGGAAAAATACCTCGGCGCTCCTAATATTTCGCCACGTTCTCGTTTTGGTTTTTTGCCTCTGGCCTCGTCGTCGTCGT
Source organism: Kradibia gibbosae (assembly GCA_018907135.1). Lineage (NCBI taxonomy): Eukaryota > Metazoa > Arthropoda > Insecta > Hymenoptera > Agaonidae > Kradibia > Kradibia gibbosae. The sequence continues at coordinate 1,857,871 of JACCHX010000001.1, read as the reverse complement.
CGTCGTCGTCTTCCACGTCGTCCCCCGCCCCCCCGGCGGCGGAAGGGCTCGACTGCCGCCCCTCGCGATCTCCCTCGCTTCCCTTGGCCGTTGACCTTCCGAGGGACCGGCCTAGCCCAAGGGGGGGGGGAACCCGGTCGACCGGTACCTACGTCAACGGCCGTCGATCCGAATCCGCGGGCCGCGCTCGCAGACGCCGTCGCCGGCGCCATCGTCGTATCCGATGGCTTTGGCCGCTGGGCCGGAATCCTCGAGCCCTTTTGCCGATCGGCGCGAGCCTCGTTCCGCGCGCGTCTCTCCCCCCTCCCCCCCTTGTTATTCGTTTTTCCTCCTCGCCGATCGACGGTCGATCCGCCGATGCTCCCTTCGGGGCCCTTTTGCACCGGCTCGGCGTTGAGCGGCGAGCCCCGCTTTCGGCCGAGCTTGCGCCTGGAGAGAGAGAGAGAGAGGAGCTTTACGATTGTTTTATTTATCGCGCGAGCTGCGCCCAATGGAGAAATGCGAAATTTCTCGATTTAACCGTCAAGCTAATCGAGATACCGAACGCCCTCGAGGCTCTCCTTTGGACGCCGTTTCGCGCCGAGCGGGCAATTCTTACGCCGACCAAGAATATTCGGCTTGCTAACGTAAATAATACCTAGGGGCAAAGCCAGGGTCTTATTGTTTAAATTAATATCGATGAAATGGATACAACTTTAGGGATTTGTATTACCGAGAGGTAAAATCCCCTTTGCTCGAGACTCGTGACGCCTTCTTCTTCTTTTTTTTTTTCTTTTTTTTCTTTTTTTTCTTTTTTTTCTTTCTTTTTCTTTTTCTCAATAGTAAAGTATATTTTAAGAAGAAAATCGTATACCACCAGTCTTGAGCGTCATTGACATTTTGAAAAGCGCAGTCTCGTATTTCACCGCGATCCTACCGCTTCTTCCTACGGCAATGAAAATAATTAATATTTGAATAATAATATTCCAATTATTGATACGCGTAATTATTAATATTTCGAGCGCTCTTTTTTTTTTTTTTTTGTCAAATAAATTCCCGCGAATTCGATACGGCACCGGGCGCCGAGGATATTTCGCTTCGTCACTGGCTAAGCTGCGCCTCCCATTGAGACACAGTAGTGACGTGCTTATTTATTGGCGTGATCAACGGCGTGAGGGTAATTAACGGGGGGAAAAATTATGATAATAACTTGCATCGGTAAATAAGCCGCCGACCTCGGAAGATCTTACCTTGTCCTAATAATTTTCTTTGCCGACTCTCCTTAGCCTGCCGATTCTGGCCGCGTTTTGAGCTTGCGATCCGCTCTTTAACCCAGGCAGCAAAGAAACAAACATTTTCTCCCAGGTGATCCCTAGGTAAATACCATTGGTCGTATTCGATCGCGATTTCATAAATATTGCTCGCACATCGGTCGTTATTTATAACGCTTCGTAACAAACAAAGAAATAAGGAACTTCGTGGCTAATTATTGAATGCGGCTTTGCGACGAATGCCAAATGGCAAAGATCATTTTTTTTCTTTTCTTTTTTTTTTTGCTTTTTTTTCAATCGGAGCAGCGCTGCGTCGAGCCCAAGGGATACGCGCAACACAAAAGCGCATTTATTTATTGAAAAGGTGCCGGCTGAGTCCGCCACGGGAGCGGAGCAAACATTTTAATAAAGTTTCAATAATGTTGCGCGGGCGATATTGAGCGACCCCCATAAAGTTAATAGAACAGCCGCTAAAAATAGAATAAAACAAAATATGCAGTCGTATTATTTACCGAGCATTTAATCCCGCGGGAGGAAAATTATGATGTTATAGCGTAGGCGAGGCAAATATGAATTTTGCAATTAAAACGTTTTGAGCGTGTTTTGGGACGTAAAATGTAATATTATTATAAGATTTTTCACATTTCGTCATAAGCTGGTATTAATAGCCTTCCGACTTCAAAATGCTCGCTTTAAAACCTTTCTTCAATTGCGAAACTGAAGAAATGGTTTCACGTGATATTAGAAATTCGGTATTAAAATTAGATGTCTCATTTGAATAAAAATAAAGTAATAACCTTATTGTTGTTTTTTTTTTTTTTTTTCTTAACCCTCGTAACAACTATAAATATAACATCAAATGATTGGAGTTTAAATATGATGAAATATTATCGTTTTTAAAAACCACTTTTTTGACTTTTTTTTTTATTTTGGGCGTATTTTTGTATTTTTATAATTTTTTTATTGAATAATCTCTATTATTATTTAATATGTGACACCGTTATAATGCGTAATACATATTTACATGCATATATATATAAATGTGTGTGTGTGTGTGTGTGTGTGCGCGCGCGCGCGCGTATATATATATATAAAGAAACATATTTATACACGAGAGGCCCTATTTTAATAACAACGGAACAGGCTGAACGGTAAATTTAGCATGGATATTTCTATTTGAAAATGTTTTATTTAGGAAATTTTTATTCGTCTAAGCGACATCAATCTGAACAAAAATAAAACTTATGTATTTATGTTTAAAGTAGGTGTATATTTTCCCCCACCGCCCCTCCCGATGCAATTTTCACACGTAAAATTAATTGCAATAAACAGTCGTCAAGTACAAGCGCTTGCAGTTGCAATCGAAAGTCTCTTATTTATGTTAATCGATTAATACGCGTTGCAATAATTAACGCCTGCTCGCAATAATAAAGTCGAGCGCAGTCGAGGAAGACGGTGAAAATTTATTCAAATTCAATATTGATAATAATGCCGTGCAAATGCTGGCAAATAAGTGAACTCGTTATTCATTCATATAAATTACATATTTCGCAATGTTGTATTTAAAAATGACAATAAGTCTCCGTAATTTGTACTTCATTGTATCTTCGATACCCATCGAGAAAAGGGTCGTTCATTTTTATGCATAAGAACTTGTACTTTATCCACAAAATTCTTAACGATAAATAATAATGCACAGGAAAAAACCACTGACGACAAATTTAAATGATAGACTAAATGTTTGTTTTTTTTTTATTAATAATGAAATTATACAATAATAATCATAATAATAATAGTAATAATAATAATAGTACGTAATTGATATAGAAGGAATGCCATGTTAGTACGTTTAAAAAACTTAAAGCATATTTATATATATATAATGAAAATTGACGACACAATTCTTTACAAAATATTTTAAGAAATACATAAAAAAAAAAATACGAGAACGAAAAGTGTTCTCGATACTATAATATATTTAAATTCGTAAAGTAATTGATATTGAGCATCTCAAAGTACAAAAATCGTATCAACAATATTTCATTGCCGCAAAATAGAATTCTCATAATCTTCGCACGGATAATTTCTATTAATATTTCCAAAACAACTGATCGAGTGGGAATTATTTTTCTTATGTTAGCCGAGCGGCTTTTATGATTAAACCAGCAAGAAAAATACGAGTAGAACTGAAAGCGGTAAGAATTTGCTCGGAAAGCTTCGGAACAAGTGAAACGATTATTTTAACAGGTAATCGGTTAGAAAATAAATACCGATCGAGTGATCCAAGCGAACTTTATAATTAATCTTCGAGTCGTGACGTTCGTTGAGCAAATTGAGCTTAATATCAATGACAATATCAGTAGGATTGTACGTTAAATAATAATAATAATAATATTGAGAAAGTGGAGGTCCCTTGGAATTAAAATCAATCGCTATGCGTTGTTAAATTTTCATTTATTTAAAATGTATAATAAACATTAATATCGTTATTATTAACGAGCGGATCGTTAATCGTTAAATGTCATATCGCTAGAGTGCGATCAAGTGCCAAGGCCACTTGCTTGAAAAAGGCGAATAGAAAATCTGGAATGTCCTCATCAATACTGATCGAACGCGAAACTGAGCTTTGCCAATGAGGAATTAATTTGCCCTTTAGCCGCAGGTGATTATTATAGAGTGAAAATGCGCGGCTTTTAATGGATTTAAAAAGAAAATAGAAGAAGAAGAAGGAGGAGAAGGTCCAAAAGCCATTTTGGCTTACCGAGGACTCGGGTAAGTTAGAAAACGGTCGAGCGGCGATACATCGAAATAAATATCGATCGAAACGGCCAATCGTTAAAATTTGTCGCTTCTAAATTTTATAATAGGGCTTTTGTCGAATAGCTCGCAAAGAACACGCGGATAAAAATAGTTTCGACGCCGCTCTCGCGCGCACATATACACAATATACGCACATAATATAAATATATATATATATATATAAATATGTGTATATATATATATATATATATACGTGTGTGGGTGTGCGTTTGAGTTTGCGCGTGTGCATGTGCGCGCGATTGCGAGCCCGCGTACGCAGTAAAAAAGCACGTGCAAGTTATATATATATATATATATATATATATATAAATATAAATATTGTTTTAAGTATTTATGCTGTTGCTGTTTGCTTTAGCTTGAAAAGGACTTGGTCTGGCAAGAGCTCTCTTTTTCGCTTAATCCAATTTTGTAATTAAATAGCGGGCCTGCGATAGATAACTGGAGCAGGATTAGTAGCTGGCGATGTCGGCGAAGGTCTGATCCATTTCCTCGGCGATTGCTTTGTACTTACTCCGTTCGTTTATCAGCTCGTCTGCAACGTAATCACAAAAGAAATTTGTCGTTAGGTCGGTGGTTATTTTGTTTTTAGCGCTTTTGTTTTTTTTTTTTTTTTTTTTTTTTTTTTTTTATCATTTTGTTATTATTTTTTTTTTTTAATTTTCTCCGTTTCGACAATTTCGCGAAAGCTGCCGAGAGCCTCGGCAGCGCCTCCTCGATTCGGCTCTTTTTAACGTTTGCAATTTATTTATTGTAATAATGATAATAATAGTAATAATAATAATAATAATGACGATGACGATAATAATGGGCTCTCGTATGGTGTGTATAAATTTCACGCGACGCAAGGGGCTTCGCCCAATGCGCGATAACGTCATTGCAAGTATCGTGAGCTTACGCGAAGGATAGCAGCACTACTGGCAATTGCACTGCCGATTAATTAATTTTCTAGTCTTGCGTAAAAAGACAGTGTCTATTGAGAACAGGATTTTTTTTTTTTTTTTTTTTTTTTTTTTTTGTATCAAAATTTCCTTAAAAACACAAAGCTTTAAGGCCGTTGGTAATACTTAACCACTGAACGAACTTTAGTTTTCCTCCTTCTTTAGCCAAATAAGCACTTCGAATATTTAACTGCCAAAGTGCCGAATTGGTTTTATCGCAACTATTGCTGTTGTTGTTGTTGTTGTTGTTGTTATTATTATTATTATTATTATTATTATTATAGGCCATTATTACGCGCTACTTTTGAAATTTAATAATGATTTTTAAGCTACGTCAAAAGCTCATCGATTGGTTTTTGCCATCGTTATGTGAAAAGCGAATACGATTGATAATTTTATTATATATATATTATTAGGTTAACAGGGTATTAAAATACTCGAGGTATCTCTCAACCGTTGTAAGACGCTAGCTATATATATAATTAACGTTACTTCCTGTCTTTCTAAACATGTCACGCATTCCAATACATTATACATCCATAATAATGATAATGTCATAGGTATATATTTTTTGCCTCTTTTTTATTAAAAATCGGAAAGGGGATTTCTTCCCAGTAACTGCAGGATTCATGGGCTACATGGGTTACGCAGTCGATCCAACGCATTATAAATATTGTCGACTTAAAAATCGTAGACTTGTAACGATACACTTTGATCGTACACTCCTACGCAGCGCGTCCAAAATTCCTTGATTGCATAATTTGCTTAACGCATTGTATACGTGTATACACACACATATATATATATATATAGATTCTACGGGTATATGCGCCCGTAGAGAGGAGAGCCGAGTAAAAGAGGGATGCGAAAAGGGGATGGACGGTCGGGCGAATCAAGCCACCACATACTTACAATATATATTATATTTTAATTACAATATTACAAGTGATAATAATAGTAATGGTAATAGCATTAATTATTATAATTACAGTGATAATTATAATGACAATAATAATAATAATAATAATAATAATAATAATAATGAAAAGTTGCCAAAAAAAAAAAAAAAGAACAGTACGCGGCTGTTGATCTGTCGCTCGAGAAGTCTTGCTGCTCTGGCTCCCTCGCCAACGACGCGGGCGCTTGATTTGTGATGCAGTTATTATCGTGCCTTCGTCTTCCATCCTCCAAATCTTGTCTCGGCTTTCTCAATTAAGCATAATTAATAATGATCTTGGACTTAGCCGACCAGCTCGGTGAAAGTGAGATCCAAATCGTCGCAGATGTATTTGTACTTCTCCTTCTCGTGCACGAGCTCGTCTGCAAACAATTACGTACGTATTTCTCTCGAGCCTCTACCAAGCCGGCAATTGCCGCGGTGTGGCTTTCGATGTTATCCCTCCCTCACCCCGCCCCCCAACCACCAACCCGATCCGTCTATCGTTCATCCTTACACCTCCTCCTCTGTCCGCGCGTCGGGCTTGGCCTCGCAATCGATTAGCCAATCGCTACCGTTTTCTCCAATGCAAAAAAATGCTTCCGGCTCGCTGTCCGCCCTTAAGAATTTCGCGCAATTCTACAGCCCCTTATTATCAAAGTCCATTTTCCATCGATTGACAGAGGGTCGATCGACTTGTGTTTAAAGAAGAAGAAGAAGAAGTTCTTTCCTCGAGGGAAGGTCGCGAATTTATTGCTCCTCGATCTTATCGTTGGGCTAACGATCGAGCAGTGCCCGCACCGAGAGCCGGAGAGTATTTAAGCAGCTGCCCCGCCCGGCCCCGCCCCGGCAAGAGCCCCTCGATCCGACCGGTGAAAATATCGTATCGGACAGCAACGAGGCTGGTTCGAAACTTTGCGCGTGGCGCGCGCCCCCGGCAATGCCAGAGAGGCGCGCATTCGACAGGTAGGAGGCGCCGATCGATAACGATTGGCGGCTTTTTGGGTACGCGCCCGGGGAGCTTTGGCCACCGAGGGATAAACTTATTATGTAATCTGTAAATGATTGGTTGCACTTACTGATGTTAGAAAGGTAACAGCGAAGCAAAAAGTATAGAAGCGTTAAACTTATAAGCGTTAGTTATAGCTAGTGAGAATATATTTTTAAACGCCGTAGAGCTCAAAAAATGCATTGTCCAGGCCGTCGCCGACTTCCTTGTATTTCTCTTTCTCCGCTACCATTTCATCTGCAAGCAATTGTAAATTTATAATTCAGAGCAGTCAATGTGTTGTTGTTGTTTTCTTTTCTTTTCTTTTCTTTTTTTTTCACCAAGCGCTAAGCTAATTTAATCGAGTCAACGCATTGCACAATGGGTCGGTCATTGTATTACGGCAGGAGGGCAAATTCAACGGGTGCTTCTCTTATTTCTTTTGTATTTGGATCTACCGAAGCGCGTAACGGCAATGACAAATTGAGCTTAAATTTGGAATTACAAATTTAAATTTAACCCTCTTGCCCGTTTGCTTATCGCAAGAGAAGCGATCGATTCTAAGTCAGGGAACACAAAAACACAAGTGCAAACTCGCGATGCGTGATCCAAAATTTAATATTCTGTTCGCGGAGGATGAATTTTTTCAATGTCACTACAATGTTCTCAAACCCATTTCTCATAACTCTACTGTTTATTAATAATAAAGCTCTACGTGTAAGCTCAGCGTTTAAGATAAGAACAATTTTTACTTACCTGTCAATGGTAAAACGCAAAACAAAAAAAAAAAACAACTATATTTCGTAGCTCCACAAGTTTAATCGTACGTCGTCCATTTGATTATTATTATTATTGTTGTTGTTGCTTGCTGTTCTTGTTATTGTTTTATCGTTAGCAAAACGGCAATCGTTACACGAACAATTGATTATCATATTGTTAATAGACGCATTGTACATGGATTAATTTAAACGGGGGGTATTATTAGTATTGGAATTTAGTCGTCAAAATTAAGCCTAGTGTTAATAAATGAAATAAAAATAAAAAACACACTTCAAAATCAAAATATATATTATAAACATATTTATAATAATAGAAATTTATATAATTAATATTACAATATTAGTGTTATTATCATTACAGTCATTTGTCTTTTATTAAGTAAATTAATAAACTAAACAATATATTTTGGGTCGTTTTTTCGTAGGACTCATTGCATTTGATTTCATTATCCAAGTGAATTTAAACAAAGAGGAGGAAAGAGAAAAAAATAATAAAAAAAAAAAAAAAAAAATAATAATAACGATTAAAAGTGTAAAGGCTCGAGATAAATTTCATTGTACGGCTTCGATGATATTATCTACTCGCATACTTTCATAATCCATAGTTTAAAAGAAGCTTTTACGTGCAACCGGCTAAAGAGTATTGCACGTCTTTTTTTAATTTACGAGGAAAACAAGATACGGGCATTAGCTTAAGCCGAGAGAAAATGTCGTTAAATAAAATTATTCGTTATCGAGTTGCCGAATGCGGTACCCAATTTTGCTCTCTAACGCGTTGACCACCAATTCATTGATCGCTTAGGGACCAAAATTTTTTCCTTTCTTTTCTTTTGGATCGCAAGCACTAAAAGGGGTATTGTTCCATAAAAATAAATGATAAAATTACCGGTCACGAGGTCCCAATTCATCTTCGATTACGCTACAAAATTTTTGCTTAAAGGCGTTAAAAAAAAATAATCGCTCTTTATTAAAAACATATATATATATATATATATATATATATAATTCATTTATAGCTTTAACAGTCGCTCGCTCGGACCAAAATTCTGGAATGCAAAATAAAAATGCAAAGTGGGTTCAATGTTAGCCTTAAAAAGCTTGATTACGTTAATGTTAACCTCACCGAAGAAATTCGTAAATTTTATAAACCTCAAATTCATCCTTCATTACGAGTCTACCTTAAGTTTAAATTAATTGCGTATACTCGAGAAACTTATGCGTGAATTATTATTATTTTATTTTGTTTTCTTCTCTCTTTATTACTTTCACTGCGCTTATTTAAAAACAAAAAAAAAAAAAAAAAAAAAAAAAAAAAAAAATAAAATAAAATAAAATAAAATAAATCCCCTGTCAAAATAAATACAAGTCTCTATGAATAAAAAAAATTGTTCATTCTCGTAGTTACGTTGGATTATTTTTGGGAATTCAAGATTTTAGTACTATTCTATCAATAGTTAGTACAATTCAAAGCACTCGTTTTAATTATTGCATACTTCGTCTTCTTTCTTACTTTCTTTTTTTTATATTTTGTTTTGTTTTTGATATATAATAATAAAAATAATAATAATAATAATAATAATAATAATAATAATATACCTCATTTTCGTTTGTTTTTTTTTTTTCATTTCGTGATAAAAAAAAAAAAATCTGTTAAGTAGAACTGTATAACGCGATTAAATTTTTTTTTCTTCTTATCATCTTTATCATTATTATTAATTCTCTCCGTAATACCCTAAATAAACTAAAGCTGTTTTGAAAACCGTAACGAAACGCCATTATTTGCAATTGCTGGGTCAATGTGTTCGATGCGCGTGGGAATGTTTGTTATTATTAATCTTGCTGTTAACGGGCGATTATTTACGAAAATTTATCAATTGTCTCCGATTATCGTTCAATTATCTCCTCCTCCCCCCCCCCTTCCCACTTCGTATTCTCGCTTCGCCTCCTCCTCGTCGCTCGCAATGCAACTCTCGTCTTTTCTAGATCGCAAAAGGAGTAAGTGGGGGCCGCCCATTGACTAAGACTGAAAAAAAAAAGACCGCAGGGCCTCTTCGTATCGTTTCGCATGCTCCGTATTTTGTTTGGATATTTTTTGCTTTTTTTTTTTTTTTGCTTTGCTTTGTTTGTTTGTTTGTGTTGTGTGTTCTGTTCTGTTATGTTTCGTTTCGCTTGCACCACAATATAAACAACAGCAACGACATTTGGAAGCGTCTTTTACATATTCTGGATGTCATGCAGCGTTGCCTCCATCTCGTCTTGCAGCATTTTGTTTTTTTCTCTCTCGGCGACAAGGTCTTCTGTAAAGATCACTGGTTAAGGTCACTCGGGCAAAAAAAAAAAAAAAAAAAAAAAAAAAAAAAAAAAAAAAAAAAAAAAAAAAAAAAAAAACGAAGAGCAGTTAACAAGTAAAAGTGAAAACAACAACGAAAAGTAAACGTAATTTAAAAACCAGTTAAAAAAAAAAAAAAAAAAAAGAAAGCGTAAATTAACGTGCGCCAGGGGGGTGTTAATAGTTAAGATCCTCAGGCTGATCGATATCTCAATACATGGATTATCCAAGCGGGCCTAAAGAAGTCCTTGGCCTCGGTAGGCGTCTATAGTAGGAGGGGTGGCCGAAATTGAGTTTCCCTATCCTTATTAAAATAAAAAAAAAAAAAAAAAATCAAACCTCGTACGCTACACAAGCCTATGCTCAACGTAACTGTTAACGGCCAAGTACTTTTTTAACCCCGATGTCCTTCCCTTCTCTACGGTGTCTCTCCGTTGCGATCGCTCGGTCCAACTCTCCTCCCTGGTTCCTAGTGTAACTTTCCCCTGCCAACTCGCGACTCGGGCGCAAAAGAAGCCGCGATGGAGGATACGCCGCCGCCGCCCCCGGGGCTCGCTTGTAACGGCTCTCTTCCCTTTGGGTGCCGCCGCCGGCAGCAGCTCGACGATCCCAGGGCCGATGATCGACGCTCGACGACGCCACATCGATGATCGCGCGACTCGCCATCGGCGGCGGACGAGCCCCGGCCCTTAGCCAGGCGAGCATCCACGGGTGGGCTGGCTGGCTCTCTCTCCATCCCGGTGAGGACGACCGAATCGAGGCTCGAGTACCCTCGGGTCGGTAAGGTCGCATTTGTCTGCTCTCTTTTGCTCGGCGTTCCTCCTCCTTCGTTTTCGCCCCTGTGTGGCCCCCTTCCATCCCGCCAACCCCCCCACGAGCTTTCTCCCGAGCCCCGATTTTACGCCAAAAGTCCTCCCCCTCTCTCTGTCCTCGATGCGACGATCGCTATTGTTCGTGCCGAGCCTTGCTTCGGCTCGGCCAACCGCTAATATATTAATACTCTCGATACAATGAATACACACCTTCGAGCCTGTCGACTTCCTTCTGGAGCTTCTGCACGGATCTCTCGGCGAATTCGGCGCGGGCCTCGGCCTGAAAGCACAGGATTACGTGTAGTCGAGCCGTCGCCGGTACAATTGCCGGTTAGGATTAATTTCAAACGAAAGCTGGTCATTCAGGGGCGAGGGGGTTAAATTAAGGGGCGATTGGTTTGTTTTTTTTTTTTTTTTTTGGTTAATTCAGCACAATTCAAAATCAAAAGCTACCACACGCCCGTACTTTGGTTATTACTACTTTTGGTCGTTCGTAATCTTCATCGTTTGGGGGTTTTGCTTTGGTCGCAGCGGTTGCCGGGCGATAATTAAATCGCCCGCTCGCGAGACATGCACGCGCTTTGCTGTGTTATTTGGGAATGACTTTTTCACAAGGGCGTTGCGTTTTTGGACGCACGCTTGGATGCTTGGTTGCTCGCTCGTAGTCGAAGGCGCATTCGCGCATTGGCTGGACGATGCTCGATTGAACACGGGCGGGCACACCACACGCTCGCAAAAGCACAATTCGTACACACTGACTTACAAATTACCGACATCGGCCGCATCCGTTATGCCATCCTTATCTCAAGGTTGATCCGCCCCATCGATTGGTTCGAAATGCACGTGACTATTATTTGTGCGTGGAGCACGTGCATGTTGTAATGCAGCGGCAATCGTTAAAAAGTAATATAAATAATTTTCCATACGCGATCGTTGAACGATGGCTTTGCACGGATTGTACGTATATGTACATTAAGATACACGACAATTCTTATAAGCGTTGGTAAATATTTAAAATTATTACGACCGGGGAACAAGATATAATTACCACGTTTCAATGTTTTGCCAAATTGATTTTAAAATAACGAGGAGCGGGGGGGTGGGGGCTTTGAAAAAAAAAAACGGATATTTATCACAATTGCATTTGAAGAGCAAAATGCTTTCTCATTCTTAACATGAGATGGCAAACTCTTGGGGGGGGGGGCGGAATAAAGTGCACGCGATAAAAGCAAAAAAATTAAAGAAGAGGCACTTTTAACGATTATTTATCAACGCGGCGTCGAAAGGGCCATGTGAACTTTTGTACCGGTTATTGTTTTTGTAAGACCGGTGGCCGTTATTGGTTTTCCGAGCCGAGCCACGCGTAATCCGTACGCGTGACTGCAGCACTGCATTCGAATACAAGTGTAGTAAAAAAGAGAGAGAGAGAGAAAAAAAAAAAAAAAAAAATTCTTAATAATTCAAGGATCAAGTAATAAAAAAAAGTTACCTCTTTCAGTTGACTGTCCAGTATCTTAACTTGGCCTTCGAAGGACTCTTCCCTTTGCGTGGCCTAATTTATGCGGCAAGCGTAGCGACCGAACAATGAAACAACAACAAACATCTTGTTTAGTATAAGACACAGTCTCGGGAGGATTATCGTTAATGGGAGAGAGTTGCGAAAGGGGGCAATCGACGTGCAACTGTTATGTATTTAACGATGGAGCCCTCGACCGAGGATACGGACGCAGTCCCCGCTAGATTTCGAAGTCCTTGCTCTATGGGGGGTCGGGGGGAGGGGCATTGCGCGGTTTCTAGGACCGAGCACGTGCCCCCCCACCCCCCCCACACACACACGGGGCCAAGTTTTTTTCCCCACCGTGGATTCGACGTTAGCAGGACCATCGGTAGGAGGGAGAGCCTCTGTATCCTCGACCGAGCGCGGGGGTGTTAGTCTCGGCAAACGAGCTCGCCGCTCGCGCAAAGAGCAGGAGCTATCGAACAAGAAAACAAGAAAACAGGAAAGAAAAAAAAAAAAAACAAAAGGACAAAAATAAACTAGCGCAGGTCCTAGAAAGACGCGGCGTCTACCTCCTTTAGACGAGTCGTCAAGGTTTTAATTTGGTTCTTGTATTCCTCCTCTCGTTGGTTGGCCTGGTCACAAATACACATACGTATCAGCAACACACATTTAAATATATATATATATATGTATATGTATATATCATCATCATCGTCGTCGTCGTTGAAATCGATCGTTAATATCGCTCGCGGCGGTGTTTTATCGAATTTATCTTCGTCGCGCTATTGCTTCGGCAAGGGGTGCCGGGCGATAGAGGCCCGACCGACTCACCGGAGGAGCTGGACTCGTCGCCGTTGTTCAGCACCGAGCGTTGCTCTTCCGGCCGATCGAGTACAATAGTCCCGCGGGCGAAGGAACTCTTCCCTGGCTTTGTCAACGAACCGCGGACGAGTTTGACCGACCAGCGAGGAATCGTCGCGAGGATCGTTACCGGGCACCTCGCGGCCAATTGGATCGTTGTATACCCGATGCCTTAGGAACGCGACACGCGTACGATGATACTTGCGCGCCCTTGGCTCGGCGGCTACTAATGATAAAAATTGATGAATCGTACCTTTTCCTCGGACACTTCGAGGGATTTAAGATTATTGCCAACGACGCGCAGCTCTTCCTCTAGCTCAACGATCTTCCTGCAAAAGAAGTAAATGAATTGTTTAATGGTAGTCGCGCGGAGGGACCGAGTTCTCGGGCGCGCGACTTGACTTTGCTAATCGATTTGTCCGCGGGCGCAACGGCAACGGCCCCAACGAAAGAAAGAAAGGGGGAAAAAAATTATTATGATGATAATAATAAAGCGGAGAAATTTCAATAGCAATTGTTGCACTTTTCTTTTGAATTCTAATCGATAGGCTTCGATAACGTTACGTTGCGCTCGATCGAGGAGCAAAGTCAAATTACGGGGCGATCGGTTAACGTGAAAACTTAGTGGGAGACGGAGACACTTGTGTGAGAGAGAGAGAGAGAGAGAGAGAGAGGAAGTAAGCCATTAAGTAAAATAGATTAGGAGAACAAAGCTAGCGGCGGTTCAACGAGAGTAAAGGCCAATGAAGGGGAAAGAAAATAATTGAGTGGCCAGTGCCGAAAGAGGAAAAGGGAAAAAAAGCAATTGACAAATAGTTAAGCAGCGAAGTGCAATAGCGACGTGCAAAGGGAGCATTGCGAGGTGTTTCAAGCAGCAGCAGCAGCAGCAGGAGCATGCGACAATCGTTAAAGTATCGTACGATCGAGTAGGGATTAGCGACGGGCACCGGGGAGACCAAAGAAGTTTAACGACGCTTCGTCGCTCGGCTCGGGAATCTCAGCCGAGTCTCCGAGGGACGAGAGGCCGTACGAGGAAACAATGGCCCCATTATCGAGCTAAGAGAGAGAGAGAGAGAGAGGGGAGAGAGAGAGAGAGAGAGAGAGCACTTTTAAAAAGCGTCATCGAACGAGGCAGAGCTTCGTCATTGAAAGGCGACTGGAATGAATCGAGGCAAAGTGGCCAGAGGCGCGAAATCCTCGTGGCTCCCTTGACGCCAGGAGCCTGGATCGGTCGGTAGGTCGATTCGCCGAGAGCAACCGATGGCCGTGCGAGCTCGTGAGAGAAAAAGAAAATGAAAAAAAAACAACGACCAGCGGACTCTCGTAGGCTCGCGAGCTTAGCGAGGCAATGGAGCTTTGCGTCCTCGGCGGCCCCTTTAGACGGGCCCGGAGTGGTATCCTCCTCCCAAGCGTCTCCCAATTGTCCTCGGTACTACTAGGCGGTAGTTGGCAGGTGTCAGGTGGCAGGGGTAATCACGACTCGGCGGACTTTGGCGACCGGGGGATAAGGGTGAGGGCGACCGTTAACGCCAATTAAAAACCAATGCCTCAACTTACGTCTCGGATTGATCTGCCTTCTCCTCGGCTCGTTCAAGATCCTGCTCCATCATGACTAGCTTTCGGGCGACCTGCGAGCAATTGCCAACACACAAACAAACAAATCATGCGAATTTCCAAACAAGCTCCAATGCAAAAATCCGATACGGGGACACGGAGGTGAGGGGTTGTTTTGTGGTTTGTCGGGGCTTTGGGGGGCAGGGGCAGGGGGTGATCGGGGTGGTCGCGAGGATCGGCGGTGTAAAGGGCAAATTAATAAGACCAGCTACGAGGAAAGAATATAAACAATTAAATAAACCAAATGCCGGCTCTGCCCTGCTCCTCCTCCTCCTCCTCCTCCCCGTCCTTGTGGCCTGCTTCGGCTTCGACTTCCACTGACGTCGCCTCTCTGCTGTTACAGCGCTTTATTTTATTTATTTATTTATTATTTTTTTTTTTTTTTTTTTTTGTTTTTTTTTTTCACCAGCTCGTACTCGAGAATGAAACACTGACTTTGATCGATTCGTCATTACTTTTCTTTACCTTCCGGGAGTCACGTTCACCGTGTAATCAACGATACGTGTATTTTAACTTTAACCAGCAGAAGGGCTGAGATATAGAGATATAGAGATATAGAGATATAGAGATAGAGAGAGAGAGAGAGAAAAGAAAACTTCTTCGCGAAGAATTCTAATGGGAAATCCATTATCCTCCGCAGAGGTTAACCTACGGATTCCCATTGACGGGTAAGGCTCGAATATTCGGCCAAGCAGTCAACGAGGCCAGTAAGGATGGCTTAATGGCTAATCGAGGCTTAAAGAAAATAACGAGGAGAGGAAAATTAATTGGTCGACCATTATGCGCACGATAATAACAATAATAACAATGGCAACACAAACAATATTAATAACAGCGGTGGCTAATAAGAGGAGTATTTACAGGCGTAGGGAAGCACACATTTAACAAAATCGGTTATTCGTTCGAGAAGCGGGTGACGTGAGGGGTGCATAACTAAACGCATCGTCGTGGGGCTTGCGAGGCGTGCGACTTTTTATAAAGGATAAACAACGATAACGATAACAATATTAATAATAATAATAATTCCCTGCCGCTGGAGCACAGAGCCAAGATACGCAGGCGCACAAAGTGAGATAAGAATAAAAGAACAAGGGACAAAAAAACAAAGGATAGAGAGAGAGAGAGAGAGAGAGAGAGAGAGAGAGAAACTGCCGATTAAACAAAAGTAGCGAATGTGCTTACGATTCGCCAGCCTCGGCGCGCTCCTCGGCTCGTTCCAAATCAGCTTCGACCATGGCCAATTTACGGGCAACCTACATTAAGGACATAAACATCATCACCATTACCGACACATTATTGTCAACCTGCTCTCCCACGTCAATCAGCACTCGATATGTGTGTGTTAATTGCCCCCAACCCCTCTCCCAACTAGTCATCGGCTGCAACTGCCGATCGCGACTGGAGGCTCTAGAGACGCGAACGAGGCGATTTCGGCGACGGCGAGACCCGCGCGCCCGATTAGCCCCCGGGGGGCGACTTCTAACCCCCCCCCCAACTTTTCAGTTTTGGCAGCCAAGGTTACACACGCTCTTATGGTCCCGCTCGATAGGCGCGAGCCCCCCCCCCCACACACGTTTCTCCATCTGTAAAGAAATCGACCCGCGCTGTACGAGAAGAAATCCTTCGCGATTGCGAAAAGCAAAGAGAGAAAGAAAAAAAACAAGGCACCTTGGCGCATTTGAAACAAGCGTCGACGAGAAATCCACCACCGAACTTGGCCCGGGGGCCAATCGCCTCATCGGCTCGCGACGCTCAAATCCGCGAACATCGTCGTGAGCGCTCGGTCGATGCCGCCGAGTCGACCCGCTACCGATTCCCGTTCGGATTATTAGTCACGGCCTCGTAACCTTTATTGGCATTGTTAGCTTGCGTAACGCTCGATCGATTCTCATCATCGGTGCGGCTGGAGGGCGTTTGCGCTCCTCTTGCCGCCCGTGGATTAGCGAACCTCCGAGACCGTGGAAAATTCATCCGGCTCCGGAAACCCCGTGGCTTAAGATCCAAGAAATTCGAACAACGCTCGCGATCTTTCGATTATCGATTTATCGCACCTCGTCCCCGTTGCACCGGTCGGCATTATAACCATATTATTCTCAACTCAAAGTTGCGCTCGTCCGTTAACGTTGCGACAAGCCTTTTCTCGTTGCTCGAGTTACAGCTATTAAGATTAAGCTCCAAAAACAAAAAACAAAAAACAAAAAAAAAACAGTACAAATTTATATATATATATATATATATATATATAGATTGTACGTAATTCTTAATGTTATTCGTGTTATGCAAATTCTCGGGCGTACAAAATTGTGTTAGTGCTCACTACCGCAATCGTCAAAAAAAAAAAAAAAATAAATAAATAAATAAATCAAAGTAAGAAAAAAAAACACACATTAACGACGATCGTAAAGTAAATCATCATACGTGATGTTTCCGTCTCGGAAATCACCATCGACCTCTGAAATCATCGGTTATTTTTTCATCGGATGTAACTCGTTAGAGAAACGTGTCGAAACGTGTTATCGATAGTAATAGACTATCAGCTAATTATTTATCTGCGCGAGGAGAATTATTTTTGTTATTACGTGAAAATTCGTTAATATCATTAACGAGCCACTCGGAACGATCAAAGCTCAGTCTATTATTACTTATACACGCAAACACAGCACAACAAATATAAATCATAGTTAATGTAACAATTAGATTATTAGTTGTCAAATCGACGGGATCGTCGCCGAATTTGTCGTCGTGAATCCTTAAGCGGTTTCTTCCCCTCTCGTTGCCGCAACGACCCTCCCCCCCCCCCGCCCACCCCGCCTAGGCATCGGTAGCAGCAACTCGAAACCTTTCCCGCGATGCTTCTGTTGTTGCAATTTAACCCAAGAGGCTCATCGACGGACGACAGGTCCAACTTTCCCATTCCCATGCTTTGACTTTCAATTGGGAGTACCGAGTTTAGCCAAAAAGGCAGGGCGGCTCCCCTCCTCCTCCTTTGCTTCGGAATAGTTCGCGACCGCGTCGCAATGAACGAGTCGGTTATTTTAACAATAATTACCGAACCCATTTTTCAATGCGATAACTCTGCGCACGATCCGTTACGTGCCGTTTTGGCTCTTTTGCTTTTTTCGCGGTCCAAACGAGGGGGGGGGAGAAAAAAACAATTGGAAGAGGTTAAGGCTTAAAAATTACCGACGACAAATTAACGATTCACGTGCACCACACATTATTAACGCCGTTAGGATGTTTGGCTCTCGTGTGTACTTCCTCATAATCTCGCGTGCCAGTCGTACGGGAATTTCATTGATGAAATTGGTACGTGACCTCGCACGACCGATTATGAAATCGAGGAAGGCTCTTATTTATTCCTTTCCTTATTTTTTTATTTTTTTTTTTTTTTTTCCAAGAAATCCAAATCACTCGAATATCCAACTCCCGTTCGTTCCTTTATATTTTTCCACTCGCCACTGCCTTAACGAAGCCTTAAAAGCGCACGCGAGAAACTCGAGACGTTGTCTCGTTTCGAGAAGAAGAAGAAGAATAAGAGGAAAAAAAAAAGAAAAAGAAAAAAAAAAAACTAATAATAATGATGATAAGAAAAAAAAAAAAAATAAAATAAAGACCGCTTTCAATGCTTTACGAAAAGTGTCGCTTCTCTCTTAGCTCATTCACAATCGTCAAATCTACATAAATACCAAAGGTGGCTTGCCTTTCTTTTCTTGGGCCCATCCGATCAATCGACGATCGATTTTTAACTGCGGCTGCACGCGGTGTCGAGCTCGACTCGACGACTCTCTAAGGCCGGGACATTTTAACATTGCGACGGGCGCTCGGAATCTTTTCGTTTTTGCTCGCGCACATTTTTAACAACAACAACAAAAAAACAGCAGCAGCAGCATCCGCAGCAGCAGCATCAGTCAACAACAACAACAACAACAACAACAAAAACAGTAATAATTCGGCATTCTTCTCATCACCGATCGCGAATTTAATATCGGCGAGAGTGTTTCGTCATTGTTTATTTTCTGCTCTCTTTTTCCTCCCCACGGCAGTTTGCAGTTTATTATTAAAATTAAAATACACTTAAACGAGTACCGGATAAAATCTGGACGATAAAAACTCTCAAAAACCAGTAGAGCACCATTTAGTTTCGTCTTAGGACTCAATGGATCACGCGTTTTAATCTAGGTCAGCCCGCCCTCATTTTCACCCCGCGACATTCGCCCAATATAGCACCATGTAAAGAGTAGGCAGCGATCCATAATAGTCAGTTCGTTTAACGCTTAACGCAAACGAAGAGAGGGAACCGGGGGTGAAGGTTAAAAAAAAAAAAATCACATTGGCCCGTGTACGCGTATTTTTTACTCCGCTCTCCTCCCTCCCCCTCCTCCTGATCCACGGCGCCAACCACTCGCGCGATCCTCGCCCGGCGCACGGCACGCATCCGCGCGCACGATGCGTAAGCGCGAGGCGCTACCGATCGGACGGAGAACGGAGAAGAGACCGAAGAGAGGAAGAAACAAAAAAAAACAAAAAAACAAAAAAAAACAAAAAAAAGGAATAAAGAAAGGCAGTCGGCGATGATGCGAGACTATGCGAACCCGGCGAGGAGAGAACGGAAAGGGGCCCGCCGCCGGAGAGGCGCTGCTCGCGGTGATCCTCTCTCGCTGCTGCCCGGCTCGCCATCGGCAACCGGGGGCTGAACGAATGAACACAACCGCGTTGGATATCACTATTGTATCAACGTTACCAACCCCACCAACCCCCCACCCCCCCTCAATAAACAAAATAACCAGCAGCAGTTTTAAATCTAATTATTTCGTTAGGCACTTTTTTCATTTTGCGACACATCTCGTGTTTCTCGTTGGTTGGTTGGTTGGTTGTTGTTCGTATGTTTATATATATATTTTTTTTTTTTTTTTTTTTTTTGTTTTCAATTTTTACTCTCGATACTTTCTTCCCATCCTTTTCCTTAACTATCTCTCGTTACTTTGTATTAACGGCTAAGAACCATCATTGTTATTATCATTCTCTATCACAACACCACAAGCAACAGCGTCAACGGCAGCCTCCGAGGGTTCGCAAACCTCATCGTATTTCTTGTCAGCCTCTTCGGCGAGGAAGCGCGCCTCCTTCAACTGGTTTTCCAGGGCGTCCATGCGCTCCTCGTCGGCCAAGCTGCGGTTCTCAAGGATCTTCCGGGCGCTTAATACGATAGAATACAACGATTAATAATGCGTAGATCAGATGTGTTGTTTACAAATTCAATTTTTCAATTCAATCATGCTCTGCTCTGCTCGGCTCGACTCAGCTCTGCTCTCGGCTACGACGTCGAGGGGCTCCTCTCCAACCTAATCCTGTTCTCGGGGCGGGGGGTGGGGGGAGGTAGGTGTTCGATGCCCTCGGCGCTTATATATTACGCGCTTACCCAACGATTCGCCGAGAATCCAGGAGAGGATTGCCTGCCCCCCTTCGATTAAAAAGACGATTGGATGCTTCGAGGCCAACGATTAATCGGCATTGGTGGGCCCCGCTGCTATCGGGGGGCCCTCGAGCCTCCGCTACTTCCGGGCGAATCGTTCGGTAGCGCGAGGGCATCGCTTTCGGTCTGGGCAATACGTTTCTATATACAGATGGGTGTTTGTCTTTTGGTGCGCGCGCGTGTGTGTGTGTGTGTGTGTGTGATGAGGGGGGGTTGTAAGTGATCGGGTGGGGGTGTGCGGGTGGCGTGTCAAACATCGTCTCTCTTTCGGCGATCTTCGTCGGTAACCCACCTCTTCGTATTTTTTGTCGGCCTCCTCGGCAATGAGCTTAGCTTGGGCCAATTGCTGCTCTAGTAACGCCACACGATCGTCTTCCATGTTTGTGCGGTTTTCGAGAGCCTTGCGTATCCTATAGTAATGTTTTTTCAAGAAAGTGATTTGTTGCTGTTGTTTGTTATTATTTTTTTTTATTTTTCTTCTTCTTCTTTTTTTATTTTACTTCCCGCCCCCCCCCGTTTCCGCGCGCTAAACACCTCTTCTCGTTACCTTCGTCGAAAGGTAACGCGCCCGCGCGCGGATGCATTATTTTTCGAAGCCGCGCGACGACGATATCGCGAGGAGCTTTGGAAATAGTGGCGCGCGCTCTTTTAAGGCGGATAAGTGCACGGCGCCGATGCTTCGTTGGTAAGATGATCCGAGGATTTTCGAAGATCGATCGCGGAGCTTTTGAGTATTTTTTTTTTTTTTTTTTTTTTTTTTTTCGTAAGTTTCTTTAACGGCGAGTAAGGGAATTTTGCGCGAAATCTGTCTCGCGGTAAAGGCGCGATGATACCGCGAAGAGAGAAAAAAAAAAGAAGGATTTTCCGGGCTGCTAGAGGAATCTTAATAAATTTTTGTTTTTTTTTTTTTTTGTTTTTAATGAACGCGGCGCAAAATTTCACCCGATTCGCGAATTCTGATGACGAACAAACGATTTCTAAACGGAATGGAAATATATCTCGTCACGACAGCATTGGCGAAATCGATGACTGGCGTTATTATAATAACCGATAAGGATAAATGTAAGATCATTCTTATTTTATCGAATATTTTTATAGCGATATTTAAGCGAAATCGAATCAGTCGCATTATCGTTAAGAAATTCTCTGAAATTATAATCCGCGCGATAAGGAGCCTCGTATACAGAATCAATTGTAGTTTCGTTTATTTATCGACTCGTTGGTTGTTTATTGGCGCTCGATAAATCGGGCCGCGAATAAATAACAACGGCCCGATACAATGATCGGGCTGCGATTTTCCAAATGCCGAGGCTAAATAATCACGGCCAAGCGTATTAATGGTCCGTTCATGGAAATGAATCTGGCATTGCCGCGTTTAATAATAACGGCCGTCATTGGCCTGGAATTTTAACGCACGACGATTATACGACTCTCGATGTCTCAATTCGGTTATCGGTTGGCGTGCGTGCGTCAATCGGTAAATATCGAATAAAATAAGACTGGGGGGGAGAAAGGAAAAAAAAAGAGAGAAAAAAAAAAAAAAATGATAATCAAGACCAAGGCGAAACGATCCGTGATCTTCCACCTTCGTCGCCAAAGCACCTGTTGACCAATTGGTCAAAGCTACTTTCGCGGTCAATCGCCGATCCGAGAAAATCCTTCGGCTATGCGACTCTTAAACGGCAAGACGCGCCTGCGCCTAACGATTGCAACAACCCTATGTAGGTTGGCCTCTTTTTCCTTACCCGGCCCCTACCCTTATCGCGCAAAACCAATTCGATCGCTCGACGAGTTCCAAAAGGTAACCGACGCCGTTCCCAATTGCGCTCTCGCGGATTAACGCAATGGCGCCGCTTTAAGATCCTCGGCACCGAAAATTAGCGCCTCGAGCAAACGATAGTTACGCGCGAACAATACCGAAATAATGATTATCGCCGAAGCGCCATCGTTAAGATATATATATATATATATATGCGGCTTAGAAATCGGCCCGCTTAAGCTGCTCTCGTTCGCGCACGTTATTAGACATCGTGCGCACGCGTTTTCCTTTCGAGCTGGCCAATGATTGTTAGTTAACTTTGTCGAAGCTCCGATCGCTTTCCGTTCGTTGGAATTAAAAAAACAACTCGCAGCCGTCTTTTTTGCCCATCGATCCAAATGACGACGACGCGCTCACGGCGCACGTTTGAAATTTATCGCGGCGGATAATTTCAATAGAAGTAACCTTGTTTGAGAGTTGAAATAATTTCTCGCGCGCGGCGCGCCTCTTGGCTTTAGCGTCCACTTGTGCGCGTCTCCCCGTGATCGATAATAGAGGAAGGATTTTTTCGAATCGTCGAATTTAGGACAAAGCAAAAAAGAAAAACCCAAAACAAAACAAAAAAAAAAAAAAAAAAAAGAAAAGAAAAAAAGTGAGCTTCACCGTACGATTTTTTGCCTGGGACGATTTCACCCCTGGTACACTTAAAAACAAAGGCTGGCTATCGTTGCTCGTCTTAACGCTCGGGTGGGAAAGTAGCCGCGGAGCTAAATCAATAATTTCGATAAGGCACGCGGGCCGAATTAGTCGTGAAAATAAACGAGAAAGGTTCTCGACCGAAAGCTCTCGCTTGATGTTTGATTCGCGTCGATTCGTTAACTTTACTCAAAGGGGGCGCCCGTTCAAATACTGGACGCGCAACCAGCAGAGCTACCAAGCATTGTTATATCAACGTTGAGAGGAATGGACATTTAGTTGTATTTCTTGAATCGAAATCTTAGGTCGCGATCTGTGATGCCGGGATTAACGAGAGAGAGAGAGAAGTTTGATCGATCAGACTCCGTCCGGAATCCTATAGAATGCGCGCAAAAGACGCGCCGACGAGGGCGCGTAACTCGACGCACAGAGTTAGAAGAAAGTGTCTGCTCGCGTAGGAATGCATTTTTTTCCTCCCTCCCAAGTGCTCGATCCAGTGCCGAGCAGGAGAGAGAGAGAGAGAGAGAAATAACGAGAACAAGAGTCGACTCTCGCGGAGGCATTTCTCGCGGTCAGTGGAGCGTCCCCGAGGACACGGTGGCTCCCGTGCCGGTGCCGGGGATATCGCGCGCGCGCGCGCGGGGGGGGGGGCCGAAAGCGAGCCAACCAAAAAATCGTAGAGGTCGAGGTCGGCGCGCGACGGCGAGTCTTCGCCGCCGCCGCCCTCGTCGTCGGCGCAATCCTCCTCCGATCGTCCTTACCGTTCGCTCTCGTCGGCGGCCTGGGAGGCCTCGGCCAATTTGGCCGTGGCCGTCGCCAGCCGCTCCTCGGACCGCTCGAGATCTTCCTCCAGCAGCTGAATACGGCGGTTGAGGGCGGCGACCTCGGACTCGGCCTGCAACATTAGAAGGAGACCAATTTTATTACACGCACACAGAGGGGGGGGGGCCCCCGTGGAGTCGAGGGGAGTACACCACCAGTGTACGTTTTTACTTGCGAGCTGGCTTTTGAGTCCCGCTCGGCCGGGCCCCCCCCGCCCCACGTAGGAGGAGGGAGGGCGGCACGAATCCCGAGGGCTTCTCCTCGATCTTTCGGAGAGAGAGAGAGAAAGAGAGAGAGGAGACATTCGCCCTTCAAAGTACAGCAGCTCCCGATCTACGGATCTAGGACGCGCTCCTCCCGCGTATTTGTCGCGCGAGAGAGAAGGAGCGAAGTCGGCTAATTAGAAAATTAAGATGTCGAAGCACTCGCGTGCCCTTGGCTCGTCTCTTACTTCACTTCGATCGTCCTGTACATCGTTCGTCAGGGCGTATTATTTACAATGAGCGTGGCTCGTCGCTATCGATCGAGTGGCAAAGGATGCGAATAAAAAAAAAAAGGCTCTGGGTTCGTTGATCCCGAATAAGAATTTTAGGTACGCGTTAAGCTTAGCCGATACTCGGCGGCGACCCGCGCGCGATAAAAAGTTTCCGAGGTGATAGCGTTTAAAAAGGTGTGCGGATTGGTAAGCCCTGGCTCGATGTCGGTGTCATGTACATTAGCTGGGCAAACAATTGGTAATTGACCGGGCGCGCGGAGGCGCCTTGGATTCGTCATTTCGGAAATAAGCCCCGGCAGGTAAGCGATCGCGCGTTCATAAATCACGGGTCGAATCGTCGCTTGCGCCACCCCCCCCCCGGGCCCTCGATAGGACAAACAATGCCCATGGTTGCTCGGCGAATAAGACCCACCGACGACGATTGTGCGCGGCTTGCGAATATCGGGCAGGCCTAGTTGACCCTTCCTCCCTCCCACCCGGCCAACCGAGCCCTACACACCGACGTATAATTTGTCCAATGATTCCATAATCATTCGGAGGACCGATAATACAATGCCAAGCGTTCTCTCGAAAAGGGAGAATCGTCCAACGAACCCCCCCCCCTCCGCCTGTATGGGATATATCCCACTTTGCCAGCGGCCGTTTAATTTCTAAAAGCTCGGGCTTTTTCGCGCACCTCTGCCCTCGCTCCTCCGGCCCCACGAGCTGAAGAATTCGAACCAAGCGGGCCTTGTCCGGTCGAATCGAGGGCTTTTTAACCTCCTTCCAGGGCAATTTTAAGCCATCGCAATGCGTTACGTAAAAACTTGATCGTTCGGCCATTCGCTATTTGGTAATATCTCTTCTTCTTCGTCGTCCTTTTTTTTTTTTTGACTTGCTTGACACCGTAACGACTCGTTCGATGATGCAAACGACCGATTCGTCTTAAATCGTCGTTTAGATTTTTCTTTTTTCCTTTCTTCCACCAAAAATTATTGCACAATCTTATAAATAATTCATAGCCACCGGTTTGGCGATTGTATCGTCATCGTCGTCATCGTTAAGTGTATAAGTTAAAGCGGCAATCGGCTTATTATTTATTGTCCATCAGTAAGATAAGAGAGAGCCCCCGATTTAAGGAGATTAGTTTTTGAGCTTTTTTTTTTTTCTTTCTTCCAAACCCCCCTTCCCCCCAAGTAAACGAAATTCGCTCCCACGGATCGAAAAGGAAACCCCCTAATGTGCTGTAGTCTTAAGGTCGATCGATAATTAGAGGGACAATTTTTAATTGTTTATCATAGCGAGGGCGATTGTCATTCGGATGGATTTTCAATGATCCGAGCGTCTAAAAAAATGTCTTCCGAACGGAAAAATTAATTTCAAATTTCACTCGCTCGTGCTCGCTCGCTGCCGGCAGCCGATGGATAAATTGATATTTCAATAACAATAATAGCCAATCAGCGCTCGCCGGTTAGGCGAGCAAAGCAAAAGGCAAGAGAGCTTCGCGTGTTGATTGTTTAAAAAAAAAAAAAAAAAAAAAGGAGGCGAAAAAAATCCCACGCTCCTCTCTTGCAAGGGGGCAAATTGCAACGGTTGGGGGGGGGGGCCGGGGAGGAAGGCAAACACAATACCCCGATAACAAATGGAAAAGAGATAAATAACAATTTTGACCCTCCGACGCATTCGAATCATCGGCAAATTTCTCCCGGCCGAGCGACAAGCGAGGACGAAGTAAAAAAGTCCGCGGGGGACAGACGAGTTCCTTAAGCGAGCCGTAGATAGCGACAACGGCAACGGCATTCGCACAATTGGGCCGAAGCGGAGGTGGGCAGCGCTAAAGCATCGCGGGCCGCAATTTCGATTCGTCCGGAAGGATATCCAACGGCCTCCTCCTTGGCTTCCTTCCTCGTAAGAGCTCTCCGCGATAATTTTGCCCCGTCCGAGGTTTACGCGCTTTCCCCCGCCTATGATTGCTCCGTCGATTGAGCTCATTAGGTCGCGGTCTTACGCGCGCCATACAAAAAAAAAGGTACCGCGTTTATTGTTTTCGCAAGTGGAGCAGCGATAATAATGTAACTCGGTGGCTTCGAAATACAAAATTAATTACGCAATGAGGGATTCGTTTGAAAATCCTTTCCCATCTACGCGAGTGAATGTATTTGTTTTTAGTGTGCCTCGATGGTTTTCTCGGAATTAAATGTAAATTAGCATTTACATTGCGCTTAATAAACAATAGATTTTGTATCTGTATATTGCGCCCAAATGGCAATTATGTAATGACAATAATGTGTGTGTGTGTGTGTGTGCGCGCGCGCGTGTAATCAAAGGACGTCCGCTGCAATTAAAAATATACTTTTTGCAATCTTAAAAATGGACATATAAATATACAAATTTATGTTAAAATCTCATTCCGAAATTGTCAATAATCTAATTTTGTCGATAACCACGCATCCGCAAAAACGAATTACATAATCCATTGGCTTATTGGCGGAAAGTAAAAATAACGCAATTAAAATGTAGAGAATAAATTGATCTTATAACATATATATATATATATATTATGTATATAATTTTGGGAATTATCCAAAATATAAAGAAAGAAATGTACATAAAACAATCAAAATGAAAATTAACTTTCATAGATTGCAGCTACGGGTTAGTAATAATTGGTAGAAAAAAAAAAAAAAAAAAAAAAATTCCAAATTTATTCGAATGGGCTATTCGTTCTATTCAAAATTATTATTGATAATCCCAATGCCCGTGTGTTGAGCTTTCAAGTTGCGTAGTAGGCGAAATTATAATTTTATTAGCTTGTTTGAAAATAAGCAAAATTCCTTAATAATAAAACATTTTTAATATCTTTCACGAGAAGCATATCGATCGCTCGCTTGGCAAATAAAAAATTGCAAGCGTGCATTTTATATAAGTGCTCGAATTTATCATTTGATAAAATAAAATGGACTGCAGCAAAAATGCCGGAATGATAAGTTCTAAAAAAGGAAAATTGTATAAACATGGTAGCTTGCATAAAATGCGTTATAATATTGAAATCGTTACGTTTCAATTACTCATCGGCATATTAGAAGTCCAAAATAATAAATGCAATAATGGTTGCTCATCCGATACGGTCGGTCTATTTTTTTTTTTATCTTATTTTATTTCTATATATATATATATATATATTTTTTTTAATGAAATTGCAATACAAGTGCTTTTGAATGAATGTTTATTTTTATTCATATACGTGAATCAACTTCATTAGCGTGTGCTTGTATTCAAAACAGGAATATTAGAGGCGAAATACTGAAACAAGAATATAATGTATCGAGTAACCATATTTTTTAAATACATTTAATGCTGTATACACACCCACCCACTCGCACACGCGTATACCGTTGAATATTTGATTCATTAGTACACGTTGAAATCGGATGTCATAGAAATTTAACAAAATGCCCTTCCATCAAATCGGCAATTATAAATAATTGCGGGAAATGGAGGATTCCAATTTGGCAGTGCGTGTAAAATATGTTGTAGAAGGCAAAAAAAAAAAAAAAAAAAAAAAAAAAAAAAAAAAAAAATAAGTGATGTAACGTCTAGGCTCAAGATCTACCTCTAGACATGTACGTACATCATAAAATTAAAAGACTTGCGACAGGCGACAATCGATTACAATCGCTACCATCGTTACTCTACAGTGAAATTGCAAAAAGAAAAAAAAGAAAAAAAAAGAAGAAGAAAAAAGAAGGAAAAAAAAAATGGCCTCTTCGCCTGTCACAAGCAACATGCACTCTACGTTATTTTCCACAAATGTTAAAAATGAAGCCAATCGAATGCGCAGAGTCTGCAGCGTCAACGTGCTTTCCCCATAGTAAGTCCTTGCTCTTTCCATAAACGATGCTTACTCTTGACAGATCATTCGGCTCTGCTCTATTCCTCCTAGAAAGGAAGCCCGCACTCCGACGAGTGCTTTTGGTTTACAGGACAAGCTGCCCAACTTGCATAGCTGAACAGAAGAAGTACTCTTGGCAAGAAGTCTCACGCTAGTCTGCAGGTCAAGAAGTCAAGGATAAATTTCTTCCAGTTATCTTTGCTGATAATTTGTACGACACAAGGGTACCCAACCGATGTCAGATATAGCTTCGATCAGAGCGTGGGCTTATTTGGCACGTTAAATAATTGGCTACAAAGCATACACTATAATCGTTTTACAATAATGTAAGTATCCTAAGTCTTGCACGCAGTGCAAATCAAACTACGCATCGAATGGCATAAGGTGTGCGAGTCTCCCCTATTGTACAAATTGGAAATAAAACTCCATTGTGACAAATTGAGCTTCCCTAGTTATGTAAAGTGTCGACGATCAAATCTGAATTCAATGGAATGCACTCGGAGTGACCAGCAGTGCTTTGTAAAAAATACAAAGGCGTAGAGACAAAAAAGGCAGGAGCTCCGTTGTAATTATCAATCATGGATTTCGTTAAGATGGATGCTCGGTTGTACGAGCAAGCAAGCTACAATCTCTCCAACGATGCTCCTGCAATAAATGAAATGAAATGCAAAAGCAAGTACTCTCTCCCCTCCTCATGGCATTCAATTAATAAATTAAATTTGCACTTTTCACAATGAAATTACGGTAATTGCACTGGCCATTACGGGCACACTCGCTGCTCCAGGGCAGGTAGTATCTTTCAATAAATGTAACAGAGACAAAGGAGAGAGAGAGAGAGAGAGAGAGAGAGAGAGGTCGTGGCAACAATAATGAACAGTAAAGTGCCTCGCTTTTAAAAATACAACGACATTGCGAGGGTTGTTTCTAATACAATATTTGTATTCTGTTATCGCGGTGAGTCACCAGAAAGCTATACACGTCCATCTCTCGAGTGGATCATGTGCAATTTTAGTACAAACTTATCGAAGGAAGTGTAAAATAAATTAAACAAATGATGAAACGGGCATACGTAAGCTTACGCGCACGCGCATTTCATGTGTACACACAGGCATAAAGTGGGCGAGAGAGTTTAATGATTTTTAACAATCACGAGAGAGAGAGAGAGAGAGAGAGAGAGAGAGAGAGAGACGGAGTTTTGGGAGCAAAGCGAATAACTTTGCCATTAGTAACGGGACGTCTCTTAAAAAATAATGACGATAGCAGAGCGAGTTTCGTTGGGCTACATCGCGATACCGTACGACATGTACGGTGCGAATAGCCAATAGAGTAAAAGTCCCAACCGCACGCAGGCACGCACACACGCACGCACGGGCGGGCGGGCGCGCGCGCGTAGAAAAGGAAGCAGCAGGAGGGAAAAAGAGGGAAAGAAGGAAAGAAGGAAAGAAAGGAAAGGAAAAAAAAAAAACAATGATCCGGACGCGAGTATAAGAAATGGGAATGAGAAACGCGAGAGGGGCGAGCTCGGGGGGCCCAGCCGAGCAATCGGGGGCGGACAGTGAGTCAATCGAGGATGGAGCCGAGCGACGAGTCCCGGGGGACTCCGGGAGGCGCCGCCGGTGGATCCTCCCGGGCCGTGGGGCCCGGGGCGAGGACGACACCGCGGCGGCATCGGGGGGCAAGGCGATCGCGCGGCCATTTAAAGGCCACCGAGACCGCCGGCGTCGCCAGCGAGGCGCTCAACCCCGGGCCTTCGACCTTGAGGCGGAGCGGGGGCAGGGGCCCGGGCTCGGCCCTAGCGGGTGGGTGTGGGCGCGAGAGAGAGAGAGAGAGAGAGAGAGAGAAGGGCAGGAAAGAAGACTCACTTCCTCGCGCCGAAGCACCTCGAGCTGGAGCCGCTTGTGGTAATCGTCGCATTGGTCCTTGTACTTCTCCATCTCCTCCTTCGTCTGGCGCATCTTCTTCTTCAGCACGTCCAGGAGCGTGCCCTGCACTTGGCTCGACATCTTTTTCCGGTCGTCTGGCGCACGGTCGCACTCACGAGTACCTCCGTGTCCGGTCCTCGTGTCTCTCTCTCTCTCTCTCTCTCGTTCTCTCGTCGCACAGAGTCGCACACGCGCGCCCGCGCACCGACCGACGGGCCACGGAGTTATACACACACGCGCGCGCAGCAGCAGCAGCAGCAGCAGGCGGAGGGACGGGCTGCCGAGTGCTGCTGGTGGAGTAGGAGGAGGCAAGGGGCTGCTCGGACACTCGCCGGAAATCGCGAGGAGCCGTTAGGGAAGTCGGTTGAGCCGGTGGTGGTGCTCGACTCGGGCCCGGGTGGAGGAGGAGGAGTAGTAGTGGGACGCGGAGCCGCTCCTGGCCGCCGTCGCTCCGGTGCTCCTAGCGAGGGCGCAGCTCCTCCCGGACGAGGCCCGATCCTCGCGGACGGGCACCAGGGCTGCAGCAGCAGCAGCAGCGGAAAAGCTCCGGAGGCAGCTCCAGAGGCAGCTCTCGAGGAGAGAGGCTCCGCACTGTGGGAGAGGGCCGGCCGCTGAGGGTTCGCGCGCGTACGTTGGCTGGGCTCGGGCTCCGCGGCTGGCCGATCGACGAGCGTTTAAAATGGCCGAGAGTTGCGGCTCCTCGACGCGCGACGACCACGGGATGCGATGATGATGATGCTCGTCGCTCCTCGCGCGCCCATTTGCCTTTTTGTCCAGGCGCGCATGCGCGCCCCGCCGGGCCGCGAGCTGCCGCCCCCCGACCGACGTCCGAGCGAGCGGCCCGAGGGTCGGCCAAGGTGACAACACGAGCCGAGGCACGACGCGCCCGGCTCTCTCTATCTATCTCTCTCTCTCTCTCTCGCGTAGGTGTCGCCGACTTTCGAAAGCCGCCGTCCTGTCGAGCCTTTTCCGTGGCAGCCGCCGTTTACCATTTCGACGACGATCCTGCTCTACCTCTCCCTCTCCCTCCCGCCCTCCACGATCAGTCTAGCCGTTCGATCCTCGATGCTTATTTCTTATTGCGGGATGATCGCAACGTTCCAAGAGTTATCGTCTTCTCCCTATTCCGCTCCATTTCGTTGTATTATTAATAATGATATCTCACTACGATTGCCGCTCCGGGTAAAAATGCAATCCATTTGTCGCGGCCTCTGCGCAATCGCCTAAGCTCAATAATGATTCATCGCAGGGTTCGCTCAATCGTATTCTTCATTCCGACCGACTACTTGGTTCTGAAAAGTAAAAAAACCTACGCCCCCCATGCGATTATTTGCCCGCTTTTATTTTTCTCTCTTTGCTTTCATTTGGCCTGCAAATTCTATTCCATTGTATCAAAAAGAGGGAGCCTTCGCGGCAGAAAGCGCCTCGTCGTTACGGGTGTCAATTTCAATTTTCCACGCTGCACAATTCTCACTTCCCGGCGATCCATTTAATATCGGCTTTTAATGACAAAAATGATTTATTCTTGTTAAATTAAGCCGCTACGAGCTTACCATTGGTTTCATTGCAATAGCTTCGTTCTAAAAGCCTGAAAATGGCTCGTTCATCTTTTACCGCTCGCATTGTAGCGTTTGAGGCGGTTAATGGAAATTAATTTTTATTGAAATTATCAATGATTTAACGTAGCGATTGCTTCTTTTAAAACTACGATATTTGCGTATGGGACGGATAAACAAGAGCATTATTTTGTCCCGATGCTGATACAAGAGCAATAGGTCTCGTAACCTAACCTCGCCAAAATTAATTTCTTGTGAAAGATACATTTTCATGACAGGCCATCCGTGTAAACATTATATTACGTTTTCAGCGGGTAATTAATAATGAATGACATTCAACGTTGTACAATTATTACCAAAAGGCAAAAAGGCAATTACAATTTTTCTTACATTTGTTATAATTTCAAATTAAACCAAACGTATCTGTTTTAACTTAATTTTTTTCTTGTAGGACAACATCTTTAATTAGCTGCATTACAAAATTTACTTATCCTACCGTAAAATACCTAAGCTATACGGCATATTAAGAAATTTGTTCTAGCGTAACAAATAATTAACCGTAAGCATGTATGCTAATGGTTATTGAAGATTATTTGTAACAGAAGGCAGCTCTAAAACTTTTGATTTTCATCAAATTTATAACTTGAAACTGATAGCGGAACAAGATATTATACTAGCATAACAAAAACATATAGAATATGCATTGGTAACCTAACGCATCAAATTATGATTTCGTAGAAAGATTGTTATAAAGGTTTTGTTATCTCTTGGATTTTTTAAATCGCTAATATATGTGTATATGTTTATATATATATATTTGTATATATTTATATATATAAGCTTCTGAAATATTTCAAATGTATCATTGTTTTCTTATTCCATAAAAATAATACCAAAAAAAAATTAATGAAATACAACATTGGTATAAACTAGTAAATTTGCTTATATTTGAATGTACAATTACATTAATATTTATATGGAAATAATAAGTTATACAATATTCACAAAAGCATTATAAAAAAAAATAAACTTAACGTTATATAATCTAGCCAATACTTATATAATTATATAATAATCGCTTATATACATATAAGACGGTAAGAATTATTGCAAGCAATCTATAAAGGTTTCATGGTCTATAGAGCGATTGAAAATATTTGAACGGGGTTCTAACGCCTCGTGTATTATATCCTACTCTTGAAGTTTGGTTAAGGCAACGGATAATCTTTGGACATTGTTTTGTCGATAGGCGGAGAGGGCATTATCAATTTTGTTTAAAAATTGGTGAATTATTCATAATAATCTATGCTATACTAACCCGTTTCAACTGAGTGCTCATAATATTTTGTAGCTCATTCTTAATCAATCTAAACTTCATCATGGTATCACTAGAGAAAATGGAGCAGCCGAACGCCAGGCCAGGGTAATCATTGCAATGCTTTCTTCGCCTGGCCTCCCTTTCAGCCCTTACTTCGGTTCTCTCACTAGTACATCTGAGCTTGGCTAGCTCGCTAATTTCGGGATCGTCCTCAATCGTAACGATCTCGTCGCTATTGGCATCGCCGCTGGCAGTCCTCGGCTCCGGCTGATTATTACTATGCCTTGTTCTCCTGTCGAGGGGGTCGCCGCCCTCCGGGTTGAGGCCGCTCCTGCCGAGACTGGCCTTGGCAACGTGTCTCGGGGGCTCGTTGTGATGAGCCTCCCCCGGTCTTTTGTTTATCGTGGCAAGGGCACCACTATCACAGCTGATTTTTGACTGATGGCTAAGCCTGTCGGCGGCGTGCCTGGCCTCGAGCGCCCGTCCGGATTTGCGATTGCCTCGCAGGTGATGCTGCTGCTGCTGCTGCAATTTGGCCTCGGTGCACTTGGCGGGATCGCCGATGAGGCCGGGATCGCGCGCAATCTCAATAGGGCCACACTGCGCGGGTCCGCTATTGGAGGTAGTGCATTTGTCGAGGGGGGGGCCGCCGGTGCCGAGGACGCTTTGGGCCAGGCGACGCCTCGTCGCCTGCCTCTGGTGGTGGTGGTGGTGGTGACCGCGACGCCTCGTCGTCGAGGAGAGCACTGGCTCCATGGGCCGAGGCCCCGGGAGCAACGACGGAGAACTATCGTTTGTCGCGGAGGCACCAGCGAGGCTCGCCGCCGCGGCTCGCGCTCCTCGATCCCATGGCCGGGAGCCCGGGGAGCCGCTCCTCGCGCAAGGCTCTACCACCAGCCGCCTGCCTCCTACCTCCGGTAGCCGACAAAACTCTCCTCGGCTCTGTCCCTCTAGGTTGTTAACCTATCTCGGGTCGCGCGAGGCTCATCTCGCGGGAGGCTGGCTTCCCGGGGTAGGGGGCGGGGCGGGGGGGCGGCGGCGGCCAGCAGGAGGCGGCAAGGCCAGCAGGGCGGGCATCCGCCGTCGTCTATTTTTATTGTCCCGTTGGCCATGTACGGCTCGCCCGGGACAATTGCCTACCTCGTAGGCTAGGTGCAACTACTGCAACTGCGCCGAACTGGTCGCCATTGTTTCTCCCCCTGGGAGGTCGAGGAGGAGCCGTCCGCTCCTCTCCCTTTGGCTTGGTCGCCCATTCGAGAGATGGCGTTGGCTGTCCGCGCGCGTTGCCCGGCGCCTGCGCGCGGCCGGGCTCCCCCTGCGCCCCCGCCGGCCGACCAACTACGCGGCGGCCAGCGGCGATGACGCGGGAATCTTCGAATATAGAACTAGGGCAATGATTGGGATGCCGAGCTCTCGGCGGAGGTGGGGGCGGGCGGCGGCGGCGGCGGCCTGGTAATAAAAATCGAGGGAAATATGCGACCAGTTCGATGCACGCGGCACGACTGCCGATCATCTGCGGCGGACCGGGGAACGTAGTCGCGGCGATGATGCGAAAGGGAAGCAGCCAGAGAGAGAGAGAGAGATAAAGAGAGCATGCGCCGAGCCGAAGGTCGTCTTCGCGAGGTTGATCACCAATTTAGACGGTCGACGGCGGGATGATGCCCGCAAAACGCGGACCTTCCGTTAATTTTTTCCGCTTTTACTTCTTGACCCCTCCGAGAGGCGCGACGCCGAGAATATCGCCGCGGCCACCTTTTTAATTTTAGTCCACTAATTTTACGCGACTCGCGCCCCCGCGCTCGGCCAGTCTCTCCTCTGTTGTTTTTAAACAAATGCGTTCCTGGATTCGAGCGCGTGCACGCGCCTGGAGCAATAATCGTCGAAGAGAGAGAGAGAGAGAGAGAGAGAGAGAGCACCGAGCACGAGCGCGATCGATTCGAATTTCCGATCGAGCTCGAGATGTGGAGATCGATGGCTCGGAAGGGAGAACGAAGAGAAGGGGAAAGAAAAGTCGAACGGATAAGGGGATTCGGTTGATTTTTTTTAATTTTTTCTTTTTTCTTTCTTTTTTCTTTCTTTTTTTTTTGTTGAGCTTAAAAATCCTCCGCAAATCACGCGCAAGAGTCTCCGCGGTGTTTTTACGGCTTGTTTGCTGCCCCTATTATTGCCGCATTGTAACTCTAATCGCAGCGGGCAATATATTGAGTAACCAAATCTTACGTAGCTGGTGAGATTAAAATACGCACACTTGTGCAAACACAATCGAAGCCTCTCTTTCGCAGGAGCGGCAATCGTCGATTCCTCACCTTCCCAACGAGCCTCAAAACATCGCTTCGGATGAATCGCGGAATATCGTTTGCCAACTGTGTGCGTCGTGGGCTGGATTGGGAAGGGGGGAGTGGGTAGTATCGAGATCGCTTCAAATATAGAATCGAAAATTGGCGAAGAATGAGATCCCATCGAGGAGCCCGATGCGCATTGTCAGTGACCCGAGAGGGCAAATCTTTCGGTGGTACGGGGCTGAGCAGCGGACCACGAGGGCGCCTTGCGTCAACGTCAACATCGACGTCGCATTTGCTTTATTGTTTATTCCGTCGTTCGTTATATTTAAACTCGTTCGTCAGCTGTGCTCTACGCCCGATGCCTGCGGCAATGGTCGATTTGTCCTTTCGCTAATCTCCCCTTGCCTACCGACTATTCATTAATAATGGATGCCTTGCGGCTCTCTGTTACGTTTTGCACCTTGCCTTGCATTGCAATCGAAAGAAGGAGGAAGCAAAAAAAAAAAACAAAACAAAAAATAGCGCCTGCTTCGATACTCCTTTGGCTCGCTTCGAAGACATTCTACAGCAATGTTATATCTAATCGCGCTTCGTGTACTTCATTGATATAATTAGAAACTTACCTTTAAAGACGTATTAATCAACATCGCAAACTAAGCGGTACTAAATGATTCATAAAAGCTTATGATTTTGTCGAATTATTTTAATGCGATTGTACATCGTTTGGGTGTGCGTCATTGGGAAAAATTTCTCTCTCTTTGCGTGGCGGAAAAAAAAAAAAATATATATATATATATAATAGTACTATTTCAATAGCATGGCTAATGTTTTATTTTCAATTTCGGTAACGTTGATAATAGAGGAAGAATTTGCTTTTGCATAGCTTTTGCGTTTATTAGAGTTTTTACGTATAATAAATCCAGCGTGATTTATACGCATTAGTGTATTAAATTTGTAAATAAATTTTCTTTTTAGTTACTGTAAATCTTTCGATAAACAACACGATATAAAGGGTAAACATCTATTGCACAAGAGCACATAAATCGTATCTAAAATTTTTCAAGTTACTTAATAACTTCTGATATCTCTCTACTGTAAAATAAAAATGGAAAATATTAATTTGGCTTTCGATAAAGCCATAGAATATTTGGGAAAACGATGATGTAATTTCATATAACTTGCTTTCATCAATTAAATTCTATGCCTTATAACGATTGATTCTTTATAATTGAAGATTTTTTTAATCAATCAATTTCAATCGTTCCGTGCATTGGTTCTTAGCTTATAAAATAATTAACAGCTTAATAAATCGTACTTAATAATAAATCGTTATAGTATGATTTCTGTTCACACAACAATAATATTTTGTGCATCACCATTTTACTATATGAATTTTCCAATAAAGAGTACAATCCAAAAGATAATTTTAGTACAGACGCGATAAAGGATTAGTTTACTCGCGCGTATAATTTGAATAAAGAGTACAGGAATTCGATCAAACTGTGTGTAAAAATTAATTTGTCGTTATTCGCCGTTAAAAATTTAGCATTCGTATAGCAAGAACAAAAATTACAATTGAATAAAAAATGAATTCGCGAATTAGCGTAGCTCCTGTGACTTGCGTACGCTTAATTGTACATCGCGAGTAGGAGCTTCATTTTCCTTTGTAATTACTTATCGTGGAACGTAAATTACGAAAATACCGAAGCACGTGACCTTGCGGCAAAATCGTAATACTTATTATTATAATATTATAATATTTATATATATGTATACTGCGAAGCTTCGTAAAATCGATGGATCATCGGCATCGGGATAAAAATGGTCGGCTTTACAATTGGATCAATCGAGCCGAAAGTCTCGCTCTATCCAATGGCCCTTGCCTTTGGAGATTAAGAGCCAATGTCCAATCGTTCTACTCCACCCTGGACTCGGCTGAATTAACCAGTCTCGCAAGGGTTGGGGGTTGGGGGAGGGCAAGGGCTTCGAATCCAAGGCAACTCCTCGACTGTTTTCAGGGGCAAGGTGAACACACTCGGGAGCCGCTCTTCCAAAGGATCCGAGCCACGATCGCCGGGCCGCTCGGCACTGTCCAGTGTCAAGGGGGGGTAGGGGAAGAAAGTTTTCGCTAAAGGGCTGGCCGGAAGGGCTCTGGTAGCGCCCACCTGAGGGGGGACTCGCGCTGTAACAACCGAGGATGGCTACTCACGTTCTGCAGGGCCTTGTCCTTCTCCTCGAGCTTGGCGTTGACTTGCATAAGGGCCTCCTGGGTCTGGTCGAGCTCGTTCTCGATGGTCTGGATCTTCTTCTGGAGGGCGCGGGCCTCCTCCTCGGCCTAAGATCCATCCCCGTCGGATTTGAAAAGAACAATTTGGCGTTAATAAAGCCGTGGCGAGAGGGAGAGAGAGAGAACCCCCAAGGCCGCTGTCGACTCATCGCGCCCGGTCCCGAGGTCGAGACCTTAGCCAGCCGCGGTCCCATTCCCCGGGGGGGGGGGGGCCAATGGAGCAGCCCCCCCCCCACAAAGTTCGGCTCGACAAAGCGAAGGGCCGGGCGCTCGTCTCCCGATCGACCGATCGACGGGGAAAGGCAAAGGGCGCCGCCGGTCTCGATCCCGGGTAAGCGGAGGAGCACCTTATATCCCGGGCCTTATCAAGCGAAAAATAATGACCTTTTCCGCGCGGGCGTTGGCGTCACGGGCCTGCTGCTCGCAGAGCAGCGCCCGGTCCATGGCGTTGTCCTTCTCCAGCTTCATTCCCTGCATCTTCTTCTTGATCGCGTCCATGGTGGCGGCTCGGTTGGGCTCCTGTCTGCCTCTGTTGGAAAAGAAATACAGAACGGGGTCAGAGACTCGAGTCACAGGGATCCTCGGGGCAAGGGCCCCTGCTACCGGGGCAGGGGTGGCAGGCTAGCCTTCGAGGGGCGGTCGAGCTACCTCGGATCCCATACTCCGGTTCGCCCCTACGGACAAACGGCTACCGGTCACCGTCCGTCTGCTCTCGGTGACTTTTCGGCCCGGCAATCGTCGGGCCCCCGCTTCTCGAGGGCCCAACCGAGACTCCCATCGCGATCCTAAAGCGAGGATGTCCCCGTGGCCCGTGGGTCGAGGGGTTTTTCTTCACCACCGAGGGGAATCCTATCGCCGATGGGAGCTCGACGGCCGGTGTACCTTCGCGAAGGGCTCGCTCAAAATATTATCCGCGGTAGCCCAACGGATGGTATTGCCTCTGGGTCCTCGACGGGGCTTCGAAGTACGCGCGGTGCCCGCGAGCGATCGGGGGCAGGCCTCGCGGAGTCCGACGCGAACGCCCGTATATTTAGATATCTTGAAATCTTAAAATATTCGTTAGCTAACGGCGTTTGATAATCGGTATTAATATTCCAAAAGGCTTTAAACCCCGCCCCGCCCCACCGCTCCAGGCCAAATAAAGCAATTTTCCGCGTAGTCAGCGCGCGCCACGTCAATCGACCGGGCCTCTCGAGTGCCTTCGAACAAATCGAACGAGAGGAGAAATCGATGGAAGAAGGAAAAATAGAAGAAAGAGGAAGAAAAAAAGGCGAAGGCATTTTCTCTCGAGCGAGCCGGAGAAAGTCGAGTTAGCCTAATATTAGCCGTGGCTCGGCCTAAGTCTCAGTCGCTCTCGAGCCGCCAAGCGACCGATTCGAACGGGTTCAATCGGCTCGGGGCGCGCGCCTCCTCGTCCTCCAGCGCGTCGAAAGACGCGCCCGGCTGTTGAGGATCCTCGAGCGATCCTCGTCGCCGAAGCCTCGATTCCCCCGACCCCGGGCTCCGGGATAACCATCGGCGCCCAACCCAAATCCAGAGGAGTTACCTCTGTGCGGCAACGGCGAGGGTTGCGGCGGGCGCGGGGCAGAGGCAGGGACAGGGAGGCGGAGGACCACTACCAGGGAGTGGCGACGGCGTCAGCGCGCGCTGGGCGGAAGCGGAGGGAGGCGCGGCGGCTTCTCGTCCCCGAGCACCCGAGTATATAATTAGTGAGCGAACGAGCGCCTGTGCGCAAGCTTTATTTATAGCGGAAGGTCTTAGCTACGACCGCCGATCGGGAGCCTAGACGAGGCTCTCGGGATACCCCCGGAGATGGGAACAACAGCCACCGCTGCGCTAGATTTTCGCATTGTCAACCGAAATAGATTTGTGGAGCTTTGCGTTGTTAGGCCGCGAGCTTTTTATGCACTTGTCCCACGGTCACCGGGGTCCTGAGCCGAGAGCCGGAGAGCCACACCCCCCCCCCCCGCAAACGCTCCGACGTCCGGCTAAGGGATCAAGGAAATGGAGGAACCGTTCGAAATATATATATATATATACGCCGCTCGTTCGGGATTAATATTCTCCCTGGTAGACCTCGAAGCGTAAGCTTCCCATTAGAGCAACGCCTAATGTTAACGTATCTCTCTGTGTATGGTTGGCATCTTTCGGTATTGAAGTATCGTTAGCCGGGTCGTAAGCTATTTTATTGGCCGACATTTCCGACGATACGATTTGCGAGATACCGGACAAGGGACAAAGTTTCCGATACCCTGCGCTGGGTAAACTACTTTATTATTGCTATTACCTCGATTCGATTACTTAATTTAAGTTGTGATCTATATATATATATGTGTGTGTGTGTGCGTGCGTGTGCGTTTATCGAAGGGTCGACCAATAGGTTTTGCCCAGGTGTCACAGGTACCGTGCGCAAGATATCCCTGCGCAATTTCAAAATCGTTTTTTAAATTATTATGATCTCATTGCAATAGTATCCGGTGGGAAAGGCAAAGCTCTCCCTGCCCCCTGCCCCCCCCCGTCGATGCGCGAAGAAACACGATAACGTTGACAAATAGTCGGATTGGATTTCACGATTTTTGGTCGCGGCACTGCCAATGCCGCTCGCGCTCCGTGCCAAATCCTAGGGCACAAATTGCCGTCGGCCCGAGGAATCCGTAGGCGAGGCTTTTAGTGCGCGCGTGCAGAATAAAAAATAAGGCGTCGCCCGACTCATTCGCGGGAGCGCGGAAAATTCTCGGGAGCGCGGAAAATTCCCTTTCAAAGGGAATTATCTCGCGCCGAGTGCGCGGGGCGTCTCGCGTTACGCGGTCGATCCCCACGGGGATCGAAGCAAAGCAATGCAAGGGAAAAGCTGGAAAATACGTATACGCGTATGTGCGCGCGCGCGCGCTTATATTAAGCCCGGACTATTTTAAAACGGCGCGCCCACGGCGGGACGGTGGTTGGGGAGAGGGTGGGTGGGTGGGAGGAAGGCGGCGGTGCCCAAGACGACGGGGGTAAGAGTCGGATGAAGTGGCGTTGCCGAGCTGGGAGTTGCGACACTTCGCCTCGCTCGTCCCTCATCCTTGGATTCCTGGGGGGACTATTTTCGGTCAGCGATGGCACCAGCGCTCGGTGTCCGCTTACATGGACGCGCACCCGTGCGAGCTCCCGGGCGATAAATCGTTCCCCGGGGGCGGGGCGGGGTAGGGGGGTAGGGTGGGAAGCGCGCGACACGTCGCGGCTCTCGGCTCTCCCCCGAGGTGCCGCGGATCGGCCTCGAGCGTACTTTTATAGGATCCAGCTCGGTCCGCAGCACCGTCGGCTTTAATTGGCATTAATTGCGCTGGCTCTTAGGCGCAATTACGCATAGGCGCGCGTAAGCATTTGAGAGATGGAGAGATAGAGAGAGAGAGAGAGGAGGCGCGCGCGCGGGCAATTAAGCTTTTAAACGCCGGCCCCTGGACGAAGGCTCTCCCGGCGTGGCGAGCGTGGCGTTGGAACAGGAGAGAAGAGCCGCGCGCTACTTACTCACTATATTTATCCTTAGGGGCACGGTCGCCGGCGATTTTAAGACTCGCTCGCTCGCTACCCGTCCAAAGGGCAGCAGCTGCGCCGTCCTCGAGGCCGACTCCCGAGCGCGAGTCCCCGGGGCCAGCCCCCGGCCCGGCCCCAACGCGTCTTCGTCCTCGAGCAGGCGCCGCGTCCAACGCGCCCTCCCCTCAACCCCCCCAGCTCGATAATCGGAAGGTCGATCGGTTGATTGGAGAGGCTCGAGCTTCAAACGCGGTACGGAGGCGTCCGAGCCAGGCTCGGGGGGGGGTTACGTAACGTTGGCCGTTCGACGAGGAGCCCGTGCTCGTAGGGCTCGGGAGCGGCAGGGACGAGGAGGAGGACGAATCCACGTCGGGGCCCGCCGATAGATCGGCGGTCTCGACTGGCGGAGTCGAACGCCCGCCGGCCGAGGAAGATCTCACGGGCCCCGAGCCGATCGAGCTTTTTTCCCAACGGTCGCACGTGGCTCGCTAAGTTAGGCGCGGGTACTCGCAGGCTCGATCGCGATGGAGGCTCGAGGAAGCCTTTTTGGCCGCCTCGCGCTTGCGATAATGACGACGACGACGAAGACGAGGACGAAGACGAGGAAGACGACGAAACAATCGGTCGGTTATCGGTCGGTTATCGGTTGCCGTGGGGCCTGCTATGGTTAAATCAGCCGCAGTTGTGCTACTCACGTATCGAACTAGAAGGTAGGCAAGCTGTCGCAGCTTGGATTTGTGTTTGTCGCACGGAGGGCCTCGCTCGTATGGAGAGATAACTGGAGAGTTCAACAGCGACTGACTGGGATCAACTAAGCGACGCGCGACTGAAAAGCTTACAACGATCTCCCACCTTTGCGTTGAAACGGTGTGAGGCAGCGATCCGCGAGTTCTTCATCTTTCACCTTCGCTCTCTCTCCCTCTCTCTTTCTCTCTGCATCTCTCTCCTCCCCTCTTTTTCACTCTCTCTCTCTCTCTCTCTCTCTCTCTCTATCCCTCTCGCTATTTCTCTTCCCCCTCTCTTTTTCTCCATCTTCATTCCCGTTCTCGAGACACGATCTCGCTTCCTGATCCCCACTTAATTTTTCGCCACTTTATAAAAAAACTAACTTCTTCCCATTCCCAATCACCCCACTAACGTTCATCTTATCTCTTATCTTCATTCAATACTTCATCTACGCATCCATTGTAAATATTATCATTGCGATATACTTAAAACTAACTTTTTATTTTAATTATATCTCGTGCCACATTCATTTTTACCTCAATTTCATATTTCTATTTTTTTTAAATGGACCTTCATTTTTTTGTAACCTGTAACCTTCGGCTTCATCTTTTTAACAATATTTCACTTTTCTTTTTCTTTTCTTTTTTTTTTTTTGTTTACTTTCTATCTCTCTCTCTCTCTCTCTCTCTCTCTCTCTCTCTCTCTCTCTCTCTCTCTCTCTCTCTCTCTTACACACGCACACACGTGCACGCACGCAAAAATACAGTTTCTCTTTACATGGCTTTAAATTTTTGGTTACAGTTTATCATATTTTACTGATTTATTAATACCTTTTAAAATTTATTACGGATTTATTTAATTCACTTATTCAAAATTAATGCTCTTTCTTTTTCTTTTATTTCTGACTTCTCCCGCTCTCTGCATTTGCTCTGCCTTCTGAGTATCTTTAGCTACATGAAAGAGTCTCGTAGAAGTAAAAGTAAATAAGTAAAAATAGGAGCAGAAGAAAAACAGAGATAAACGAAAGGAAAGAGCGTGAGAGGGGGGACGGTTGGGGGCGAGCGGGAGGGGGAGGCGGGAGAAGGAGAAAAATAGAGAGAGAGAGAGAGAGAGAGAGAGAGAGAGAGAGAGAGAGAAAGCAAGAGAAATAAGATTTTGAAAGGAGTACTCATTTATTGTAATACATGCTATCATTAAAGCTAAATGCAAAAAAAGCAGATACAAAAAAGCAAAATTTGCATGAAAATGTACATGTCATGGGTTGTGATAAATTAAAAAAAAGAAAAAAAAACACACTTCGCGCTGTATACAATACCGTAGAAACACTAATAATAGTAACAATATTAAAAAAAAAAAAAAAATGCAGCTAGAAAGAAATTAAATTGAAACTTGATACATTAAAATTGTGTGCGTCCACGCGTGTGTGTTGGACGGGTGTGGGCGTGTGGGTGTGTGTGTAATAATATACAGGCACGTACATTATTCACTGTATTTGGATTTCGTGTAGAAAAAACTTTTACTCACTAGTGTACATTATGTACTCGGTACACGGCAACTGCAGATGTGACCATAATTACAAAAAGAAAAGACAGCACAGTTTTTCGGATTACGTTTTCTAATCCTTGGCACCTGCAAAATACATTACGAAACAACAGGGTGGCGTTGTTAAAAAAGAAAACGCTTTCCAATGAGAACTGCGTTTGAGTAAATTGCAATATCAAGAAGTGATTCGAGAGCGAATGACTCCGATTGAATGTTATTTAAAAAAAAAAAAAAAAAAACCATCCTAATATGCGTGCGTGTGCGCTTACGTGCGTGAATCCCCTTTCGGGAATTACGATCTCGTTAACGGGGCTAAAATTTTTGTCCCCGTGAAAGCAATTCACGGCTGAGAAGGGCCTAAGTCGAGATCGTCCCTGGCTTCGTCGTCGTCGTCGTCGTAGTCGCTGTCTCTTTACGTTGGAAAAAAAAAAACAAAAAAAAAAAGAGAGAAGAGATAGAAAGAGAGAGAGAGAGAGAGAGAGAAAGAAAAAGAAAACGCCAAATCGGCGCCATGGCAAAACCGACGTTAGCCAAGAGATAAAGTATTCCATGGAGATTCGACTTCCTGCTCTCTCGGACAATACCGGCGCCAGATGGGTGTCAAGGTCGAAATCACGTGTCTGCTCTCCTTGTGGCCGCAAGATCGGGCGGGCTTTCTCATGCGTCTATAAATGGTCAAGTTTATCGCTTTGATATTGCCTTTTGGCCGTAGCCCTGGCCACCGAGACACCTGCAGATAACAGTATTACGCGAATAATCCAGATTCTCCGCGGTCGCCGCCGCCGCCGCCGCCGCCGCCGCCCCCGAGCCGCTTATAAATACCGAGGCGCTCGCGATCGCGGCTCTCCAAACGGGAGCCCCCGATCT
Organism: Kradibia gibbosae; assembly: GCA_018907135.1. Lineage (NCBI taxonomy): Eukaryota > Metazoa > Arthropoda > Insecta > Hymenoptera > Agaonidae > Kradibia > Kradibia gibbosae. The sequence goes on along the minus strand of JACCHX010000001.1, from coordinate 1,813,909 downwards.
TGGCTCGCGAAATCCCCAGGGAAAGGCCCCCCCGTAAGCGATCGACCGATCGGCGGAGCGGGCGTCGACGAGCCAGAGGCCTCACTCTCTCTCCCGATATTAACGAATTCGATTGTCGACGTTCTTCATTGTAGCGCCGCGCAGGCCGCGAACTTTGGCCACTCGATGTCGTCCGACTCGAGGATCTAGAGAGAGAGAGAGGGGCAGATTTTTTAGATCGGTAGGGGCTCAAGGCCACCCCGCCTAGCCCCGATTCGGTGCACTTGAAAACGAGCGGATTTGGCCTTTTCCCGGCCGGCCTAGGAGCTAATTAATCCTTACGAGCGAATAGTCGCATTGGCCAGTGGGATTTCTAGGAAGGGGCGCCCCCCCCCCGCCGCCGTCGCCGTTAAGCCGAACCCCGTGCTCAAAGCTCGCGAAAATAACCATTGCGTTTTTTTTCGGAATGCTCTTGTCCTCGCTTTTATCGCGTAGCTCGCGGTTATCGGAACGGGACCCAAATCCAACCGAGTAACGAATATTCGGCCTCGCTCCTTGCGAAAATCCACGCTTCTTTCATACGCGAGCGTGGATCGTCGCTGCTCGTCAGGCTCTCGAGGTGGGCTTTGATCTTTCGAAATCGATACTCGATCGGCGATCCCCGAATCCAACGAATCCGCAAAATTGCGGGAGCTTCGTTTTCGAGAGAGAGAGAAGAAGAAGAAGAAAAAAAAAAAAAAAATCCACGGCTCTAGCGATAAGCAATAAGCCAACGCTTTTGCCAACGATGCCTCGCTCTATACCGTTTGGGCTCTGCCGGCAGCCTGACCGTTCGGCGATGCAGCAGGCTTTCCGTTGGATAACAAATTCACGAGTACCCCTCGTTGGGAATAATGAGTAATTAGCGGCCAATGGGGACAAGCCGAAGTCGCGACACCGGGTGGAAAAGTAACGAAGGGCCTTCGCGCGGGGCCCGCGCTTTGGCTTTAGGAACGGACAAAGCGGAGTTTCGTCGGACCGGTGGCTAACGCGAGACCAACGGCCACAGAGAGCGGACGCGTAAGGCAGGCGAGTCGCTTCGTTCCAATTGGGTTGATTGGTTTTCGGAAAAACAGCGAGCTCTTTGAGCGAGGCCCTCGGTTCTACAAGGAGAGCCAAAGCCATTCGAAATCAATTGGGTTGAGCATTGATCGCGATGCCTCGGTTACGCGCCGAGTGCCTGGCTTTAAAATTCCAGTTAAACGATTTTTTTGCCAGCGCTCGAGGCTACTTGTTCGCCCGCTCGCTCGAGCGTACGATAATCGAAGATGAAAAATTGTTGCCAGAAATGGAAGATGAAGGGAGCTTCCTCCCACCCGGCCCCGCCTTCGCGCACGCATCCTACCCGATTCGTCGAGGTACCTTTTTCGTAGATTATAAATACCGCGGGCGCGATTCCACATACTAGGCATACGCGACCGATTTTTACACCGACCTTACGCAATATCGGCTCGTAAAATAATTACGCATCGGTGCAGCGCGACTACCTTATAGCGAGGAAGCTTTTAATATGCTCGTTACTTGTGATTGAAACTCGGCTTTTCGTTGTTTTTCCTTTTCTTCTTCTCTCTCTCTCTCTCTCTCTCACTCTCACTCAAAGCCGAGAACGCTTTTCCCGGCCCTTATCTCTTCCTCTCCTTAAATTTTTGGGCAGGCTGAGACAAGCGCGATTCGACGCGGCTCTCGGCACGAGTGGAAATATCACTTGGCTGAGGTTTGTTTCTTAAGGTCGGCGGCATCAATAACGCGCCTCTTAACCCAGAATCAAGGTGCGCTGTATCACCGGTGCACAGGCAGTTGCGCAATTGTGAGCAATAGAGCCAATAGGCCCCCTCCCCCGCCCCCCATTGAATGGACGAGGCACCGGACGCCGGATAAAGCGATCATTGTCATAAATCTGGGAAGGTATTCTCAGCCAGGGCGGGCGGGCGGGGGGTTGGACATAAGGATATAAAATAAGAAGCGACGGACTTAATCCAGATCGGTCTGGATTGGGCAATTGTGCGCCGTCTAGAGGATTCGGATTGTTAAAATTGACCATATAAGCAATAAAGGTCCCCGTGCAAATCTCTCGGGACTGTTTACGGCGCTTGCTCTCAAGGACCGTAAAACTCGTTAAATGGAGATTGCGATGAATCATAGATATATACTCGTGATTCAGAGCATGTATAGCGTTTTATTTTGTTTTTCCCTTCTTCTTCTTTTTCTTCTTCTTCTTCTTCTTCTTCTTCTTCCTCTGCTTCTTTTGCTTTTCGTCGACTCCTCTGAATCATCGATCGCGTGTCTCCGTTCTGTATTTATCCCGGCCACGGGAAAGGAAACCAAGAGAAGAAAAAAAAAAAGAAAAAAGAAAAAAAGACGAAGAAATAACGAAAGCACCATTCGATAAGAGTCGCTCGCGCCTCGTTGCGCGAAGTACAAATAACTTCATTCTATGCCTGGAGGGAGCAGCAGCTCGTGGTATTTATTATCGAAGAAAAGAAATCAGATTCAATGGCCAGGCATGGCGAGGAAGTGGCCGCCAAGCCTCAAACGATTGTACAGCAGTATAGAAGAGTTAAAATATTATCGAATAGAGTGAGTGAGTGAGTAAGAGAGACGGAGAGAGAGAGAGAGAGAGAGAGAGAGAGAATGACATTTCAGGAACTGTAAACGCAAGATAAATCATTTTAACATTTCACGAGAGTGCGGCCGTAAGGTACGCGTTTCTTTTCAATATTTACCGCCGCTCAATGGTAATAATGTCATTCATTGGTCGACGTAATAAGGCAAGAGTATAAGACAGAAAAAATCAAGTCGCAGCGAATACCTTCAGAGCGCGAGCAAACCCAATTTAGGTACTTCGCGTCGAGGTGCTTAACTTTGGTTATCTATATTAGCTTTATGCCATTTTTCAAAAATCATGCGCCTTTTTTTTTAAAAAAAAAAAAAAAATAAAAGTATGCCAGCGGCGAATACGTCCATCGTTGTAAGGCTCTTGCGCAACGTCAGGCTTATTATATTATATTAATAACCGAGGGATAATGCATAATGCACAAAAAATGTCGAGTATTGAGGCTATTCGAGAGCGAGAGAGATAGAGATAGAGAGAGAGAGAGAAAGAGAGAGAGTCACAGAGAACTTTTTAAAAGCTTTTCGTATATTTCATTTGATACCATGTACGGAAAAAGTAGGTAATGGTCATGTGAAGATCCTTGATTTGAAGCCAATGATCCAACGCTTATTATTATATCTCAAATATTTATACACTGTTTTATTAAACAAAAAAACACGCCATTATTTATAAAGATTTTTGGTCGAAAGCGTCATTAACCGAGGCTCGATCGACGTTCTTGATTTATGGCGATTAATATACAATTAGAATTATTATTTATTACTCGGCAGCATTCGTCCCGACAAAACTAATAAATTACACTGGATTTTAATGGTAATATGATTTTTGTAATATATCTCTTGATTTAACTAAGATAATACGTTAAGGAATTAATGCCTTTCATTAATCATCTCCTCCCGTGCCTACGACTATTTAAATTAACTGTCTTGCGTCGATGAAACCTTAAGCTTGATTCGGACTTTTTCTTATTTAAAAAAAAAAAAAAAAAAAAAAAACCTAATTCAATTGTGTCCTCGAGCCTTAATGCACCATCGAAAACGGAATATCTCATTTTACATATAAAAATACGCCAGAGTCAAAAATTCACTCGATCGACATGGCAAGAGGCCATGCGGCAAACTGTATTAAATAAGTATACGCTTTATTAAATATATATCCAAAAATGTATTCGTTCGGCTTAATGGAATACGAAATAAAATAATTTGAACGATAATGCAAAGTCGTCTTGATTTAAGAATGATATACTTTTCAATTTCAATAAAGGCTCCTTCTTTGTTCTCGAGCATTTTCCATCGCTAACGGTAACGATTTTTTTTTTTTTAATGAAAATTTTCCTACATTTCTAATTATTACTCGAGTTAGTATAAAACTTATGTGATCGTGGACAAAACACATATATTTCTTACGTAGGAGTCTTATCCTTTACAGTACTTACGGGTCTGTTGTTGTTGCTTTTGTCGTTGCTTTTTTTTCTCGAAACATTCAAAATAAATTCTAATAAATGCTTACATGTTAAGCTAATGAATACTTTGCGATCCCAATAATAGATACAATGAATACGCAAAATGCCATAAAGAGTCTTATTAATAAAGTGAGATAATCTTAATTCGTATGTATCTCGTTATCGAATCATCGTAAGAATTTTATTTAGAGATATTGAAAAACAATTTTGCTCTCAATCATAAGCCAATAGAATAATGTTTGATTCTCTCTCTCTCTCTCTCTCTCTCTCTCTCTCTCTCTCTCTCTTCCATTCGCTTTCACTTTCTCTATCTCTTTCTACTTTCTAAATACGTACCTCGAGCAGATCAATTATTTGATTTACATCTATAGTATCAGCACGCGATTCAATATTATTTAAGAATCATATGAATTCGGTTTATTCGCTTTATCATATAAGCTCGGTATTTTTTCCAGTGTAAATCGCTTTTAATTCATGCTAATCCTATTAACATAATTTACCGGCAACCGTTTTCAAATACTCGCGATTAAAAATCATACAACGGTCACGGCTGTCGAATTTCCAATAGCGATCGCGGCTCAACGGGAGTGCGTGAAAATGCCCCCAACGGCACTGGTTTTGCAAAACTTTGGAGAGAGAAAAAAAATCGCGCACTCCAAATTGTCATCCAGTGCAAAATACACAATGTACAATTGTAAACAGGAGCTTTTGAAATTAACCCGTTGAAGGCAATACATCAAGCCCAAGCGGAACATTCAAAATTCGTAAATATCGAAGGGGCGCCTATTTTTCTCGGTGTCCCCCGCGAACGGCCCTTTAAGTTTTCAATTGGAAGCTCCGGAGGTAGAAAAAGCTTTGCCAATTGCCTCGAGTCAAGCAAAAAATCGTTGGCTCTGGCATCGCGAATAAAATTAATAACGCGCGGAGTAAACAGGGAGTCGGCCCGTGAGCTCGCTCGAGTCAGTTTTTTCACCGAGCGTAGATTACAAATGTTTGCTCGGTGCATGTGAAATCTCGGGGCGCATTAATAAGGATGAGGGGGGGGGGGGGAAGAAGGAAAATTGCTCAAAATCGTTCTTCGCGGCGACGATCGCTCGCCAATAATTCAATGCACTTCGCGAGCTTGGTAGAGTCCACTGATGTTCGAAGATGGAAAAAAAGCAGCGGCAGCAAGAATCCGCCGCCGCCGTACCAAAGAACCGCGTTTATTTATTTTATCATTCGATACTCCGGGAGGAGCTCGGGGCTGCCCTCGAACGATGCGCTAAGGCTTCTGGTATTCTCTTTCTTCGGCACCGTCGCGTCGAGTCCCAGCGCCTTGCGCGCGATCTCCTCGAGAGCCCTGGCTCTGTGCGTGGAATGGGGGGGGGCACAAACAGCGAGCACACCGTCCTTTTCGCGCCACTCGACGATTGGCTTCGTTGCACCTGTCGGCGTCTCGGGGTCCGACGCGGACCAGCCAATAAAGTTGTCCTCGCCTCGCCCCGACGGTGGCGTCGAGGAGCCTGGGGCTCTTTTTACTCCTGGGAGCCCGGGTCGCCTATTGGCGACGGACGGTACGGCAAACGCGATCAGGAGCAGGAGCCGCCGAGCCCGGGGGCGGCGCGGGGGGGGGGAGAAATTTACCGCTATCCCCGATGGATCCGATGGCTCCCCGCAGCCTCGAGCCGAAGGCGCGAGGAAATGAACAAGGAGAGAATGACGAGCCCCGGCTATTGGGCGGTTGCGCAAAATCGAAGGAGTCGACGAGGGTGCCGAGGAGGCTTAGAGAAATGGGTGGGCGGGTGGGTTGGGTGGTTGGGCAGGGGGAAGAGAAGAAACAAAAAACATAGTGTCAAGGCCACCACTCGGAGGCGCCGCGAATGCAACGGTCACGAAAAGAGAGAAGCACTCGTCCTTAAATGCCGAAGTGACCGAGGCCTTGGGGGGGAGCGAGAGAACGCGGGCTCGAGGCTTTGACCCAAACACCTGAGCGCGCGCGCGCGCGCGGGGTGGGTGGGTGGGGAGCCGGAGGATGGACGACGGTGTCGCAACACCCGTGGCTTCGGTGACCACCTGAGGATCCGCGACCGAGGTCCCCCCCCCGCGCCTCAAGTCGGCATCGTCACCCCTTACCTCCGTTCGGCTGCAGGGCTGCGCGCGCGCGCGTGCATCATCGAGCCGGCGCAGAGAGAGAGAGAGAGAGGGGGAGAGAGTCGGCACTTATCCCGTATAAGTACATACTGCGAATACCGCGGGGTGCAGCCGGGTATAGCCGCCAGCGGCAGCGGCAGTACGAGCATTACACGAGTCGGACGTCTCGATTTTGCGCACGAGTCCTTCGATCCCCACCGGCTTCAACTCTACCGCCACCTTCGAATTATTCGGCCCGGAGGCCGATAAGAGAGAGAGAGAGAGAGAGTGGGAGAATCATCCGACACAAAGGAGAATCCGGCCCACGCTCTCTCCGGGTGGACATTTTGATTTTTCAACCGGCCTGCTTGCATTGTCCTTTCGACGGGCTCTCCTCCACCTTGGACGCCGAGGGGACGAGCGAGAGTGAGCCCCCCCTTAGGGGTCGGATGGGCATCCGCCGGTCTTGCCAATGTGATCGATTCCCGATCGGTCTACGGGCCCTCATTGGAAACTCGCCCCAATGATTCGGAGTCGCGCGATCCCGCTTCCTCCCTCGCTCGTAGCTGCGTCTCATCGCAGGCCTAAGAGGGACGCGAGTGGGAGTAATGAGAGCCGAGAGGACGAATTTACCTCCTCGCGTCGCGCCTAGTGAGCGGCTTCCAAAGCCGTAGGAATGCCACAGAGCCCGATAAACGTTTCCGAGTAAAGCGCAAAATAGGCTCGACGACGGCCTAGAGATTTATTTGCGCGAGTTTTACGGATAGGGGGGGGGGCGAGGGGGCGACGGTAGCTCGGGCTCTTAAGCCGTTGAAATCCGAGCGCCGTTTGACTGAATGAGACGGGACACTTGTGTTTGTTAACTTTGACAATTCTATATATTTTTCTCCTCTTTCCTTTCGCATAAAAAGCCATGTTACATAAGGTAGGCGGTAAATTATATTGTATCGTAAAGAGTATTCACAGATCGTGTATCGAATTGTTATTCTACGCAATTGAGGTTGTCGTTGCGATAATTGAAATTAGTTGATAATAATATCCCACAAATGTGTAAGAAAATTAGAAGAACAAGAAGAACGAGAAGAAAAAAAAATATATATATATATAATTAAAATAAAGCTAAGAACGAAAAATTTTAATACTCAAAATATTATATTTAGTAATACATTGCAAATCTTTATAAGATTAATATAATGCTAATCGATGAACTTAACGATTAAAATACGGATATGCAAAGGCGCGTCGTCGCGTCTTTTGCATAATTGCGAGATTTCTTTTGGCCTGACCCATTATAATAACAAGTACAACAAATCAATTCGATAATTCGATGAGGATTAAAAAATTTCTCTCTCGGAATCACAACTAAATACAGCGATTTTAAAAATTGAGTATTTTCAATACTTTTTTTTTCTTCTGCTTTTTGTTTTCTCTCATTCTCTATCGTCATCGTCTAAAAATTTTTTCCCTTACTTTTGATTAAAATCTCGCGGAAGATTTATTATTGCTCCGCTGACAGAACGTATCGAATTATTTAAATTAATTCATTGAGAAAGCTAATGCAGACTACTGCGGTCGATATTTTCAATCGTAATAACGATTCGATTAAGTAATGCGACTAAGTACAATATTCCGAAATAAATAGTTAACTAAAAAATCCGTGAGAGTCAGCGATAAGCAAATTGTAATAATGTATTATCGATATTTGTAAATTGAATTTTTCACTTTACACTAACAGTTACATGATTTTCACTTTCTTTTTCCTCTTTCATTCTTTTTTTTTTTTCATGCATTTTTCATTCCGTTGCACAAAAATCCATAATGCATCGGATTGAAAAGCTTGTCCGCACTTAAAAGTAAATCGTTCCTAAAAAAAAAACGCACTGTACGAACTTTAATTGTTTGAACTCGTGTTTTGTACATTAATTAAATATTGTAGAATTGATGCGTCTAATTAATTTATATCGGTGTAAATTTTGTTCATCTTAAAAGTTTATCACTAAAAATACAAAATGCGATATGATATATTCTAAATGTGCACTATATAATAAAATAAAAAAATATCGATACAAACTAATGAAAAATAGTCATGTCTGTCTTATTTGTACTTCAATTTGAAGCGCTTGTATTTATCTTAGTAACACATTATAATAGTAAAGTCCATAAAATTATTGCACTCTTTTGTACTTCTTCCGCTATATTTCCTTACTAGTATAAGGTCATATATTAAAAACATTTTTTTTTTTTTTTGTATGATCACACAATTTTTAAGATTCGGGTCAGGGGTATGTGTGTTTGTGTGAGCGTGTGCGCGTGTGTGGATGGGTGTGTGTGTGTACGTGTACGCATGTATACATAATACGAGCGTCGTGAAACTTCCCTTCAAGTCATCATGACCAGCTTCGCGTGCACGAATTATTTACACTTTAATAATCTATTCGCGGAAATAATGACAGATCACCAGGACCACTGATTTTAGGAAAAATATATATATATATATATATATATGTATGTATATATATATATCGATAAGACCGCTGCCTTCTACGAAAGGATGCGTCGATAAGCGAAAATACGTATGCGTTCGGCTACATTTTTTTTTTTTTTTTTTCTCTTTCGCTTTGCTTTTAATTGCCATCGGTATCAAGAGCTCTGTCATAGCTTTGTGTGCTTCACGCTGTCGGTCCAATAATTTTGGATGGTCATCGCTTCTAAGGAATTCAAGAAGGAATCGTTATCCAAGCTGTACATTTCCTCCGAGTTGTCCTGCAAAAGAAAAAAGAAAACGAGAATTCGTTACTCGCTTTGGAAAAAGAAAAGAAAAACAATTTCAATTTTTTTTAAAAAAAAAAAAAGGAGAAGGAGAGATCCCTTCGCTGTGATTTTAATGCGAGTGCACTTTAAAGCTCAATCGATCCGTAACCGAATGGCGGTCGATCAAATCGTCAGTCGCATGCGTCGATCGACGAGGAATGTAAATTAAGCTTCTTTTAAGAAAAGGAACGCATCAATTTTTAAGATCTACCCATCGGTCGGCGAGTGCCCATCTCTCAATTGTGGGCGAGTCTTTAAAAAGAGACAATCCACTCGACCCATTGGTAAATGAAATACCTTCGATACCGTGGCATGCAAAGTTGCTTTGCTCGTCGTAGCCGTGATAGCCGCATTTCAAAACCTACCCGAATCGTAGAGTCGTCGATGTATCCAGAGTTGTCGGGATTACTGCAATCGCTGCTCAAAGTTTGCGGTGGATTCAAGTACTTGCGCCTGATCGTGAAAAAAAAAGAAGAGAGGGAAAAAATCAATCATAGGGGACGATTATTATCAACCAATGCGCCAGAGAGGCTAAGCGCGCCGGGGGAAAAGTTAAGATAATCGATTTCGGCAAGTTGCGTCGATTTGCCGTTTGACGAGTGTAAATAAAAAATAAAAAAAAAAAGAAAGAAAGAAAGAAAAGGAAAAAAAGAAAGGTCAAATTCGTTTATTAATAGCTACCTGTACATGATGAAGCCGACGCTTCCCACGGTACTCAAAAGTATGATAACCGCCAAGCAACTGCCGGTAATGGTAACGATTTCAATGGCCGATACACTCGGTACCGCAGCTTTGTTTATGATATTGTTCTTCACCGGGCTGAGCTGCTCCTCTCCGGACAATTGGACGCGCTGCAATTCATTTTCGAAGGTTCCCCTCGCTCGGCCCAATCTCATGGTGTCGCCAACGATGCCTGATAGAAGGAAAAAAAAATCATTAATCCCTCTCTCTCTCTCTCTTCCGAGGGCTCCGAGCCCTTCGCCCCCCCCCCTCGCACGGCCCATCCTCCTTAGAATCATTCGCGCAACGCGCTCGACGGTCCAGGGGCGGCTGCTGTGCTCGATGCGCGAGGCAGCCAAGGGCCAGCCGGAGCTACGGCGGGTCGCGGTTAAGGGGCTCGTCTTTTAAGATCGATCGAATCGAGCGCGGCCCTCGGCTCTCTTAGCAAAGAGAAAATCTCACGAGCCAAGGGCCCCGAGTGCAAATGGCTCCCGAGCTTTCATCTTGGCGAGGGATTTCGACTCCCTCGGTAACGACCGACGGCTTCGCGCGATCCCTGCCGATCGATCGTTCTCGATCGAGACCAGCCCAGGGCCTTGCGCCAATCGCGATGCAAAAAAATCCCCCTCTTAGCTAAGATCTTCCAGCTCTATCGCTCTATCGCAAGCTCGCCGGCGATCGATCCTCGAGCTCCTCGAGGTGCTCACGGCCGAGGTGGGCTTCGAGGGTGGGCTCCCGTGGTCCCGTCGATCAATCAGCGCAACGAACCATCGTATACGGAGGAGGCGGTGCCCACGCGATTCGTGGCTTCGGTCCTGTGCCTGAGCACCGAGCGATCGATCATTGGATTCCGGATGGCGGGCTCCTGCCCCGCCGGCTGCCCTTGAGTGGCCTCGGCCAGTGGCACGACGGTCATGAGGCTCTCCACGGCGGCGGCGGCGGCGGCGGCGGCGGTGGCCTCGGCCGACACCGGGGCCGAGCTCCTCTCCGGGTGCTTCTCCTTGCTCGGCTTCCTGCGGGCATTAACGGCTGAGATGGCTTAAACGAGCCGGCGAGGTGGGACTCTGGCCCCCCCGCCCCCTCGAGGATCCCCGGGGGCGAGTCATCGGCCGAGCCGCGCGCCCGTTCCCCGACAGCAGCGGGACTTATCTCTCTCTCGCGCTTACCTCGGCTGCTCCCGCGCGAAGAGCCCCTCCTCCCAGGTGTTGCGCGACCGGTCCGCGTCGAGGCTGTAGGACGAGGAGTTCGGCCCCGCGATACGCTCGAGCTCCTCGGGCGTCCCCGCGTCGATGGCCTTGGCGATCCTGTAGCTCTGCTGGAGCCTCTTGGCCTCGGGCCTGCGAGCCTCCTCCGTCCTCAAGGACGATACGTAGCCGCTCCTCGTCGTGGTCGTGGTCTCCATTATCGGGCTCATCAGGTACGCTGGAAGGTGGATTAGCGGTCTTAGGCCGTTTTGCGGGACTCTTTGGTTCCGAGGACGGAATCGACGGAGGTCCTCGAGACCTTTTCTTTTTTGTTTCGTTGAAAATAGTTGACCGGCGATTGCGAATCTCGGGATGACCGCTGAATTCTTTCGATGACATGGAATTGGGGGTAAGATTTAGGCTCGCGACGAACGAAAGCGTTCGGTTTTATCGATTGTTTTTGATTGGACGGAAGGTAACGCGAATAATGTAATGGAAAATTCGTTGAATCCTATAGGAAGATTTTGAATTATCAGCGAATTGTCAGCAATAAGAGTAAATATAGAATTGATAAGCGTAAGTTAATATAGTAGCGATAGGTAAAAACATCGAGGATGTATTTTTTTATTTTTTCTTTTGCAAATATTCGTTGATCTTTCGTCGGTAACGAGAAAATGTTCAGAGTCGCTCTCTTGGTGCAATTTTTTTTATAATTTCTTTTTAAAGGTGTCGCTTGATTCTGCTCGCGAAAGAGAAATTTCCTCGGGGAAGGAACTCTTTTTTTTAAAGAGAAATTCTTTTATAGGAAATTCATGCAGGCAATCAACTTTATAATTCGATTATTAAATGTAAAATTTGCAAATGTTAATTGCGATTGAAAAGGGAAGTGCTCCAATTGCAATCTCGATAATGAACTTTGGGATTTTAATTCGTTCAAGCCGTTTTTTCTCTAAGGTAAAAATTAAAGCAAAAGTCGTACAACTTAATGAATAAAAGTCGATTGAAAATTTACGGGAGCTAATGAAATTAGAGGCAGCCTTCGGAAACAACGTCAGATTTTTTAATTGTCGTTCAAACGAAGAAAATCATCGGTCGTAAGAGCTTTACGGGAAAGCGTCGATTTTTTATTTTCACTTATTGCGCGTGGGACGGGATCAGTTTTTAAGCTGAGAGCTTTTTTTTTTTTAAACTAAAGATTTCGCGACCCCTCGATTACGGTTACAAGTAAGCTTAAAAAGTAAGGCGTAGGAGTCGTAAAGTCAATGCTGTATTTACCGACTATTTGCGTCGTAACCCAAAACCAATGCATCCACCAATGTAGTGTCATCACGTAATTGCTATGTTTACCTGAAAAGTTAGAAGAAGATGAAAGACACATTACTTCTCTCCCTTCCGCAGCTTTGCCAATGGGCAAATTCTTTTACGCACAATTGGCTCTTAATTCAAAGTTGGCATTATTGCAATGGAAGCATCATCGTAATAAATCAACGGAATGGAATTCAAATCGTCGGTGCAACTTGTAATTATTATTGACTGCAATTATTTCACGGAGAGGGAGGGAGGGAGAGAGAGAGAGAGAGAGAGAGAGCCATTGACACAGATACTCAAATCCGAGTTACTCGGAGGAGCTTTGAAACAAAAAACATCTTCCGGTAAGTACCGAGCTAATTAATCCTATTGTGCGCAACTCTTGATCCCAAGCGTTTAGCAGCGCTTCGCGTAAGCTTCGTACTAATGCGAAAAAAATTCTCAATTCTATTTAGAACAAGCGAAGCACATCGTTCTTAATTACAAGACAACCAAGACGTACTTCCGGTTTCGCCTCAGTGTCGCGATGGAAGGGAAAAAAAAATAATAATAATAAAAAAAAAAAAAAAAAAAAAAAAAAAACACGCAGGGCAATATAGCAGGAGGCCATCGGTCGCGCGGGGTTATTTAACAAAAAAAATTATTTAACAAAAAAAATTCGTTCCCCGCGCGAATCGACGAGCGTCGTTCAGCTTCGATTGGCGACAATGTCGAAAATGGGGGAGGGGGAAAAAAAAAAAAACAACGATCCTGCCAGGATTCGAACCTGGAATCTTCTGATCCGTAGTCAGACGCGTTATCCGTTGCGCCACAGGACCCACGTACCGTCTGAATTATAATGCGCATCCAAATACGCGGTATTCGCAATTGCAATAAAACCTCGGGCTAGTGTAAATTCGCATCGATTATTTTTAATTATTCTTTACGATCGTACGACTCGTTTGTAAGAACCTGCTAACTAGACAGTCGTAGTCGGGCAATTTAATTACCAATTTTATAAATTAAATAATGTCATTAGTCGAATCGATAGCACTTCTACGTAAGGTATTTTCACGATTTTGCTATTGATTGCATTTTTTGTTTGTTTGTTGTTTGTTGTTGTTGTTTTTTTTCTTTCTTTCTTTCCAAGCTTTTGAACAAGTCGCAGCCTTATAAGATGATTATGCAAAAAACAACCTCTGCAATTGACGGATTGCACAAAAACGTGCGCGCGTGCGCACACACGCCCATACGTACACAAATTTGTAAGTACGTATAAAAGTAATTAACTCAATCGACGTTAGGTCGTTAGGTGTATTATTGAAAAAGCCACACAATGCTCCAAAAGCAATATTTGTTTTGCACTAAATAACATTTTATTTAACTTTTCGCAAAGGCACGGCTATTGATTTTTTTTACCAGAGGTTAATTGAAATTCGCATTGTTATTTATGCTTAGCCGTTTAAGGGTATATAGCTCCGTGCGCTAGAGTAGCCTGCGATTAATATGAATTTAAAAAAAAAAAAAAAAAAAAAAAAAAAGTAGAATTCGATTACTTTTTTTTGCCTCTTTTTTATTGTATTATTTTACCTCCCCCCGCCCCCGCCTCCCTTTTAACTTCCACCCTGGTCCGAATTATTTTATCCACCGATGCACGGTCCAATCGAAAAATCGTGCCGAAAGGCTGCGCTACGTTTTGCCTCCATGCACAGCACGTGGTTATACGTGCATTCGTATTAATAAAATCGGAGGCGAAAAATAGTCCAAAAGGGTTAGGATAAGGAAGCATCGTTGAGAGTTATCCGAGCGAGTGGATGAGAATAAACAGTGGCTTCTTGCAAATGAAGCACGGCGCGCGCGCGCGCGCGTCATCTCGAGCAGCGAGACAAAAAGCTAATGAATATTGAGCGCGATGCGGCTCGAGTGAGGAGCATCGTGTGTGCAATTTGTTGCACGAGCTGCCTGTTTTTTTTTTTTTTTTTTTTTAATCGCAGATCTATTTGCCCATTCGCGGTAACTGCCGCTGTCGCTGTTTGCCTAGCCGTGGCTCTTATCGTCGCTATCGCTCGCAGATGCAAATCAATACATCGTAACTTAATATTTCCTTCCTCATTATAACCGCAAAAGTGTTGTTCTCTCGATTTCATTGGGCGGCGGCGGCGGCGGAGGCGAAGGCCGGGGGAGGTAAAAAAAATGCAAACAGTTTTCCAGACCGTCACGCAACAACGAACGTCTCAGCTGACGCGGTTGGACTCGATGTCGACGCTAAATAGACCTCGAAAGCTCCCGCACAACCGATAAGGGCGCAAAGCTGTCGGCTCTTCGCTCAGCCTCCTCGCGCGTCTTCCCCTCACCTGGGCCTACCTCTCCGGGCCTACTTCTCTCGGCCGGCCTCTCGAAGGCTAATCCCCAAGGCCAAGAGGGCGGCGGGGGGCTCCTCCTCTCCCCCGATTAGCCCGGAGGGAGCAGTTCTTCCTCGACGTCCGCGTGCGTTGGCTGGACTCGATCGTCGGCTCCGCGCGTGACTTATACCACCCCGAGCCGAGTTCTCGGAGGAGGAGGAGGAGGACGAGAGCGCCGAGGACTACGGGGATCCTCGTCTCGTCCGATCTTCCCCGGGGCCCGAGAGCGGGCGGCTCGGGAAGGCCTTGGGTTGGAACGCGGCGCTGCCTCGGGTAGCCGAGCGACTGGATCGAGAGACGAGGAGACAGAACGAGTCGAGGCTCGGGATCGGTTGGCTTCCTCGGCGCGCGCGCGCGCGCGCTCCGGCCTCTCTCGACCTTGACGCGGAGAGCCTCCTCTCTCCCTATATATATGTATCTCTCTATCTCTCTCTCTCTCACCAGCCCGAGACCCCTGGAATTGCCGGCGCAGAGGCACCGCCGAGCTCCCCGACGCGCACCTGTCGATCGAAGCCACCGAGGGAGCCGAGGGTCGAGGGCCACCGCGCCCCCGGCCCTTTTTCGACCCCTGACGCGAGCTTCCGGAGCTGCCGAAGTCGAGAGGAGTCGCCGAAAGGGCAGAGGCGTCGGAGCCCCCGAGAGCAGGCCTCCGTATCTCGAGCCGTATCTCGAGAACGAAGCGGCGTTGGCGACGCTACGCGTTAAGTATCCCAAAGCCGAGGGTGAGAGGTCGCAAAGGGGTTTCGGCGAGAAATCGAGGATCGGCAAACTCTGAGGGGCCGGCCTCGGGCCACTGGGCTCGTCGCGATGGCCGATTTGCGGCGACCAGAGTCCAGGATCCGCCCCGGGGAAACTGCCTCCGGCGGCATCCACCGATCGATCGGTCGCTCGACCAACGGGAATCGCATCTCGCGAGCGCAATAGTCTTCGGGGTTGGGCCGCCGTCGAGAGCCGGCGGAAAACAAGGCCCGGCGATAATTGAGAAGCCCTCCCGGGGCCTTCGATTGCGCGGCGTATCGCCGAGTCGGACCTCGGAGTCGTCGCTCGCAGCCCGATAACCGGCGGACGGAAAGGAGGCCTCCTCTCGGAGGAGGATAACGGTAATATCCTCGGCCGCGGACGTAGCCGAGCAAGGAGACAATTGCTCGTGCGCTCCGGAGATCCGCTCCAAAAGTTAGCGCTCGACCGGAGTGCAAAGTGCGCCGAACACCTTTTGCCACTCGAAGACAGCTCGCCGCTATTGGCCGTTGGTACCTCCTCGGTCGGCCGAGGCCCCCGAGCGATGCTGCTCGACCTGGTATACCGAGTCAGTCCCTCACCCCCCCCCACGGCCAGCCCCAAGCCGCCGGTCACTCGGCACATTATACTCTCCCGCACGAGCCGCTTATTCGCGCTCGGATCGAGCGGCTTCGATCGGCCCACGCTCGAAAGCACCTTCTCGTTACGGTTAATAACCTCTAACGTTACAATGCTCAACGAGTATTGCGCCGACATTTCCAAACGGTGATTTCGGCCATCGAGACAAGAGCGAAGGCACATCGTCCTTTAAAGCCGTTGAAATTAAATCTCTTCTATCAGCAGCGACGCTTTCACGGGGCCACGAATTACGAAATGCCTCGGAGGCTCGCCTCTCTGTGCTCCTCTGCTCGTTTGAGATGAGAGCATTGCGAGACTGAGTTACGATTGCAATGCATTCGTCGCGGAAATTACGATCGCGCAAAAGAAATTTGACGATTGTAGCCATTGTCGATGTAAATGCGCTGCACTTTTAAGCGTTTGAATAAAGCAGAGGCCTTTCTTTTCCTTTTCTTTTTCTTTTTCCTTTTGGCAAAAATGAGCGACCGAACGATAGAACGTGTATCATACGTGTGCACGCGCGCGTTTACGTGGGCGTGCAAGCGTGTAGGTCCATGCACATTAACGCAAGAGCCATCCACGCCTAATAATTCACAACGCGAGCATTGCAACGGACATTGCAATGCGAGTCCCCGATACGATTTTGTCGTGGCTTAAAGTGCCGCTTTGTTTAGTTTTTTTTTTTTTTGGCTTTGTCTTGGGCAATATTCGGTAAAGGATAGCGTAAGAAAAAAAAGGAAAAAAGAAACGCTCCCTGCCAGACCTCGGTCTCGCGCGAAAGCTTAACCAAACTCCGGGAGGACTGGCGTCGCTAATGATAAAGTTCGAGCGATAAGAAGAAAAAGAAGAAAAAGAAGAAAAAGGAGTCGAAGCGTGTTTAGCGAGGACGGGTGGGAAGCGTCGAGGAAGCAAACGCAAAGCAATGGTCGAGCGAGAAAGAGCTCTCCGAGTTGTCGAGAGCGGTGGCGATAAAATAGGTTAATCATTGGCACGTACCTTCATCGAGTAACGCTCAATGCGAACAATCGCAGAGTAACTTGGGTTTCACACAGCGGCCAAGCGAGAAGGGTATCGGGGCGGGGGGGGGCGAGGAGCAAGGGACGTCGTCGGATTATTCGGCTGGCGGGGGCGGCGGCGGGCGACCGGCCGAGGAGGCAGGGGCAAGCGGTGGACTTCGAGGCGGGATCAAGGATGGCCCCCGTCCATTCGCGATTGGACATTAAGCGAGCAATCGATAAGTTATTTAAGGGCGATGCATTGTCGCGCGGCGATTCCGCAATAGGTCCGATCGATGGCGAGCTCCTCGGGATGGGGGGAGGGGGCTAATCGATCGCGGTTTCCTCCCGAGGCTACGGGGACTCCTCCGACGCTGGCCCCGAGGACGAGGGGGCCCTCCCGTCGCGGTCCTGGCGCGGGGAAAGCGGCTTTCCCGATCGACGCGTACGCGGAGACTCGCCGAGGAGGATCGACGACGGCCAGTCGCCTCGAGTCGACTGGAGCCTGGCCGCGGCCGCGAGAGAGACGGACGGAGATGGGGATTGGGATTGAGAGAGAGAGAGAGAGAGAGAGAGCGAGCGGGAGAGGGAGGCAGAGGTGGAAGGCGCGCGCGCAGGCGTGCATCCAGTCGGTTGGGGCGGGGGGGGAGAGAGAGCGAGAGACAGAGGGTGGGAGAGACGAGGAGAGAATCGAGGATCTCGAGAGAGAGAGAGAGAGAGACGGCGCCAGCTCGCACTCACACGTGGCCGCCGCGAGCCCGAGTCCGTGGTCCGAGCTCAGCACGCGCTCGCCATTTTGCCCGAGAGAGAACGCGGCTCTACCGGCCGAGGCGTAGGCGTGCGACTAGCGCCCGGTGTCCCGCTCGACCTTCCCCTCCGCTCCCCCGCCGGCCCCTTTCCAGCGCCCTGGCCGAGGTGGCTCCGGCCGGTGCGCATGCGCCCCGCGGCTCCCTCTTCGACCCCCGCCCCCTGGCCGGCAGGTGATCGCCGAGTATATCTGGCGTCGATAACGACTCCTACTACCGTTGGCCGCTGCCTACTAGCTGACCGCGCTCCCTACTTACCCTCTCGCTCTCTTCCTTCCCCGGAGCGCGGCTTGTACCCCCGCGCGCCGCGCCCCGGGCCGTTTACCCCGTCGCAGCGCGGACCTCGGCTGCTCGCGTCCCTCCTCGGGGCGCCGGAGTCTCCCTCGCACCGGGAAGTCCTCGAGGGATCCTTTTTCCCCCACCCCCCGGCTCTTGAGCCGCGGGCTGGAGCATCGAGGGCGGCCCTCGCCGCCGAGTCGACCGCTCCTCCTGGGGGAGCCCCGAGGACGCTCGTCCCGACGGCGAGCGGCCAGTCAAGAAGCCACGACGCGATGCCGTCGAGGCGATTCGATCGCCTCCGCTTCGCTTCTGACGAACTCCTCGGCGACTCGGTCGACGAGTGAGTCCCCCGAGGCTTGAGGTGCGCGGCTTCCGTTTCCTCGCGCTCGGCTCACTCGACACTCGCTTGGCTCCCTCCCGAATAATGGCCGCGCTCGAAACCGGGCTCCCGAGCTTGAGGGCCGACCGTGGGAAAAAGCTCACCGCGACTCCGGATCTCGGCGCCTCTCCTTCTCCCCAAGCCCTTGGGCCGCGTTTCCCGTCTGGAGAATCGGGCGCGCCTTCGCCCTTGCCGGCGATCGCACCCCCCTCCCTCCCTCGCGTAACGGTACCCGAGCCCCGGAACCGCGGGGCCCCTCGGCAGGTGCGCCAACTTCCGCTTCGGCGGCTCGCCCAAGGCCACCTACCTCCCTCCTCCTGTCCTCCTGCCCGCGAGTTTGCCCTCGAAGCGATCTCAAAAGCCTCCAGCCGCTTCCACCAGTCCTCGGGGATCCGGCCGTTTGAGCGGGCTCGTGATCGAAGCGGGAGGAGCCTCCCTTGCCCCGGGAAACCTCGGCTCCGAGCCCGCTTCCACGGTGGCTCGGATCGCCAACGGGACCGCGTAGGGACCTTTGACACAGCGGCCACGGCCGGCAGAGGGGACTCGTCGTCGAGCCGAACCGCCGTACGAAGCGATAGCGATACTTCGTCGTTATTGCGAAAGGGATCAGCGCTCGGATCAGGGAACAATCGGCTTGCGGGGATCTCGTCCGAGGAGGAACGTATCGAATCGCGTTGGCCTCCTTGCACCGGTGCCCAAGATATTCTCTTACTCCTAACGTCGACGGCGCCTCTTTATCATTCTCCTCTCTCTCTCTCTCTCTCTCCGCGCGAGAATTCGACGCGACGTAAGAATCAAATGCGCCGTGGGATAGGAGAAGGAAAGGAGGGCCGCTCGCGAGGGCGAAGTACAACGATCGACCCGAGGCCGAATGCAAAATTCGCGAGGAGGAGGCCTACGAGCGGCGCTGGCACTCCTTGCGCAAAAAATCATCGCGGTTATCTCGTGGCGAGCATAAGCGATAGCGTTTATCGGTGACAATGCGCAAAGGCGTATCGCGCCGAGACCTCGGAAGAGGAGCCGAGTCAAGGCGATACCGCCGACTTCTCCGTCTGCTCGTTCCATTGCGCCTCGCGCAATACGCGGCGCGAGAATTCTCGCGCAAAAATAAGTTGTTGCGTTACGAGGCCCCTCGCGACTCGATTAGACTAGCCTTGAAATAATACTTCTCGCGCTCGAACGATGCGCTCGAGCCCGTGCCAACGGCCCTCGGGCGCTCCGATCCTCGTCGCGTTCGCTGTCGCTCGACGAGGGCATTGCGATGGTCGGCCGTCGCGGGCCGGGAAATATCGGTCGACCGGTCGAATTCAGCCGGATGGAAAACAATGCCGGCTGGAAATTAAGGTATCCGTGCGCACGATTGCGCGAGCGCGCAGGCGAATCGATATTTTCGAATTTGCCAACGATGCCAACGATTATCGAAGGCTTCCACACCCCTCCCCCCGTCGGCTCCGACGATTACGCGAAACGCCGCTCGAGCTCCGCTCGATCTTAAAGCCGAAAAGCGGATCCATTGAAAATGTTAGCCTCGGCTCTTGGCTCAAATTACTCGTTGCGCAATCGAGTAATTTGTACACGCGAAGTGGGTCTGCGCTATCGTGAGACAGCGAACGAAAAGCATCTTAACTATTTTACGGACTCAAAGGTCTCCGTGGATACTTGCCGGGGAGTTAATAGCGGGAGGTGCGGCGCCACCGGAACGAGGGCAGAGCTGAGCTGAGCAGAGAGAGAGAGAGAGAGAGAGGGAATGCAACAATAAGAACTGCGGGCCCGCTGCCGGGCCCGCCAGTCTCACGACTACTCGGGTCCTGACCATCCCTCCTGCCCACCTCCTCCAGCCCCGAGAAACCACCGAGACGCCGACAGCAGGACATCCAGGCTTCCGATATCTCTCCTTCTCTCTCTCTCTCTCTGCTCTGCTCTGCTCAGCTCAGCTCTGCTCAGCTCTCGGGTAATGGAAAACCGTGGCTCGCGAGGCCCAGCCCTTGGGCCCGGCTCCAGTGGTCCGGCTCAATGTAGGTCTCATCCACTGGCTCCTTTCCCCCCCAAAGAGTCGAGAGCATCTCAGCTTCGGCTCTCGGAAACTCGGATCCCGAGGAGAGTCGCCACAGCAGCCGATGGGGTAACTTTAACAAGGGCACGCGATGGAGGGACTCCGCTCTAGCCGCGGAGCCGCGAGATAGAGGACGAGGAGGAAACCGCGGCCACCGCCGAGGGCCGCGCTATTTCCTCGGAGACGAGCGTCCGAAAAAGGGGATAAAGTTCAGCCAGTGGTAGAGAGAGAGAGAGAGAGAGAGAACAGCGACGAGCGGCTAACCCTGCACGAGCCGTTGACGCCGATCTCGCGACGAGGGGACGCGAGGGGAGGCTCGCCAGCGTCCGGGCGAGCCATGCGGGCTCCGCGCGCCAGGGCTCGGCGTCGACTCGCGGATGGCGCGGAATGCGACCCCCGGGGGCGCCTTCGCAGCGGCTACGGAGACGAGTTCCCGTCATCTGTTGCTCCTGCTAGTCTGGGTTGTCCGTTGGCAAGGCCGGCCCTGAGAATTCTGCAGCGAGAGCGCGGGCTCTCTGGTCCCAAGTCTTGACCTGGCCAGCCCGCAAGAAGAGCTTGGCCCCTCTTGATCAACTGGCTTCGCGTCTATCTGACATCCGATTCCCTAATCAGGCCTAATGCGGGCCCCGCCCAGGCAGTCAGAGACTGGTCAGTAAGCCTTCTGGGGCCCTCGAATCGAGCTGATGTCCCAGAGTGTGCAGAGCGATCGCTCTCCTAATCCAAGGCTCGACGCGCTCAAACCGACGCCTCGCGCCATCGGCGCGCATCGCGGATGGGAACGCACGATGCGACGAGCCTCGGTACGGCCTCGATAATAACGATGTCGGCTAAATTTGGGGGCGGCCCAATTCACGACCAACGGCCTACACAACCACCGACGTCGAAAAACAAAAGGTGGCACCCCAGCCCGGTTGAAATTCCCCAGCCCGCGCACAAGAGCCGAAATCCCCCGGCGCCCCGGACCAAAGTGCCGCGGGCGTCCATCGGTGCACGGGCTCGGTGTGCCTTGTTTTCCTCGAGCTCGCTCCTCATTGCGCTCTCGATTCGCGCGCGATTTCTCCAAACGCACGCTTCCCCGGTTGGTCGACGGCTCGCTTTCGCTCTTCCGTCTCGGACTCGCTCGGTTTAAACGATCCACGCTCTTCCACCTTCGTAACGCATCGCAACTGGTGGGCGTCGCGCTGGCTCCGCTTTGCTTCCACCCCCCCCCGCCCGCGCCCAGCCCCCGCCCAGGCCACAGTCCGCCTCGGACGGCAGAGCTTGCGCTCCCGTCGCTGGGCTCGCCTTCCCTTCGCTAGCCTTTTCGCCTCCTCCCCCTCCTCCTCCTGGCTCTTTCTTTAATGGGCTCGTTTATCTCTCTCTCTCTCTCTCTCTCTCTGTCCTCCCCCACCCCCACTCGCCATTCGCCGCTCTCGCGTCGCTCTCCTTTCGGCGATCGCGGAGAAAAAAGCCCGGCTTCGGCACTGCTAAATACAAAGAGCTGCGGCTAGAGCGAATTTTTTTCTCGACTTAACCGCCGAGTCGAACTCGAGCGTCGCGCGGCGTCCCCAACTCGCGCCTCCAACGTCGATTGCCCGTGCCCCGGGAGGGGGCAATGATTGCGGGCATTTTCAGCCCGTCGACTATCCAAATTTCCTTATCCAAGTACGCGCCCACGTGCATTCAATCGCATCGGCGGATTCAGGAGTCGGTGGAGGAGCTCATCGAGACCCGCTGGTCGTGCGCTACCCCCCTGCCTGCGCACACCCTGGTCGAATTATTTAACCATCCCTCGAGCCCTGTATTCCCGAGCGATAAGTGCCAATGATCATTTCCGCGACTGTATTTTGCCAGAGGAGAGCGCTAAATACGGGCGCTCGATTTGCCCTCTCCCCCAAAAATCCTCTTACCTCGTTCTCGATGTTGAATAATTACGCTCGCCGAGGAGTTATTTCCTTTATGCCCTAATATAGTCTCGCGCAATTTCGCGTATCTGCACGTATTCTTATTTATATACCATTGGTTTTCCATCGGCAGATATTTTTAAAAACCTTTGGGTCTTCGCAAGCGATAAAAACTACGAACGACTTTTTTCTATGTCGGCTCGTAACTCTGTGTGTGCGCGCGCGTGGATATGTATATACGTGTATATATATATATTACATACATACACGCGCACACGAATACATACACATGTAGCTTTGGCTTAAAGCGTCCGAACCGGTTTTCAAACTTGATTGGCTTGAAATTCTGTTGTGATTTAAATAATAGTTGGTGTTCTAACGCCTAATAAGCGGTTAAAATGTTTGACTCGATTTATATACAAACTTTAATCGGAGAAACTTTGTTATGCTCAAGATCGCTTAGCAGACTAAATTGCAAAAGTTCCAGCGCTCGCCCAACATCGTTTAATTACAACTTCGCCTTTCCAACAATGGACTCTCGACTTACGGATGCCACACAGTGTGCCATTGGCTGTGAGCCTCCGTGCGTTAAGATACAAATGTCCTGCAGCTCACGATAACTATTAGCACTTGACATTGGACTTTGGGCGAAGTGATATCTCTCGCGCGAAGAAGCGATTGCCGCTTTTGTAAGACTGGGCGAATAAGAGAACTATCGACTGGTATTATGTATTCTTAGGGGAGGAGGAGGAACAAAAGGAAGAAGAAGGCGATTTTTGCAAAAATGCACAAGTCCCCCGGCAGATGCATGCAATTAGCTTTGTTTGTCGGAACATTTGAAAACCGAAATCTAAAGGAAAATGCAGAGTGCAATGCTCTGCCTGCGAAATGAGAATTACAAATGTGATTCATGGAAGATTCATCGGCAATAGATTAGCCTTCGAAGCACACATTCAACGGCTGCAATCGCTCCTCGTGAAAATCCTCTCGACTCAACGCTAATTAATTTGCATCGCGATTCGGATGAATAACGAGGCGGCGAGCCGAAAAAATAATGGAGCATTGGTTTTTGGAAGGACGGTTAAAATTAAATATACTCCTCGCTGGCTGTACTTTATCCGGGGTCTTCGACCCGAGGACTTAAAAGCTGATTTGTTTATCAATATTGGACGGTTTGTCGAGCATTCGAGAGTCGTACAAAATTTAAATCCCCATACGAGGCTGCTCCCCGAGGCCGGGTCTCAGATGGACTGTCATCTGTATAAATACGCAAAGTAAAATCAATTGAGCGCAATTGCGAAAAGCCGTTGGGCTCTTATTCCGTCGAAAAATTTAAAGCCAAGTGTCAATTACGTCGAGCGCATAGGAGGTTCAGAGTCCAAGCCGTCGTCGGAGATAACGAGTTTCGTTACAGTGGTTGTGAGGCAATTGAGTGTCGCTTAATAAAGAGAGACGAGAGAGAGAGAGAGAGAGAGAGAGAGATAGGGATACGTAAGCAGAGGGGTGTCGCAAGATGCGGATAGAGGAGGGCCAGGAGACGAAAATCGCGGTGCCCCGGGAGTGCAGCAGAGGCGCGAGAGCGTGTCGCGCCCCCGCGAGAAAAGCAGCCGAGGAGTGGGAAGCTTTTCTCCCCTTCTCCGGGATGGCGCGTGCACTCAGTCACGGGCCACGGAGGAGTGCCCCAGTCGTGACTCGTACGTCGCACCCGGAGCTCCGCGATTCCGCGCGGCGAGAGTATAGGCGCGCGTGCCCCTCGCTGCACGAGCAGCGACAGCAGCAGCAGCGGCAGCGGCGGCAGGGCCTCCTCCTGGCGAGGCCACTTATGCCCGGCCCCTCCGTACCAGGGCTCACAGCGCACGGCAGCAGGCGACGTTCACGAGGGACCGGTACCGATTGTGACCAGCTGACGCGACTACCCGAGCGTACGTATCCTTCCCCCCGGGCCCCCGGTGGCTCGCTCCCTTAAATGGGGTTGTCGTGCGCGCGGCAGGTGAGCGGGACGGAGGCGGAGAGAGAGAGAGAGAGGGAGACAGAGGCGCTTGCACTTTCATCGGCCGCCGCTTACTTTCTCGCTAACCGAGGGCGTCCAGGTGGCGCTTGGAGGCCTCTCCCCCTCGCACCGGGTCCTTCCGGCCGAGGCCTCGCCCGCCCCCCCCCTTTGACCGGACCTCCTATCGCTACCAATTTTAACCTTCTTATCGAGCCGCTTCCTTATCGCGTCCGCTCCTCGTCGCGTCCCGCCTCGACTCCCCTCCGTTTCAAACTCTACCGCGCGCATCTCCGACATTTGCCACCTCCACGACCGACTGCTGCTGCTGCTGCTGCTGCCTTCTCTCTCTCTCTCTCTCTCTCTCTCTCTCTTTTATCGAAGCACGATTAAGGGATGACCCGTTGTTATAGGGCCGCTCGCGGGTCGACGTTAATTTTTATCACGGCACTGTAATTTTATTAACGCCCAACGATGTTCGCCGCTCGGCAATTATTTCATGGACATCGGCTGTCGTCGCCTAGTCGGATTATCCGGAGTTGGAATATTTTTGTCAGCACGGTAGCGGTACGCTGGATAAAGAGCGTCGAAGACGATTTTTTTTTTTTTTTTTTTTTTATTTCAATAAAAAAATTAATAGGAATCCTTAACGATCCGATGCCTCGTTTTCAACGTTGATATCGGATTCCGATTAAAAATTGATCGATTACGTTGTTTTGCGGGTTCGATTTTTGTAGCCGACGATTGATATTCGTTATTTATCGACGATTAAAGTTGAGTCATCTTTATTAATTTATTAAATCAAACGCTGCTTTTGATTTCGTGGCGAGGTATTGGCAATTTTTCTTTTTCTTTTTCTTTTTTTTTTTTTTTTTTTTTTTTTTTTTTCTTGACATTTAAATAAACATAGAGCACGCAGACGCGCACGCATGAATAAATGTATAAATACACGGGCGCACGCACACGCGCATAGATTGATTTATGGCACGTTAAATCACCGGATCATTCGAATGTGATGTACAGTAAAATTAAATTCGTCTTGACCGCTACATTACATAATTCAAAATGAAAGTGCATTACACTGCGAGCAGAGCAACGTTTTTTTTCCACAAATGTTCATTAGCCGGCTGAAATAGATGAGTTATAAATTATACCACGGGCTGCTGGGAGGGAATATTCAGGCACGGCTTTTTTTTTCCATTATATACCGTTTATTCCTATTCCTGCAATAATAGGCGCTAATTGCGAAACGATTTTCATCCTCGATAGCGGCAAAGAAGCGAAAAGCCGCCGATCTTACGAACATTCCGTAATTTATATCCAGAAGCTCGTTCGAAGACTTTGCAATAAACATCGAGACGAGCTTAAGAGCACGATATTTTACAAAATACGAAGAATCTTATTCGTTTGTAATATAAATCTAAACATTCGATCGACGCGAGGAGTGGAATTGCGAAAGTCCCGCGACTAACGAATTTTAACAAGAGCACGCGCGGCGATGGCTAATAACGTTCAATAAAGTTAAGGAGAAAAAGAAGGAGAGAGAGAGAAATAAATAAGTCAAAAAACAAACGAAACGAAACCATTCGAAATAATGGATCAAGGACCGAGTAAATATTTACGTAGCCAGCGAAGGCGATGCGAAATCGGCGGCAGTTGCGCCAGTCGGTCGGCGGTAATACGCCATTGGGACATAAATCAAACGGTCGATGATTTCGCAGCCCGGAGGATCTCCGGCTAAACAAAGCCGGGGGCCCGGGGCTTTTGCTCGCGGAGTCGACGACAACGACCACCTGTCGCCGACGGGACGAAATCCATTGCCCCCGGACTGGCTCTCCCGTCCGATTCCGTCACCCGCTGGAGATCGGGAACGCGCGCCGAGTTGGGAAGCCCCCCTTGCTTAATACGGGAAGAAGACCCGAAGCGAAGCACCGCCCCGTCGTCGGCCCGGGAGACTACCCGGAGCCGTTGCCGATCCAACTCGGCGAGCGCGCGTCCGCGTAGCCTTCGCGATTTTTGGGCGGATCGACGCGATCGGAGCCGGCCGAGGACAGTCCTCGTCCTCGTCGTCGGCCGGTGCTGTTCGGGAGCCTCGTCGTTGATGGGAGAGGAACGGAGACGAGTTCGGTGGCGCTCCAGCGAAGGCTCCCTTCGATCATCGGCATCCCGAGTCCCCCCGTTCGCCCTAAACATTGACGCTCGCTCGAATCATCCCGCTCGAACCGATGAATTAACGATGCCTCGATTGGCTTGTCGCGCGGCCGGGTGCTTTTTTCTTCTTCTTCTTCTTCTTCCTTTTTCATTCGGCGTCGCTTGTTTCGACGAGCTAGATTATCACCCTAAGCCACTGATAATATTGACGCGAAGTACTCTTCGTTGGAATAGTGTAGCGGCGGTCGGAGGCGAATTTTTTTCCTTTTTTTTTTCACGCACGCGCCCGCTCGCACGCACATGTATACTTATACATATATATATATATTTATTTATCGTGTGAATATTAATCTCTTGAAGTTACGCTGCTCGAAAGGCGTTTTTTTTTTTTTTTATCAATTGCGCTCTCTTTTTTTTCTTTTTTTCCTTTATCTTATTTAACCTCTGTAATATTCTTACGTTTGTAATTATCAAAATATTTTTCAACGCTCGACTGTGCTCGCTGAAATTATTTTCAATTGTAAGAATTAAGTAAAAAGCCTCGCTTCGCTTACCGAGCTCTAACGCAATAAAATACTATATCGTCGAGCAACGATCGAATTTCGGATTTCTCCCCGGGGGTATTGGAAAGTCGTTGGATAAATTGAGTGAAGAAAAAAAAAAAAAAAAAAAAAATGAAAATTAATCAAATTGATATAAAACTTAATTATTTACAATTAAAAATTTACCAATGTGGAGTAAGAATTCGCGTTTGACGTACTCCTCGTGATTTCTCCGTTCCGGCGCTATTTTGTAATTGAAAACGCCTAATTGCAAAGCATGTTACAAAAGAAAGAAAACCATTACGGAATGAATAATCTTTTTCGTTACGTTTTCAGCTCCGATAATAATGTTCGTTGTGCCCTGAAATTAGTTTTTAGCTGCATTAAAGCCAAGCCGATCGCTTTAATCTTCATTGTGACAATTTTCTCGGCGTAAAATTCCACGCGGTCGAAGTTTATTCGCGAGTGGGGGGGGGGGGGAAGGTGTGGAGGAAAGAAAAAGAAAGAAAAAAAAAAAAAAAAACATAAAAAGAACTCGCTCTCCAGGGAAAGGCATTGTGATGCAAAAAATCATTACGATTCAGTGAAGCTACGTAAAGTCTCGGCGACGTAAACATCCGAATCCTTCAATGTCGCGCTTAATCTAAAACAAATGCCATTTACAGTAGTCGTGGAGCACGCGTGTATCAATATTTACATCGTAATGAGGATTCGTCGCTGGAGTCGGGACGATTGAATGGTCTTGCAAACGGCATGCGCCGAATGGGCGCCTGCATGGAAATGAAAGTTTTGGAAAATGCGCTGGTGCCACGTGCGGTCGTGTGCCTATGAGTTGTACGCGTTTGGGAAAAAAAAAAAAAAAAAAAAAAAAACAGACCTAAAAAGCCAACGATCGAGCGAACGAGAATCAGTCGATTGGATCCGGCAGCAGTTGAGAGCGACGGGATTTTTTCGTTTGTTTTTCATTTTATCTTCTTCTTCTTCTCTCTCGTCAAGGAACAATGGGCAGAAGAGTAGCGCGGACGGATAGGTGATAAGTCACGGCGACGGGGGGTGAAACTGCGCGATAGAAGTAAACGACGTTCTTAGGTTGAAGAGCAGCGCGAAAAAAAAGTACACGCGTAGCGAGTGGAAGCGGGCCGTGAGAGCGACGCGTAAAAAACGCGCGGATGGGAGATTTTACGAGATAGAGGAAAAAGATCGAAAGAGCAAAAAGGAGAGAGAGAGAGAGAGACTAAAATGAACGAGGAGAATCGAGTAGGGAAATCGCGGGCGCAGTCGAGAGAAAGGTCGAAACGCGCCGGAGCCGACGGGAAAGGCTTGCTCGAGAGCGCGGTGCGCGATAGATGCGCGTTGAGCTGATAGCGACGGAAGCGGGGGCGGGGGGCTCTCCTCTTGCGATAAATTACATTTTTGGGAAAAGAGGATTGGCCTTGGGTCGAATCGAGAGCCAATGATTTCGAGGGTCCGCGCGACAAGCGTCGAGCCACGACGGTTGCGCGCGTACCAACAATTTAAGTATCGATCGATCCATTTCCGATCTGGGTGCGACACGTCAATGAAACGTCGTTACAAAATAAATCATACCTACCGGAGCTCTTTGATCTTCCGATTGGCGAGCGCGAGCCCTCGACCCTTTCGAAGAGGCTCCGTTAAAGATGCCTTGGTCCTACCAGTGGAGGCGGAGGAGGGGCCGGGGGCAGGGGAGAACCCAACAAATGGCAAACGAAATCTCGCGCACCTCTCGAGACACTGGAGTAAAACGTAGGATCGCGCGATCGCACGGAGGAGTACGCGTCGTGCGCGAGGCACACTCGGCTTGCGTATCGATCAATGGGGGGGGGGGTGGCGGCGGCCACCCTTACGCGAACGCTCGCGTCGCGCGTCGCCACGTTCTGAGAAACCATTGACCGGTCGGCGGGGGCAGAGCGAGGGCGCGAAAAAATCAACGGCCCCCCCGCCCCGCACTCGCGAGCGGGAGTCTCGGCTGCAATCGGCCACGGATCGGAGCGGCTACAGAATCATTGGCGTTTTCGCAGCAGGAGGCATCGATCATGGTGAAGCCGTACAGCGGGGCCATCCTCATAGGGGAAATCCTCGTGCTCCTGATGAAGATCGTGTACTTCACCCTGGAGGGCCTCTTCAGATTCGTCTTTCCCGCGGATGAGAAGAGCGTGGCCGGCGAAATCGTCCTGGTAAGTTTTGGATCGCGCGGCGAACGGCCTCGATAGAGACACCGGCCCCGTTGATCTTCGTCGCGAAGAGGCCACTTCTTTTTTACCCGAAGCCCTTTGAAGCGAAGCGATAAGAAAAGACACGGGCCCGCCGCTGCGTCGATAGAACGGACTCGGCGGCTCACCGATGATTACCGTTCGGCGTCCGATCGTCGGCCTCGGTCTTAACCGAGCCCCGAACGAGCGCGCGATTTTTCGCGCCGCGCCTCTAAGGCCGTCGCGACTTTGTCTCGCCATTCGGTTTTGAATAACCGGGGGGGGGGCGGGGAGTAGTCGTGGGTGGGAAGAATTAACCCGATCAATGGCGGCCAATTTCAAAAGGCGAGGACAAGAGCTCGCGGCGAAGGCGGTCGCGCACGGGAGTCGCGCACCGGTGTTACGGGTAAGTTTCGCTCGATAAGAAGGGCACGAGGGGCGCGCGAGGCCCAAGCGCCTAGGCTCGAGAGCTCGGGGAGTCGGGACGAAAATCAGCGGGGCCCGGCTCGGGGGGGGGAGAAACGTCCGAGAGTTGCCGAGATGAAAGTTGTGGCTTTGTCGCTCGGCTCGGTGGGCACGCGCCCAACAGGTTACCGGAGCGGGCCACGGCATTGGAAAGGAACTGGCACTGAAGCACTGAAGTACGCCACCCTCGGCGCTACCATCGTCTGCTGGGACATCAACAACGACAACAACATCGACACCATTCGCCGGATAAACAACATGGGAGGCGTCACCGCCTACGGCTACAAGTGAGTTGAGCATCGGTCTGGGCTGGAACCCTCCTGCCTACCCCCCCCCCCCGCCCCGCCCCGAGATCCTTGGCCTCGGCGACCCGGACCACTCCTCCTCCTCCTCCTCCTCGCCTCGGTCGGCCACGCGAGACCAGTCCGTTCGCGGGCATTGGAAGTCGTTTTGAAGATCGTCGCTTTTCCTTTTTTTTTTTTTCTTTCTTCTCTTCTTTTTTCATCCTCCGCCGACTTTGAATTGCTCCATTGTTGGTTGGGTGGGGGCGGGGGGGCGAACGGCCAGCGCGCCTAGTCTCGATCCGAGGATTTCCTAAGCCGGGCGGGCCGAACGATGCTAATCGCCAAAGTAACCCGATTTTCATTTTCTTGCGTCAACCAATGGAGCACGTGCTCTTCAATTTTATCCTGCCGAGATCATTGAATCGCCGACTTTTTAAATTGCTTCCTTTCGAAATACGAGCGATTGTCAAATATCCAATGCTTATGAAACCTCGACACAAGCATTTTTTATCATTTGTAACATACTTATACGTGTGTGCGTGTGTGCGTATGTATAACACACACACATATATATATATATAAAAGTATATTACGTTAAATTATAATTTATTCATTACTCGAACTAACGTTGCGCAAAAAATTTGTTTTCGAGTCAAAGTTTTTCGAATGGTCTTTTTAGAAAGAGCCGGCCGAGTTCAATTTCAAAGCGAGCGTCGTGAAACTTTCGATTTCCAAATCTTAAGGCTTACGAATAATTTTATCAAATAGAATAAATTCTACGAGACCATTTTTAATAATTTCGATCGCATCGAAATGAGGCAGGATCGATGCCACCTTTGATGATCTTAAAAAATAATTTTTACCAGTGCTTTTAATTACCGACGGGCGAAACTTTATAAATACGATGCAATATAATGTAGTAGCCGCTTTGTAAATAAGAAGCATCTCTCGTAATCTCCTTTCTCTCTCTATCGCCGAGATTTTCATGTACCACGGGCGACAAGACGAACTTTACGCGACAAAAACACAAACAAAGGCGCGCGCGCACACACAGACACACAATGGTACGGTATGCCTTTGCGCGTAATTCTATTTGCGTACTTATTACAAGCGCTGAAAGTACGTTATCATTGCACGCAAATATAAAATTACCACTGGCTCCCGGAGTCGAGCGCGTCTCGAGTCTCCTATCGGTGGCCGGCGTTTAAGTGCACTCGCAGCCGCTTTGAAGCGTCGTTGGCATTATTATCCACCGCGGAGTCAACGCGAATTCCGCGAGCAAAATAGGATATCCCGTCCCGGTCCTCGATTACCCGGCCGGTGTCGATTCTTCGACTTTCCCTCGGCCGGCCGGGCTCCCGGGTCTCCGACTGCGCTCTCGAGGCCGGTACTCCCCCCCCCCGACCCAGCATCCGAGCTCGGAGGGCCCGGGCCTCTCTCTCTCTATCTCTCCGTCCACTGGCGCAGGCCCCCTGACAGTCGCCCTTTGCTTTGTTCCCACCCCCGAGGTGCGACGTCTCGAGCAGGGAGGAGGTGCTGCGAGCCGCCGAGAGGGTCAAGAGGGAGGTCGGCACCGTGACCATACTCGTAAACAATGCCGGGGTCATGCCCTGTCGGCCCTTCCTCGACCACAGCCCCGAGGAGGTGCAAAGCATATTCAACATCAATATCGTCTCCCACGTCTGGGTAAGTTTGGCGCGGATCCTGTGTGACCCGGGCCTCCGCGCCGCCCTGGGCCTGTCGCTCGCCTCGGGCTTCCTCCGCGAGCTCCGACCGAGTCCCGCTCTCGCGGAGGCCCGAAGCGAGCGATCGCTCGACGCGGAGGTTATACTTTTGCCACGGCTTGACCGAAGCCGCGTATAATCGGTTATTAGCCGTTGGCTTCTCGTCTCTACCAACGCTTGACAATAACGTTTACGTCGAGTGTAATCGTGCACGATGTAACGATGCAAATATTGACTTTTTTTTTCTCCAATTTTTCCATACATATTTATTCGCTATCTCGAATGTATTTGCGAGCGTATGAATTTTTTATTACAACTCTCAGCCTCGTTAAGGCACTCTTGAGACTTTGTTTTGCAATAAAATTGTTGCATAATTGTGTTATAATAGCGTTATAAAAGCCGTTTACTGCTCTATGTATTTATTTATATACATATATTTTAACTTTCATTATAATAATATTTACCGTCGGTATTTGCTCTTTTTTTTTGTCAAAGGAAACAATGCAACGAATGTGCGCCACTTCAAACGCCCGCATTTTCGTATGTTTCAAAGGTGTAGAGCTTTTTTGAAAAAAAAAAAAGATACACTCGCTGAAAGATTTCACTTATCTAATCACGCGCAATTATTCTCGAGCATGAAAATAATATTCGGAGCTCTATCGGGCATTTTTTACAAGATGATTCCCGGTGCTTTTAAAATAAATTTATTTATTTATTAAATGTATATTACATATACATATATATATATATATATATATATATATATATATTAGCTCTGTATTACGCTTGTTTTGTACAATCAACAGGTATGCCTCGGGTTGTAGATTTACGTTCAATTTTAGTCCTAAGAGTTTTAAACGAATCTCGAGGCATTTAAAGCGACGACGAAGCGCATAATCATCATCTGCTACGGAAAATAATGCGGCCGTACAGCGTACGATTTTATTTATAGACTAAAGAATTTTACTATCAATGTCTTACAATACCGAGCATCGCCGTTGAGCGTCGGATGACTAATCACATTGATATATTATGTACAGTGTTGTTGTGGGTGCGCGCGCGCGGGGACTAAATCTGTTATTGTTTTCTTAAAGATCTTGCAGGCATTCTTGCCGGATATGCTGGCCAAAAATCACGGGCACATCGTTGCCCTGTCCTCGATGGCTGGACTCATCGGTTTAAATAACTTGGTTCCCTACTGTGCATCGAAGTTCGCCGTTAGAGGTAATTTATAATAATTTTTTTTTTTTTTTACCAAGGCTTCAACGAAGCGCGACATTTTTTTTTAAAAGTAAAACAGCTGCTCGTCGCCTTCTGAATCTTACACAGCGTTCATTGTTATTCTTGCTGTATATTTCTTATATATATATTATATATAAAAAAAAAAAGGCTTTTTTCAATGCTAATTGTTTTGCGCGCATAACACCATTTGATGGGAAACAAATAATCAGCGTACATCGGTGGTGCGCGAACAGCAAACATAATGGCACGACTCTAGTAAGACCTAATGCAATTTAACGTCAATTCACAAACGAACGCCCAAATTTCCTTAATTTCCTTATTCCCTTACGGCCAATAACCGAACGAGCCTCGCTCTTTGACCAAGGTCTGATGGAAGCCCTGAGCGAGGAGCTCAGAACAACTTACGCCGAAAGAGGAAGAAGCTCCAATATAAAGTTCACCACGATTTTCCCCTACATGGTGGACACGGGACTTTGCAAAAAGCCGAGGATCAAGTGAGTTTTTTTTTATATTACCGGGGGGGGGTAAAATTGCGCGCGATCCGTCGAGGGCGATATTGACGAAGCCACGGTTCGATCCGTTATCGGCACTGGAGGGCTCTCGCCTTTTGCCGCCAAGGCCGCGCGAGCTCAACGGTGTCGCGTCACTATCCTCCAGGATCTTCGAGCCCGGGCTCGCCAAGAGCGAACCGGCAGAGGCCAAGCGCTAACCCCCGGTTCCCCTATTTCCATGTTTCAAGGTTTCCAAACGTCATGGGTGTGGTCTCGCCTAAGGAGGCGGCGGCTCAAATCGTCGCTGCCCAGCGAAGGAATTTGTCCGTTCAGTCGATACCGAGCCTGTGGGTGAACGTCAACAATATTCTCAGGTTCGTGTGCGAAGTCGCACTCGCCTCCGGGCAGCTTTTGGGCCCGGTGGTGCGACGATTTTTTTCTTTTTTTCTTCTACATAACAATGCAAAGGATAGAGAGAGAAAAAACCACGTTGTTCCATCGATGCGGTCGATTTTCAACGAGGTGTGCCTCGGTCGGCCCTGTTAACGTGATAATATTGCGCGCCGTTGGCGACGGGGCATTAAGTTTAACGAATCGTCGCGAAAAATTCGTTGGCGTTTGCGCGTCGACGCGCGGAGATTAGCCCATGAAATATTGCCCCTGTACAAGATTTACAATGCACGGTGACGAGAATTCTTTAACAGTAACAACGGTGGCAGTCTCGTCTCGGGTGTAACGTTATATCCCTGGTTGCAAGCAAAACGATAGGTTGCGTAAGATTTAAATAAAATTTCTTACGATCTGCGTGATCACTCCTCCTCCTCCGCCCTCTTCTTCTTATTATTATTATTACACATTGTTTGCATTTTAATCGATCGATCGATCGATCGAATTGTTATTTTACACCGGCCCAAGTCCGAGGACACGACAATCCCGAGCCCGGATGCAAAACAAATGACAAAATACCTCGCGGCGCCTCTACCAAGTTAACGCATCGAGAGGAAGTTCCATCGCTCTTTGTCGACAATTTTTTTTTGTTTCCGGCTCCTCGATGGCTCCCGCTATTCTGCACGTGTCAATTATTATTCCTTAGAGCAAAGGGGGGGTGGGTGGGGGGGATAATCATCGAGCGAGGTCAGACTCGCGTGCCGCGCCGATGGGCAATTTAGAATTTTCCTACGCATCGCCGATCGCGTCATTGGGACAAAGACGCGTTTCGCGGATCGATCGAGAGCAGCAGGGGTTGGAGGAAGCCCCGCCAAGAGCGCGGAAAAATAGAATTTCCCATCCGCCCGATTCGGATGCGACGCGTTGCATCCTTTGTAAAGGCCTTTCCTTCATTGTTCTTTGCCTCTCTCTCTCTCTCTCTCGCGAGTTTTCTTCTTTTTCGTTTAATCCGCTGCACAGCCGAGCCAATCGAAGCGCTCGACTCGTGACGAGCAACAACAATGGTCTCGCTTCTTTATCTCGGCCGATTGAACGTTACCGAGATTTTCGGGATTCCAGATTGTTAATGCGCATTGAATAAGGGCATTGGGAGAGTACGCATTAACGAGCGTCGTAATCGATGCCCTCTTCGGGCTAAATTTTATTTCAATTGTCATCGTTTCGAATCGATGCACAATAAATCATAATTACAGTATATATATATATATATCTCTCTCTCTCTCTCTATCTCTATACACAAAATACACGCGTACGCACTCTCTCTCTCTCTCTCTCTCATATACGCGCACTTATACATTGAATTAAATATTTAGGCATCGCGTATAGGGAGAAAATAAATATAAGATATAACAACATTAGCTTGGATTACAAGCAAGTACACGGAATATTGTTATTTACAGAACATTGCCGGAGAAAGCACCAATTGCAATTAAGGATTTCCTGGACAGCGGCGTTGCTGCCGACGATTGATATGGATCAATTGTGTCAATTATTAACGTGCTGAAGATTCATTTGTATGATAATAATAATAATAATAATAATAATAATAATATATATATAAAAGAAGTTCATTGACTTGGTAAAAGTATGCGGCCGATGCGTGTTCGATTAATAAGACACCCGATAAAGGTAAACCCTGCTTAAAATTAAAGCGCAAAACTATTGTACGTTTTGAAAATATCGTTCGATATGATAAAACCCTGCATTATTCGCTATTGTATGATAAAGTACTAATGTGGAATATGTCTAATTATGTAATTTAATATGGGTAACTTTGAAAACGTAAATAAATGTAGGGACAAGTAAGCGCGAATTACATTAATTAAAAAAAAAAAAAAAAAAAAAAAAAAAAAAAAAAAAAAAAAAAACCGTGTCGTGTGTGTGGTATATTCTGTGAAATGTATATTCTACTAAATTAATTTTCTAATGGGTTTTGAAAACGGAATTGGTGCTCTAAATAAAACGTAAATAAATGTGTAATTCGTGTTTAAAAAAAAAAAAAAAAAAAAAAAAAACCGCGAATTACCTGAATTCTTTCAAAAAAAAAAACCCCCCAAAAAGACGCCGGCCCCTTTGAATTACCCATTAAATAATGGTGGTGTTAGTTATATGAAATTGTATACTCTGTAAAATTGGGTGGCGATCTTATTTACTATTAATCTGTTGCATTATTAATTACAAAGATTATAACCCGTGTGATTGTCCTAATGTTCATACTGTCTAAAGCGATCACAAATATAAAACGTTGATTAATTAAACACACGTGTAGTATACTACTCCTTAATAGATAAACAGCATGGGGTCCAATGAGACACTTTTTGATGAATGTTATTATAATAAATTCTACCACCCATATTGAAATTCAGTATAATTTTAGAATGATATTAATAATTATATTTTTTTACACAATATTAATGGTGAGGCATTAAATTTTAACTAACTTGTATAGTACAGTATGTAAAGTTGTTAAAGAACAAAAAAAAAAAAAAAAAAAAAAATATATTGATCGATTTAAATTAATATATAGTGGAAGCCACGCCCGCACACCAACTCCCTAACCAAGCAACAAGCCTGTAAAAACATACTCGTTGTAGGGTCTGTAAAATTACGAATTGTAATGTCATTTAAAAAAAAAAAAAAAAAAAAAAAAAAAAGTTGAACTCTCTGTTGTTTTAAAGGAATAATTTTGTATTTTAGCAATCCGTATTTAAAAATGGGGGGGCAGTGTAAAATATAGGATCCTTAAAAGTATATAAGTAATGGAGTTGAAAAGTTGAGTGAGTATTGGCACGTTCCTTACATTATTGACCAACCACTTTATCCGCCAAAATTAAAAAAAAAAAAAAAAAAAAAAAAATAGTTTTATCATCAGAAAAAGTCCAAATTCCTTCACAAAGTTTGATCATTATAGAGTCCAAATAATTAAGGAATTATAAATAATTCTTATAAATTGTACTCAAACCATCGAAACCTCGAATACCAATTTTAGCGCCAGCTAATTGACAACCGAAGGTTATGGCTTCTTGAAGAACTTGTCGATCGATGAATTCAGTTTGACTTTTTTCAGAACTCTCAATGTTATAATTCTGTTGAATTACAGTTTTTGCAATATCACTAACATTACTACTGTTGTTGCTCTTAAAATCTAATTTTTTCTTATTCAAAAAATATAAAATTGCAGCGTTAAATGTATCGCCAGCACCAAGCGTATCGATAATCTTATGAGGTGGAAAAGCAGGACACTGAACGAGGCTGCCATCGGGAGCAAGAGCCATTGCCCCTCTGTCGGCCCAAGCGCTAAATATAGTTGCCCTGAAATAAAAAAAAAAAAACAAATCAAATGTGTTCAGAATTCAGAGCAATATCCTACGATTGAAAATCTGTGCACCGTACAATATTTGTGCCCTCGATTCCTATTCACACTCGTGTAAGGTTTTCTGTACACAATTATAAAAATGCTCCGTCGTCGTTATTATAATTAAATTTTCACGCAAAGAATATAAGACGAACGAGCTCTTACCCAGTTTTAGCATCTTGACTCATGCTTTTCAAGGTTTCACTCATATTGACGTACCCTCTGCTCTTAGCAAAGTCCTTGGATACAAATGCTACGTCGGCATAGGGCAGTAAGTCTAAGAGTTCAGGCCTCATTTTCTCTAATTCTACGCTAATCGTTATTGGAAAGTAATTATTCGTCTTCTCGGAGTCCTCGCTCTTTTTTTGAAATACGGATCTATTGTAATTTTCTACGTGCTGCATCATCAATAAGACCTCAGAGATATTTCTCCCCTACGTTTGAAAAAGATCGATACAAAGCAGCATTCGTTAGAAATCATCAAGGTAGCTAAATATTTCAACTCACCTCAAAATGTATCCAACTGTAATCTAATAAATTGAGCTTTTCAAAATCTTGAAGCGTTATTTCGGTATGATCGTTATCGTAGTGCACAATAGTCCTGGATCCTGTATTCATACTAAGTATCACCATCGACGTAGGACAGCCGCTATCTTTGATTATTGGACAATGCGAGAAATCAATTTTGTATTTGCGCATGTCATCCTGGAGAAATTGGGAGAACTGCTCGTTGCTCAGTACACCTAAGAATTCACAAGCTTGGCCGAGCTGCGACACAACGGTGCAACTGTTGCACGCATTTCCACCTCGTTGATATCTCAAGTCGATGCACCTGAGAGAACATTTATTATTATTATTATTATTAAGACCAAAGCCGTAATTCGGCCTTCGAGCAAAGACCGACACCTCGCACGCATGTATATATATATATATATATATAAATATATAATACGTACGCAAAAGCAAATTGCAAATAAAGTTTGTCTTCGAGTCATTGCATTGGGCAGGAGGAAGGCGCGAGGAACGCTCGCTCGAGCTTTTAACGTTTGCCCGGAAATCGTTGGGAGGGAAAGCAGTGCAGGCATCGCGAGCAAAGAAAACTCTGGGCGATGCTCGAGGCCCGCAGAGGTAAGCAACAACAAAGGTTGTCGTCCGGCCAACATTGACGCATTTCCGAGCAATGGAACTTGGAAGAGGGTCCCATTGGCTGCTCCCGGGCCCGGCAGGGGTAACAAAAGCTCACCTCTGATCGGTGTCCTCCTTGGGGTAGCTCTGACACAGTTGGACGATGTCGAGGCAGCCGAGTCCAACGCAGAGGACCTTGGGCTCGCTCGGCTCGGGAGGAGGCGAGGCCCCGACTATGCGCTCGTAAAAGGTCGAGATCATTGTCCTCCAACATCGAGCTCTCCTGGCGGGCAAACAAATGCCGACTCGCGACTCGCGCCGACGACTTCCTCCGGGGGGCGAAGGGCCCTGCCGCCGCTGCTGCTGCTGCTGCTCCGCGGCCGAGGGCGAATCGGTTGTCCCGCGGAGGCTCGCGAAGACCCGTCGTCGATCGGGATCAACGGTCGGAGAGTCTTGTCGCTGACCGTCGTCGATCGGGGATCAAACGGATAGGCGAGTCTTGTCGTTGGGAGAGGTGTCGGGTAAGGGGGGCCAGTGGGCGGCGGGGGAGGAGGAGAGGCACATGTCATTCCCCCCGGTTGAAACAGCCCTAAGGCTCCGGCTCGGCCCCCCCCTGGGCCTGCTCGACACCCGGCTATCATCCGCTCGTCGGGGGCTATCGCTTTTGCCCGCCCGGACGGCGGCCCCTTCCTCTGGTCGTCTCGGGACCGAGTTGCGTCATTCCCCGGCCGATCGGATCCACTGGCCGCGAGTCGAGCCACGGGGAGATCGATCGCCCCAGTCGGAGGCCGTCGCGGAAACTCGCGCGACGACTCGTCGCGATCCCTCCGCGAGCCGGCCTACGGATTCTCCGACTTTGCGCAGTAGCGATTCGGCTTTTCATTGGCTTTTCGCGCTCCTGCCGCCGGAGTCCTCGAACGTCCCGAAGCCGGGGGGAATCGAGCGCTGAATCGATCAGGGGCCACTCGCTCGCGGCAGGCATCGGGACCCTCGGATCACGACAGGGGCAAAGCCGCTGCCGCTTCGGGGGATCGAGGAGGCTCGCGCGGTCGGGCTTCGGCCGGTTTCGAAGTCCACGGGCGGACGACTCGGGCCAATCGGCCCTCGGCCGCCTACTGCGCCGAAGCGTACGAGGCCTACTGCGCGGGATCCAGGAGAGAGCGGCCCCCTACCCTACTGCCTCTGGCACCTGTGCGCACCTCGTCAATGGACGGCCCCCGATCGATCGGGGATACATCGCTGTTGCCCCGTTGATCGCTCGCGAATAAGTCTCCCCTTTGCGGCCGTTGGAGCTTCGAGTTACGATTTGTGATGATTTGCCTTTAGCCGATCACGGAGTCCGAGCATTCGTCGCAATATGGATCCTCGCATTCATCGCAGGGTCGAGCCCGAGAAGACCGCTGGCGATATGGTCTGTATTGCATAACCTAAATAACGACTCTTGTTTACAATGCGAGCTGCCCATCGCGATTGACGAAGAGCGCGGTGTCCCCTCGCCCCCCCCCCGGTAGCCGGCCCGCCTCTCATTTGTAAAAATCCTCCTTCCTCAGATAGTGGAGTGGCTCAACGAGGCCTCGGTCACCAGCAACGAGAGCATCAAGATACAAAACCTGTACAAAGCCCAAGAGATCCTGCTGAACAAGGAGCCCCTCCTGCTCAACGTATACCTGGACGAGATGCTGCAATTTTCCATCGACAGAAGCACCGAGGTCAGAAAGACCATAGCAGGCTTCGTCGAGGACGTGGGGTATGGATTTATAAGAGCGACGAGCCTGCCCTCTCTCCGCTGTTGGTTAGGTTTTAGAGCAACCTTCGCTGTTGCAGGGGCAAGAAGCCGGACGTCATTCCCAGGCTCATTCTAATTTTAATAAGACTGATTACCGACCCGGTGCCTATAGTCGCCAAGCGAGCCCTCAGAGCCAGCGGAAGGATCCTCAGGGCTACGCTGAAGTGGGCGGCGAGCGCACCGGTGGTGACGCCCGACATGGAGAACGCCTGGGCCCAGATCAGCAGCTTGAAAATTCAAATTATAAACATGATAGACAGCGACAACGACGGGTAACGATCCCGGGCTCTCTCCCGATCGGCGATCCCTTGATTGTAACAATCCTTCGTTTCAGCATACGCACGCAGGCGCTCAAGTTCCTCGAGGGTGTCGTTCTCATTCAGACCTACCCGGATCCGGATTCGCCAAAGAAGCCCGAGGACTTCTCCCTGGAGGACGTGCCCCTAACGTTGAAAATAGCTCGCAGGAGAAAATTGGAGGAAGAGGC
Source organism: Kradibia gibbosae (assembly GCA_018907135.1). Classification (NCBI taxonomy): domain Eukaryota; kingdom Metazoa; phylum Arthropoda; class Insecta; order Hymenoptera; family Agaonidae; genus Kradibia; species Kradibia gibbosae. The sequence goes on along the minus strand of JACCHX010000001.1, from coordinate 1,773,252 downwards.
GAACCACGTTATGGACCTCCTGATAAAGTTTTACGGCTCCCCGCACGTGAGCAGCGTGAATCTGATAACCTGCATGGGCTCTCTGTCCCTCATCGCCAAGATGAGGCCTCAGTTCATGCCCAACGTCATTCAGGCCATGCAGAGGTTGCAGAGCGATCTGCCGCCTACGCTCTCCGACTCCCAGGTTACGAGCGTCCAGAAGCAATTGAAGCTCACCCTCTTCGGCCTGCTTAAGCACCCGGCCAGCATCGAGTACGCCCAGCCCCTGGCCAGGCAGCTGATGCAGCTCGGCTGCAAGGAGACCGAAATACTGAAGTACTTCCCGAAGCCGGAGGACATCAAGAAGGTGAAGAAGCGCCAGCAGGAAAATGCCGCCGCCGTTATAGCGGCCAAGAAGGCGAGAACCGAGATGCTCGTGCCCGCCGACGAGCTCGAGGCCGTGCCCCTTCCGGTACCCGCGCCAAAGCTGCCGGATCTGATCGAGCTCTCCGATGCGTTCATAGCCGACAGATTGAGCGTCGAGATAGCCACGGAATTAGTGATGGACAGTATGGTAAGAGCGCTCTTTTTTCATTGCTCGGACCGTTGGCCAAGGGGGGGTCGCGCGTCGTCCAAGGTAAGCCTTAGATCTTACGCGATCAAAGCAAGGTGTCTCTCCCTCAGGCATGGGTACCGGACACGATGACCACCATTTTCCAAAGGGAGTACCAGCCGACGGCCACAACGGACATTACAAAGCAGCGCCAGGTCATCGCTAAATTATTGGCCATTCAGATAAAGATGGCCAAGGCTAAGAAGACGAAAAGCGACTCCAAGGAGGTCGACATAGTTATGGAGGACCTGATTAAGAATCCCAGCATCACCGTTGCCGAGGTGAAGAGGGAGCGAAAGCGGGAGAAGGACAGGGAGAAGGAGCAGCAGGCCAAGGCTTCGTTGGAGGCCCACGAGAAGTCACTGGCCAAAGCCAGGAGCCGTTTGAAGTGTCTCAAGCTTTCGGAAGTTACCAAACCCCTCCTCAAGGACGCCAGAGATAAAATGCTACTTATGGCCGTCAGTAGGATTCTTACGACCGAGAAGAGCGGAATACTCGGAGGCGTTTCCAATACCAGGTAACAAAGACTTTGCGTTTGATACAAGAAAAAATAAATAAATAAATAAAGAAGAGGAAGAAAATTCCTACGCTGCTCCTTAGTTAACCTAAAAGTCTCCGGTAATTTGGTTTATAAAGGCGTTGGCAACGCTCGCGTAATCGTGAATAGTTAGCACGAGATGGGGGGAAAAAAAAGAAAACAAAAATAACCATAGTCGCGACTCGGGTAAGCCGGACCTTGGTAACGAGCCGTTGGCTCCTCCTCCTCCTCGGCAGAATGAAGATCCTGACGACCCTGGCGGCGACTTTCAACCCTTACGTCAAGGAGGCCATCCTGCGCCACATAACCGAGGACATGCGCACGCGGCTCGAGCTGGCCCTCTGCTGGCTTTACGAGGAGTACGCCCTACTGCAGGGCTTCCAGCGGCGGACCATCCTCTGCTCGAAGCCGACCGAGGCCCCCCACCAGGCCTACAACTTCCTCCTCTGCACCCTGGTCTCGGCGATCGACACAATGCCGAGCAAGGACCGGGACGGGCTGCTGGTGCGGCTCTACCTGGAGGCGCCCCTCATAACCGAGGACGCGGTCGAGGCCCTGAAGACCGTCTCGTCGGAGGAGTCGCGCGGCCTGGCGCCCCTGCAGCTGCTCAAGGACCTCGTCATAAGGAGGCCGACCAAGCAGCTGATCTTCCTGAACGTCCTGCTCTGCCACACCGGCCACGAGACAGGCATGGTGGGTAGCCTCGGCCCCGGCCGAGCCAGCCTCTCTTCTCCCTTCGCGCCCTCTAACGCAGCACCTAACCAACCAACCCAACCCAACCCAACCTTTGACCACCCGCAGATCCGCGAGAACGCCATCCAGCTGGTGGTCCAGCTCTACGGTAGGGACGAGCTCTCGAAGCTCATCGAGGAGTACGCGGTCCTCTACCTGGGCTTCCTGCGGCTGCCCTCGCCCCCGGAGATAGTCTTCGGCCAGGACCGGGGCAGGCCCCAGATCGAGGACAACTGGACGGAGTCGACGACGCGCGCCTGCCTAAGCCTCTACCTGGCCCTCCTGACCGAGCACCACGTCCTCATACACGAGCTCGCCCGGGTCTACACCTCGATGAGCGCCGACGTCAAGCGCATCGTCCTGAGGCTCGTCGAGAGCCCCGTGCGCACCCTCGGCATGGCCAGTCCCCAGCTCCTCGAGCTGGTCGAGAGCTGCCCCAAGGGCGCCGAGACCCTCATCACCCGGATCATTCACATTCTCACGGAGAAAGGCGAGTACCGATCCGGGTTAGGATGCACCGTCGCGTCGGGCCCGCGATCCTGGGCCCCCCCCCCACTCCCTAGGGGGACGCTCCGATCGTTACTCTCCAATGTTGACCTTTACAGCTCCTCCCAGTGCCGAATTGGTGGCGAGGGTTCGCGAGCTCTACCAGACCAGGGTCTCCGACGTCAGGTTCCTCATTCCCGTTCTCAACGGCCTGTCGAAGAAGGAGGTCATAGCGGCCCTACCCAAGCTCATCAAGCTAAATCCAGTGGTCGTCAAGGAGGTCTTCAATAAATTACTCGTCACCCACGGGGGCGACAGCGAGGTGTCCCACATGTCCCCGGTAACGCCGGCCGAGCTCTTGATCGCCCTGCACAATATAGAGTCGAGCAAGGCCGAGCTCAAGACCGTCATCAAAGGTTACTATCGTCCTTGTCCCTGTTCGGCCCTTTTTTCCCCCCAGCTACAAAATCGGATCCTCGTACCGAAACAAAAAAGAAAAACAAAAAAAAAAACAAAAGAGAGAGATCCACCAGAAAAAGTCATCGTCGCTTCGATTTCAGCAACGTCGCTCTGCTTCGCCGAGAAGCAGATCTTCACCCAGGAGATAGTGGCCGTAGTGATGCAGCAGCTAATGGACATGACGCCCCTGCCGACCCTACTGATGCGCACCGTCATACAGAGCCTCTCGCTCTACCCGCGGCTGAGCGGCTTCGTCATGAACATCCTGCAGCGCCTGATACTCAAGCAGGTCTGGAAGCAGCCCAAGGTCTGGGAGGGCTTCATCAAGTGCTGCGAGAGGACTCAGCCCCAGAGCTTCGCGGTCATACTCCAGCTGCCGCCCGTGCAGCTGGTCGAGGCCCTCAAGATGGCCCCGAACATAAGGGGGCCCCTCGTAGCCCACGTGGAGTCCTTCGCCGACAATCAAGTAAGGATCCGCGGATCGCTCGATTGAGAGGCCCTCGGTCCGGGCCCCCGACCCTCGTTGGGAGGCACCGCCGAGCTCCCGCTGACCCTCGGTAGTCACTCCGTTCGCTTGCTCTTTCAGAAGGCCCACATTCCCCAATCGATCATGGACGTTATCAAAGGGAAGCCACCGATCTTGATGCACGACGACTTTGACATTGTGAGTATATTAATGCTTTTAGCCGCCTGTACGTAAGTTGGCAAGGCCGCGTCGCTAATGGTCTTTACGCCTTTTAGGCACCACCTGGGGATTTTCCGAGCGAGCGTCAGGAGTCGGCCGACTACGAGAACTTGGAGCCCGCGCCACCTGGTCTAGATTAAGAAAAATACGTTTTGTATTTGTAAATTACAGGAGACTTTTCTCTCTCTCTCTTTTTTTTTTTTTTTTTTTTTTTTTTTGTGGAAAATACGTTGATTCGTTTATAACTTCAAAAGGTTATTATTATTATTATTATTATTATTATTATTATTATTTAATTATTTATAATTTTGTTTCGTTTTTTGTTGTACACGCGTATATCATATAGAAGGGGGAAAACAAAAAAAAAATGAACGGTTATTTTTGTCAAGCGATGATCACAATGTATGGATTTATGTTATGCGTATTTATATGAAAGAAAGGTAATTATTAATCATTTCGTTCGATTTAATCCAAGAACGATGTACGATGTAAATAAGCGATCGAGAGAGAAGAATTTTGAAAATTAGGTATGGAAAAAAAAGAAAAAAATAGTTTTACGAAACGCGCCAATCGGAAAATGCAATGATTATTGCAATGCGTTGAATCACGTGTCTTTGCGTTACTACCAATGTAGGATTAACGCCGTATTCATTTACGGTGGTGAAAAATCAGCATCGCGATGTAAGCCAAATAACAAATAATAAGAGAGGAAGCTACCCGATATCGTGCAATATCCTTACGACGTTGATCATTGTTCACTTTTAAAAGTACTTTTGTGCTTTGTCCGCGAAGCGCCAATTGATTTTTAAAGCCGATGGATAATAAGTTTTAACGGAGGAACCGTGGGCTTTTTTGTAATCTTACGTCTTTTGCTTAGAAATACCAAACCTCGGATCGCACGATGGGGAAATTTTTTTTTCCCGCCTCATTACCGGCGGCGGGCGGCCGTGGTCGCGATGATTTTTCATAGGGATCGATAGGTTGAATTGGCCGCCACCCCCACCCCTCCGCCCTCGGTCAATCATTCGAGAATGCTCGTAACACAAGAGGTTGGCCATCGCGCGACCTCGCTGAAGAATCGTGCCTTGGATATAATGCAAATGCCTTCCGAACGGCTTTGCGTCGCGGATGCCCAGGAACGATCGCCGATCCTTGGATGCTTTGCCTTCGACGCCGGCGGAGCCGAAAGCTCGGTTGCCGTGGGCGTAAGGATTCCCCCCCCCGCCCCCCATCGGACGCTCCGCTGAGCCAACTCGTTGATTTTCGATCTATCCGAATATCGCGCGTTGGGAAGAACGAGCATTGCAATGTATTGTGCGACATTTGAATAAAACCTTTCCTACACAGCGCACGCTCATGATTATTATTGTTACTATCGTCGTCGTCGTCGTCTCGATCAAAAGCCTATCAAAAGTTTCCCCCAAATCGCTCGTCTATTCGCCTCTCGACGATCCGAAAGAGCTTAGCGCCGGCGGGAGGCCCATTGGATCAATCCACCGGATTTTCGATGGCCATTCGAGCTGGACGCGGCTCAACTCGGCCACGCAAGGGGCTCGAGAAGTTGAGGCGATCATCGGAGCTTTGGCGAGAGCCTCGTCGGTCACACGAGCCATTACTATCCCAATAGGTTGGTGGATTGTCACTTGGAAACCCATCGGCCCCGAGGAATTCGAGATGTTGAGCCAGGAGTCGAGAGGAAGGCGGCCACAATTTTTAAACGCGTTATAGATCGAGGCTGGTCCTCCCGGCAATCGCCATCGCCGAGCCGATATAATGGCTTATTCCGACTTATCAACGTTTCCTCGATTATTTCACGGGCTTCGTTAACCGAGAGGCCATCGAGCCCTCTCGCTCCTTCGTTCTCCTCGAGAATCGAACCGCTGTCGAGGGGATCGCCACTCGGCGACGCCTCTCGGGGACACGAGGGCAGCTCAACGAGCCATTGGGAAAAATTAGCCGGGAGCTCCTCCTCCTCCATTAACGGGCGCACAAGCGTCAAAGGATGGATTCCTCAACTCGTAGAGCAATGCGGCCCTGGCCCAGAGAGGCACGATACAACGCCCCTGTTCGATGTTGGAGAGAGACGTCGTTGCCGTATCCCGATGGCTCCCCATCGGCGTGGGCCTTCCTTCCGGTAGCCCCGGACTCTATCCTAGAGCTCTCTCGGGGCAAGCGTCTATCGCTCGGCCGAGGTCCGAAGGGCGCGCGCACTCGCAACTTTCGAAATACGGGGAGCGAGCAACGGCCAATGAGGAGGTAGTCGCGTACCGCGCAAGTCCCGAGAGACGCGCGACTCGATGTCTCGGGATCGCCGTCAGCTGATGCTCGTCGGCTCTACCCTCGCGCGAGCTCCCGTTGTTTCACAGTTCGATACGAAAGTCTGTCCTGCCCCCCCGGCTACGGGAACGCAAGCACCGCCCGGTCCAGAGGATAATCATCCCCTCGCTGAGACATGAGGAGGTGGACGGAGACTCTGGCGTCGATGGTCCTGACCGCGGGCCCGATTTACGCCGCGGGTCTTCTGCATCAGCTCATAACCAAATTGGTGATAGGACACGTAAGGGGGCCAATGCAATTTACGTAACATTGACTCGTATACGACGGCCCTCGGCTATATCGACTCGGCGTCGATCGTACCGAGCCAATGCGAGGCACTCGAGTGCCTCCTTGGCTACGATCGCACCCCGATCGCATTGCCCGGTCCGCTTACTCGAGTCCTGCTGCCTCACCCCGCCCACCTCCCAGCATCGTCTACAGGCTTGTTTTCTCTTCTTCCTTGCAGCCCCACGGGAGGGACTTGACCGACGTTTGGAATCGGAACATGTTCGAAAGGGATACAAGATTAGCCGGAAACCCGTACAAATTAATGGTAATTTTATTCTTATCCCCAAAATTGGGCTGCCCGCTCACGATGAATTCTAAGAGTACGACCTAGAGCCGATTTGAGCCAGGAGCGCTCTGCGCCACTTTTGCCTTTGGATTTCTTTTTAAAAGTAATCGCCACTCTATAGAGGTGAATCGACCTTTTGAAAAAGTACTGCATTGAATTTCAACGGTGCGGGCATAAAATTGCAAGCGTACTTTGATCTAGTTGGATCAGGGAACGTTGTGCTTGCCTCTGCCTTACCTGCCTACTCGAGTGCTGATAATTTCTCTTCTACAGGGTCTGGAAAATCTGCAGAAAAATTAAGCACCCCGCTGGCACCTCAATTGTCGATAGATATTTATTGAAATTAAACGATGTAACTGTAAAAAATGGATAACTGTATTAAACTTGTCGAGCAATCTTGAATAATATCTAGTCGAGTTATCGATGCCTCAGCCATGCTCGTTGCGATCGAATAAAAATGCATTCGCATGCCTTCCGAGCGGTCCTTGTCTCTACCGGTGAAAGCTTCCTGATTAACAGCTAAGGGGAAGAGTTTTAAAAGCTAACCAATGAACAAAGTGTACCCGTCGGTTCATGGCTGCAAGAAATATGAACTAAAATGCAATACACCTTACGTGCATTTATCTTAACTTACGAGCTTCTTTAATTTTTTGTACAAGTTCTGGTCAAATTTCGCCTCGTTGAATTTGTCGATTTAATGTCTCTTCAGTTGCGTACCAACCGTTTGGTCAGATATTTATTTAACTCGATGGTAACGAGCAATACAAACTTCGATCGATGCACCAGTGGCTGATTATTTTAATTGTTTCGGCGTAATTCTTTTATTCTTATGCTTTTGTGTAAGCCAGGCTAAATTTTATTTTGTATAAAGAAAAGGAGTCGTAATTTTGTAAAAAAAAAATAGATATTTCAGTATTTTAATAACGATAAAAAGTATGTGACATTTATTAAGAATACGTGTTATCGAATCATTTTTTTTTTTTTTTTTTTTTTTATTAAAACGAATAAAATTAGATCGTAAAAAGTACAAAATGAACAATTGGACACATAGATCTTAATTTAAAGTGTTTCCTTTTAAATTACTATAAATCTAAGAAAATATCATAAAACTGTATATGTATATATATATATATATATATATATATATAGGCGATCGTGCGTCAACACATGTATATTATGTACGCATAATCGCGCCGGGATACTTGATGAAAATAGGCGAAACCTTAAAAAAAAAGGGGCCACCTATACGAATTTCAGCTTCAAGTCATTGAAGTATCCGCCCCTAATGGCGCCGTTGACGAGATTCTCAACGTCGGCCTTGGCATTGGCGTAGAGGCACGTGGCGTCGGTCACGACCTGCTGGAAGATCTGGGCGAACTTGGACAGTGGACAGACCTCCTCGCAGTCGCTGAGCGTCAGGGTTGTCAACTTCTGCTCGACGCTCGAGTAATAGAGAAGCTGCGAACAGGCAGGCCAGGCCAACTCGTAATTATTCCTCCGGGGGGAGGTACGCGCGGGGGGCGCAGGAGAGGTTCGCTCACCCTAACGTAAGGGGCCCGGTCCTTGCCCCTGAGCTTCTCGAGGATGAAGGCCGAGCCGTAATCGGCCAGGGGCGGGCTGCTCTTGAAGGCCATCGAGCCCAGGAGGGTGTTCAAATTGGTGTCGTGGGCGCTGTACAGGTAGATCTTCCTCTTGTCGACCCTTTGCTCGTTGTTGTTCATATTGGTGATGAATCGCTTGATGGTCGGCCCGGAGATGAGGCGCTTGAGCTCCGGCGTGTAGGTGTAGGTCTGGAAGGTCAGGGCGGCCACGTCCCTCAGGGTCTTGCGCACCTCGCTGGTGCACCAGTCGGGATAGGGCAGGCCCAGGCTCGCCTGGACATTCCAAGGCCGGTTCAGGCGGCGTGGCTTGGGGGTTACGGGGGGGGGGGGACAAGGAGCGGGGCTCGGCATTACCTGGGCCTTTATCACGTTGTACAAGGACAGGCCGTTGTTGGGGTCCATCGGCAGCCCGGTGGCCGTCGAGAGCTGCTGGAAGAACTTTTTGTACTTGGCCAGGGAGGTCTGCACCGGCTGGGAGGCCACGACCCGGGCGTGAGCTTGCTCGACTCTGCGGGCAAATGCCATCGGCTCCTGGGTTATATTGTCTTTCGTTTGTTTGTTTGTTTGTTGTTTTTTTTTTCGTTTTGTTTCGACAAAGGACGAGAGGGCAACGGCCCAATCGAGCCAACGCGACGAGATCGTGGACTTTTTTTAAGCATCGCCCTTTTCAACCGGCTTCGATATATCGCTTTGTATGTCTCCGTGTATTTCCTAACTGTTAAGGGTGCTAACTTACGGACCGGAGCGTTGGCCCTTGCTCAGAATTGCTTCTTCTTCTTAATCTTCGAAAAGTAACGCTCGTCTGCTATTATCAAGCATCGTTCTCACTTTTAACATTCAATGTATCTCCTACGCTAGTCGATAAATCATTAACCGTCATAATGGGGCGCGAGGATCCCTAAGTTTGAAATCGCGTAGGACCACGGGAGTATCTTAGGTAGGCGCTGTTACGTTGCAGGCCCGTAAGGGACTTCGGATGCACGCGTCCCCGTTGCCCCTCCCCAACCCCACCAGCCCAGAATTACCATCGAGCTAACCGACAAGAGTTAGCTCATTCGGGGATAAGAAGCAGGGACACCGATCCGAGGTCTTATCGCATCGGACCGTGTTTAAAGAAGTTGATTAGCGATGCGTAAGATTGTGGGCCGAAGTTGAAATCGTCGTACGAACCGCATTGCACAAAGAGCAGCGATGTTCGTATGCCCAGGCGGCGACTAATATATATATATATACATACATTATCAAGATGTAAATAAAAATTGAGCCGACTCACGAAAGCTCGATAAATAGGCGACTAAGCTCGCGCTCGAGCTACAGGACGACGCTCAGACTAATGAGATCGTCGAAGACCTGCCGTTTGGCACGTGGGCGCGCTCCTGCGATTTTCAATCTAGCGAACGCGATACGGAAGAGAAGCGCATTCGGGGCGCGAGAGGAGGACGGCAAAAATATCCCTGGCCGTTTTGAACCGATCGCCGATTGTTGTATTGGGGTCAGGGTGCGCGCGCGCGCGCCACGGTTACAGCCGGGCATCGAAATAACCTCGAGGCTCGCGATCCAGCGAGACCGAGGATCTCGCGCCTGCGATGAATTTATCTTGAAGGTAAAGGCTGCACGGGATTTCTAGCAGCGCGCATCATAGCGCGGACAGAGAGCAGTCGAGCATTTTAGCCGGACCCAATCGGGGTCCGGGACCAAAGGCGCCCGTTGGGCCTCGAAATAGCACAACGTTGAAATGCGCAAAGATCGGCGGTTTCGTTGGCGGATGCTAACGGGGGCTCGGATCGATCGATCGATGATGATGATGATGATGATAATCGCGGGCAACTCACTCGGGACACTTGAAGGTCGTCGTCAGGAAGTCGAACTTGGCGTGATTGTAATAAGCGGGAAAGGGCAGCCACTTGAGATCGGGATTCCAGATCTCCCGGGCAGAGGGCGGGAAGAGACCGGCGAGCACGAGCTGCAGGGAGGCCTTGGTCCTGTCCTTGTCCGTGCTGTAGGCGTGCACCTCCTGGGGCCTGTAGGTCTGGCTGAGGAGGGAGCCGTAGCGCTGCCTGAACATTCTCCCCAAGTCGTACATGCGCTTCCTTCCCGCCTGTCGAGCGAACAACATTGACAATAATCCCGAGCCCGTTGACCGGGGTGTGCCTACCCACCCCAACCACCACCTTCCCGGGGCCTCGTCCACGGGAAGAGGGAGGGGGCAAAAAAGGCATTTTGTCAAGGGCCTCCGGTGCTCGCCGGGCCGAGGGGGCCGCCATCCCTAGACCTTCTCTCGTCGGCCGGGGCGGCGGCCCGCCTTCGTGCTCGAGGGCATCGAGAGCGACGACGGCTCTCGACCTTCCCTTGCGACGGCCTCCTCTTACGGCTATTGCCTTTTAGAAACGCGAGTATTTGCCGGGTTGGCGGTCGGGAGGGTGAGGAAAAAACAAACAAACAAACAAACAAGCAAGCGTGACGATTAAAAAAAAAAAAGGAAGAAAAAAAATCAAGCAAAACAACACTCCGAGCGCCTCGCTCGATATGCTCGTCGCGATAAAAAAAAAAAAAAAAAAAAAAAAAAAATACATATATATCGTTAGCGGCATTCGTGATCCGCGGCGCGTAAAGTTGTTTATCAATTAGCGATCCGCGCAATTTTCGCCTTTCCTTCGGGCTCGAGGTCCTCCTCGCTCTCTCTCTTTTCTTTTCTTTTTTTTTTTTTTCATCGTTCTTCCCATGGAGGACGTACATTGGTCAATTGCCCGTAGCCATAGATCTCGTAGCAATCGGGACCGTAGGGATCGTTGGGATAACTCGATGGCTTGCTCGGCGTTCTGTCCCCGTGCCGGAATATCTGTCGGTTGGAGAGAGAGAAAAAAGAAAAAAAACGTTTATGAGAACGAAGAGAGAAGCAAGGTACTGAACGGGGGGTTTGGAAAATCAATGCTTTAGCGATATAGTTGTTTTTTTTTTTTATACACGCGCGTGTAAGTGCGTATGATAATTACCGTTTGCACGAGCTCGACTTCGAAGCCCTTCGGCGGCGCACAAGTTGCAGCGTCGTAAGTTACACTGAAAACAAAGAGGGCCCAAAGCGTTTTAAAGGCCATGGCTGCTCGGATTAAGGATCGACAAAGTTTTTCCTTTCCTTTTCCCTTTTTTCTATCGAATTTAAACTACATTTAATAGACAGATGACGATCACGCACACAATTTATATTCGAGTTATATCAACGTTCCTTATCTATATCAATATTTTACGTAGATACGTTATTTTAATCTGATAATTGCAAGCTTAATATTTTTATTATTTACTATTTACATATTTTAATTACTATTTACACGCACTTAAAAATGCCTTAAAAAATATAATAATTTTAACGATCCGCCCGAGCTCAAAGCTGTTGCCCCTGTTCTTGTTTGAGAGCCGCGCGAGTCACGATTAGAGGGGTGTACCGCTTTTAAATTGGAAAAATAATTTTTATTACTTTCACACAGTTGGCAGCTTAAGCGGGACGCGTCGGATTGCGATTGACAATTTTGAGGGCACGCGTTGAAATATTTATCCGACGATTAGCTTGGACGTTGGTGGTGGGCTTCTCGGGCTAAGCGATTGGCTGCGCGCATACTTTTGTACTTGACCCAACCGAGTGGGTACCTTTGTGAAAATCGAACGAATTTCTTCTTTTTTTTTTTTTCTTTTCAGCGACAACGGAGATTTGTTTAAAAGCGACAAAATAATAAGCGGCTCTATTATAGGCAGTTTATTGCCTTATCTTTAGAATTTGAGCGCCCGAGTAATGTTCTCCATTGCGTTGTTTGCTCAAACGGTTATTATTCTATTTAACGTTTGAGCGACGCACAATTATTGGATAATATTTTCTTGTCAAATATTTTGAAAAAAAGATTAGGCTAATTTCGTAAACGAGGTGGTGAAAAAAAATCGTGTTTACCTCCTGGTATTTAATGTCCCCGTTATTAAAACACGATCGTTGACAAAAGCCACGTTGTTACAATGAAGCGGGATAAATTGTTTTTCACGCAACTTTCATTACTGGTTGAATAACTGGGCTTTGCAAAGAGAACGAATTGAATAACCTCGTACGGTCTGGATATGGAAATGGATCTAATGGACCATTGGCTTTTGAGTCAACCGCCAAAGGTCGTTCTTAAAACTAGTGATAATTTAATTACCCGACCCTGTTACCATTTGCGTTTACCGAACAGATACAAATACGAATGAAAAACTCGGTTGAACAACGGGTAATCTTATTACCCTCTGCGCGGTCAAAGATTTTGGCTTATTTCGAACTCTGCAAAATTACAGAGCTTTTGTTTAGCGAGTAATAATTTTAATATATATATATATATACAAGTGTATGGGTGTGTGGGTGTGTACTATGAATTTATTACACGTACATTAATCTAAAGGATGATAAAATTTCAAGTTTATCGAGCTGATTTTTAATGCCGCATCAATCTGGGAAATTACGATACGCTAATACTAAATACTCGATGAAAATCTACATTTTAAATTTAAACACACAAGTGCGATCAAATTTGCATAAGAAATTTGCATAATACTTTGTTGAGCTCTGCAAACAATCTATAACAGTGGGGTTTGGCACAATACTATTATCGCAAATTAGGTAAATAAAGAAAGATCAAACATCGTCTATGAATTTTGATAATGTTAATCAGGCTATTATTTGTGTTTTCAAGGTTAATGACATTGACATATAAATTTTTAGCGCTGGCGAGTAAGATTTAAATTGGCATCGATCGAAGTTCCTAGCGATGGTTGTTTTTTTTTTTTTTTATTTTTATTTTTATTTCCATCCAACAATTAGCCGTTTAAGTATTAATAATTGTTCCGACTTAACGGGAGACAATTGTATTTTATAATTATCCCTTTTTTTTCTTTTTTTTTTTTGGTCAACGTAGCTACGTTGCGCTTACAAATTTTTTTCGAATAAAAATACATTACCAAAAATCATAATTGATTTTTCTTACCCGAGAGGACAAATTTTTAACTTATTGTAACTCGACTAGCCAAGCGTATCAATGTTACATTAGGTGTGCCAATTTAAAGTAAGCGTTTTTTGTAAAACACATTTTTTTGTTATTTCAATAACAGCTGATCCGACGCTTTTGGCGAGACCAAAGTTTCGAGACGCTCTTTCACCTGCGCGGCTCGAATCAATGCTCGGTACAACTGCACAAGAAGTTGGATCGACTTAACCGTACCAACCCTACCGCGTGGTGAATTAAGTGATAATTATCACGCGAAGCTGTAGAATAGCCTACGAATTGCCAAACTGACTAAAGAGCACAATTTGCTCTGGCCATTATTTTAAAAGGGCACGCGAACAACATCAGCAGCGCACGAGCGAGTTGGAATTATTCGGAAGAACTCGATGAACACTCGTTGGGAGTGTTTTTCCACACTCGTGGAAAAATCACGGGGGGACGGAGGGAGACGAGGGGGTCGTAAATCACAGCAAGTCTTGCAATATAAAAATCGATTACTTTATTGTAATATCTTTTAAATTTCAATCGCCTCACTTCCAATGCCTTTGCCGTATAAGTTTTTTTGCAGAAAGTATTCGTAATGAAAGTGCGCTCAAAACGTTGGCCAACAAGAGACGAATCATTTTTTATTTAAACATAAAGCGTGAACAAATTTAAACTATTTATTAAATGACGTTGGGAGTTAACATTAAATGTTATAGGCAATTAATTTAAAATAAATTAAATGAACGTACACGATGCGCTTCAATGTAAATAGCCATGTAAAGTGGGATTAAGTTTTGACGTATCGATCAACTTAAAATTCTACTAGATTTATTATTTTTTTTTTTTTCTTAAAAAAAAATATATATATATATATAATAAAAGTATTATATTTTAACAATTTTAAATATCAGGATTGTATATAATTAAAAAAAAAAATTTATTAAACCTATGCATTAGCGTAATAAGCGGGAATTGGAGTAATACATTAATTATGTATAATCTTGCTTTTTTTTTCTTTTTTTTTTCTTTTTTTTTTTACAAATTGAACCATCACATTTTCCAGCCAAGGGCACAAAGAGATCCCTACGACATTGTGTAACGCTCTGTTTCGCCGTTATCGTGATATGTCACTTTGATTTAAAACAAAAAAAGAAATGCGTTTTCGATTCGTAACGGACTAGTTAACGTATGTACATGATTGTAAATATATTTTTTTCTTCTTCAACAGTGGACTTTTAAATTACTTAAAAATATTTAAACTTAAAAAGAGAATTTCGAATCTAAAGGTACGAAATATCGTGTGTGGCATCTTCGTGAAATAATCGATCTGTTTTTTTTTTTTTTTTTTTTTTTTTTTTTTTTTTTTTATAAAAAAAGTCATGAGTTCTTGGGCTCGCTCTTGAGTAATCGATCAAAAATTCGACGATAAAGATGTTATTGTAACATAACAACGAAAGAACTTGATCGTAATTAAAAATACTTTGTTTTATTAATCATATCACAATTCGTAAGCTCTCCTTCTTCTTCTTCTTTTTTTTGTATTTTGTATTTTGTCGTTGTCGTTGTTTTTTTTTTTTTTTATACTTTCGTAAAAATCGTATCATCCTTATAAGTCTAGTAACTAAAATAAAAACTTTGCCTCCGCGAAACTATCCTACGTTGAAATGTACAGTTCTTAAGATCAATGGCATGCAGATAATATTTTGTAAACAATAATCGTCGGTATCTTCGTACGGCGACATCCTCGCAGATTCAGCTGAACTCCCATGGGACGGTCGATCGAGAATCGCGTAGATCCAGTGTCAGAGGAGCATGGGGGGGTGGGGGTGGTGTGCGTGTTCTCCGCTGCGTCCTTAAAAGCGACCGGTGGCTTTACGAGGGCGCAACAACGTCCTCGGGGCCTCTGGATTGGCTCAGGAGGAGCAGAGGGACGCAGCCTTGCCCTCGTCGCAGTTGAGATTGGTGTAGAAATTCGTTATGGCCGGGACGAAGTGCAGGGAGGAGCCCTTGGGGGTCGTCTTTCTCAAGTCGCCGGACCTGATCCTGCTGGACTTGCTGCTCGTGGGGGTCTTGGGATTACTGGTGGGGCTCGAGGAGCCGCGGGCGCCGCCCTTGAAGGCGCTCCTCTGCTTTCCGATCTCCGTCAGCCAGTTGATGTTCTCCTTGGACTTCCTCGGGGAATTGGACAGGTGGGGGGCCGTGCCGTCGACCACGAAATTCGGCAGGCCCGAGACGGGTGAGAAGGTGCCGCCGTTGGCCAAGGAGCTGCCGGCCCCGGGCTCGGGCCTTCGCGCGCACCCGGGACTGAACTCGAGCTTGCGAGCCGCCCTCATGTCCATGCTCGGGCGCTTGGAGGGCCGCCTACAGGCCTCCTGGATAGGCGAGAGCACGCGCTTGTTGGAATTGGTCCACCTCGAGGACTCGCAATCGTCCCTCGTCGAGGACAGGCAGGGCGTGTTGAACGACGGATTGTCTGCGATAACAGCGTAGGGCCCCCCCCCCAACGATAACGTCAATGCTCGGTGCCGTTAGGCGCAAGGGCTAATTATGACAACGAGGACACTGCGCGAGTCCCCCGATACTCACCCGACAAAGAGTCCGATTGCCTTGCGTAGCGCTCGGCGTAGCCGAATATATTGAACTTGTCGTCCTCGTCGACGACCTCGGGCCTCACTCGCCATATTCTGTGGCAGCTGTCGTCGGAGCACGTAACGATCTGCGTAAAGCCATAACAATTAAATGGACGAGGGCTCGGACGTTTGAATTGGGAGGGGGGAAAAAAAAAAAAAAAAAAAAAAAACAAAATAAGTCTGCGTTTTTCGCGCTTAGTCGCTTACGCGGCTGCCTAAGGTAATTCACCTTGGTTTGGCCGGTATTGCACCAGGCAATGCAGGTCACCTCGTCCCTGTGCCCGGATAATTTTATAACCGGTCTGCCGGGACTCTTGGTGTGCCAAATGTACGCCGATTCGTCGTTGGAGCCGCTTATGAGGTACTTCCCGTCGGGACTCAAGCAAGCTTTCACGAAGAACGTCAGGGTCTTATTGTACGATCCGTGGCCATAATATTCTGCAACTGTTTAAGCCTCGCCTTGAGAATCATCCCCGAGCACTGGGGCGCTCGTTACCTCAATCAATTATAATGGCCTTACTTGGATTGGGATTGTAGGAGGACAAGTTGTATGCGTATATCGTCTTATCGACGCAGCTCGCGTATAACGTGATATTCGATGGGCAAACCAATAGGGAGGTAAAGCCATTGTAGGTGTTGCTTCTGCCGCCGTAATTCATAACGTACTTGGCTATGGGCTCCTTCTTGTGGGTTGTGTAATTCTTCCGAAGGTCCCAGGCCTTTATTAATCTGAAAAAAAAAAAAACATTGCCCGATAATTGAGCGTCGCCGTGAAAGCGACTCGACGAGTCTCGCGCTTACCCGTCCCCTGCCGAACAGGAGAACAACGTGTAATCGTCTTGAAAGGCGAGCGCCGTCACGCTTTGCGACTTGCTGCACTTTGACGATAGAGAGGGTACCTTGCGATGCCTTCCGGCCGAGGAAATCTTTATTTCGTGGGCATTGAAGATTGAATTGTCGGGCTTGGGGTGGCCGTTGTGATTGGCTCTAATGTCCCATATCATGATGGCCCCGTCGCGTCCTCCGGTTGCGAAAACAGCTGCGGAAAATTAATCTACGCGGTATGGTCTTGCTTTATTCGTATCTAAATTTACGCGAGATCTCGATTAAATAAAGCAGCGGAGTTATTGTATTATACGAGCCTATGTCAATAGTGGCGCCAAACCTTTATCGTGATTTCGAAATACAGCACTTTTAATGGAATTCGTGTGTCCGTAAAATACTTGCACTTCTTTGATGTCGGATGAAACATCCCACAAACAAGCCGTCAGATCTCCCGATACTGTGATTAATTTTAATTCTTGGGGCATCCATGCTATGTCAAATATAGCGTTATTGTGAGCCTACAAATAAAATGAATAACTTATGGTCGGAAAACGTTTTCGTTAGAGCAATTGCGCAATACTAAATCAATGTAACTTATTTAAATTTATTCCTTTTTCAATTGGAGTCGCTATACAATGTATTGCAAATTGAACGAAATACCCAACTTACGGTTCTTTAGATTATTAATAAGTATCATTGATAAATTACTTCTCAACGATAATCGGCAACTTGGGCAATTTTGCTAGGTCTATCAGCAATAAAGCTTTATCAGCAAATACAAATACCTGGACTCCTTCCAACGGCTCCTGCGACTCTTGCTTAACAGTTGTATTTTGCAGGGCGAGCTTGCCATCTTCGTTCACCAAAGCAATGACTTGCTCGTAATGCAACGCAGAGGAGAATTTACAAGCGAAAATTGGAGGTTTTGGATTGTAATCTACGGCGTTGACATTGGCAGCCACCCCTTGATAAGCATCTTCGCGATAGCATTTCAAGCGCAGCAGTGCAATGTCGTAATCTTGGAAGTATCCTGGGCAATAGAAATTGTATTAGTTTTAACCGTAGAACGGCCTGAGGACACTCGCAAGCGTTTCGCTTATGGTCAAGCGGGGAATTATTGTAATTTATCAATGCCAGGCAAGTTGTACGCAATAGTCGAGCGAGCCATTGGGCGGTAAATTAAGAATCGGCGACCGAGCTCGGCTAATCCACAAAAATTAAGGACAAAATGCGCAAGATCCCGTGGCCTTTGCAGCCGAAGCACAGCGCTCGGTCGCCGGAAAGTCGGAAATTGTCGCTCTCTTTTCAAAGGGCAGCGACGCGAGTGCACGCAAACGAGTCGCGATAAAAAATATTGGCCCGCGCGAGCATTGCCAACGAAGAAGGGTCCAGCTCGAGGGGGGGGTGTGTGTGTGTGGAGCAAGGGCGTTAAGCCCCCCCGGGGCAGCGAAGAAGCGGGCTCGAACGGGTAGAACGGTCGTCGCTCCTCGGCAAAACGGCAAACGCGCCATTAGCTTGCAAAACGAAAACAAATAGACGTCGGTGGGCGCGTACTTAATCCTCTTTCTCTCGCTGTAATGGTTTCGACAACATTCATTATGTTAGTAACTCGGAGAAGGCACTACTGGCACGGGAGCGCGATTCGGGCGGGAAAAGCTGTAGCCAAAGGCAAAACTAGGATAGGAGCCCACCGCCGCGGTTCGGGATGGGCCCCAATGGCGGCCTAAAGCCGAGCCGGCATAGGCCGCTTTGGCTCTCGCCGCTGCGCAGTAGGGCGAACTCGTCGACGAATCCCTCGTCGTCGTCCGTCCCCCCTCGACTGCGGCCGGCGGCCACCACTGGCCCGAAAAGCCCCGCGGCCGGTCGGCGGCCAAGGATCAATCCCCCCGGCCCCCTCCTCGATAGACTGCGCACGCGCCGACGCCCACCCATTGGCCCTCGGCTTCGCGCGGACTTCGAAAGCTGCCGGAGTCCTCTCGACCTGGGCGAAGGTTGGGGTGGGCGGCGGAATTCCTATCGCGTGCCCCGGCTCGGCGGCAACGACCCACCGAGGGCCCGGTAGTCGTCGATCGTCGCGACGGGCCTCTTTGGCCATATACACACACACATATATATATATATATATATATATATATTCAAGGGGGTTTCACCGTAGGCTCCGAGGGCGAAGAGGAGGCCGGAGCCGACCGGGGGAGAAAACTGTTACGGAGTCTCCTTGACTTTGGCTCTGCGTTCGACAGGCGGATCTACGCCAACCGCGCGATACGGTAATTCAATGGCAAATGCCGTGGTCGGCCCTTCCGCTCGTTGCCGTCAATTGGCCGATCGTCATTGAAACGCGCGCGTGGCAATAGCGCGAGGACGTCAGCGTTGTTTTTCTTCTTCTTCTTCTTTTTTTTACAAATTCGAGCAAATCAGCGATCCGGCCCGCGCGAGACTCGAGCGATTTGCCTTTCGTTTCCCGTGCGCCATTTCCCATCGTATAAAATTCCGACGGCAATGTTGCTTTCGATGGAATTTTTCACGGGCTATCTTTAGCCGTGAGACGTCGTTTCCTCGGTCGGTCGACTTTCGCTTTGGATAAACGGAGTATCTCCAGGGGGGGGGGCCCGGGCACTCCATCTCATTTGTTATCGATACGCGAAAAAAGGTACTCGCGCGCGAATTTTAACAATCCTCCCCCGGTTCTTCGATTTCTATGGCCGGGCGAAGAGGACACGACGACGGTTCTCCCTTAATTGCGCGGAATTTTTTTTTTTTTTCCATTCCCTGGCAATTAGGTTCGGTTTTACGAGTGCACTGTTTACACGATGGAAAAATTCATTTATATTTATTATGCACGATCCTTATCTAATTTGCGTATCGGCAGTTTAATATATCGTTCGTACACTTTGTACAGGGTATATATTGCATATTACCGTTATAAACGTATTTTTGTTTTTCTTTAATTGTAATAATTTTATCTTATCCGTTACTCGTGAAAATATACTTGTTTTTTTTTTTCCGATAAATTTTTTCCAACGAGCTCTTTGCAAAAATATATATTTTTCCTCTTTTATGCGCGATAAGCCACAACTCCGGCAGCGCATCGTGAAAATCAAAGCCGACGCTCGTTATAAAATTATAAGAAAAATAAAAATAAAATCAAAAGAGGTCAATGCTATTGTCAATTGAGCGAATATCGGTAGAGTGGATCGACAAAATAAATTTAATTGCTTTATCCATGAGGCAGGCAGGTGTTCCGAAGGCATTGACAAATATGTTTTCTCGCAATAATAAATTACATTTAACAAAGCAATAATGGAAAATTGAAGTATAATGTACCGTAGGTATCTTCTGTATGGCATTGCGAAGGGGGTATTATTCATATCCCCTCCGGGCTGGCGGACGTTGTTTGCGCTCACGAGCCACGATGATAATTAAGTTACCGTATTTTAGCCTCGGCCTTTTAGGATCGAGCTACTCGACTTCGTTACGAGCTCGGCGAACGAGATTGGAGAGCGTACTTTTCAATTCAAAGAACTCGGTAAATTTCCAGATCGATTGAAATTATTAAGCGTTAGCTGTTTTGAAAAAAAAAAAGGTAAGAATGAAAGGATACGGCATAATTTACATTGCAAGTGAAAGCACACGGAAAAGATAAATAAGACTTTGAACAACTTGTAAGCCAACGTAATTTGCACGCGGAAAAATGCAATTTGTACGTGAAATGAATTTACAAGCTAGAGATTATAGGCGTTGGGGGCACATCCTAGAAGCGGTGATCCGGTGCTTAAAGATTTATGGATTTTGGGCAATGGTTACTTTGTGCCGAGCGTCTCTTGACTTCCCTTTCGCTGACAAATCTTTTGATCAACGGTGGGAGATAAGATGATGGATGGATGAGCCAAAAACGGATAATCGCTACTATATAAAATCAAGCGAAGCGTTAGATTTTTGTCCAAACATTGATCTTAACCGCATTCTCCGCGATGGAGGCAATAAATGTTTTCAACGGCTTCTTCAATGCAATTTATTATTCACAGTTTCCGCATTTATTCTATTAACGGTATCGTCGAGTAGATTGAACTTACGATTAGCCGATATTTCGGATATTATTTCATTGCCATGCGTTATTTCCTGATGTCATTGTTAATTCTCGAGAAGGGCCTAAGATTATAATTAAGAAAATAAGAGAATTTTTTTTTTTTTCATTTTCAAATCGATCCCGTTGCTTCGAGCGGCCAAGCGAAAGATTCGTCACGCTCTTGTCAGCCCTAAATGCTTTCGTATCACTTTCCTTTCCCTGCTTTTTTCCCCATCTCTTGCCCTTTCCCTTTTCACCCGCGTCTATATTAGATCCTTTGAATTGTTAAATAGCATTGAAAATAGCTTGATACGCAAAAAAGCGAGGCCCCCTTTATTTTGGAATATTATGCAGCTTGCCCTTGTTTGCTTTGATCTCATCTATAGGTGAATTACAATTAAAGTTCTAAAGAGCTGGTAAAGTGAAAGGGGCGGGGAATATTTTGCATCTCACCGTACGGATTTTGTATCGTGGCACTTTTTTTTTTTTTTTTATTTTATTACCGCGTTAAGTACTCCTCGCAATGCGCAGTATTTATCAGTTGAAGCAGAGTGAGCAGCTGAAGGAGAGAGAGAGAGAGAGAGAGAGAATACAAAATTTACAAATGTTCCCACTAAAGGAATGCAATATTGAGGCTGCAGTTGCACGCTAATTTTGGAGGGCGGGGGTGGGCGGAGAGAGGAGTTAAAAGAAAAGATCAATAAGCAACGTCTCGCATACTTTCTGTCGAGCATCAGTGGAACAGGAAGGCTTAAAAATTACCGGTCGGTTGGCAAAGCTGCAACGGCCCCGATGGCCCCCGGAGAGCCCAAGGATATCCCAACGAAGCCTCCCGTGCTTAAATATCGAGAGGCGAGAGGAGGACTCGGATCGGAGGCCTCGGACTCACCCTGGCCCGGGACTTTCGGTCGGGGCGCGAGGCCGGCCGATGGCTAAGGGTGCACCCAGCCCCTACCGAGCAGAGTCCAAAAATATTGACCCCGGCCGCCCACTTTTAAGGAGGAGCTCCCACGAGTGCCCCTTTGCACTTGGTCAAAGGGTGCTCTCGCCCCGTCGGCGCAAAGCCATCGCCACTCGACCACCGGACTCCGGGGCGACCGTCGCTGCTCTCGCTTATCGAATTTCTTTTTTGGCTTCTTGCTTTTTTTTTTTTTTTTTTTTTTTTTTTTATCGGGCGCTGGCCCAGCTGCCGACGTCCGTTGCAAACGTTTTCGGATAAGTGAACAATTCATCGTCGAAATTATCGATGATTTGCCCTGTATCGCGCGTGGTGAGTTTTGGCCTTTGTCTTTTTGTTCCTCGTCCTTGTCTGCTGTTGTTTCTTTTTGTGTGTGTGTGTGTGTGTTTTTTTTTTCAATAGAGAAAGAAAAAGCCAAGTTTGGCAAAGCCGGACTTTAGCAGTTACGGCAAAATCGTTTAATGCGATTTTTGGATAGCGTTGCTTCGCGGGGATAAATTTATAAACGTCGATGGGCGATTGGCAAGGAAGAAGAAAAAGGATAAGGAAAAAAAAAGAAAAAAACAAAGTAGCCACGAGATGCAATTGCTTTTAATAGGATGCAAAATATTCCATCGAATGTGGCTTGCTCGGACGTATCGCTTGCCCGCGTCCGATGCATTAAACGCTAACTTTTCCGCTTTGTTCCAAAAATTGATAAATTGTAAAAGTGCGAACATCACCGACAGTCGACATCCTTGATTTTTACATCACTCCTATAATGTAAAGCCAGTACTTGTCGCTTCGAAACACACGCGATGTATTTTTTTTTCTTTCTTTCTTCCTTCCTTCTTTCTTCGATTAAAAATGCGATTCACGCCACGAGAAATCGAATCACATGCATAAGCACGTAATTTTGAAAGCAATTGTAAAAATGGCAAAGATCCGTGATGAAATTGCTCGTTGAGACAAAAAAAAAAAGCAAACGAACAAACAAAATCGAAAACGAAATACGGTAATAACGTACGTAAGATCGGCGACGATCATTTTCGATAGGGGAGAAAGAACATCGTTCACGGGAATCCGACTGTATTTTACAATTTTCGCGCCTGCGTCTGCCCTACGGGGTTAATTTTTCCACGACCTCGACAGGGCGATATATATATATATATACTTTCTCGCCGTTGCTCCCGTCCCTACTTTTGTCCGTTCTTTCGTTCTTTCGACGGGTTGGGCTTCTTCTCGCTGGCCCGGGGAATTTTTAATTTAAGCGTGCTCGCGCCACAATTTGACCTTATGAGTTTCAACCGCCACGATGTAATATCGATCCGAGCCATTTTATCCTCCTTTCTCCTTCTTCGTTTCGCTCCGATCGTTGAACGATAATAATGCCCGAATTTTATTCCGCAAAATGTTGCTTCTTCATCTTGTAATGAATTTAACTCTCCGGACCAAGCATTCGTCGTGCGCAAATGTAAAAGACACACACAAGTCGTTGGTTTTTATATTGTATATATATATTTTTTTTTTTTTTATTATTATTATTATTAATTATCCTTTTATTTCGCATTCCCACCACTTTATATTGTATATGCACTATATAATTATTTGTTAAAAACGTAATTTACGCATCGTTAGTACGTTCTATCTTTCTCTTTTATTCTTTTCAATTATATATAATAATCTTTTATAATTTCATGCTATGTACATTGTAAACGTGTACAGATGAATAAAAACGGCCTTATCGAAGTTCGCATTATTATACACAAAAGTATTTCTCTCGCGAATAGATTGAACTGAGCGGACCCCAGGCCAAGTAGCATTTTAATATTAATCTTTGGTGTATTCTTTCGTTGAGTGCATACTTTCGATGAGAAACCGAGGACCGACAAAAGGACTTTTGCATTGCCTTCTCATGCTGAAAATTGATTTGGTTATCGTATCGTTCGAAGCCAAGCTCTCAATCTAAATGATATAATTGTAAAAATAGCTACGAACCAAAGTTACTCCTGACAATAACAAATTGTTTACTCAAGCGATTCGCCCAAGCTGCTCAATCTCCTGTATAATAAAATTATTAATTGTGAATCTTTTCGTATAACTCGAGCGCAATTCCACGTTTTATAAATCATTGATAGGTATATATATATATATATATATATATATATATATATAACTATTTCATTAAATCCTACGAACAATTTTACTTTCGTTTTATACGCACTTTCATTGGTTTAATATACGTTTATTTGTGATTATAATATCAATATAAATCCGTACAATGCGGCCGTCGGAATACAATGCACGACATGTTAGATTTCAATTTCAATGCGCCAAACACGAGCATCGGCATTGGCAAATAGAATGGAATTCAAAAAAACAAAAAAAAAAAAAAAAAAAAAACACTCGAAATTAATATCAAGCGATTAAAATGATTTACAACAAATGATCATTATCCAAGTTGTTCGCATATTCTGCTTTACATTAAGCTTTACCAATCGTAATAAGAATTAATCTTTTTTAAAATCTTCATCAATCGGCCAACTTCGATTAACATTTACTTCAACTGAAATATTAAGTGTTTCACTTTATTCATTATATTCTTAATATTTATTTATCATATTGATATTTCATGAATATTTAACGTGATTTATTTTTTATCCTCTATTTTTAAACGTCTATTCGTTTTATAAATTGTGTCGCTATGTTTGAATTATAAATTAAGAATATCTTTGACAAATCCAATTTTTATTACCAAATGTTTTAGAAACATGTATGCGTTGGTAATAAACTCTATGATTTCATCAGAAATCACACACAGACACACACACGCTCTCTCACACAGTCACACCCACGCACACATTTATTTATTTATTAATAGCGTGCTATTAATTTGGTTAATAATAAATTCAAACCATTATTCAAAATTAATTTAGCATCTCAATAGTATATAATTAATTTAAGCATTTGTAATAAATTCATTAATTTAAAGAACTCGGCTAACTATGTTTATTTAAAGAAAAATTTAATATATTTATAAAATATTTAATACTTTGCTTATGTATTAAGAGCTTTTAGCTTAATGTATAAAAAATATTCCGTTCCATCGATCAGCGAACGTGATTTTACTTGCAATCAAATGTTAGAACTACAATCATACATTATTTTATTAATAAATAGCAATTACAAAATAATCATATGCAGCACTTGTAATTAAAAATTATAGCTTCTATTGGTAATACAATTCTTATCATCTTTAGGAACTTTGCATAATTAAATAGCATCTCATGTTACAAAATAATACTGATATTTACTTAGCTACTTGACATTTTTACCATTAAGTCATTTGGCTACCTAAGACATAATCTGTATTTCTAAAAATACATTAATTAGAAGATTTGCAAATATTACAGTCAGATTGCATCGAATTGAAGTTATTTATTTTGTAAGTATAAATATTTCGTATTGATATAATATTAACATTAATTTAGGTAAGCAGATACTTTAAACAGAAGGACACATTTGTTTTATCGGAAAAGTCCGTTATGTATCTTATTTTTATTCTCTCCCTTTTTATAGTTTTTAACTATCAATAGCATGAAAATTTTCTCCCTTCTATCTAAATTTTTTTTTTTTGTTTTTTCTTAATAATTAATGCACGGACTATTTCCATAAGTCAATTTAGTATTTTTTTTTTCTTTTAATCTATTAATTCTTCTTTATAGAAAGGGTTTTTTTGAAATATACTTTTTAAGTTGTTAATTAAGGCAACAAGAATTTTTTTAGTAGTGTCGGCAATGTAAGTCAATGAGTTTAGTATTTAATTCGTCTACTTTTCATCGTTCGATAGTGTATACTTTAATGCAAATTTTATTATTAATTTTTTTTTTTGTTTTTTTTTTGTTTTATATTTAGAAATACCATTGTTCACACTTATCGTTGTTAATGGCTTAAATTTATGTAATACTAGACTTTCTTGAACAAACTTAATATAATAGTAATTACTTAACAGATTAATTAACTATCTCATATATATATATATATGGGTTTATAAATATTTAATAGTTGATACTTAATGCTTCGAGATATACCGATTATTTTGTAATAATAGAAAGCAAAAATCAATAACGGCACGTTAATACTATGTTGGTAATTAAATTGCTTTTTATCGGCAAAAGTTTAATAGTAAAATATGATACGTAATATCCATTATGTTTCTCGGCCAGCTCCTATAATTGCCCATTACTTTAGATTATTAATATCGTTTCGTAAGAAAATAAATCCATGCCATTCTAAATTAAAAACAAAATCTGTTTTAAGTGTTTTTCGTTAACAGGGAGTACAAAATGTTTATACTGCAAAAGGGAACCTTAGCCCAATTGCTAATATTCTATTGAATTTTTGCAAAAAAGTAAATGCCAATTCATTAATATTACCGATTCTCTCTTTAAAAAAGAAATTTCCTTCATCAACGGCAGAGCGGAGTTATTATTCAAGCTGACAAACACTGACTAAAACACTTCCGATACATTTTATCAAACGGTTTTTAGAAAATTTAATGGCATAAAGAAGCTTTTAATGCGAATGTAATTGTAATTTTCCATTACTACGTAGATGAAAATTATTTAACAAACTTCTTTAAAAAGTAATGGAGTGCAAAACAAAAAAAAAAAAGCAAAAGTATTTTCAACGGTTCAAATTTTGAAAGTGACTTGAATAAAAATAAATGGCTGCCCTTGCAATAAGATTGTCAATTTTTTTTTTCAAAAAATGAATGCATCCCTTATAGCGAGGCGATGAAAAAATTTTTCCCAGTAGTTTAGAATAAAGAAAAAAATTACGATTACACGCAATACCATTTTTCAAGTTTACTTTCGAGAAAAAATTAAGTATATATGCACATATATAAATATATATATATATATATATATATACTTAAACGCATTTTGTTATTAAAAAGATTACAGTTTTAGACCATTAAACAACTTCTTACATATATATAAAAAAGAACTGTACTCGTGTACAAAATTACAAATATCTACCGTCAACTCTATCGTGACATCATCATTATTATTATTAAAGTTATTATTATTATTATTAAGAGCTGAATAAAATGCGTATCGTAAGCGACCGTTGGGCCGTATTGTATTGTTGCAATGCAATGTATCGTGATCTACGGTTGTAAACGAAAAATAAAATATTTCCTTAAAATCAAACATTATTCTAAGCGAAGCAAAGTCTTTATTGTATTTAATATATATGTTAGAGAAGGTAATATTGGTTCCTTCCTTTACTACGCTAAGAAAGACACGGTTTTCGGGAATCTCGGAAGCGCTCGAGTTATCATTTTATATAATTAATAATTATATATGTAGTATTATTAGTGTTGTTTGTTTTTTGTTATTATTTTATAATAATAAATATTCCCACGGCTATTATATATATACATATATATATATATATATTATATCGCTATAATTATCAAGAAAAATGCTTCAATACGTATTCAACTTTTATTTCTTGCAAGTTGTGAATGCATCAACGAAGCTACTTTAAATGCTGAAACTAAAATTATAAAAAATTAACTTCAATTTGGTTCAGCGTAAAGTATTGACGTTATCCGACCGCTTGCTCTTACCGATGTTGTAATTTACATGCTTTTTTTCTAGGTCAAATAATCATTCGTTACAGAATAAATGGAATACAATTGCGAATACAAATGCTGCCACGTACTATTCATACGCGAATGAAATTAACGTATGTGTTATATATATATATATATATGTAATATTGTAGATTTATGATATTTTCATTAGGAAATATGTACATTTAAGAAAACTTAAGAAATTATGCAAAGACATTCTGAAATATTCTCTGCACGTGACAAATTCATTGGTTGACTCTCCGTACCCTTAATTTCCTTATCGCCTTCATGAGAATAGGAATATATTTCATCAATATTCACTTCTAAATATCAATATTTTTTTTTCTTCTTATTTATATTATATAGTTGTTTATTATACATAAAATTACCTTCTATATATGTGTGTATATATATATATATGTATATATATATGAAGTAAATAAATAAATATATAACATATATACATGTGCGTGTATATACATATATATTCGTTTAAATTATATTTAAATGTTGAACGTCCTGCCGTGCAGAAGGGTTTCGGTGAATATAATTGTAGGGTCCGAAATTTAAAAATTAACTTGTAAAAAAATATTATTTAAAATTGGCCGTGCACAGTTAAAAAAGAAAGGTAGAGCCTCTACTTTATTGCTATTTCACTATATAATGAAAAATGTGCAACAACGTATCTATATGATCGCAAAAAGAAAGGGGGAAAAAAAACCGAATTTAAAAATCAAACGTCGCGTCTTTAAGGAAAATCAAGATGATGTCACATCGATTTTCTATTGCTCAAAGTGAAATTGAATTATTACGAGCGAACATTGAAAAAGACGGTAGTAAAAACTATTGGAATAAGAATATCGATGAAAGGATAATATATGACAAAAGTAATAGTTTACTTTTCCGACTACGTATAAAATACCATTGATATAAAAAGCAAGATAAAAAATTATCACACAGTGGAATGAAATATTTTTTTTCCCCCTGGCGCTACTTTACCGCCCTTTTATTATATATATTAAGATATATATATATATATTTATTTATTTATTTATTTAAAATTTTCGTTGTATTTAATGTTAAAAAAGAAAATGCAGCTTAAAAATCTTGTGAGAGAATAGTTCGTAAATGTCTATAAAAACTCTTGTGATTGATATTAAGAACGAGTTTCTCGACGTACAAATTAGCCATTCGTAGCGTTCGACGATAATTATAAAAAATGTTGCCCATCCAAAAATGTAAATATTATACAATTTTTTGAATACCACTTCTAAATGCACCACTGAAAACTTCGTGAACGTAAAAAGAAATGAAGAAGAAGAAGAAGAAGAAGAGGAAGAAGAAAATAATAAAAATGAAGAATTCTTAGGCGTGAGCGGTTAAATAGAGAGCGAAGAATGCGTTTGTGTAAAATATACATATACATGTGTTTATATACATATACATATATGTGTGTTTAGAGAGAGAGAGAGAGAGAGAGGGAGAGAGAGAGAGAGAGAGAGTCAGAGATAAAGAGAGAAGAAAGGCTAAGTTGTATTATTAATACTCCATAGCAAAAGTAAAGGTCGGATTCTCGATCGTGTAGAGATGCCGTGCAGAGGAAGGAGCCTATTTAATACAATGTCCTAGAGAGCGATGAATTTAATGCACCTCCAACTCTATATAATACAATTGCCATATCGGCACCGTTGCCCAGAATTTACTTTGTCTATTGTCTTATTTTTTCATAATCGTGTCGTTGTATCGTCGTAGCTCGTCGCTGATATGTCAGTGTTCTCGTAGCCGTTGCTGTTGTTGCTGTTGTTGCTGTTGCTGTTGCTGTTGCTGTTGTTGCCGCCGCTGCCGTCGCCGGAGCCGGACTGGTTCCGCGGTCGGTGGCTGCTCCTCGGGCAGGAGCTAAGCGACGGCCGGCGGACGGAGCTGCGAGCCGCCGGGCAGGGCCAGCAGCAGCAGCCCGATCGCGAGGAGGGAGAGGAGCAGGCGATGGCGAGCCGTCCACGGGCCTTGGGAGATCGAGCTCGCCCCGCTGCAGGTCTCCTTCGATTGGTCGAGCTTGGCTGCAAGTCAAGCCGGCGGGAGATTCGATTAGCTCTGGGGCCCTTGGGGCGGGGGGGGGGCGGGGACCCTTACTCACACGTGGTCGACAGCAATTGGGGCAGATACTTCTTCCAGAAGGTGCACTGCCGCACTCGCGGCCCGTATCCGATCTCCGTGCTGTTGGTGTCGAGGGTCAGGTACTCCTTGTTCTCGGCTGTGTGCACGGGCCATGTGACCTCCGTCCAGGACGAGCCGTCGTCCCCCATATTCGGATCTCTGCGAACAATGATCATCCCCGCTCAATGATTGCACCGGCTGCGGGGGGCTCTTGCATCCCCCCCACCACCCCCACCCCGCGCAAAGAGCCGCGATCCATCGATTAGAGGCGCCTCTCCCCTTGGGGGAGAGAAAACCAACGGGACTAATTAAGGGAGGAGGCGTCGTACCCAGTTTTGGCGAAGTTCGCCCAGTACTTCATCATTCTCTTCGACAAATGGATTTCTTCGTGCGTGTAGGATTTCGAGATGTCGAGCGGCTCGCCGAAAATGTAACTAATTTCGTCGGCGTGCATGACGCCCGTCCACTTTGGCCAGGGATTGTTCAATGATCTGAAAGCAGTCGTTCCGTTTGTATTCTCGATCTCTTTGTCGACCTCCTCTCTCTCTCTCTCTCTCTCTTCTTTTTACTCAAGCCGTCATTTTTAAGACGCGCGCGCACGCGTATATTAATAACAACGATGAAATTAACCAGGACGAACAATTTATACGGCAATTTTCTAATCTCCGTGTCAGCTTTTATCGTTCTACAATTTTTTTTTTTTTTTTACGCAACGCTAACGAAAGTTCAATGAGCAGCCCGTTGTAAAATGTTGGTAGCTAGTTTTTGGATCGCATCGAGAGCAATAAAGGAAGGAAGGAAGAAAAAAAAAAGAAGCGTTGCATCGACCAAGAGCGAGCAGTCGCGAGAAAAGAAGCGTTTGCAGGAGCGAAATGCTGGCCGACCAAGGAAGAAGTTCGGTTGAGTATGAGAGGGATAGAGAGCGAGAGAGAGAATAAGCTTAGGCTCACCTATGGGTATAATAGTACATGTAGACCTTGTTACCCGTCTCAGCGTACTTGCCGGCAAACTCGTTGACGTTGCAGGTAAAATGATAGTCACCGACGATCTTGTCGAGGGCGTTCCTGTTGGCGTCGGGATCGTCGGGCTTCAGCCAGTCGGTGTACTCGTAGATGATGGCGTAGCGCCCTATGGGATTGACGTAGGGATTGAGCTCGCTTATGGCCCTGACGAACTCGTCCCTAGGCACCTTGACGTCCTCGGCGCCGTCGATCCTGAAGAGCTCGGTCAGGTAGTAAATGATGAAGTAGAAGCCCTCCTCGCTGTTGGAGCCCATGAGGATGTTGGCCTTCTTGAAGGACTCGGTTAGCATCGAGCGCTGGGGCGTCTCGTCTAGGAAGGCCCCGTCGATGACGGGCACGAAGGGGAACTCGCAGATGCCGAGGGTGCCCCACTCGCTGTTGACGAGGTCCGTGGCGTCCTTGGTGATCAGGCAGTCTATGGCCGCGCGCAGGTCGCCCTTCTCGTGGGGGCAGTTCACGGCCTCGGCCAGCCGCAGGCCCCGCATTATCGACTCCTCGCGGGTTATTATGGCCCAGGGGGCAGTGGCCGAGCCCGACTGCATTATCGCCTGGCTGAACAGGTGTCTGCGAAGGGTAGCCGTCCGGAGCAAGGGCGTGTGAGCTTGGTCGATTGGTCGGCGGGCCTAGACTCGAGCGACCTCCCCTCCGCCGCGACTCCGCACTCCCGGTCCGCGAGCCGCGATTCCCCGAGCCGAGCGCGGCGACCCGCGAACTCGATTCTAGAGCCATCGCTCCTCGTTGGCTTTGCTCCGCCGGTGCCGGCCGACCGGGGCGCCGGACGAGGACCAAAGCAGAGGAGGGCACACCTCGAGCCGCACCTCGAGACCCGAGCGACAACTGCCGGGGTCGAGCTCGTTGCTCCCTTTAGTATCGTTAACGATATCCCATTGTTCCGGGTCCTCCGCGTATCTTTAGGAGGGCCTGCGGTTTTTAGAAGCCCTACGGGCGGCTCTCTCTCTCTCTCTCTCTCTCTCGAAAGCGCGCGCGACCATTTGTCTCCCCTCTCGACGAAAATGCTCTCCCCCCTCGGAAAGGTAATGCACCGGCGGCCGCGGAAGGATTTCCCTCCGGCTGACTCGCTTCGATTACGGATACGGTACGGGGAGATAAATGCAAAGTCGCCGGCCGAGGAAGATCGAGTCAAGTACAGCGTTCGGTAAGAACGGATCCCGATGTCAGTGGGCGCAGGAGTCCGTTGGATCGGAGGACCGCGGAAGGAGGAGGCAGGGAGGTCAACGGCGAGGGGCCCCAGAGGCCGGCGCGGCAACTAAACGGGGACCGGAGGTGGCCAACTGGGGTGGGGTGGGGGTGGTTAGGTACCTGGAGAGCGGCGAGAGCAGGAGCAGCGACACGGAGACGGCGCCGGCGCTCTCGCCGAAGAGGGTCACGTTGTCGGGGTTGCCGCCGAAGCTCGCTATATTGTCGCGCACCCACTGGAGGGCCATCATCTGGTCGAAGAGCCCGGCGTTCCCGGGCACGTCCGACGTCCCGAAGTACAGGAAGCCCAGGCTCGCCACCCGGTACTGCATCGACACCAGGATCACGTTCTCCTCGGACACCAGGGTCCGGTGGTCGTAGACGTCGAGGGTCGCCGTGCCCGAGTAGAAGCCACCTGCGGACGGGATGGTTTTTTCATATTGTCTCCGAAGGGGGCACTGCGGCCCAGCGGGCCCCACCCACCCACAATCGACCCGCGTCCTCGGCCGAGGAGGGCCGGGACGGGGGATGAAAAGCACCGCCGGTCGTGCGCCGCCGGGCACGGGCAGCGGGGAAAGGAGCTCCCGAATAAAGGGAGAAATTTCATTTTCAGCGCCTCGGAGATTTATTCGCCGTTGGGTATATATAAATGGGAGGAGGGGATCGGTGAATTTTACTGGTAATTGTTTTTTTTTCTTCTTCTTCTTCTTCTTCTCTGCCTCCTCTTTACCAGGGCCACCCTAGGGAACGAGGTTCCCTGCGACACCCGGGGAGGACTCGAGGCATTGCCAAGACTGTCCTCGGAAAGCCACTCGTCGGCTTTCGATCGCCTTGGGGAGATCGATCGGCGGCCGTCCGTGGCGAGGAGGGAGCTCGAGCCTGGCGGTTGGGGCGGAGGGGCTCGGAGGGGGTTTAGGGCGGCGGCGAAGGCTCAGCGAACAAAAACCACGAGCCCCGAAGGACGGAAGGGCGATCGCGGGGGTCTCCCGGGGAGCCGTAGATGGAGGCCAAAGAAACAAGGATACTTGTATTAATTCCGACGCTCCTATCCGCTTCCCGAGCTTTTCTAACCTTGAGGTCCGCGGCCACCCTCTTTCATCTCGAGGAGGGAGCGCACAGCGCCCCTGTCGCAATCATCCCTCTTCGGTTGCCGAGCGCGGCGGATGGTAGCTTTTCTCGGGGGAGCCCCATTACTCTAATTAACGCTGCTCTCTCACGGTCTATCTCTCTCTCCCTCTCTCCATCTAGACCTCTAGACTTACATCGGTGGGAGCTCGGCTCGCAGCGTAATTTCGGCTCCGAGAGCCAAGAGCACGAATGGAGTCGAGGAGCGAGAGGAGACCTTAGACTGCCGCACGTGCTTGGCTCTACCCATTTGAATCCTCTGGGCGAATGGCAATTTCGATATTAAAGGGTATTTCAATGCGACGCGAATCGAGGGCGCGCCTTTCGTAAATTTTATTTTCATTTTCTTTTTTTGCCCGAATCGCTACTGTGGGTCCTCGAGGCCAAGTGGGACGCAGATGATCTAATTCGGGAACTAAGGACTACCCCGTCTCGATCTATCATTCTTACTTGCATTGCGATAAATGTCGACCGTGCAACGAGGCCGTGCGATTTTTATCCTTGCAATTTTACGTAACCCCGTATCGTAAGGGCTCGAGCGCGCGGCCAATAAAAACGCCGTTTATCGGCGTGGGCCGATTAAAAGTAAAGTGAGCGCGTGAGTTTTAGTCCCCCTCCGCTCTCCCCCGACCCGTTCGCAACTTCGTTGCCCCGGACTCGGGCGTCAACGAATTAGCCCCCGATCGGCCGAACGTCCGCTCGCGCGCCGCGCCCCCTTACAAAGCACCAGCCCCCCGAGCGGTCGCGCGATCCCTCATCTGGTTAGTCTATTATCGAGGGACCGAGCTCCTCGCCAAAGGACGGGTCCTAGCCGTCGCTTTTTAGCCTTAGCCTTGACAAAGAGGTCCAACTCACCGCCGAATATCCATACCATGACAGCGGCATTAGTGGGCCGAGGATTGGGCGCGACGACGTTTATGTAGAGGCAGTCCTCGTTCAAGGGCGTGTTCGGATTCCACATCATGGCCCCGGAGAAGTCCCCGAAGACCGTGTCCAGGATCTGCACGCAGCTGTTGGGCTGGGTCGTCGTGTTCAGGATCCCGGTCCAGGCCTCGGCCGGCCGGGGATGGCGAAATCTCAGGTTGCCTGCAATCAATCGCCGTCTCAATTCGGCATCGTCCCGGTGCAAAACTGTACGATCCACGGGGCTCTCTCCGCTTCGATATTACCATTATTACCATTGCCATTACAATGTCATTGGCACTATTTGCGTTATAACGAAGAGCACGACAAGGGATTGCGGTATTAATCGCGGCGCTTAAGTGCGAGCCGATTCGCAGGGGTCCGCGATGAAGAAGCGCGACGGCTCGCAGCGGAGACGAAGGATAAAGTCGAGCGCTTTGCCTTGGTCTCTTAACGGGGAAAAATTGAAAAGATTCTCGGTCCTCGGGGGGGGGGGTGGTGGCGTCGACGGAGTCGAGGAAGGGAAGAAAAAACACAAAGGCTCGACCGTAGGCACGAGCTGGAGCGCGCCCGAGGAATGCCGTAGCTCTCCTCCCTTCGCTGTGCGTCGGGGATCGTGGAGCGGAGCACGGCGGGCGCTGGTTTGGCAGGGGCGGGGGGTCATGGTTAAAGGAAACACAAACAAGGAAAAGAAATCCAAGGGGGCTTACCGAGAGGCTTCTGAGCGTAGGGTATGCCGAACCAGGCGTCAACTTTTTTCCCGGTAGTGGCCGTGAGGGTCGCGCCTCTGACCCGGCCCTTCCTCGTCTGGACAACGAGGGGATCGTCCTCGGTGGGGGCCTCGGGGCCTTGCTGGGCCTCGGGCCGCAACGAGAACTCGCCGGCCGCCATGACGGGCGGCCTGTCCCCGGAGGAGGGCCGCGACTCCTGCTGCTCGAGCTCCGAGAGGCCGTGGTGCCTGGCCCTGTGCGAGGGGGAGCCCAGTGCCCTGAGATCGAGGCTGCCCCCGAGCGCCAGGAGGAACAGGGGCAGCGCCCTCAGACCAGCTGAGGCGCGCCTCCGTCGCCGGTGTCCCGAGTCCCTCTCGTGCATCCTCGGTAAGAGTAACCTGTAACACGGATTGGCGCCGAGCTATTTTATAAGGCAGCCGCTGGCCTCTGGGTCCGCGCCCACCTCCCCTTACGATGACCCCTCGGCTCGTCATTGCCCCCGTGAAATCGCGACCGCTCGTCTCAATTGACTCGCGACCACGGCCCCCTCCCCCCCGTAGCCCCCGAATGCTCCTCCTCGGCCCAACGCCGATGCCGATAGCCGTGGAAGCCGACGATCTACGGCTCCTTCGCGCGATATCGATCGATTATCCTCGGGCTCTGCGAGCCTTCGCCGGCGCGACCTACTCGTCGCGGACGGCTAACGCCCGGCGAGCCTTACCCTTTGAATCGGCCGCCTTGCAACTAGGAGGCTCGGTTGGCGATGCCAATCGCCCGATCAAAATTGATCCGGAGCTCGTTGCCCCCACTCGGCGCGCGACTCCTAATCGACTCGCTCGCTATCGTTCCAACGCTCGATCAAAAGTAGGCCAATGGGAGAGAGGAAGGAAAGACTCGCGCGCGTCTCCTCGACAAGGATAATATTCGAGATCGTTTAAAAATCTTAACCGCCCTCGCTCGGCGAACGAAAGCGTCCCTCGATAATTATCGGCGACGATGGTTAACGAGCCCACCGGTGGCGCCGACGTTGAGTTATTAAGCTTGCAGGCGGCCGCGCGAATTCAGCGAGAGGATTGCGGACCTGCGGCCACCGCGGAAGCCCGGGGGGCCGTTGATTTTGTCATCGATCCAAAGCGGTACGGGGGGGAAAATTGCCGAGAGCCGCACGAGTCCCGAGGCGAGATCGAGAATTTCCGTGCAAGGAAGCTCCCGGGCCTGCTCCTCCTCCCCTTCCATCGCACCGAGCGATCGATCGTGCTTTGTAAGTTGCGCCAAGC
This sequence comes from Kradibia gibbosae, assembly GCA_018907135.1. Taxonomy (NCBI): domain Eukaryota; kingdom Metazoa; phylum Arthropoda; class Insecta; order Hymenoptera; family Agaonidae; genus Kradibia; species Kradibia gibbosae. Next base: position 1,737,779 of record JACCHX010000001.1, on the reverse strand, counting down.
GCGATTGATTCGGCCCCAGGGATTTAACTCGGGCTACGGCCGGAGCTCGACGGGCCGTTGGTTGTCGCTGCGAGAGGTACCGATTTCGGCGATCGCTTAATGGACAAAGCCTCGGGGGGCGTAATCAAAGAGCCTCGAACGATCGAGGGAATTTACAGGGATCTGGATTTCCGAGACGCGCGAACAACGGAGATTCTCACGGGGAGATGGGATCAAATCGATCGGTCCTTTCCCTAGAGCGCCGCCCCCGCCATTTACAATCGTACGGCGCGTACTTTAATAAACTCCAATGAGCCCTTGTTGACATTGCATAGAAAATCCGTCGCACGGGCGACTCGCTACTACCTCGACGTCCTTCGGGCGCTTAGGATCCGAGCCGGCCTCGTCGAGTGCTGTGCAATCGGGGGATGATCCCTTTGGAACGGAGTTGCCTCCGAGGGGGCGAGGAACGATCGCGGCCCCCATCGATTCGGGCGCGGAGGTATCGCCTCGCTATCCGCACGGGAGCTGCTTCGAGGGGCCAAAAAACGAGGGGGGGCAGGGCAGGGCAGGACCAAGGGCAAAGACCAATCCGACGAGCTGAAATCGAATCAGGCCGGGTTCCCTTGGGATGGGCTCGAATGCCCAGCGGTCGCGCGAGCGACTACGAACGGGAGAAATTATTAGCCGATGGGCGAACGTCCAGTCGTGCTCAGGGGTGGGAGCGGGGGGAAGGCCAAGAGCCCGCAGTCGGGGGGCGAGGCTCAGCCAGGCGAAATAAAAGGGGCCCCGGAGGAGGGCCGAGGAGCGCTCGCGAAGCCGTCGAAACGAGTCCCCGAAACGCTGAACGGCCGCCGAGAGGACACTTGGCGGGCCGGCTCCGCGGTAAGCCGGCCCTCCCCCGGGGAAAGCCGCGAACGAATTCCCCCGTCGACCGGGGGGGAGGCGGCATTCCGAGCGCCGCGGCCTCGGATTCCTTTCGTCCCACCCTCCCCCCCAACGGCCATCTTGGCGCTGCTACCACGTAGGCCGAGGAGTCGAGCCAAATCGATAGGAACTCGACCGAGGATTGAAACAAATGAGATTTGGCCGCCGCCGCCGCCGCCCTCCCCCCTCTAACGGCCTCGCGGTGTGCGCCCCCGATCATTAAGAGGCGCCCCTCTCGGAATACGAGCCGCGGCCGGCTGCTCTTTGCACGGCAGAGGTTGGCGTGCCGACGCGCCGAAAATCGCCCTCCCCGCCGCGGCTCCCTTAGAATGGCAACCCGATACGCCCGAGCTAATTGCCGCCGGCTTCGAGCCCGAGCTTATCGGGGAGCCGCCGGAATCGTCGCGGGCCGGCTCCGTGGGAAGCCCTCGATAAGCCGAGGCTCGCAGTCGGCCCTTAACGAGCCCCCACCCCCACCCGTACGTTACAGCAACGCTGATTAATGACCGACCAATTAGCGCGGGGTCGGCTTTAAAGGGACCCCGTTGAAAATTGAAATACGTTGCGAGCGAGCGAGCGAGCGCCCGCCAGCCCCCCCCGCGACCCTCCGCGGCGGACCCCCGCCAACGCGATGAATAAATAAAGATCCCCGGGGCTTTCGATACGTAGCCACTTAACCGAGGACGGCCTTGTGTCCGGCGACGCGAGGCGACGTATTTCGTACGTTTCCCGCAATCGATAAATCTGAATCCCTTCTTCTTTGAAAAATGTGTCCCGTCATGTGTCCCGCGTCGCAGGCCGACCCCTGCCCCCCGCCCCGCCCCTGCCCGCGGGCAGGCTCCGCCGATGCTCCAGCGATGGGAGCCGGGCCGCTTGTTTCCCGTGCGTTCGCCCTTACCCTCCCCTCCCCGCTCGATCGATGCTCGCTGGCTACGGGGTGGAAGAGCAACGCGAGTCGGAAGGCGATTGAGAGAAGAGAAGAGAAGAGAAGAGAAGAGAAGAAAAAAGGGGCAAGGAGAGAAAAGCCATTAGGATCCAAGGGGAGCTTTAGCTGCTCCGCGAATTATGAACAACGTCGCTCAAATTTTGCGAGAGCGCGGCTTTCGCGATCCTCGGACTACTAGGATAGGGAAAGCAACCGGGCGCGTCATGTTGCCCTCGAGTCGGTAGGGCCGATTAGTTGTCAGGATTGGTAAGGATCGAGGAGCCGGGGCTATGGCTTGGAAAAATTGAGCGCCCGCCGCCTGCTTTTCTTCGAATAGCCCTCGCCTCGCCTCCCCCCTAGCTCTGCTCCAATTCAAGGATAAAAGGCACCTTTGCTCTCCATCGAAGTGCGATCGCGTTGAATTCCCGGTGACTTCTCGCGGTGGAGCTCCCGTTCGTATCGTCTAAGGGCGTTCGGTGGGGCCCTTCGCGAAAGGGAGATTATTAATTGACATTAATCAACGTGCTTCGAAACTACTGATTATTTTACGAACAATGCAGTCGAGTAATCCGTATCTTAGTGTTGTTGTTATCGGGCTAAAAGCATTTCGCGAGTCGCAGTTTCGAGTGCTCGTCTTGGTGATTTTGTTATTCGCGTTAACGCCAAAGGGCATATTCAGCCGTGATTTGTAATCCTTGGGGTATTTTCCATCCCACCCCACCCCACCCCCCAATCTGTAAAATTATTGCTCAATCGCAATCCGCGCTGGGACGGCGCGGCTTTGTAAAATTTTGATTTCCCTATAATACGATTGTCGTAAATTGCGCTGCGCGATTGCGAGCGCGGAAAATCGTCCCAACGACTTTTTGCATAAATTCATTCCGGCCTCGTTGGGAACTGCGCTGCAAGGTTATTATTTTGCATTGCCGCTGATGCCGACCGCACGCGTGGGCTGTGTTGGGTGTGTGTTTTTGTACGGGCATTAATGCGAACGCACTTTAAACAAATGTTTACCCGCGGTAATGAAGAGAACGGCAAATATCGGCATTCGGATGAATCCTATTGACGAATCGCATAAGCAAATGCAAAATTACGGTACATTAATTTAAAAGTCAAATTCTAATAACTGCCGAGTCACCGGGAGCGCTACATTAAATATTAAACAATTTAGACATATCCAGCTGTAAACAATTGTGCATTCATTGATTTCCATTGTCAGAATAAATTAGTTTTTAATATTATATAAACTCTCTATATGTGGCCGAATAAATATAGACCGTTCTGTAGCCTACATTTTAAATGTATATATAAAAAAAAAAAAAAAAAAAAAAAAAAAAAGAAAAGAAAATAAAACAAAGGAAAAGAAATAGAAGGAGTTTATTGTATCGAGTCGGTATTAAATTGTGTTGAGTGCAATTCAAGACTCGCTTTACTTTGCTACGAAATTCCTCGCCCTGATTGCATTTACATTTTTTTGAAATTATTATTAATAATACATCAGTCTTAATTAGGCGAAAGCAAGAAGAGATGCTCATTTCAATGGAGGATTGTGGAGACGTTACGAACGTTACAGCATAGAATTCTCGAATCGAGTAGCGAAAATAATATTACGCAAGAAGCTGCATTTTGAGCTTTATTAAAGCCCCGAGAGATAATAAGTAGGAATGTTCCTTGCATATTCATGATTATGGTTAGTTATTTGTTAATTTATCGAAATACACACGAGGAAAAAACAACAGCGCTTTATCCGGTAAAGAGTACCTTTCTCCGTTTCTTCCACGTTTGAGTAATAAAATAACTTTACAATGATTAAAGATAAATGGCAAATCTTACATTATCAAAGTATAATATATAAAAAATTGATCATTTGTATTTGGTGCGCGCACAAGCAATTATCGCACTTTTTTAAAAAACATTTCCAAACGAATCGCTTGTATTACTCAACGTCTCTGCTAAATGTAACAGTTTTCACTCGTGATAAAACTTCCCTGCGAATGAATAACTTAAATGTGTATGAATATACGCGCGCGTGTGCGTGTGTGGTGCCAGTCGTATAATAATAAAAGTCGAAATAATTGTTCCTCAAAACGTTACGTCGCGTTTTGGGGAAGGTTTTTTCGGTAAGGTAAGGAGCAAAATTTTAACAAAATAAAAGATCAATAATTAGAAATTCACTTTGAAGTAACATAAAAATAATGGTGAAGAAACACGAAAGCTTATTTTTATTTATACGAGTATTAATTTGCATACAGGAAAGGGGATTTTACCGTAAGGAAGTCTTATCTAAAAATCAGGTACAATGATAATAAACACCGAATTATAAATTTTAAAATTGACGCCCCATTTTTATATTTTTTTTTTTTTATTTTTTTTTTAATTTTGCAATCGATTGGTCTTCTGTCCAATTTCCCGCGTAACCAGTTAATAGCATTTGAAAAATTTTCCCAATTCTTCATTATTGTTCTACTCGTTATTATCGTCGTTGGAAAGTAGAAATTTGATCAAATTCGTACTTTTTATTTTATTAGACGACGATGTTTTTTTTCGATCTTATTTTCATAGATTTTTTTTTATTTCGTATATTGCGGTCTCCATATACTTGTCAATTAGTTTCATCAAAGCATCATAAAAAATAATAAAGCGTAAATTTCGTAATTACACAACTGCCAAACCGTATTCGCCTTTCGCTCGAATATTAGAAAAATATTACCCGTGGCGGGAGTATCCGGTTAAAAATGAATAAAACAAGGCAAAACGAATAGCAGAATATGCATGTGTTCGATTTTAAAATTTTTAATTAATCTCCAGATTGAAGCCTTTGTTCATATTAATTCAAATCGACAAATTCACGCTAATACATTAGTTCGTAGAAATCGTCATTATTAATAATTCCCATATTCGTGAAATTTTTATACAATTAATATGATGTATTTTTTTTTTTTTTTTTTTTTGGTTGATTCGGCCCGGAATTATTTTAAAAGCACGGGCATTATTTTTCGTTATTAATCTTATACGTTGGGGAACTGATGTACGGACACGCGGATATAATTAATCAATAGCGATTATTGAATTTTTTTTTACCCAGCCCCCTCCCCGCCCACCGCCACCATAGTAAAAAAATTTAGCTTTGCCGAATATCAACGGGCTCGGGCCGTAGAGTTTTATTCAATTAAACGGGCTTACTTAGCCAGCTGCTCGAAGGCAAGCAGGCGGCAGTCGTGAAAAGTGCCGTATAAATTTCTCGTTGAAAATACCAGGGAATAGGAGGGGTACGCACGGGGCAGAGAGAGAGAGAGAGAGAGAGAGAGGGGGGGTCAGAAGTTAAGAGCTAATTGGGCATTCGATAATACGCGCAAGTCGAGAAAATGATTCAAAGGGGGCAAAGCAAGCCCGAGCGAGGACCGCGTCGAGCCGAGTTGGCCAAAGTTATCAATTGAATTGAAAACAACAACAACAAAAACAACAACAACTACTACGACAAAAGAAGAAGAAGAAGAAGAAGAAGAAAAAAAAGCAAAGCTCCCGCTCCCGTGCTGGGCAGTCGACAATAATTTTCCCCGACGCGGGGGAAACAATCATAGAACGACGATCGAGTCGGAAGTGGATCTCGGACAGGTAGACGGAGGGTAGGGGAGGGCGAAAAAAAGAAAAAAGACGCAAAGAAGGCGAGGAAAGAGTAGGGACGGGGTCCTGGCGAAATTATTCCGCACTTAGCGACTAATTGACAGCGTGCGCATTTAATGCGTGTGGCGCAGAATCACCGCTTTGTTATGCAGTCATAGGCGGTATTGCAGCAGCGGTACAACCCCTATTACATCATTGTATCCTTATCTGCCGCGCTGCTTGCAGGCCTGCGGCCGAGGCAAGGTGGAGGAGGCAAGCCTATTTGAATGATGTCTATGCATACGTGCATGCGGGAGGTGCGCGCGTGCCAGTGTAAATGCGTGTGCGGTAGAGAGAGAGAGAGAGAGAGAGAGCATTAGAGAGAATTAGCGAGATAGATGGATGGATGGATAGATAGATAGTGAGAGAGAGGGAGGGAGGGAGAGAGACCTAGAGCTATATAGACAGAGTAACGGGGAGTGAGAGTGAGAGAGAGAGAGAGTGAGCGAGTGGCGGAGGGGGGGGGGAAATCGTGCACATATGTGTAATACATGTGCATATATATGCGATGCGGCGAAGAAAATTTCTACCCTCACCCCAATGGCATAACGCATGTACATGTAATCGATTCCACTCCAACCATATCATAAGATAACACACAGGTCAAAAAGAAGGAAACTTACTCTATCTATTCTTCTCGCTCGTCTTCCGCCGTCTCGGCAAAGCTATCGCTTCGGGTAGCTATGTACACACTCTTTAGTTTTATTTAAATGCGAGCTCCTCTCATAGCTCTCGCGACTTAAATGACTCTCCTCGCCCGTGCCTATATATCCTCGCTCTTGCTTGCCTCTCTCGCTAAGGAGGAGGGGGAGGCGGTTGGGGTGGCGGCGGCGGCGGCGGCGGCTGTGGCGGCGAGGGGCGGCGGGCCAGTGGGTGGGGGTCCCTTCTTTTCTAATTTACTCCTCGGCGATCAATTAAATAGCAATTGTCTCGTGTCGTGGAGAGGAAGGACGTGCCGCCTCCCATGAGAGGCGCGTGCATCGGACTCGTTCTCACAGGGCCACCGCCGAATCTGAAAGAACTGGGCTCTCGTTAGGGCGTAAGGGGGTACTGCGCGTACGTGCGTGCACCCACACGCGCGCACCCCAACCGCCGCGTAAGCCTACTGCGGCTGGTGGGCGCGTGTGGGTGCACATGCCGAGACTCTCGTTGGCCATGCTCGAGCCTCGACGGCAATGACAACAGCGGCAACGCCAACAGCGATGATGATAACGACGACGACGACGACGACGAGGACAATGCTAAGGAATAGGGAAGGAGCGGCGGCGGCGGCGGCGAAACGAGTCCAGGTTAAGGAGCCCGGGACCGCGATCGTCATCCTCGGCCGTTGTTGGGAGGAGGACCCGAGGGGCGCAGCGATTTTAAATCAAGCGAGACGAGCAAGGGGTTAGGTATGCGTGTTGGTTAGATGAGAGAGAGAGAGAGAGAGAGAGAGACATTACCGCCAGTCGCCAGTCTACAACTCCTTGGGCTTTCAGGGGGACAACGGCATCGATACCGTCGCTTTATAACCTCAATGTCCGTCCGTGCGTCGTCGTCGTCGTCGTCGTCGTCGTCGTCGGCGGCGGCGGTGGCGGCGGCCGCGATACCGAAGTTCCAGGGTTAGAGCCGAGTCTACGTGGGAGCGGCGGCTGTTGCACGCGAGAGCCCAAGGCTCCCCAGCAATCGGGACGGCTGCGAGGACTCGTAGTGGCGCACGCGTACGTAGGACAGGAGCGAGGCAGGCCGTGCAAACATTCGGGCAGCGTTGACGGACTACTGGCTTCCTGCCGCCTGCCGCTCAGCATCGAGGCAAGCTTCAGCTCTTCCTATCTGTCGATCGTCGACGTTTGCTCTCTGCTGCGCATGTATGGAATGCACGAGCCAGGAGCGAGGGAGAGAGAGAGAGAGAGAGAGGGTGGGAGAGCGCGAGGCCGAGGGAGGGCCGGAGGAGCGAGACAGCCTTAGCCCCTCTGCGCTGGCCCGGCGCCCGCTATCATCAAGCGGGCGGCTGATGCGCCCCGTGGAGGCCGATCGAAGCCCGCCCGGAGGGACGCCCACGGGGATGCGAGGAGCCGCCGCCGCCGACGCCGCCGCCGCCGCCGCTGGCACCGACGGCGCTCTGACGTATCAAACGCGGCTCGCTCCCACCCCCGGTGGGGCGGCTGATGGCTGATGCTGCCGCCGCCTCCTCCTCGCATCCCGACCGGTAACCCCTGGCTCCGATCGAGATCCGCGACCTCCGAATCGCCGCCGGACCCCCACCCCAACCCAACCCCCAACCCCGGACAGCCCCGGCGCTCCCTATCCTCTTTAGACCGACAATCACGGCCCGGCCTCAATTTCCTCGGCTCGGCAGGCCGCATCGCGCGCAAAGGTCGGCCCCGCGCACCTTCGCCGGGGCCGGCACCGCGCGGAGCCAGCCCCGCGATCGAGGCGATATCCCGAGATCTCGACTCTGCGAGTGGCTTCCATCCCCCGTCGAGCCCCCGATCCATTCGCCGAACGGAGCTCGGCAACGGGGCTCGCCGACCGATGCGATGCTGCCATCGATCTGAGCGACGCTCGGCCCGAGGCCGCAATACGGCGATCGGCCCTCGGTACCCGTCGCCCTATGGCCTACCCCCCTCGGCCTTCGTCATCCCGCGGGTGCGCACTCGCGAGTCTCGGTAGACTCGCTCTGCGATCGGCCTCGAGCCTGGCCTTGGGCGCATCCTCGCCCGTGTGTGCGCCCTCGCGGTTCCAACCCCCCGCCCCCGGCGAGGCTCGCCCGCCTCCCCCACGCAACATCGGCCCCCGTTCCGTCGCGGAGGATTCATGCGCCGCGGGGGTCGAGGTTTCCCCGGTGAAACGTTGCCGGGATCTCGATGCCGAGGCTACGCGACGCGTCTTGGCCGCGAACCTCCAGTCGGCCGAGCTCCACCGTTACGCCGTGTTGTTGTTGTTGTTGTTTTTTTTTTTCTTTACCGCCCCCGACCCCCCAACCAGCTAAGCCGCTCTGACATTGCGATTGGCATCCAATTTGTCAAAACGAGACAGAGAGAAGTGGGATATTTGCACCTACGGGAGGAGCCTTCTGAGGATTCCTTTGAAGAGCTCCAGCCCCGCTTTGAATGGCGTGGGAGAGGGAGGGAGAGAGAGAGAGAGAGAGAGGACAAATCGATGACTGAACCCGAAGGCTGGGCCGCTCGAAAAGCCCGAGCATCCGGGACGTCTTATCCCGTCGATAGCGGACGCTGCGAGGATATTGGAATTGAGTTTATCGAGTCGCGGGAGGGGGGCGGGGGCGGTGGAAGCGAGTATTGAAATTGCCGCTCCGGTAGCGCGAGCGCCGCTGCCGATGCAATAATTTCCATTGAATGATAATTCCCGAGAGCAGCTCGCACGGGGGTAAGGGTGGGGGACGCGAGGCCGATTTATTTCCACGTCAAAAGGGCCCCCCGCGCCACATTATCGCGCCTTTCCCGGACGGGGCTTTCGAGGCGAGCAGCAGCGATCGATGCTCGACGCGCCTAAGCTCAACCGTTGTAATTGCCAAAGCCGTAGGCCCGTGGGTGGGTGGGTGGGAGTGGGAGGAGGCGCGCGCGCGCCTACAAAGCAGACCGACCGCATCGAACGCGGGGAGAGCGGCTCTCGGCGATCGCCGTAACCAAAAAATCAAGTCCAATGCAGTTGGGAAATCGAGCGAATTATCCAAGCGTATAAATTATCGAGAGCGGGGCATTTGTCCCGTAGGAAGGCTAATCCGGACCGATAGCCAGCGAGCCAAGAAGATTTATGCCGCCGCCCCCCCCCAACCACCCGGTGGTCTCCCTCGGTCCCGATAATGGCCCGGTGCCCGGCGACATTAATCGACCCGCCGTACCCTATTCCGCCGGCCCTGAGCGTTACCAGCCGGCTAATTTCCCCCGTTGGCGTTGTATTTGGGCTCCGTTAGCCGCGAGCGGCCGATCGCGATTTCCAAGCTCCGGGGCCCTAACGCGGATTCGGGCGCGCGCGCGCCTTCGGTTCGAGGACTCGTCCGTCCTCCAGTAGCGGGCTCCGCTACTGAATTACGTTACAATGGCAATGATTATTTCAGGTCGCGACAGCGCCCGAGAGACGTCCGAGCGCTCCTCCGTCTTTCCCGGCGATGCGCTGGCAAACGCGCGAACGCCGGCTTTTTGTCGTCGGCCGGTTACCGCGCCTTTTCACCGGGGGGGACGAGGGCGCCCCTCGATACGCGGAATTTATCGGAGAAATCCGGCCGATAATGGGGCAACGATTACCGGGGAAAAACTTTGGATAATTGTGATCTACGAATCTCGTTTTGCTCGAGAGAGAGAGAGAGAGAGAGACGAAATAATATACGTGTACGTATGCACGAAATATCCAGTTTATTACGTCGGATCTGCCCTGTGGTTGTGAAAACTTTCGGAAAATTAAAAGTTACGTCCAGTTCGGGCCTATTTATCACTGAACCAAACGGCGATAAGTACTTTGAGCTTGGGAATACGACGTCGCGTTATGAGAAAGGATTTTTTAAAACCCTTACGCAGGAGCTCGTCACTCGTTAACGTTCTTTGTTTTTAATATTTCAATCAAAATGAAATCACTGTCGCTTGTATTCCACCTCTGCTTCGGCAAAATCATTCGCTACCGAAACGAAATTAAATTTTTGATCATGCATTTTACATATTTGATTGATGCACTTATTGCGCAAGACCTTAATGATTTACGTGCTAATATCCAAAAAAGAAGGCTTACGAATTTAATTGAACTCGTTTGTTTTATATACACACATATATATATATGTATATATATTCCTTTTTCGAGTATAATAATTTTGCTATTGATTACCATTGCTCGCGGTGTAATACGATTCGAAGCTTACCATTACGAGTGATGATCTATTGTAAAATCTTGTTTTTACAACGATGAAATTAATCAACGTTTGACATCTCTTGGTCTTGAGAACATTATTTAAGATCGTTCCAGTAGTAGTACAATACGCCCCTAACTAATAATGCTTCGATGAAATTGACGAGTGCGCGCCTTTCGATATTTGTAATAATTATTGTACAGATGCTGATTAATGGTGCTTAAGCCCGTACGCAAGCTGTGACGAGAGCTGCGTTAATTTTCCAATAAAAACATACCGTTATCGATTGTCAATGGGCCCCTCCACTTTTCTCATTGCAATAATCATATTTCTAATAATATCGATGGATCGCTCCCTCTCGCGCAGAGCTTTAATCGAATCGAGAGGTCTCGATTTTTAAATTCATCCTATCGAATAACGTTCCTCGATCAATAAATAACGTTATCAATGGCGAAAAGTTCGAAAGGGGGCATTTATTTTTCAAGAATGCCTTTATTTAAGGGCGCACGGCCTTTTACGGCGTGCATTAACGAAAGGTAGACGAGTAAGAAAAAAAAAAAAAATACTCGGAGTGAAGTAATTGCGACGTGGATTTTAGAACGGTCGTTTAAAAAACAAAAAAAAAAAGTAACGCGAATGCTACAATAAGTAAATAGGATGAGATTAACCTGTCGCTTTATTCCACGTATCGTCAAACGCAATTTAATTATTCGTTTCGAAAGTCATATTATTTTTATATCGACGTTAAAGTGTGTATATTCTTTTTTCAATTCTCTCTCTCTCTCTTTCTCTCTCCATTAAAAATCTAATTTCCAAATTTATCACTACGTTGTTCGCAATGTTTTTTTTTTTACTCGGCATTCATTTTTATCGTTAATAGTGTACCATGAATATAACATATTTCATCGCAGGTATTTACACATGAATGTTAATAATATAGGCTTTCCGAGTACAAAAAAATTCCCATAAATTAGATAATAATGGTAAATCCTTTATTTTATTATCATTATGCATTCAATGTTTTACATTATTTTTCATAGCTGCGGTATTTATCGCTTAATCGATATCCTTAAAAAAGATTTACTCAATATTAATTATACACGAAACCTATTTCATATTTAACATTCATCTTAAATTTTCAAATAGAATTCACTTTTAAATAGTCGAACGTTTTAATTCATGATTATCGATTCCATCATCTTCGTGTTCCTTATATCCTTCTTTCATTAATCCATTTTTCTTGAATTCGCAATGTCTTTTATTAGATACGTATGCCGTACGTAAAGTTTTCCTTTCGTATCAAATATTTTTCTTTTGAATTCGTTTCATAGCATCGGTGTATGCACCTCTGATAAAATTATTTGCGCAAAAGGACGACAAAAAAAAAATGTTGAAAATCAAGCTCTTGAGAGCTTTCGCTTTATTAAAAATACGAGCAAAAATTTGGAATTCATTTGCTTTACGGAATACGGGAAAATTATATAAGTCATTTTACATTAATTTCGAAATTAAACGACGCGCACAAAAGGCAAATGCAATTAAAAAGTTAGCCTCGGATATCAGTGAAAGAGGCATTATGTATTTTCTCTAAAAGCATAATGACAATAATTTTTAACGGTAATCTGATTTTTATATTCTTCATGTGAAGTTATTTATGTTTTCAATCCTCAATATTTGCTGTAAGACAAATTGCATTACAAGTTAACTATACTGTCTATCAGTCTATCGACAATCAATCTATTTGCCGTATGGGTGAATTTCAATTTTAAATTTCTTTGAAGTGTAGTAAAAAAATGCACCCCAGCCTTGTTTTTTCAATCATTTGTTTTTGATTGATACAGTTTTTTTTCTTCTTATCTTTTTTTTATCGCTGTCGAAAACAGCGCAAATAATAGAAGATTGGCATTGGCTTAATAGGAATGTTGAAAAACCCGTAAATTTTAACTCTTTCAAATTTTGTAATCCAACCGAACGGAAAGCGCTTTATTAAAATACTCCCAGTGCTCGCAAATGCTCAAAGCAGTACAAAATTATTTGTACGTAAGTCTTATTTGCCATTGTATTTTTATATCGTGCAATTTATACTTTTTTAACGAATAATCATTCTTAATGTTAAATAGCTCATTACACAACTAACTCTATTGTTTGGGTACTGTTCGCTTATTTAGCTCAACAATATTAATATTAATAATAATAATAATAATACGCAGGGAAGAACGATACAAATTACAAATGAAGATCGCGCCGAAAGGGAAGATAATATTTTAAAAGCACGCTGGCTAAGCCTTGGCGATGTTGATTAAAAATAAGCGGCTTATAAAAAGGCAAAAGAAAGTAATTCTCGTTACGGTCGCGTTCCCCATTAGCTGTTACGAATCCGATGCCAGGACACTTGCCGTGAAAAATTATATCAATCGCAGTGCTTTCGATAATTCATATCGTGATTTCGGAAATTCGGCTCGTAATTGTATCGACAAATGAATTTACCATGAGAACAAATGACCGAAGATTTCGGGAGGAGATTTCAGGAGAGCCCGGCCGAAATTAGGAAGAAGTAGGTCAGTTTCCCTCGGAGCAAACAAGGGTTCGGGGCATAAAAAGCACGTCTACGCAGCACAGTAAATAATTACGCATAAGCTAACCTCTCGTGGCGCTTTGACTCGGGATAATAAATGGCTCTCCTTTATGAAACTGGATGAAACGCTGAAATGCCGAGTGGAAAATTGTATAATTGATATTGTTTGGAACGTCAATAATAATCTATATAAGCTATATATAACCTATGTATATATATATATATGTGTGTATATGCATATGTGTATATATACATATATATATGTGTGTGTATGTATATAAAAGCTCCACGCGTATATATCAATATCAATATAAGATAGAAATTTTATCGTGTCACGAGGGAATAAAAATGCGATACAAGGATAAAGTTTCTATTGAAAGTAACGCACGATCGAATCTCGGCTTAATGGAAGGAGGGAGGCTAAGGGACTCTCCTGCTAGCCAACCGAATATAAGAATTTGTTATCAATCCTTCATCAAAGCCCAAGGCAGATCGCACTGCTCCCGAGTGATTAGTGATTATCCGTGACGGGACGCGAGCCTCATATATACATATATATATATATATATATATAGATTATTTATAATTTTTAAGAGTCCTCGTCGGTTACAATTGTTGAAATTTCAGATATTCCATCGGGCACATTGGCTTCGCTTATCCGCTCGGCTCCTGGACACGTCGTTCGCCAACTATTGAAATAAGAAAAATAACGCTGGCTTAACTCCTTATCGTTGAGAGCAAATTCAGGCCTTCGTGCCTCGACCGAGCGATCCTCCGCAAGGTTAGCCGAGGAGAGACACTCGATTGGGAAATTAATTGCGCAGCAAAGCCATCGTTGCCGACCTCGGCAGAATTACTACCTACCATTGTTTATTAAGAAGCGTTTGCCAGTTTGCTCGTTGAGAATTTCTCCCCGCGTCCAACACTGGCGATTGAGGAATGTTTGGAAAGCTATTTCCACGCCTAAAAGCACGGCTCGGATCCTGTGTGCGTACACCCGCACACCCACACACCCGCACACCCGCACACCCACACACCCGCACACACACACACACACACACACACACACACACACATATGTATACATAAAAAAAGAAAGAGAAATAAAAAGCGCAAGAGCCCAGAGCCCCCTTCCTTCCAAAATCCCTCATTTTTTTAACGAAGGCAAAAGAAATTATTCGTCGGTCGAAAAGCCTGCAGGCTGCAATGGCAGCTCCCATCCGGCGACCGCATCTCTCTCCACGATATCGCTCGTCGGATAATGAAGAATTCTCCACCGCGAGCAGGATAATAATAGCCTGGCTTGAAGGGGGAGGGGGTCGGAAAAAAGCACCCAGAGCACCGATGCGAGGGCCGATCGATGAGCTCGGCCGATCGGGTTGAATACAGCGCGGGGCCCGCAGTCGAGTGGGTTTCGTCGCTCGCCGAAACCCGCCAACGGTCCGGGCGATCGACGACGAGGCCCCCTCGCAGCCTCTGGGCCGGGCAATCGGATCGGCCTCTTCCTCCTTCGTTTTCCTTCGTATTTAGGCGCCAATCGGGGACAGAGTCGTCGCTACGATCCTGGCCGCTAACGACGGGCGGGCGGAAGGGGGGGGCGCGCGGCTTGCCTCCCTTAAGAATCTCGGCTCCCGGTGAAATTGTCGAGCGCCGCGGGCGGGGGCTAGACAAGAGGGTGGTCGGAAAAGAAGCGCGCGACTCGGAGGTCTCGGGCCCGCGTTTGATTAGCCCTCCGGCCCCGCCCCCGCCTGGGCACATCGCTCGTCGATCCCGAGGGGAGCATCGAGTGATCGCGGTGGCGATTATTATTTTTGCGCGCTCGCGTTTTGGCCGGTACTTTCGCGCGGGAGGAGCGGCGTTTCCGCACCATGGCAAGGGGGAGGGTGGTGTGTACCCGTTATCCCCCTGCGTTATTTTTAAAGCCAGAGGCAAAAGCTCGTCCTCCTGACGCCCGAGGTCCGGTCGCTCTCCCCGTCGCGTGGCTCTACCGTTAGGATGCCGGGCAACCGTCGGCCATCGCCGGGCGATTTAGCGGGACGAGCGGGACGCCACTCGTTGATCGATAGCTAAAAATCATTGGCCCGAGAGGCGCGCCTGCCGGTTTCTCATTGCGTGCTGCTTGCGATTTGCGCGCGCCCGCGATAAGAAGAGAGTGAGTGAGTGAGAGGGAGAGAGAGAGAGAGAGAGAGAGAGAGAGAGAGCAAACGGAAGCACCGTAATCCTCGCATTATCGAAAAGACGCTCGGGAGTGAGTCGCCAACGCGCGGCTTTTACAACGAGGCCCTCGATTTATTTCACCTAACGACGTTACCCCCGTGAATTCCAGCACGATGTACGGTGAATTTTTACGGTAGAGAAATAACGCAAAAGATAGAAAGGCAAAAACCCAGATTGGCGTAATTCTGAGATTTGTACGATCGTACGCGTGACGCGTACCTGAAAACGGACTCCCTTGCGAAATTAATTGCATTCTACCGTAAAATTCGTCATTGCCTTTCTACTTTTTCAACTTTTAGCTTTGATGTACTGTCGAATATTGAGCCAACGGTCGAAAGGCATTTTCTTTACATCGAATCTCTGCCCGACGCGCATAATATATATATATATATATATATATAGGCCTAACGTTAGATAGATTAATATCGATGGCAGATGCGCGAAATCATAACATTTCAAAGCTAAAGCAATATTTTGGATCGTTAATTATCGGCCGGATTTCATCGGCAATAGCTCAGCAAAAGCATTGTGCAAATATTATTTGTATCGATCGTTGGTTCATCCAGGAATACTTTAGATTAAATCCTCTGTGTGTGTGTGTGTGTGTATATGCATATGTAAAGCGATAAGAATACTGCCTAACGCAATCTCACGAGGCTACGCTCAATTTTCTCTCGATGCGACAATTAGATAGATTGCCGTGTAAGGAGAAGAGGGGGGGGGACATGGCATCGCTCGGATTACTTTTTCCAACGCCGTCGTCAATTTCGCGCTCCCAACGCACAACAATCGCTAGTAGTCGCGAGGCACAGGGACGGTCAAAAGAGCGGCCTTGGATTGCAATTGGATTATCGGTCGATCGGCGGAGGAGCCGACGGTCCCACCGGATACCGAGCACGGGGGGGCCTCGGGTCTCGGCGGCCAAGGGTCCAGGCGCAAGAGGCGCAGCGGCCAAAGGCCACCGCGGGGCCTCGTCGCACCAGAGGAGGAAGCGCGCGCCGTTGGCGTCGGCTGTTGAGCAAGGGGGAAGGGGGGGCGGGCGGGGCCCTGCAATATCCAGTCGGCGATATCGGAAAAGGCCAAGTTCCAACTATTAGTACCGAGAAAGCGAGCAATAAAAATATCAGTTACGTCAATGCGCGAATCCGCCTCGGCAGTAGGAGACGACGACGAATGGGAATGCGGCGGGGCAACGAGGCGTACGGGCTCTTGGAAAAGGCGGAAAAAAAGACGAGTAGGAGTAGGAGGTGGAGGAGGATGAGGAGGAAGGCACGAAAGGAAGAAGAGGAGCGGGAGAAGAATGTCGCGTGCACAGAGGGAAGGACGCCGAGGAGTCAGTGACTGCGCGTAAATCTCGCACATGCTGGCAATGCTGGTTGGCGTTGAGCGGAGTCTCGCATTTACCGAGCGGCCGGGCGCTCGTTGGTGTTGGTGCGCCGGTGTGCTCTGCTCGCGCGCGCGGCTAAACGGTCACGATTCGAACGCTGCCGCTCGGTTGGCGGGGCCGGGGGAGGCTGCCAGGCCTCCAGCCAGAGGGCAGGGGGCAGGGGGGGGGAAACGGCAAGGACGAAGTCATCGGAATGAAAGAGGAGTATTGTGAATAGTAACGTATTGTCCGAGCGGGACTGTGGCTCCGGTATGTTGGCAACAGGCGTGTCCCGTACCTTTTCGAAACCGTCTCCTCTGGCTTCCCCGCCCTGCGCCGCCGACATCCTCGGGCTCCCCCCCCCCCCGTTTATTCGCTCTCGGCATGCCCTTCTTTCTCTCCCCCGATGATAAACTATATCGTCCTGCGGCCGCCGCCTCTAGTGCAGCCATTGCCGCAGTGCTGCAATTGTGTCGTTCGATTGTGCCGCGGCTTCGGTTTTACGAGCGGCCGTTGACTGTCTGTCTTTTCCTCTTCTGCTCTCTCTCTCTCTCTCTGCGACCCACCCCCCGCCGCCGCCGCCGGCCGAGCCAACGCAACAGTCTCTCCGACGCTCCTCGGCCCCGACGGCCGCGATGCTCCCGATCGGCGGCGCTCCTCGCAGCTCCCAGTCCGAGTCCGCGAAGACGGCGCCCGACCGCGTTCTCCTCCCTTCGTCCTGATACCCGGCCGAGGCGTCCCGATCGATCCTCGAGCTCCCGCCTCCCGCCCCCGCCTCCGCCGGCGACTCGCGATAACCGGAGACCCGAATCGGACCCCGGCGGTGGTTGGTGCCTTACAGGTGTCCCCCCCCCCCGCCCGAGCCCTCCGTCGGCGGCGGCGGCGGCGGCGGCTCCGCCGATCCACCACCGCTGCGCCCTCCCTGCGCCGGTCGCAGGAAACTTCCGCGGGAGACGCGTAAAAGGTTAGTCACTCTGGCGATCCTCCTCCTACTCGGACCAGTATCCCGACCAGCGATTCTCCTCTGTCTCTCTCTGTTTCGCGCTCGCCTCCTCCTCGACTCGGCGCAGTCGCGTCCCGCTCAGCCTCGCTCTCGCTCTGCCTCCTCGGCCCCTCTGGCTCCCTGCCGCCACCAGCGCCAGCGCCAGGGGCGCGTTCCCCCTCTCCGCCGCCTCCGGCCCCAAACTTCTACGCTCGGCACTTTCTCTCTCGCTCGCTCGCTTGTTTTTCTCACCTCGTTCCCCGAAATCCTTGCGCGTCCACAAATAAAGAACGTCAAAGCGTAATGCGAGGAAGAAGAGGACGTCCCCGGGAGCCGAGATAATCGCTTTGCTTTTCCCTCGGCATTCCCCGGCGGTCCTCTGCGCGGCCACAGGCGATACGGATGTCGGACGAGTGAGGGCGGCGGCGCAGCGGAGCGGCGGGTCCCCGAGCTGCCGGAGTCAACAGAGCCGACGGCTCCTCCTCGGCCGAGGATCGAAAATGCGAGCGGACCGCGGAGCCGGACTCACCTGGAACTCCGAGGGCAACGAGTGAGCCGCTCCCTTGTTGGCGTCGGCAAGCGCCCGAGCGGACGCCGGGCCTCTACCCAGACCAGGGCCGACTAAGGAGAAGCGCTATGGCGCCCCCGCGGACGGCCGAGCTCCTCCTCCTGTTGGCGGCCCTGCTGCCTGGGCGCCTCCTCGCCGAGGACAACGAGCTCAAGGACTACTGCTGGATCCACAGGTTCGAGAACCTCCGCAACGGGCTCCACTTCACCAAGGAGGTCGTCAGCAGCGAGTACGCCAACGTCGGTGCCTTCAAGGCCATGCACTGCTGCCTAAGGGGATACCGCAGCATCGAGTGGTGAGTACTCCGAGGGACCTTCCTCGCGCGCCCCAAGCCAGGAGCCGTTATCGCGTTTCCTTGTCGTTCCTTGCCTCGAACGACGAGCCCGACTTTTTCCCTTTGCCAGCGCCGAGCCCTGGATGCGCGTCCCTGACCCCTACCCCTATCCCGTATTATCCGCCCGGGCATGATAATTTGTACCCCGGACTCTTCTCTCGGCTGCTCCGAACAAGCTTGATTGAAAAAGTCCCTTTCCCAACTGTGAAAATACAGCTCTCTACGTCCCTTTTAGCCTGGCAGATTCTCCTTTTCTTTCTCCTCTTTGAATTTCTCCATTGCTGCTCCAGCATCGATGGGACATTTATGGGTGAGACGAGCGATCCAAACCTTACTCCCATGAATGCTAGCTTACCTTATTGCTTGTACTATTGTGCGTATCCTTTGACAAGATTATTATAAGAATATCAAACTACCCGTTGAGTATATTTGGTATTTATACCAAAGTTTTACTTCAATTTATCTCTCACTCTCTCTCTCTCTCTGCTCCTCGTCCAACTACTTGATAAAATTCCTTATCCATGTGAATCTTGGAACGATAAACTTTATGAAAAACCTTTAATTCTGCAAACCTGTTCTCGAGGATAAGAGCTTAAGCTTTGTAAGCTATGCAATTGTGATTTCACAAAGATACTGCTTACTAATAGCTTACATTGTCGGTCGTGGTCGTACTGCCGTATAATCTTATCGACAGTTTGTATGATTTAATGCAGTGAAACTGGTACAAACTAGTCTTAAATTTATTTATCCCGTAAAAACAAAAACAGATATACAATTTGTGTGGATGCGAGCAAAATAGTCATATAATCTAAATTTTTTCTTATATCCTTAACTAACAACTGTATGTGATTCTCAAACTCATTTCTGTATTGACTTTTAAAAGCATGTCTGCGCATCGATGAATAATATGAACTGATATGAATTGAAGGAACCATTAAGGGCAACATTTTTTAATTTCTGAGTAATTTCTGCTTTTCAATAGTTAAGGCATTGTTATTTTATTATCGATGAATCTTATCAATGAGTCTTATCGATGAATGAAAATTAGATACTAATTTAAGGAACAATTTAATACTTATAAAAATTCCAGATTTATACCTTATTTATAGAAAGTTCATGACAAAAAATTTGACAAGTGTATTAATTTTTAACCAAAATATCAAGAAAGAGTTGAAAAAAATTTTCTTCGAATAAAGAGAAAATCTGTATAATTTTCAATACATTGTTGAATTAATTGTACAATAACTTTTATTAATTTTGCATAAATTTTGTGTGTGTGTGTGTGTACATATATATATATATATATATATATAATTATGCATAAATACATATTGCTGTACCTGGGACATATGGGCACTCTTGTGCAGAAGACAATATTATTAAAAAAATTCCTTGTGTACAAAGATTCCCGACTTTCTCACAAAGGATTTGCCTAAGGTATAATTATTAGTCATGGACAAAGTTTAAGAATGGAGTAGTAATACGTACGAGGGCGGTATAATGGGGGGTTCGAGATCAAATTGTATGAAGAGAACAGAAAGGAAACAAGTGTGAAAGGGATGTAAATAATCAGAGGCAGAATATTGTAAGGTTGATTTACCAAGTTTTCTCATAACTCACTTGTGCGAGCTGTATTAAAATGTAAATAGAAGTTAAAACATTTTTTCTCCCTGTATGAAAAGCAGATGAAGGAAAAACAACTAAGATCTTGTGAGTCTAGTGTCCGATCATTTTAATGCTTTTTTTTTTTTTTTTTTTTTTTCATATAAATAATGCCAGCCGTACTATATTATTTCCATGATAAAAGAATAGGGAAGAGTAGGACCAGAGAGAGAGAGAGAGCGAGAGAAAGCTCGAGGATAAAGGAACGTACATTCACGAAAGTATATATATATATATATATGTGTGTGTGTTTCGTTCTAAAAAACGTGGACCGTTCTGGAAAAAAAATTAATAAAATACCAAAAGAAAAAGGAAAAAAAGGAAGAAAAAAAAGAATAAGACAATTACAATGGTCGGCATGAAGTAAGGGTTCAATTGGAAATGCATTAGGAAGGAGCGAATGGATTTTTCAGTTTTTCCAAAGTCGTTGGTGTCGCGTTACGAGTGTTGGTGGACCCATTTGGCAATTCCCGGAAT
The DNA here is from genome assembly GCA_018907135.1 of Kradibia gibbosae. Lineage (NCBI taxonomy): Eukaryota > Metazoa > Arthropoda > Insecta > Hymenoptera > Agaonidae > Kradibia > Kradibia gibbosae. The sequence continues at coordinate 1,717,264 of JACCHX010000001.1, read as the reverse complement.
GACGCCAATGACCAAACATACTATTATTCCCATACTACCAACGCAGTTTGCTTATATCGGACCCTTCAAAAATTGGTTACAGCGCTCGAATCCACGGCACGAAATGCATTTACCGGAGAAGAAAGAACGAAAGAAAGAAAGAGAGAAAGAAAGAAAGAAGAAATAAAGAAAAAAACGAATAATATGTATGTATATATATATATGTGTGTGTATATATACATACATATACGTGTGTGTGCTTCTGTGTGTACGCATAGAGAGAGAGAGAGAGCCGTAGAGCGAGTCAAAGATGAAAAAAAAAAAAAGAAAAAAAATGTTGAAATCCGTCCGAAGTATTTGTAAAGCCGTAGCAGTGTACACGAGGTACGGTTTGTTTTAGGTACAAGGACAATCGACCGTATCCGTGGCCCGGCGGCGAGAGCAGCTTCATCCTTTATCCGGAGAGCGCCAATCAAACAATTTACACGCAGGAAATAAGAGCATCGGACGCCGGTCGGTACTTTTGTCGGGCGCGCAACGACACGATCGTCCTGGAAGGTGACATTTCACTCTCCGTGCTGGGTGAGTCATGAATTTGGCCTCTTTAAGGATAGCGCCGACCTCCGTCAAAGGTGACCCGCCGCCGCCGTTCGCTTCTGGCCGCGCGTCCAAGCGGGGATGGCCAAAGGGCCTACTACGAGGTCCCGCGAGCGAGCGACGGGCACCGGTGGCGGCAAGGCCAGGAGCGCCGCTCCTCCCCCTAAATGGTTGGCACGGACGATTCGCCGGCGAAAAATAGAAGAGTCGGCCGTGCCAGCCTTTGGCCAACGGGGGGAGAGACGGCGAGGCGGTCGACGAGGGCCCAAAGCTTTAACCAAGACTTTGTCGCGGATTGCAGGTGAGGACGCGAACGGCTACAAGGGACGGCCCCTGCCCACTTACAAGCCCTCCTCGCAGCTGGTGCCCCTGGGCGGCACCGCGAGGCTCTTCTGCGAGGCCTACATCGGCAGGGCCTACGTCTCCGACGCCCGCAACTCCGTCACCTGGAGGCGCTCCGACAAGAACGTCACCCTGGCCGATCGCGGTCGGCTCTCCCAATACTGCGTCTCCCGGTAAGCCAAGGGGCTTGTCCGAGAATCGAGCCCTGCTCGCAACCACCCCACCGCCGCCAGGCCTCCCGGTCCTGCTTCCGCCTCCGCCCTGGGGGTGCCTTTTGCTCCTTTCACTCGTTGTCCTTTAAATCGAAGGCTCTGCCCCATTGTGCCGCCTCCGTTACAATGAGGACTTTTCTTCTTCTTCTTCTTCTTTTTCTTCTTCTTTTTAAAAACGACCCCCACCGATCGGTTCGTCTCGCTCTTGGGCCCGGCCAAGATGGAAGGCGCGCCGTATCCCTCTCTCGGCTCCCCCGAGTCCCGGCGATATCGAGGTGCGCTTAACGAGCGAGCTCGTTTCTCTGTTTTCCAGCGAGGACAATCAAATCGTGGGCTCCTATTTGGTGATCGAGGAAATAAGCCTGGACGATTACGGGGAGTACATGTGCCAAGTGAGTAATGGAGTCGACGACGACGAGGTCAAGCTCCCGGCGCATCTTTATCGCCAGGGTGAGTAACGGCAGGGTCTTCCTCCCGAAAATTATGCCCTCGAGTGGGTTGGGGGGGAGGCAGTATTTGCTTTCTCGCGTCAAACTTTGTATTTAGCTATACGCTCTTGCGGCGTTTTCTTTTTTTTTTTTTTTTTCAATTGCAAGAGCCGCATCGAGGGTAGAGAAATGATTTTTCATCGTTTAGCACTTCAATGGAAAGCAGTCGCGCTGCTTATAAAACTGCCATTGGAGTTTCGTTCGTGCGCGTATTTTTTAAGCGTTTATTTACGGTTTGCGGGTATATATTGTCGTGAATAAATAAATAACACGTGCTCGCGTGCGCGCAGCCTCGTTGATTGCTTTAATTTAATCTTAAGCATTTTAACAATTAATTTTTAATAACCAATATTTGACCAATCGATAAGGATTCTTACCTTGGATTTTCTCAGAGCCACAATTTGTCATGAAATTTCAAAATGGATCATGGCGCAAGTCCCTGCTCTTCTCGATACTGGTGCTCGTCCTGTTCTGCTCCATGTCAGCCTTTTGCGCAAGATGTTGGCTACCCTTTGTCTTACTTTGCCGCGACGAGTTCTCCTCCCTTGAGGAAAATGGTAATTATCATCTCCCATAAAGTATTCTAAAAAGCCTCACCTCTTCGTCTCCCTTTTTTCCTTTTTTTTTTTTTTTTTTCAAATACGTTCCGCATACCTTTATTTATGGGCATTAATAAGATTTCTCATCCCCTCTACAGTTAATATTAAAATCCTTGTACTTATAATTTGGTCTGACCTCTTTGTACATCTAACCGTTTTATTCCTAATTCATTAATCGCTGTACGTGTACATTAAATTGGTCGTTTAATAATTATATATATATGTATATATGTATATATATTTGTATACGAATAAAAACTTCTTATCACAAGCGAAATAACGATCGAGTAAAATGAGGTGCTGTACAATTGTCTCATTATTAATAAAGCTATTTAGCTTTTATTACACGTTGGCAGAAAATTACCATTCGCACAGCTCTACAATCTATTATGATTTTCGAGTCTTATCCGGTAATTAAGATCTGTAGTATACCATTTAGCGAGACGGGCAGAAATTTCAATTATCGTTTTTATGAATACGTACGCAAATAAAAAAGCACTCCAAGCAGCTTCCAAAAAATTAACAACAACCCGATTAAAGACCAAGGCTAAAATTATGAAACAACTTTTTTCAAGGGCTCTTGTCGAATAATATGAAACGGCAATCGGACGCGATATTATGCCATTATTGTATTATGCTAATAAATTTACACGCGCCGTAAGTATTGTTGTTCTGTTTTTAAATTTTTTTCCTTACGAATCGTCAATTATTTCCAGATGGAAAAGCGTGCGATGCCCTTATATGCTATCATGAAAAGGACTCGAACTTCGTCGTCGGGGTAGTGATACCGACATTGGAAACTAGGCACAAATACAAATGCGCTTCCTTGGAGCTCTCGAATTCGAGTCAACAATGTAAGTATCGAAAGTCGGACGAGCACGCGAAAGGTTATAAAATATACGAGCTCGCGCACTTTGCTTATCATATCGCGCGGCCGTGATTATTTGCGTAATTTTATAAATGCGTTAAATACCGAGGGGGGAGGGGGAGGGCCCAACGATAAAAGCCATTGGACGATTGGGGGCTCGCCAAGCTTCATAATCTGGGCCGGAGCTGGTACCTCCTCCGGGCCGTTCGGATAAGAGGCAAAGACCAAAAAGCCGGGGGGGGAGAGAGAGAGAGAGAGAGAGAGAGAGAGCACCCAATACCAGGTGTTAATCGTTTTTACGGACAATTGCAGGGAGCGCGGAGATAAATCCCCACGCGGGAACCGCCCGCCGGCTGATCGTAGTCGTCAATCCGGAGTCCTTCGGCGCCGGCTGCTCGGAGTCGAGCGTGGCCCAGGTGCTGAAGCAGCTCGTCGGCATGCCCGTGCGGACGATCCTCGTGGCCATGAAGGACGACCAGCGGCCGAGCGGCGGCTCGAGCCTCTTCAAGCGCACGGGCCACGGCTACTTCAGGGACTCGAGCCCCCTGGCGCCTGTCGACTGCCCGGACGTTAAGGTCCTGCGCTGGCAGGAGGCCAACGAGCGCGAGTTCTGGTACAGCTATGAGACTGGCCCTGCCCCCGGTCAGGCCCAAGGGCTCCAAGCCCGGCTCCCAGGGCGGCGGCGTCCCCATGTCGGCCCAAGCGAGCGACCTCTCGGTCGTGCACCAGCAGAAGGCCCGCTCCCACGACAGCCTGGAGGTCCTGGTCTAGGGGCCAGCCCGTGTTGCGCCCCCCCCCACCCGCCCTTCGAGGGCTGCGCCGCTTCCAAGGACGCTCTTACCGACCGATCGCCCGTCGTGCCTCCCGTCGAAGCGCGCGATTATACTTGCCTACCCCGCCCCCCCCTCGCTGTTCGCGCGATCCTTCCGTCTTTACGGGTTGTTTCTTCTTCTTCTTCTTCTTCTTCTTCTTCTAAGCCAGACTTCGCCCCATAGCTTTTGAATAAACACCAATGAGATTACGCTCGAGCTTCTTTCGCCGATGAGAGCAGCGCGTCCAGTCTTCGTTTCGACATCGAAAGCCATAAATGCTTGTAATAAACCACTGAGAATGAGCACCTGCGATTATTGTTGCTAACCTTTCGGACCAATGTAAAATAATTCCAAAGCTTCGAATCGCATTTTGTAAAACCGGGTAGGCCGATTATGATCGCATTGTGCTTACGACAGTGTTTCCATCCTCTCTCTCTCTCTCTCTCTCTGCTATTGGTACATATTAATATCTAGCTATTAAAGCTTATGTATAAATGGTATTTTTATTTATATTGCAATAATTCCATTTTTTTTTCTTTTTCTTTCGAGCATTTTTTCTCTCCTCTCTCTCTCTCTTTCTTTCTTTCGCGAAATGTATCGCTCGCGGTATATTTTCATTGAGCAGATTTCTGTCCTCAAGAATCATCGTTATAATTGTATTTTTAATCGAACGCACAAATCATTGTACAGGTAATTTTATTATTAATCTTAAGTATGCGTGATATGAATAATGATACTTTATATATGTATATATATAAAGTATGAGGATACTTTAAGGAATATTTTAACGGTATTTTAATTATATTAATCATACTATTGCAGCACATTTAATTTTAAATATACTTTCCTAAACAAACGGAGCGGATGTGAAAGTGAATTTTTATCGGCATTATGTACAATATAATTTAAAATATATAAACATCCATAGGCACAATACAATATATCTGTATACATGTATGAGAGTCTAAAATAACATTAAAAAATTTATACGACTTTAAAATTATTTTTATATTAAATAAATAAGTTATTAAATGTAAAAACGAATGTATAAACGATACAATTATACTATTTTTGTATAATTTATAATGTGAATTTTACAAACTTGTTAAATGCAAATAAAACAATTTTGTTTTATAGAAATCATTTGAATCGAACGTCATCGATACAGATTAAAATAAAAACACTTGGGATGCTCCTTTATGAATTACTTAAAATATTTTTTTTCCTGCCTTATTTCATTTAAGGTCTGTGATTTCTATGATCGAGCTAATGTTTTATTTTATTTAATTGAGCTGCTTTCTTAAACATTTAACGAATAATGTGAGAATAAATGGGACGTACCTACATTCCTGATTTAAACTGATATTTCAAAGCCTCATAGGAAAACATAAGATCGAATTATGTTTTTTAATTGTGTTCTTTGATTTTACTAATTCTTAAAGCATTCTTAATAATTAGAATGGCAAAAGAATTGATTTAAGTTTAAGGAGAAAAAACAAACGTTTTAATTTAACTTTTCTACGCATTACGTGTACATACAGTATTGAAGTAAATATAAGGCAATAAAAAATTGTATTAAAACTCTTTACTTGTTTATTTGGGCTCTTTATTACTTGTAAGATTTTCTTTGTACTTGAAGAAAAATGGCTTAATTATTAGAAGTGCAAATATTGAAAATTCTCATTAAGATTGGAGCGTACTTTAAACATAAATAAGCTTTGCAAAGTATACTCAGCACTTAAATTACCATTAAGCCGCATAAATTTTAAACCTGTTCAAACTGGTATATATATACATATACAATACATATATATATATATATACACGTTTAATGTATGCGTGTGCGTATTTAAAGAAGCTTATACTCTCGAAAATGAGTTTAGCGGTAAAGCTCTATTGAGAATAACAAGGTTTTTACGATCCATCAGAGGTAATTACCACCAGTATTGCACGGGATTAAATGGAGATTTTTGCGTATAAATTATACGACTCGACCGGACAATAAATATTTATCCTCGGCCCTTTTATTTGCCTCGTGACCGGCGAGCGTGTAAAGTTTATTTAAATATTGGCGAATCAGGATCAGGATAACGTATTGTATTTTAAAATTTTTCCAATCAAACCAGGCTTAAAGGCCGTTCGTTATTTATACAAAAAAAAAAAAAAAAAAAACAATAATAATAAATTGAACAAAATTGTAATTTACGTTGAATTCTTCGAATTACGTTGGCTGGCTGAATGGGAAGAGAGGGTGGCGCATGAAGGGAAAAGGAAACAGTTGAAAATCAAATGCAATTCACTTGCACGGGGTGTAATTACAAAAATCTCGAAAATACATTAGCCAAACATATGTGTATATATATATATATTTATTATAATTTTTTAAAACATCATGCAATAGCATTACAATAAAAATTTCCCTAAGACGAAGGAAATCATAAATAAATATTACTTTTATAACAAATAATCATTCAGCGTTAGAAAAAATATACTTTTGACTCACAGTTCCAGCCGTTTGAGATTCCTCTGTACAAGAAATATACGTATACATGTATATATATATATGCGTGTGCGCGGGCGCGGGCGTTTAAATATACTCCTTTAAAAAAAAAAAACAAAAAAAAAATAAAAAATAAAAATTACACCGAAAGAAATATAACAATAAATACGAGCTCTGTACAACAGCGAAGCGCCGCGCGCGGCTTATAAGTATTAGCGGTATAGAACAACGCGGTGTAATATTGGATTCATCGTAAATTCACAATTAAAAACATAGCAACATTGCGATCTGCTCGAGCTGACGACGATCATTCTTCAAAGGGTCGGTAGCAATTTCAACGAAGGCAACAGCCGCGTCCGCGAATCCGCTCCAAGGCTAAGCTTTACACTTTAGGGCCCTCCGAGCCCTGCTGCTGCTGCTGCTGCTGCTGCTGCTGCCGCCCGGCGTATTCGCACGCGACTCCACAGTTAATTCAACGGTCGGAGGGTGGGGGGTGGGGCGTTGTTAAATCGTTAGTACTGTTACTTCGATAAAATCGACTTGCACTCGGATATAAAGCGTTAAGCGTCCGGCGAGATAATTAGCTATAGGTTAATCGAAAGTTTCGCAATAGGCCCGCGGTAGATCCGAGCCTGCGGCAATCCAAGGCCATCAGTCGTCGAGTCCCAATCCCTTGGAGATTTCGCCGCTGGTGAACTGACCGTCCTCGGGTGGGTTGTTCCTCGGGCTGGTCGGCCGGCCGCCGTAGGGGCCCTCGATCGATCGCGGCTCCGGGGACTCCTCGTAGCCCGGGCTGCTCTCGTCGTTGTGCTTGTGCGACTTGTGCGCCTGTCGATAATACACACACGGGGGGAGAGCCGATTAGCGTCGGACTTTGGTTTTTTTTTTCTTTGCAGGATTCGGCCCCTGTGCCCCTCCCATCTGGTCGTTTCATTTATCAACGGCCGCGATCCTTGACCGTATCGCACCGGCTATCGCTGACGTTGAGGGATCTCCGAGAATAACCCCCTTATCTCCGTGCTCTCGTTTATAAATCGCATCGATTCGCTTCGTAAACAAAATGCCTTTTTTTTTTTTTTTTTTTTTTTTTTTGGATGTATTCTTACGATGGACGATAAGCTCGTCGATAAGAGCGAAAGGCATTTTTCTTCTCGACCATTGATAAATGAGCGACCGCCGCCTTGTCCGAGACGTCGGGCGTCGTCGAGTTATAAAAATTACTCGGCCTTAGGTCTCCGTTACGCGGGTAACGGGGGGGGGGGCAAAATTGAATAAAATTCACGTCACCCGTCCCGATCATCCCGATAACTCGATTCAAAAGCGAGGGCTTTTAATTACGCAGGGCAAATCGATCGTAACGAGCTTACTCCCCGACGACGAGCTCGACCTCGTAAATGAAGGTCCAAGTCCAACGATCCTCGACCTCGGGGCCTAAACTTACGTGCTTGGACAAGCCTTGGACAGCCGACTGAAACAGAGTACCGCCGATGTCATTGAGCAGACTGTTGCCGTGCGAGGGTTGATACTGATTGCCTTGGTGGTGCTTATCGCCTCCCAGTACCGAATTCAGCATCGATCCTAACGCTCCGCCCAAGGGGTCGGCCGCTGGCTGTTGGTAACTCGTTTGCGGCCCCCCACCTAAAACCAGGTCGACTCTTAGGGAGAGCACTGCCAAAGCGGGAAGGATGAATCGCGGTCGAGCGCTTACCCAGAGCTCCGAGAATGGATCCCAGGACATTGGAGCTTGGGGGATAGCCTTGCTCGGCGTGCGAGGCCCTGTTGCCCTGAAGGGCATTGGAGGCCAAATTGCCGGCCAGGGCCGCGCCGAGATTACCCAGCAGGCCCATGCCACCGGATTCGTTCTGCGAGGACTCGATCCTCCTGTGGTCGGCCTCGTCCGCGTGCTTGTGCTTATTCTTCTGTAAAAATTACGCGCGCGTTACGCATTGCCTATCGACGTGGACATTGGCTCCTTTGCAAAGGCTACAAATTGGTTGGTAGTTACGTTCACGGCGTGCAGAGCGGCTGCGACGCCTCCTGCAGCGACGAGGCCTCCTACCGCCAAGCCGACCTTGTCCAGGCAATCGCCGAGGACGTTGTCGTCTTCGGGCTCCTGGCGGTAGGCGCGAGGCCGGGTGCCCGAATTGAACTCGGGTACGGGAGCCGTGGGCCTGGGACCGATGTTTATCGTTTCGTAAAATATCGAGGATATTACGACCTCTCCGTCTATGACGAGATGGGTTATTTGGTCGTAAGGCAACCTGTGGGCGAATTCGGTAAAGTGATTGCCGTTTACGGCAATCTTGAAGCACTCGTATTCGCATAATATTATAATCTCAAAGGGCGATCCTTGCTTTATCCACATGGGGCCGCTGTTTTCCTCCGGGCCCCAACTCATGGACCTGATGTGATTTCTCGTGATGAAGCCCTCGTTGAAGCGAGGCGAGACGTGCAGGGCAACGTCGTCTCTTGGATTCAGCGTTGGACCCAACTGATAATTAATGGCGAATCTTACGGAGTCCTGTGGCACTGTCCCTTGTATCTTAACCATTTTTCCAGGTCTCACTCCATCGTCTATTGATCCAACGTACGGCAGCTCCTGTAAGAATAAAATACAAAGGAAGGATTGAAATCAAAATGCAGCCAACGCTACGAAGCACAATTCATAAGTTACTCGTATAAATTGGTTTAACACTGACCGGATTCAAAACAGGGTAGCTGACCATTGCGATGACTGGTTCACTCAAACGAAGCAATCAAGTTGAGTAAAATTTATATCCCTGAGCAGCACCGATGATGGAAATCTTTATTCCGCGTCCATGTCCATGACCAAATTGTCTGCAACCGTAATCATGCATGTTAGTATTGTTTACGAAAAATTTGTACACATTTGTAACGAGACATCGAACCTCTTAGGTCCGAAGCAGAGGTTACTCGCCGATCGCCTTGTGAAAAAACTAAGACAGAACACGGAATTAATTGTTATTAAAAAGCATTGGATCTTTGCCGAGCTAAATAACGGGATTTCCGAAGTACGAAGAGACGAGCATTAAGTGCAGCGGTTTGAAAGAAAACATTTTCGAGCATCGGGCACAACGAGACTTCTACTGCGCAAATAAAAATTACCGTATAATATAACTGTACTGCTACGAGCGTCGATTATACGGTAGTACGCACACGCGCAAAATATTTAATATTGGTAAATTAGCTGGTCGCTGCGTTAATCGATTATAATAAATTAAGACGACAACGAGCCCCCGGACGTGTAATAATTATGCACAGGTAATACGATAAAATCATACTAAGCGACAATACGGTTGGTAAGTCAATTTCAGACAGTTCAGAGCAATCAAATGTATTAATCGCCGTAAATTACATAACGGCACAAGGACAATGGATTAATTGTAATTATTGGCTTACGATAAACTCGCTATTGTGTGCGAGGAAGGTGATTCCGAAAGCGCAGTTAAAACCTTATTTCCCCACGGCGATATCGACACACGACAGTCCCGAAGTTACGAGTCGACTTCTCGGATCTCCGGGAGCGAATTGTTTCTATACCAATTCTTGGTAAAAACGTTGTCGAATAGAAGCGCGGGACTGCGCGGGATAATAGGAAAGAGGCAAGAGGCAGTTCAAGGTTAAAGCAATTATCCCCGAGACCAATCAATATTTGCTGCTCGCTTAGGGAAAATCTCAAGCGCGACGCGGGGAGCCGAGTATTTTCGTATTTGTCGCCTTTGGCTGGACTTTCTCACGCGAGCCACCCACCTCCCAACCCAAGCCAACCCCCGCGCCCTCCGATTTCACCGGGGAGCCGAGGCCAATCGCCGCCGCCGCCGCCGCCGCGACGACGGGAGGGAGGGGGGTGCGGAGGCGCGACTAAAGAGGCTCGCGAAAAATCATCCCAGACCAAGATACCGAACTGACCGTCGCGACTCCGGTACCTCCGGATGCCATTAAGCGCGACTGGAGCCAGGGGCCAAGGCCGATAATTACACACTGCGTTTACCGGATTTTACGTCCCGGGCCATTTAAATGCGGGGGCTGCCATTATGTCCCGGAGCTGAGAGCCGACTAGGCCAATTTGCCGCGACTAGTGGATATGGATTATTATAACCGAATAGAGAGAGAGAGAGAGAGAGAGAGAGAGAGAGATTTAAAAAAAAACGGAAACAAATCTCAACGGATACCGATCGAAGATGACGAAGGGACGAAGAGCATCGGGGGACTTTCACGCCACCGGAATTCGGTCGAGTCCGAACAATTCGAGCGGATCCCGAGGATCGCCCGTAAATCATCATCGTTTAAAATGCCCAAGCTCGCTAATAACTTGTCACGCGACGCAGCCATTTATCGCTCGCCTTCTAAGAAACGAGCTGCTTGGCGCTCTGCGCCGACCTCGATTTCCCAATCTCGCGAAGCCTTTTTATTTTAGCTTAATTTTTACGATCCTCTCCCGACGTACGCGGCGCATGGCATCATCGCCAATGTAGGAATCGCTGCTGCTGCTGCTGCGCCCTCCTCCCTAATCGGACATGCGCGCCACCGGCCGTCCAATCTAATCTCCCGTTGGCCACTGGCCGGCCCGACTCCCCTTTTCCTCCCTGCCGATCTCGCCCGCGGCCGACTCCTGGGCCCCCCCCCCGCTGCGCTCGATCGATCTTTTGGCAGGCCGCTGCGCGATCTCCTCCCGACCCGCAGTCTTCGGCGCGGCTCCGCTTGCCCTGGGCGTCCCTTCGCCCACCGCCGACTCCAGCTGCTTCCCAGTTGTTGGCCGCTCGGATGATTCGAGGGCACGGAAGCGGGCGAGGCGTCGGGGGGGGGGTGGCCGTTCCCCCCGCATAGGCGATCGGCTCCGAAGCTTGGCCTCGAAGTTTCGAATGCAGCGGCCGGATACCGAGCCAATGAGCACCGAGCACCGAGTGCGCACAATCGATATGCGTCGCGTCGACGGCCCAAGCCCAAAATTATCCAAAATAAGCTTTTAACTAGGGGTACTTTAAGGTTAACTTACGTCTTATTGTTGGGTTGCCGTGTAACGTATCATTGGTATCGTCGATGCATGAGTAAGGCTCGTTATTTTTCGAAGCAGCTTTTTTTTTACCTTTCTAACGATATTGAGTAGCGCCAAAGCCCGAACATGGGAGTGCCAGCATTTTTTCGCTGGCTGAGCCGAAAGTATCCGTCGGTTATCATAGATTGTATCGAGAGTAAGGTTAGTCCTACAGTGTTTGATCACAACTTGTTCGATCTGCCCATTGTTCGAGCCGACGATCGAGGCCCAATATTGTTAATTGTTTTATTATCGTTTGCCAGACGGCCATTGTCGATGGAGTTTCAATTCCGATCAATGTCTTGGAGCCCAATCCCAATGGTGTTGAATTTGACAATCTGTATTTGGACATGAACGGCATAATACATCCGTGTACACACCCGGAAGATAAGTACGTCCCTTTAACGCTCGTGTCGTGCGTCTTATGAGAGAGAGAGAGAGCAGTCTGCGGTGCGTCCTTGAGATTGTTTTAATTTTTCTTCTTCTTCTTCGCTTTTTAAAGACCCGCGCCGAAAAATGAAGACGAAATGATGGAGGCTATCTTTGAATGCATCGACAGATTATTTCGTATCGTAAGGCCAAGAAAGCTGCTGTACATGGCTATTGACGGCGTTGTGAGTATTGCGTTTTAAATTCGAGCTGTAAAGCTACGTCTTTGTTAGTTTTAGTAGTTTTGTTCGATAACGAGATGAAACATTTTTTAATTCCTCACAGGCTCCTAGAGCCAAAATGAATCAGCAAAGATCGAGACGTTTTAGAGCATCTAAAGAAACGACTGAAAAATTAATTGAAATGGACAGAATTCGGTCGGAATTACTTACCAAGGGAGCTTACGTGCCTCCGGTAAAGCCGATAGGAGAACATTTTGATAGCAACTGCATCACACCTGTAAATATAACCGTCGAAGAAAATTTTATTCTCGACATCGTCGATCGGTTTAATGCTTTCGTTATTTATTTCAGGGCACACCCTTTATGGCCCGACTGTCAGCTTGTTTACATTACTATATACATCTTAGACTAAACACCGATCCTGGTTGGAAAAACATAAAGGTTATACTTAGCGACGCTAATGTTCCCGGAGAAGGAGAGCATAAGATTATGGACTACATCAGAAGACAAAGAGGTAGGCATACGTAACTGAACGCAGTAAAAGCTCGATGCAACTATTCTTATATATTATCCAGGCTTGTTTTTAAATATTAGCCTTTCATTACGTTAAAAATGTTTTCAATACTATTGTATATTTCTTTTTACCTAAAGCGATGGCGGTTCATCTTATCATGTATTTTTTAAATCGAACAAGGTACTCCTAATCGAGCATTTTTGTTAATATTCATTTGTAGCTCAGCCCGGTTACGATCCAAACACCCAGCATGTACTGTGCGGAGCCGATGCAGATTTAATTATGTTGGGATTGGCTACGCACGAGCCGAACTTTACAATTATTCGGGAAGAATTTAAGCCGAACAAACCGAGACCTTGTGATATTTGTGGTCAATTGGGTCATGAAATGCAAGACTGCACCGGCAGCGAACCAAACAAAGCGGACGGAGACAAAGTCTTTGGATCGGAGTGCCAATTCATATTCGTGCGACTGAACGTTCTTAGAGAATATTTGGAGCGAGAACTACAAATGCCCAACTTGCCTTTCAAATATGATTTTGAAAGGGCCGTCGACGATTGGATTTTTATGTGTTTCTTTGTAGGAAATGATTTTCTACCTCATTTGCCATCGTTAGAAATAAGAGAAAACGCTATCGACAGGCTTGTTAATTTGTACAAGAAGACAGTCTACAAGACCGGAGTGAGTCTTTAAATATATTGAAGAAGAACAATAAGCTTTTATTTCAGTCGTCGTGTAATGAACGAGTTATAAAAAAAAAAAAAAAAAATTCCAGGGCTTCTTGACGAATAGCGGGGACGTGAATCTGGACAGGGTGCAATTGATTTTGTCCGATCTCGGCAACGTGGAGGACGAAATCTTTAAGAAACGACAGCAAAACGAATTGGCGTTTAAGGCGCGCGAGAGAAATAAAAGGAAGAGAAACGAAATAATCAGTAATTACAAGCCGAATTGGACGCCAGTGGGCCAGTTCGCGCCAAACGTAAGCACCCCCCGTTTATCAGCCAACGGGACGAAATCCCCAAGAGGCGTTGCATTGAAAAGGCCTTGCCTTGTAGCTTTTAGGAAAGGAGATCAAGCCCGTCGTCAACGCCAGGTACGAGGCCTATCAGATGCGCGTCCAAGGGAAGAATTACAACACGAGCAGTGCGGAACAGAGGCCCCAAGGTGGCGAGCCGGCCCCGGCAGCCAAGGATCGTCCAGGGCCACCCGAGGTACCACCGATCTTTTGCCGTGGCGTATCGCGAAGCAGCGAGGCCCGAGGGCGTCCCCTCGGTAGATCCAATGCCCAACTCCGATTAACGGTTGTTTTTGTTTGTTTTTTTTTTTTTATCTTCGCGCGCTTGACGCTTCGAAGGCCGAGAGCTCGGCCAGCAGGAAGCGCAAGTCCGAGGAGACGGAAAAGGAGGACGACTACAGTCACGACGAGGTGAGGCTTTGGGAGGACGGCTTCAAGGACCGCTACTACGAGTCCAAGTTCCACGTGCTGCCCGACAACTTGGTCTTCAGGTGAGTCGAGGCCGGCGCCGGCCGCCGACGGCCTCGCGACGCCCCACGGGGATTAATCGATTGCCATCGAAATTTAGAAATAACGTGGCCCTCCAGTACGTCCGGGGCCTCTGCTGGGTCCTCCGCTATTATTACCAGGGCTGCGCCTCGTGGAAGTGGTACTTTCCCTACCACTACGCTCCCTTCGCCAGCGACTTCATCAACATCGGCGGCCTGTCGACCGAGTTCGAAAGGGGCACCGTACCCGTGAGTCCGCTCGACCCCCCCCCCTCTCCTATCCTATCCCCGGCCCGATGGGCCCCAGCCCAACGCCAAGCTAAACGGTTTACTCGACCTTGCAGTTCCGGCCGCTCGAGCAGCTGATGGGGGTGTTCCCGGCCGCGAGCGGCAAGCACGTGCCCCCGGCGTGGGAGAAGCTTATGAAAGAGCCCGTGAGTCCCAAGCGCCAATAAAGATTAGCCCCGGGCCCCGCGCCCGAGATAATGTACCGACTAAAGCGAGCCTTTCATTTTCTCCCCACCATTAGAGGTCGACCATCATAGACTTCTATCCGATAGACTTCAAGATCGATCTCAACGGGAAGAAGTTCGCCTGGCAGGGGGTCGCCCTGCTGCCCTTCGTCGAGGAGGACCGGCTGTTCAAGGCCCTCGAGCCCTACTACGAGCTGCTCACCGATGCCGAAAGTCCGTTCCAATTCCGGCCTCCGGATAAGCGTCCGATGTGGCTCCCTGCGGTCGAGAGCCCCCTAACGCTTGGCTTGTGCTTTCAGGGAAGCGCAACGTCAGGGGCGACGACAGGCTCTACGTAGGCCCGGACAATCCGGGCTACGGCTTCCTCAAGGGCCTCTACCTGAACAAGGCCGGCCCGGAGACCGAGGTCGAGACCACCGTGGACGGGCTCCGCGGCACCGTCCTCCAGGCCGAGGACTGCGCGGGCGAGGGCGCGACCATACCCTCGCCCATCAATACCCTGCCCGTGAGGGCCAATCGAGTCGTCTGGTGGGTATAGCTCGGCGCCCCCCCCCCGCCGTATCGCGGGCCCCTCTTCTACCCGCGCGTTAATCGACCCTCCCCGTCCTGGGGCCTTTGCAGCGTAAGGTTCAGGGATCCGGCCTTCGGTAGCGACCACATGTTCTCGGCCAAGCGGCTGAAGGGGGCCGAGGAGCCGCCGCGGGTGCTGAAGCCCCAGGACTTCGATAAGATGAACCAAGGAGGCGGAGGCGGCGGCGGCGGCGGCCAGTGGAGGCCCCAGACGGGCTTCGTCCCTTCGAACAAGTTGTCCTCCTTGGGCGACGCCGGCCACAGGATGCTGGGGTGAGTCGCACCTAACCTATACGATAATACAACTCGGGCCCCGCGCCTACTGCTTACTTACCTCGTTCGCCCTGTCCGTCGGTGCCGCTGTTGAATCGTCGAGCCCAGGTACCACATGAACAACTGCAGCAGCAGGGAAGCCGGCGGTGCCCACGGCTACGGGCCAAGGCCCTCCTCGCTCCAGCAGGCCTCCCACGGTAGGTCGACGAGCGCAACGGAGTATAGCCGGAGTCGCGACGGCTTTGGCTCGGCCCGGCCCCCGTTAAAGTTCCACTTGTCGGCAGGCCACCACGGCGACTACTCTGCCGGCCACCAGGAGGACCCGAGGAGCCGCTACGGCTCCGGGGCTCGCTCGCGAGCCCCTCCCTACCCGGTGCCCGGGCCCTGGGTCGGCGGCTACGCCTCGCACCACAGCTACCCCATGCAGCAGCCGCCCTATCAGTCCTACCAGCGGAGCCACCCGCTGCAGCAGCCCCAGGGACGCTCGGCCCGGCCCTATCAGAATCAGTCTCCCTCCCAGAGCAGCCGACACTTCAATCAACGGGTGCGTTTATATTTGGGTGGCTTTTGCCGACCAGGCACCCTAGGGCCCTCGAGCCGAGCTCCTCTCCCCCTACCTCGAGGCCGAGGCCCTCGTACGTTCCTTCCGTTCGGCAAGGGACGACGACGACGGCGGCTCTGGCTTATTTCGGGCATCGAGGGGACCGAGGGCCGCGATGGGGGGAAATCACGAGTGCCTCCGCCTCTCGGAGGTTCCAGCGTCGAGCCAACTCACTAGGGCGTCGTCGTCCTTTTGAATCAAGGCTGAGCTAAGGATAGCGTTTGCTTAAAGCGACGTTTGCGGCTCGTTCCTTGGACGCAATTTGCACCCTCGTGCGAGGCTCGTTGCGCGAGAAGGAACGGAGTACGTTATAAGTTGGCCTGGTTAATATCGATGCTCGATGGTAAGGATTATTATACCAGCGCTCCAACTTCGCGATAACGGATACACCGAACATTTTGACCTTAGACCGGTCGGGCTCGGAGCGAAATACGTTAAGAGTAAAGAAAAAGGAAGAAAAAAAAGAAGAAGAAAATGTCTCTCCCGTGGCGTGACCTCACCTTCGGTTCAATTTGCATTTCAGTCGCAATCGAGCCATGGAAGTAGCAGAAATCAAGGGGGCAACAATTGGGGCAATCGATAAGGACTCCTCTATGTCAAGGACGATCGAGGAAGGCAATGAAGTCGTCGCTAACGATTGGCACCTGGTGGTGCGCAAGCGCGCGCGCGCGTCGTTCTCATTAAAAGAAAAGAAAAAGAGAAAAGAAAAGAAAAAGATAAAAGAAGTAATAACAATTTTGTACAGACCCGATCGTCGACCTTGCCACGGCGGATCGATATACTTTGGTCGCTGTAATTATAATTTTATATATATATATATATATATATATCCTAGGACTTGCACATCGACAAGTGATTAGACACTAAATATAACATATATTTTTACCCATGTAATTAAACACTTTACACCGTATATCGTGAGATTTGCCTCATTTTACGAATTCGATATATAAAAATAGTAAGCCGAATTACTATGCGGAATAATTGCCGAAGAGAGAAAAGAAGTTCTTACATTTAGGATATAATTTATTTTTGATATTTTTTCCTTGCTTTCTTCTTTCTTTCTTTCTTTCTTCTTCTTCTTTTTTTTTTTTTTTTTCGCAATGTACAAAACAAATACAACTGTCGATCACGGGGGACCGGATGCTCGTTGACTAAAGTTATTATCATTATTGAGCGATCGATCGAGCAATTGGAAAATTAATTCACTTACATACATACATACATATATATATATATATATATATGTGTGTGTGTGTTTATATTTTTATCTTATTTATAGATTGCGTTTATTAAAAATTCCCCTGGCTGACTTTGGTACCATTTGTAACAAACGACTACTAATATTGTATGATGCTCAACGCAATCGCAAAACATTGAGCTGAGAATAAAAAAAAAAAGAAAAAAAAAGAAAAAAAAAAAAAAAAATTGATCCTATCCGAGACTCAAAAGAAGCAAAATGCGTACGAAATTAATTGCGATCTGCCGCGGCGTGAGCCGCACTTAATTTGCAGCTCATTCGGAACTCGTAAGATCATCTTCCCCGTGACTCGCGCTTGTGCGGCTTCGTAAGTGGCCTGCCGCCAACGGCGGATCGAGTGGTGGCCGCGTTCCTTCCGAGGGGGATAGTCTCGACGAACCGGGTGGGGTCTCTTCCTCCTCTTCTGCTTTTGTTGCGATCCGGGCGGCGCAGGTCAATACACCCCTCGCCCCCGCCCCCCCAAAGACCGACGACAAAGGCGAAGAAGACTCCTCCAACGATCGGCCCTCGTTCCGGCCGCTAAGCTCCGGCTACGGTTCCATCGCGCGCACTTCGGCCGCTGCTCATTAGCCCGTCGGGATCATCCGATTCGTCCGAGTCGAGCCGCTGCTCGCCGAATGACTCGACGAGCCAGTCGCCGAGGTACCAGCCGGTCGGCGCTCGACCCGCGAGCTCCGTCGAGACGCATCTCCCTTGGCTTCTCCCACCGGCCGGACGCCCTTTCACCTTATCCCGGCAACTTTTTTGTTCGACGTTGGTCGCTGGCGCAGCCCTCGGGGCCGTTGCCGCCTCCCTCTCGACAATCGATCGGCTGTACGCCGCTCGTGGAGCGATTCCGACAATCTGCTGGACGGCCCTTGCTCGAATCGACGTGGATCCTATGCTGATCCTGGCTCGGTTAATCCTCTCTCCGCTCTCCTTTGGTGCTCTGCACCGATGTCCCTCTCTCTCTCTCTCTCTCTCTCTCGAGAGAGAGCGCTACCGGTAGATCGTCGAGGCCCAAGGCGAGGATCCTCTCCGACCGAGGCCAGTCGGTCCATGAACGAGGCGGCAGTTTTTCTCAGTGCTAGAGTAACGAAGAAGCTGGCAATTGGTAAGGGGGCAGAGTAGGATAATTAACTACGATCTCCGCAAGGACGAGGGATCGAGGGGCTCTGCGATCGTTAACAGTTACGCGCGATCAATGGGTTGCGCGAGAGGAGCACGAGGGTGGGTTTTGTAATGTAGAGGAAACAGGCGACGAATGAAATAACGAGTCGGAACCTCGCCAAGCGACGAGGAAGGAAATCCTCTCCCGATCGAATGTCCTCGGTCGTACCGACGGCATACGGCCACCGCGATTATCCATCGGTGGGTCTCCCTTCCTCCATCATCGTACGTACCCACGCGGGAGACTCGATCGCGCCTGCCTCCCATAACTGTCCCCGTAAGTCTTTTCGTCGGCCTCTCCTAGGCCATCCGACCTCGTATGCGGGAGCAGAGGGGCAGGACTTCCTCCTCTCGGTCGCTCGACTTTCGACCTCCTGCTCTCTCCGAGGGGTGGGGGGGGGCACTCGGTGACTCGAGGCCGCTCATCGTCGGAGGCGGCACTCGGCACTCCTGGTCATCCAAGCTATTATCATCATCATCATCGAGAATGCCGACGCTCGGTCGCTCGCTTCGTAGGCGGCAGGACGTCCTCCTCGTCTCCAAGGATTGTCTTCGTTCCACGCGTGCCCTGGTAGTGCCGAGGCCGTACGTCCGTCCGAGCTCCGAACCTTTCTCCTACGCGGCTTACCGGCTCTCCGTTCCGAGCCATCCCCGTGCGCAGCCACCACCGGACGACGAAAGCGACGGGGTTGCGCGCACCGGCTGCACCAGCACTCCCTAATCGACGCTTGGCTCGGGGGATGATTCGGATACTCGTCCGAGGTCTCTCGACTTGCCCGAAGGAAGGAATTCTCGAGGCTTTATCGGCGGCTGTCCGCACTTCCACAGCCCCGCCCCCGCCTCGCGAGGACGGCTCCGGAGCGAGCTCCGCTCTCCGATCCATTGGGAAGATTAATTCGGCAGGGACCGAGTCGCGTACTCGATTGGAGCTCGGCCCGAGACCAGCCCGGGGAGAGTCCCTCTTCTCCTTTGGCTGCCACCAGGCGGCGCAGGCCAATACACCGCCAGAGACCGACTCGGTGCCCGATAAAAATGCCGACTCCTCGACTCCGTTCCTCCTACTTTGCCGGTGCTCGCTCCTCTTCCGCGCCCCTCCAACCCGCCGACAAATTTGACGACGGACGACGAGAGAGACGACCGACCGACCGCCACGCTCTACCCTTGCTCGTTGAATTTGGCTCGCCGCTCCTCGGCCCTCCTCCAGCCATCGGAGTGTCCGGCTACCGAGAAACTACTCTCCCTAACGCCCCCGTGGATTCTCCCTCTCGGCAGCTCCGACGGCCACGAGTCTCTCTCGGCCCGACTCTCTTCTTCCCCGTCTTTCCGCGTAGCCTTGGCCGTTCGGCTGCCTTCTTTTGCCCACCCCACCCCACCTCCCACCCCCCAAGTCCGAGCCAACATCCGCAGGCCCCCCCTCCCGCTACTCGCGCAAGCCGCCCCGTGTGCAAACTCCGAGCCAAGTCGTTTCTACAGATTGGAATATAACCGCTGTTGTTATTTTTGTTTCTCTTACCCCTTAATCGCTAATTTATTTACGCTTGCATTTTTACGCGTCTTCTCTTTTCTCGTTTATTTGCACGGGCGCAAAAGAAAAGGTGCTCGATTTCTTATGGCGTTCGAAAGATCAAGCTCTTGGATAAAATTATGCCTCACCGCTAAGACAATGCACTTATCCCATTGACGATTGAGCTCCGAGCTCACAAGGATTAAGCGAGAATCGTTCTTATCCCTTTGAACGCTTTCCATTGCCAAATACTTTTACCAATATCGAGAGCAATGTAATACGAAAACGAAGAAAAAAAAAAATTAAGGAAAGCCATCGGGCGGCTGGAAAATTTGTCTTCCTCAAAAAATTCGCAAAACAAGCGTACGCGGCTTGGGCAAAGAATCAATTCTGCAAAAGTCGAAAGAGCTTCGCGACAAGCGACAATGAGGTCTGATTTGGGGGGGGGGCGGGCGGGGTGGAGAGAAATTGGAAAAAAAAAAAGAAAAAGAAAAAAACAAATCAATTTAAACACGCGTAGAGTTAGAATGGAAATTAGCCGAAGGAAAGGGCCGTTGATTGCTGGGTATCGAGGAGAAATAAAAGCCTCCTCTTCCATTGGTGAATTAAAAGTCAATTGGCATAAGGTCGCGTCATCCCATACGGGCGGGCGTAGGATATGTTTTGTCACAATCGAGCGGCATATAACTGCACGCGTTACCTATTGACATTTAATTGATGGGAGGTCGCGAAAGTCACACTCGATGAGCAACCACGAGGCGCTGCGAGCGAGCGGCATCGACTGCGACAAAAAGGAAAGAGAGCGAGAGAGAGAGATAGATAGATAAAAGAAAAAAGAGAGAAGGCGGAGAGCGCGCGAAGGGTTCAAAGGGAACGACAATGAAGATAAGGGGGGCTTCGTCGATCCGAGGGATTCTCGAACGCGCGGAGCTCGAGGCGCGACCACGTACGTGTCGGTCGTGCCCGATTGCCTCCCCGGCCCCCCAACCCCACGAGCTTCCTGAGAATTCAGCTCAATCGCCCCACGATCTTCTTTCCATTCAGGGCGCCGAGCACTCGTCAAGAGCGGCGGGGGGGGGACGCCCCCGTGAACGTCGAGGCCGACGACGCGCGTGCACGCGCCTCCGCCCTATGCGATGCTATTCCACCTCGGCAAGCTCCTCGATAGCTCGGCCTCGGCTTGCGCGCCGGGCCCGACTGCGATGCCCCAACTGCGCCGGCCTTCTCCGTGCAACCGCGTTCGAGGGCGGAAGGGCCCCGGTGCGAGCGACGTTGGGGCTCGTAGCCAAAGAGCCCGGATCAATACTGGATCAAGGAAGCTCCGATCGAGCCACCTGTAATGCCAAGGTGCTCTCGACCGAGGCACCGCCGATACTTAGCCGCGCCAGTAGTAGGGGGGCATTGTTTATCCGCCTCCGCCTCTGGCCGCTATCGGGCGGAAGGGCTTCTTTACGGGGCATTATTATCATTGTTGTTATTATTCGCACGAGCCTCCTCGCCTTATAAATTGCTCCTACCCAGCGCGACGAGGGGGCCAAGATCTTTGAAAATCGAGCTCTCGAGGCCTCTTTCGTGGTTCGGCGTGCGCCAATTCGATTTCCAATGCGAGGATCGAACGGGCCACGGGCGAGACGCGACTCGGGCCGAGGAAGGAAAGAAATAAGGAGAGAAAAAACATCGGCAGGGCAATAGGGGCGCGCGGTGATTAAGAGGCTCCATAGCGAGCTCCAATCGTCGCAATTGTGTGCCGCGCTCACGGCACGCGTACGCCCAAGGACGGTGACTCCCGGTGCGTCGAGCCCTAGGCAGGAGGACGTCGAGGAGGTGCCTCCCCCGGCTCTTTCCTACAGCCGGGGGCGCGTGGTTTTTTCTTCCTCTTCCTCCTCCTCCTCCTCTTCTTCTTTTTCCTTCGGATTCTTACGGAACAATGGGCGAGGAGTTACGTATTTAAACGATAATTGATAACCACCGGGAGCTGGCTGCGAGCGGGCTCGCGTCCGTGTGCGTGCGTGCGTGCGTGCGTGCGTGCGGTTGCGCGGGGGAGAGGGCGGGGGGCTGGCGGCGCGGCGGCGGCCAGGAGGAGATAATTCAAAGGAATAAAAAGATACGGGGGTGGGGCGAGAGAGCGGGGGTCGAGACGTCGGATCGAAAAGTCACAAAACAGAGGCAGTAGTTGGGGAACGTCGCTCCCAAACTCCCGGAATTAGCCAATAGTGTAGTTTGTCACGTAACGCGTAACTCCAGTCCCTTCGTCGTTTGGCACGTCGCCGAGCGAGCGTCGGCTCCACTACTGTCGTCGCTTTATTTTGTCCAATTATAAAACAAACGCGGTACACTCCATAATTATCCAATTAGCAGATGTTCTTCCCTCGTACTCCATACTTCTCTCTAGATGTC
This sequence comes from Kradibia gibbosae, assembly GCA_018907135.1. Lineage (NCBI taxonomy): Eukaryota > Metazoa > Arthropoda > Insecta > Hymenoptera > Agaonidae > Kradibia > Kradibia gibbosae. The sequence goes on along the minus strand of JACCHX010000001.1, from coordinate 1,694,952 downwards.
AGCGTCCCCCTTCGTCCTCTCCTTTGTTTTTATCCTTCTCCTCCTCCCTCTTCCCCCTCTCTTTTTTCTCTCCCTTTATTATTCCGATTATCATCGTCGTCATCGTCGTCGTCATCATCATCGTCATTACGACCACCACCACCACCACCACCACCGCCGCCGCTAATCATTGTTTATCATTATTTATTATTGTTGTCGTCGTCGTTGCCGTTGTCGCGTGCCTTTATTATCACCATTATTCTCCGCTCCCTCGCTAATTTTTTCCCTGTTTCCCGGCCGCTCGCAAGACCGCCACTCGCTTTTTTCTCCTCTCTCTCTCTCTCTTTTTTTTTTTTTTTTTTTTTTTCTCTCCTCTCCACGCCGCACTCGGTCCCTCTGCCTCTCAAAGCGTCGAGTCCGCTCGCACTTGGTGAGGCTTTTCATTATTATTCCGCTGTTAAAATGCCCTTTGGCGAACGAGGCTCCAAGGCTTCCGCGGAGCAAGGTAAAGTAATTCTCAACCTCGTTGCGGATCGCGCGCTGCTCCTCGGCCGCAAGCTTGTGGAACATTCCTAGGCTATCGCGCCCAGGCGAGTCGGCCGTTATCTGTCGCAGAGCCGGTCGGCCAAAGCCAAAAAAAAGCACCGAGCGCCCGCTCAGAAATCATCGTTTCCCCTACCCGCCGATGATCGATCGCCGGGTAAATTACAATCTTAACGATTGCTCGTCCCTCCAGCGATAATCCGAGGACGATGCGTACGGTGAGTACGCACGCGCGTAACGTCCAGTCCTTCGATGGGATGGCGTTGTTGCACGAGGATCGCGGCTGTGGGCCCGGCCCCGTGGGAGAAGAACCTCGGCAACGAGTTGGCAGACTCTCCGTAAGCTCTCGGTCGATCGGAGAGCGGCTCCCCGCGTAAGCCGACCGTTCCGTTGGGATCGGGGCGAGCTCGTCGTGTATGCGGCTTCGTGCCAATGCCAGGCGCCGTTGGGCGCGAGGCTCGTCCTCCTCGATCGGCGCCTCCATCTCGCAAGGGAGGCCCAACTCCTTTGGGGGCAACTCCATTGCGCATCGGTGGTCGGCCCTCGGGCCGCGGCAGTGGAGCCAGTCGAGGGTCTCCTCCTCCTCCTCCTGCGAAGGAAGGGAAGCACGCAGGGGCCGGCACCGCGGTCGCGAGGATAGGTGCCGAACTTAGGCTCGTGGGTTTTATCGTCGCTAGCTAGGAGGGACGAGGGTGGCCCCTTTGGCGTTGAGGCGCCCATCACCGATGGACGGAGGCCTACTACCCCCAAGGAGCAAGCCTCTCCTCCTAACCGCCGAAAGGCTCATCGCCGCTCGCCTCTGCAACCATTCGTCCTTGCTTATCCTTGGGATATGCTCGGTAGTTGTTAAAATTCCGCGGCTCCCTCGAGCTCCTCCCGTCGCTCAATCGAGTTGCCCCGGGCTACCGAGTGGCCTGGAAATTCCTCGAGCGCGCGAGCGCCGAGTCCTGATTTCAACTTATCGGTTATTTATTTGCGCAAGCCCGGGCTCGGTAAGGGCCTCCCCTCACCGGACACGGTGCTAAAATTTAGCACCCAACCCTAGACCCGCAATGTTCGCATTCGTTGGCTCATCGAGAAGAGGGCCAAAAGCCCGGGGCCGGAGCCTTTTTTCTTCGACCTCCTCGATAACGCGGCTTTTCCTTTGGGATTTTCCGCAAAGGTCAAACTGTCCCCGGACCAGTACACTATCGACGACTTTTTTTCCTTTTTTTCTTATTCTCTCCTCCTCCTCTCCCCCCCCCCCAACCGAAATTAAAGGCATAGCCATCGTTTCGAGAGCAATCGAAACATCCCTTTCCAGCTCGGCCCGAACTCGTAAAATCCTTGGCTCGGGCATTTTTCTCGCGCTTCCGGCTCGGAAGAAGAACACCTTCCACATCGGATGATCTGCTGGTCGAACGGATCTCGCTCGTGGTTTATTCTTCTTGCGCGGGTCGGCCGTACAAAAGCCAAAGCGGATTCATCATCGTTGACGTTAAGAAAAAAAAAATGCACTTGCGATAGTTTTCAAAACGACTGCGAGCCTCTTGTTCCGTGCCTCCCCTACTTTTTCGCGCTCCTAGAGACTAGACATCGGTTGGCAATTGAGTAGAGCAATCCATCGGCCCTCGAATACCGAAGTATTCTTTATTTTCTTTATCAACCGGACGAATGAGTCGAACGACGATCAGGCCACTGCCGATCGACCCAATACGAGTCCGCTGAAGATTTCAACTCCGCGCTAGCTTTCTCTGCATTTTTCTTATTCTTTTTTTTTTTTTTTTTTTTTTAAACAAGTTTACCCTCCAGTCGCATTAGGAATTCTTGCGCGGCATTAGGACGAATGGTCGGAACGTCGCTGGAAGTCGAGGCAAGGAGCAAAAAAGTGCACGCAAATAATTAATTAGAAGGATAGCGGTCGTTGAGTTTAAGGTGAAAAAGCATTTCGACCCCCGGCCCCCGGCCCCCTCCCGCAGTCGCGCTCTGCTCAGTGCAGGCGCAGCTCCTGGTAATCCGTGCACGGCTGCAAGCGCAGCACCGGATGAAAAATCAAGTCACGAGTGTCAGCATTAATTCGAGTGGGGCGCGCGAGGCCGCAGAATTTTTTACGATGTTAATCTACTCGTTATACACCATTCTCCACGGTCTCCGGTTAATTTTCTCCAATTTGCCATTCAAGCACGCGGATGATTTATCGGAGCCTTTGGCTTTTTAAAAATTCCCTCCTCCGAGGCTACCGAGCGCGCAGCCTCGCGAATGAATAATTCAGAGGGGCCGTCCCCGGCCGATCGATATTTCAATTAGCGGGCAATGCATTCGCGGCGCTAAGAGTCGAGGCCGCCGTAGTCGCGGTTGCCCCGCCGCGCCGCCGCCCCCCGCCCCCCTCCGGCTAATCAATCATCAGCCGGCGAGTCGATAAACGAGCCGAAACGTCGACGACGGGGGCGGCGCGGTCCACCCCGCGAGACGACATCGGCCCGAGTCGCCGAGGACCTTCAAACAATAAACGATAACAGGGGCCAAGGGTAGGAGGAGACTCCCCGACCAAAGCCGTCGTGATAACGCAACGGTCGCGAGCTCGCTAGCGTTAGCGATCCAATGGACGAGAACGAAAACGGAGTTCTTCGTCCTCCTCGAGAGCTGTGTTTTTTTTTTCCTGTCTCTTTGCCTCGGCATCGCTAATAACGTCGTCCGTGTAAGCCCTCGCGCACGTGCGAGCGTAGAAACGAGGCTGGCCCGGGGACGGGGCGGCGGCGGGGGGAGGCGCAGCCCGTGTACCGCGCGCGTGTGGACCTGCGATTGGGGGGGGGGATCGAGAGCGGGGGCGGGGGTGCCAAGACAGAGAACTATCGGCAAGGGGGAGCCAAGGAGGCGGGACAATAATGGCCGGTCAGTGTATAACGCGGGCACTCACCGATGATTTATACCGCGGGCGTTAATGCCAGCGGCACGGCAACGTTGGGCCAAGAACTCGTCCACGTTGCGCGTCCCATTCGTCCCGGGGAGGCTTTACGCTTCGATCCGGGGGTCGGGTCGCGCGGCGAGCCCCCGAGCTCCGCGGTCTCCTCGTCCTGTTCTTTTTTCTTTCTTTCCCCCCCCCCCCCCCATTTTATCTCGGCTACGTCCAGCGAGCCTCGGCCGGAGCCTGGAATACCGGATCGCTCGAGATTCGCCTCCTCGCTGGACCCTGGACTACTATTCGCGTAGGGAGGCTGGGAAAGGGGCCCGAACCTTTCGACCAACGGGGATGGGACTTTTTATTCGGCCGAGGGCCGCTCAAGTAAGGGTGAAACTTTTACGATCTACAGCCATCGTCCGCGCGCACTTCCCTCGCTCGGTGACCTTTTCGTCGGGGAGAGGCCATCGGTTCGGATGGGGTTGCTCAATCTCGAGACCATCGGGCCTGGCGGCCCGAAGCGTTCGCTCAATCGTCAACCTTAGCCGACCTTTGTCGCTATCGGGACTCGCGCGACTGAACGCGACCGGGGATCATCGAAAGGTGAATAATGCTTCGGCGTCCGGCTTACGCCCCGAATTCAAACCTACGATTCAGAATCCGGCCAGGAGGATTTGATCGCACGCGTGCCCTTGATTAATTTGCAATTACGGATAAACGTTAGAAACTACTTTGATAATGGCTAATGCGATATACGTGCATATAAGCGTGCGTGCGTGCGCTAGCAGAGTATTAGACAATAAAGATAAAGCGAATGCAAAGTTACGTGCTGATTTTTATTTTTTTTCCTTACAATCGCTCGCCAAAAGCGGATAGAGAAAAATCGGTGGCGGGGGGAGGGGGGCAAAGAAAAAGAATAATAACGCCTTTTACCTCATCGCTTCGCAGAGTATCGGAGCTTCGAGGTAAGGAAAGAAGCGTCGGCTGACGGTGCAGTGAAAAGCTCGCGTTGAATTATCCTCTCGGATATGATAACAATAATAATAATAATAATAATGATGGAGAGCCCATTTTATAAGATCGGATGACTTCAGAGATTGGCCGCGTGCTTATGGGCCTAAGCGCGGATCAATAGAAATTATAAGTTTTCAGCCGCGGCGAGGGCTTCGAGGTAAGAGTCGAGCGAGCAGCAAATTCTGCGCGAGTAACGCAAGCATTTCAGGAATACTAATGGCGCTTGGGGTAAAGGTGGAGTAGGGGGAGGAGGAGGAGGAGGAAAAAAGTAGTAATTAAACTTAATAAAAATAAAAGCGTCTCGTGGAGGCATATTTGCCGAGAGCACCGCAGTCATCCGAAAGTTTGGTGCGCGCGAGAAGGACTTACACGCGTGTGCGCGCACACGGGGAGAGAGAGAGAGCGAGCGAGAGCAAACAGGCGCTCACCGGGGAGTGGGTGGGCGCGCATAGAAAGAGAGATAGAGAGAGAGGGGGAGAGCGGGGCCGGGGAGGCAGAATCACAAGACAGGCGATTAAGCGCAGGGGCACGGAGTTCCGTTGGGCGTCGAGTGGCGGTCGGCGGAGGTGGTCCCCGGCTCCCGTTCATAGGCTCGCTACGCTGTGTTTTTTGGAGTGGACTGTCAACACTCGAGCCCGCACACTATCCTCGTCCTTCAGGGCTCCCGCCTCCCGTCGGCCGATCTCCTTCTCACCTCCAGTATTGCTGACGATTCTAAACAATATCCCCGATGATCGAATTTTTAACCGCTCTTGGCCCGGCCGATTAATTTCACCTTACTCTCCTCCTCGAACTCCTTCCTCTAGGCCTCTTCGGGCGGGCGGCTCTTACGTAGCGTTTTTTTTTTTTTTTTTTTTTTTTTTTTTTTTTTCCGTGCCACTCTCGCGTCTCCTCTTCCTTCTTATTCCTCGCCTCGCGCTGCCCGCGCTACGACCTCTCAAGACGGCGCTACGCCGTTCGCGGCATTGACAGCCCCCCCCCGCCCCAGCACCTGCACGAAGAAGTATAAGCTCGGCAGGGGGAAATAACTTTCGTCCTCCTCAAGCGATTGCATTAACGATACATTTGTATACTAACGGGACTGGCTGCTGCTGCTGCTGCTGCGAGCAAATATCCATTATTCATTAGTACGAGTAGGAGAAGATTTGCCATTCTTGTGCAAAAGACTATTGGCGATAACCGAGGCTACCCTGCGATAAAATAAGAAAGGCCATTTGTCATCTTATTCAAACGATCGTTCCGAGCTCGCGATAAAGTTTCATCCGCTTAAAGCAACTTAGATGTCCTGCCAATTTCGAAATTATCGGGTTGTTTTTATTATTGTTGTTATCATTATCATTATCATCGTCATCATCATCATCACCGTTGTCACATATTATCGTAGTATCATCGATTTTTGTACCAAAGGCCTGGACAGCCGTGAGTGCACTCGCGCGCCAATTAGACGAGGCAGGGGGCAGTTGCTCGATTCGCCGTAGCTAACGGCATCTTAGCTTCGGTGGGAGGCGCAAGGCGAATTAATCATTGGGGGATAATCGATGGAAGGGGCGGGGGGCAGGGGCGCAGCGGCGACGCAACGGCGACGAAGAGCCGTCGGGAAACGGCGGAAAATTCGAGCGCTCGACGCGGGGAAGATAACTTTGGCCGCGTGCGAATGGCTTGGCCGGGACATACGGGGGTGGTGGGCCGAAGGGCCGAGAGAGAAGTGTCCACGCATCCTCTACACGTGACTTTGCAAAGGGCCGGCGCGCACAATGGCCAAATCGCTCTTGAAACTCCGTCGAGAGGCGCAAGAAATGTATCATTTGGGAGGCGGCGTAAAGCGGAACTCGAGACACGTGGATCGAGAGGGGGCCGGGCATGAGAAGGCCAAAGGAGGAGGAGGAGGGGGAGGGGGGGGCTGGAAGGGCACTCGCGAAGAGGCCGCACACTCTTCCCTCCGTTACTTTGGCCGAGGGACATTAGCGTAGCCGATGAAATTGCACGTGCGGCGCCCGGCCCCGCCGTCTCCTCCCCCAGCCACAGCCGGCGACGACAGCCTACGCCGGGAGCACGGCTCCACCACGGGTTCGGCATTCCGCGTATTTTCCTCCGTTTGCTTTGATCTCCTCGGAGCCGTGGGCGCTGCCTCGAAACGGAGGATCGCGCTGCCTTGAAAAGAGGAGGAGCGGCGCTCGATTCCATGGTTGCGTGGTTTTCAAAAGAAGAAGAAGAAGAAGAAGAAGAAGAAGAGAGAGAGAGTCGAAGGAGAGGAGGAGGGAAGGAGGCAAGAAACCGTGCCTCCCGCTGCATTAGGAAATGGAGCTCGAGCGCGATTACGAGGGCTGGCGTTTTCATATCTGCGTAGCTCGCGACGCGTCTCCTCTACCTCGGCTCGTTTATTTCCCAACTCGCCGGGACTCTCTTACCCTCCTCTCGCCCTCAGACTTTGTCAAACTAATTCACTCGTAGTAGTCCCCGTTAATTTCTCTCTCTCTCTCTCTCTCTCTCCCCTACCCTTTTCCATTCCACTCCCTCCTCTTTTCTTCATTTCAATTACACCGCCTTCGTTTACTTTATTGATATTTCGACGCTTAGAAGCGGGCCGCGCGTTAACATTGTAGACGCATTTTCAAAAAAAAAAAAAAATAAATAAATAAATAAATAAAATAAAAACACACGTATATATGTTTGTATAATTATCCAGCCTCTCGGGCGTTTGTCCCTCCTTAATTCATTATATCCGTTATAAGTATAACGGATTTCCCGTTAATGACTACGTACAGAGCCAACGTTTTCCTAGAATTTTTTTCTTTTTTCTCTCCTTCCCTTTGACTTTCTTCTTTCGAATCTAATTAAGCTGGAACTTAAGCTCGAAATAGTGGCCTCGTCATTATTTAACATTGGAGACTCCCCATTTGCGGGGCTTGATTTTATAAATGTTGCATAAAAACGCGTAATGCGTACACTCTCGAACGTTGCACGCGTTGTAATTCATAAATGTCGAAATTGTTTTTACCTCTTCTTCTTCTTCATCTCCTTCTTCTTCCCTTCGCTAACTCCTATAACAAATTAACATCATAAACAAGCCAATAATATAGTTTGATCGCTGCGTGTCGTGCGCGTCGCATTATATTTTTCCTAACCCTGCTGGCGAGTCTTCTCCGCCGCGAAGTCGCGCGCGTACGCAGCGCTTTATTGAAAATAAAGGAGAACAAAAAGAAGAAGAAGAAGAAAAGAATGAAAAAAAAAAAAAATCGATAAAAGAAGAATAAAAAAAAAAAAAAAAAAAAAAAAAAAAAAAGTAATTGAACGACGCACAACAATAATGAGAATAAATTAGAAGAAACAATGAGGAAACAAAGAAGAATAAAAAAAAAGCAGCTCGTTATGAATTGATATGTGTACCTTAAGCCGAGGCTCGTATTGTATTAAGGCGCGTGATTCTACGTCTCCTTTTCTGCTCGCCATTTTTTACAATCTACATACTACGCGGGTAGGGCAGCACCGGAGTGTGCATAGTTGGCTAAGCAGGGTAATGAACCTCTCCTTTTACATGTGCACGCGCGCGCACACGCATATATACACGCATATATACATATATATATATATATATATATAGATACGTATGTATATAAAGATCCGCAGGTATATTAAAAAGTAAGATAAAGCCAACGCCGGGCTCGCCGGTCGCTTTTTCCCCGGGCATCCATTTAGTAAATTTCGAGTCCTCTCATTCATAATGGCCTCTCCGTCGCCCGAGTGCGTTTTCATTTTACCGCTTCGATCCTCTATTGATCCTTTTCACGTTGCTGCCGCTCCCCCCCCCAACCCCCCCAACCCCCAACCCCTTGTGAATCGCGTGCGTGCCTTTAAGGCATTGATTCGCGCGCGATAGAGAAAGTGCAAGGAAAAGGGTCTCCTCCCTCGTGCTCCTCCCGGCTAACTCTCGACTGCTGGAGCTTTGACCGACTTTGTTTGACCAAGTTGCTCGAGTGAAAATCTTGTAAAGATTAAGAGATTGTGGGAAAATAAGCTACGGGCTCCCGTGGAAGCTGCCCAAAGAAATTCTCTCCTCCTCGAGTGCTCCTCCCGGGCTCTCGCTCTCGCTCTCCTTCCTCACAAATCGGATGATTCGATTTTAATTTTTTTCATTTTTTTTCTTCCTTCTTTCCTCTCTCTTTTTTCCTCTTCTTCTTCTTTTTATCTTACCCCCCCTCCCCCGGGCAGGCGAATCCTCGAGTTGCCCGGCCTCCCGCGTATCAGCCGACGTTCTATCGGCGTTTGTCCGATGCTCCTTCTGTCTACGCGCCGAAGGACACCGGCCCCGAAGGGTCGGCGTTAATTTTACGCTCGGCCCTTTCCCCCGCTAGGCCGTTGACTAATGCCAGGAGACACTGGCGTTTTTTTTTCTTTCATCGGCACAGCTAAGGCGCAAGGCCAAGGACTCGCAGCAAGCCCGCTAAGGCCCGGAGCCGGCGATTAAATTAGAAGGGAGGAGGAGGAGGAGAAGAAGAAAGAAAAAAATTGTATCCTCCCTTCGGATATATTTTCCTTTCAAGTGAAAAAAAAATGACACAAAACGAAGGCCCATAATAGCCTTCAAAGTAACTCCTCGTCGCCTGCTCTCCGAGAGTACCCCGGCCGCCTTGGACAAGGGGGGCGGCCTTCCCCCGTTGTCCATTATCCACTCTTGGGCCTGGTCCGCAACAATGGCGCAGGTTGGCGCGCCTTATCTGGCCCCTTTCGGGGATGCGAGGACAGGGGAGCCAGGGGCTTTTCCCATCCCAGCTCGCGCTACCGGGGCTAATCAATTGGCCTCGGGACAATTAGCCGGTACGGCCAACGCGGGCCGAGCTCGTTCGCGCAGCTCTAGTCTCGCCCCCGGGATGTCCGGTCCACTTCCATCGAGCCTCCGAGCTTTTATCGATCGGGGACGATTATTGGCCCTCCTCGTCGGCGCGCTCCTCCCTCGCTAGTCTTGACTCAACGAGGAAACAAGGGGAGGAAGGAATAGGCGGCAGAACTCCTCGGCGAGCCTGGGAATCATCGTCGACGAGAGTCGCGTCGCCAACGAAGGTAGCGCTCGTTCGCGTCGCAGCCTCCTTTGATTCTCTCTCTATCCCCCCTGCCCCCCATGCCTAAAAGGTGCTTTATTATATGTCCATGCCCGATAAACTTGCAATGCAGTTAATAAGGTATCGAGAGGCAGGCCAGGGCGGAAGAAGGAAGATACTAATCATTGGCGAAAGGTAAATGGGGCATGGCTTCGATTCAAGCGGCCCCCGTTTAAAAAAATCTGCAACTACCTGTTAGGCTCCGTGCAGCCTGCGCTCGTCCATTCACTATTTAAACCACGTCATCTAGACCGGCATTACGTAAATGGGACGCATTCATCTGGCTTCATTACTCATTGAACTGAATTTGAGTCTCTTCACGTGCCGCTTGATTTTTTTTTCTTCTTCTTCTTCTTTCTTCCTTCTTTCTTTCTTTCTTTCTTTCTTTCTTTCTTTTCCCTCTTCTTTTTCCTTTCTTTCTCCCTCCTCCTCCTCGTGCTGCTGCTCTTACCAGCTTTAATCATCAGCTCGTTAGCCTTGTGCATCGTTCCTTAAGCGTATGGATACGGTAACAATAATTGGAAAGGAATATTCGTTTAAGGTAACAATTTTTTTTTTTTTTTCTTTTTCTTTTTTTTTTTTTTTATCTTTTTTTTTAATACACGTATACATATACCTACACATAAATAGAATTGTACAAAAGTTGTTAATACATTTTTCGTCCTATGCACTACATCGTCTTTTTTTTCTTCTTTCGATAAATTTCGATTGCTGCTTATATTAAAATATATACGTAAATTTCGCATCCATCGTAAAAACCGAATGCTTATTCTATAAAAATGTTATTATACAAACCGAATAAGTATTCCATTAAAGCTATTAATAATGGCTGATAAAAGGAATAAATGGCGTGAAAAAATTAAACAATTATAAAATTAATAATTTTCAAATTAATGTATTTTTCATTTCTTCAAAAGGTTGTTAGTAAAATGAAAATTCTAATCCATATGCTCGAGGAATTCTCGACGATTGTAAAATTAAAATTTGTTAAACTTCCACTCGACCCTAGACATTTGCACCTTCCACCAGGAGCGATTACTTTGATAATTAATGTAAAACTCTTGGAGTAATGCAAAGTAGAGGGGAAAGTGATATTTTTTTTTTTTTTTTTTTACATTTGGATTGAACTTGTGAAATCGAGAAATACGTCGGTTGAGGCGAATCTAATAAATCGAAGAAAAAGAAGAAAAAAAAAAAAAAACGAAAAAAAAAGAGAGATAACAATTCTGCAATTCAAGGGCGTTAAATTTAAAATAATAAAAACTTGTTCCGCAATCAGCGAATCAGAAGGCATCGTTCCGACGGAGCTCGTTTTAACTCATTTTAATAATTAAAAACGGTCGACTACCACAAAAGGACGATTGCTGGCCGGCGCGTCTTAAAAGGTCGTTTATAAAGTAAAAGGGCCTCGTAAGAAGATCACGTTGAAGTCAATAGGCCGAGACGACGCCCGAGGCAGTGGGAACGAATCGAGGGGGCCGGAGGGTAGAGCTCCGTAAGAAGGTGTCCAGTCGGCGGGGGCTGCTTGCTCACTTATCGCCTACGGTGTCGACGCGTCGCGAAAAGCGCGCGCGCGCCCACCGCCTCCTCGAGCCGGCCGGAGCCGAGCGACAGTCGTCCGGACCCTGGGTCGAGGGCACAGGGAGTAAAGGAGAGTAACGCGGTGCCCGCTCGGTGCCCGCTCAAAGGCGGCGGCCGCGCCATCCCGTGCCATCCCGGACAGAGCGGGGCGCGCTCTCTCTGGCCCAGGGGTGCCCAAGATGCTGCCGCATTGTGCGGTGCGAGGTGCCGATGGTAAAAATCGAGGGGCACAAAGGAGATTCAGTTAAGAACCGAGGGTGTTGCTGTGGTTTTAGACTCATTCATAGGGGCGTGTGGTACAATGTGATTATCGTGATATAAGTCTCCCCTCTCTCGGCTCGGCCCTGCTCCCCGCCGCCCGCCCTCTGTCAACCCCGTGCGGCCGTCTCTCTCTCTCTCTCTCTCTCTCGCTCGCTCTCGATTCTTACGGGGCGGCATTGTTCGCCGAGGTTGAAAAAGGAGTCTGTTGTAAGCGTAGCCTCTCCTTTGGATCAGCTGTCGAATCGGATTTTCAATCTCGGCAGCGAGAGCTACCGAGTCCACCGGATAAATCGCCCGTGCGCCTTTATTATGTAAGCACAAACCTGAATCTCGAGTGCGCCCCATGAATAATTGAATGGGTTTACGTTGAGTAATTTTAACAAGGGCCCACACCTTTACGGCGGCATCGAAATTAGCCTCCCGATCCCGTACGAATCGTCGTCTGCAGCGTTGGTGATTCGCTCCGTTCGCGGCCCGTAGAATTTTTTATCAATTTCCCGCATTACTGTTTCGGCTTTTGTGAATTATTCTCACTCCCTCTCTATCTCTATCTCTATCTCTATCTCTATCTCTATCTCTTGCAGTTCGTTGCTTCGTTTGGTTTTTCTCATCGCCGGACTGTTCTCCCGTTCCCCATTCTTGTTCGAAAGAGCGCAAGATGGTCAGCTCGAGAGCCACGAGCACCTTTAACCGGTGACGTCGAAGTAAAAATACTCGCTCGCAGTTTACGCGTCGATTAGCTTAACGGCAGTTATTTAACATTTTTTGAAATTCGAGGTCCCGACAATATACGAAAATAGACACCGTCGGCTGTGATTACATTTCGACGATTCGTTAGCGTTAACTACTGAAAGAGACGCACAAATGCGTACCGCGTAAGATATAAGAAAAAGCGTAAGACGTAAAAATAAAAAGAAAAGAAAAAAAATAAACAACTCTTCCACTACCCTTAATTCGAGGAGGTCAATTTTATTCAACAATTTATCTTTACTCGTTTTAATAAAATGCACTTCGCAGCTTCGGACAGGGATCTCAATATTCTTGGTTGAAAAAAAAAAAAAAAAAAAAAAAAAATCTGCGCCACTCCTCGTCGCCGCTGTACTTCTCTCCCTCGGCTTTGCTCTCTCCCTCGTTCTCGGTCTCCTTCTCTCCCACCCACGACCTCCCGACCCCACCGCCCTCATTCTCCGTTGCTCCGCTTTGACGTTCAGCTCCTCCTCTCCTCCCCATTCAATCCATTTGCAATTTGTGCTTATGCTTTAAGCGAGGCTACCACGGAATCGTTCCTCATTTTTTTACGCGCCTGCCTTTTACCTTACGTTCGACCTCCTTTAACTTATAATACCATCTTCGGCTACGCGTTTCGCACTCGTCGGTAGCTTTCCCCGTTATTCTCTTCCGCGCGCTCCGATTGCACTCCTCGGCATGGCTGCTTCTTCTTCCCCCCCCCATCGTTCTTTCTTTCGTTCTTGCTTCTTTTTTTTTTTTTTTTTTTTTTTTCTTGTCTCTCAATTACACACTCTTGTCTCGTGAAAGCTGTAATTCTAGTTTTTTTTTATTACAATAATATAACTCCTTGGCTTTTTTTACTCTATAGGATTTTTATTTTTCTCTCAGTCCCCCCCCTCCCACCCCCTCTCCTTCTTTAATACCGGGACAGCAGCCTCTCGTTATTATTCTTTTCGCCTTTTTTTTCTCCCATCCGTGTCATCCTCTCCATCTGAATTTCTTATTTGCCATTCCGACCCAATTTGACGATTCGTTCTCAATTCTTCTAGAAGTTTCGATAATATTTCCTCCATGGCCCGTCGACTGGATTATATCCTTAATCTTTTTTTCCCAATCGAACGCAAAGAGCACATCAGGGAGAAATCGCTGTGTTTATCATCTTGCTTTAGCAGCAAAACTTTTCTTCCTCTTTTTTCCAACCATTCTTTTCAAACCTTCTCTCTCTCTCTATCTCTCTCTATCGCTATTCGCGTAACTTAATAAAAAAAAAAAAAAAAAAAAAACATTTAAATCGAGTTTCGGTTCGAGCTATCGCTTCAAGAGCCTCTGAGCCACGCGTCACGGGAGCTTTCCCTTCGGGGCCCGGGCACAATTTTTAACCATGCTCTCCAATTTTCCATCCATTTGCCTTTGGCTGTTGTTCTATCGTTATTCCCCCCCCCCCGCCCAAGGAAGCCTTCGATCTCGTAGCAAGGCAGTTTTATTCCAGGCGTCCGAGCGGAAGGTGACCACGAGGCCGTCATCGCGTTATCGTCCGCCGCGAGCCGAGTTCCACGGTACCTGTACCCTGGCAAAGTAGCCGGGGGCACTTTAAGCCGTACCGAGGAGTCCGGCTGCTGCTGCTGCTGCCGCTGCTGCTCCTCGGCTACGATGATTTTTGCACAGGGGGCCAAAGCCGGGGCCGGAGGATTTCCCCGGTCAGCGAGGCCGGTCAGCGGGGCCGATCGATGCCCGGCAGTAGGGCTATCGGCCTTGAAAAAATAATGGACCGACTGCTCTTCGAGCCGCGCGATCGCTAAATAAACAAGCCCCCCCCATTGTATCGTAAGATTTTGTCGTACTGCACCGAACCTCCCCCTGCTGTACAAATAACGACCATTGTAAGTGTTTTCGGCTTTCAAACGAAAATCCGGCTCCACGCCTGGACTCCTCTGCATTCGGGAAAATCGATCATTTTCAGCCGCCGCCTAACGTGCCCCGCGCGCTTCCTTCCCCTGGCCTCTCGCTCATTCGCTTATGTATACACACATACATATACACACACATATATATATATATATATCGTAATAAATAATTTAGCCGAGCTCTTAATCTCTCCCATCGAGCGAGAGTTTTAAAATCGATGGGCTTTGAGTCAAGTCGAGTCAAGCGCGCGTAGACGATACTTTTATTCGGGGACGGAATAGCTCTCGACTCGCGACTGTCGGGGATAAAGAGTCTCCGCCAATGGCCATCATCATCATCGTCGTCGTCAGCATCGTCGTCATCGTCGTCGTAATCCGAGTCGTAATTTCTGTTTCGGACAGCCGGCAGACGAATTCGCATTCAACAAATAGCCGAGAAGAATATTCGGTTATCGGACAGTCGCGCGTCAAGCTTATGCGCGGGCACTTATTCTCCATTGTGCAACATCACACGAAGAGGGAAGGAATAAACTTCGTGCGCAGGATACTCGGGCCGCGGGCCCCGGCCAACCGAGCGCGTCGTCATCCTTCCGTGAAATAATGCAATTAGGCCGCTTATGCGCCGGTACAATGCAAGGGCCGTTTTATTGTTCGCAGTGGGCGCGGGGGCCATTCAACGCGAGGAGGAGGAGGAGGAGGATAGCAAGAGCCAAGCTCGAGGTATCCCTACGAGCTCCGGGCCTCGGCTCGCGACAGCGATACGCGCCCTGGCGGTGCTCTTCAACGCTTTCTTCTCCCCTCCTGTCACAACCTCCTCGTTGCTCCGATTCTAGGTGGGCGCGACGCGATCTCGTCTACTACCGACCGGAGCCGCAGGCCTCCGCTGCGCGGACTTCTCTCCCCGACTATCCTTAATTTCAATATCGAGCTCTCTCTCTCTCTCTCTCTCTCTCTCCGTTGTCAACGTTCGCTCTCCGGACTTTGGAAACGGCTGGGCGCGTCCCTCTCCTCTGCCGTTCGTCGTTATCTCAACCGGGGCCCAGCGGCCAAATCAGCCGAGCGGATAATTTTCAGCTACTTTTTTCCTTTTTTCTTATTTTTTTTGTTTTCACCCTTGGACGAAGCGCGCTCGCCTCCTTGTCGCCGAGCCTTTTTTAGGCCGGAGGAGCCGCCGAGCGCGATGACGAGCTGGAGCGTGGAAGGCGCCCGCCCTCCCCCCTTGCCGCCCTACGATTGCAAAATCATCGCTATTACTCGCGCTCGATCCCCTCAAGCCGAAATCCTCGTCTCGGCGATATACGCGCACATCGCTTCTAATTGCGTCGGATAATCGAGCGAATGAATTATTCTCCGGTTGGGGAAATTACCCGGCGGGTAGCGAGAGGAGGCGGCGGAGGACGGCGGCGGGGGCTCGCCAAGAAGGACAATACGCTGTATTGTCGCTGGCTCAGTACCCCCCCCCCCTCCCCCCGCGGCCGCGCAACTGACCCCTTCCATTATTAAACATCTAATCCAGCCGGCCAATGACACGCGAGTCGGCCATTGCGCACAATCGAAACTCCCCGCGTCTCGCGTCCTTATTTTCGGGTGCTTCGGGCTAATTTCCACCTCTTTCCAGGGGCAATAGGCGGCTGAGCCGCGTATATCCGACCCTCGGGGAAAAATTCGATCGTCATCGATGGCCACCGCCCGGTCGGTGAAAATTCCACCGCGGTTCCTCGAGTCGAGGCTCTACCGAGGAGTCCAATCCTTGGCCGAGCAAATTGGCCGGCCAGTCGGTTCCGAGCCGACGACTCCTCGACTAAGGCAACGATTGCCTTCCCTTTTCCCGGGACTTGCGCGAATCGCGACGAAAGAGGCCCGATTCCACCCCGCGGCTTATTTTACTCTTCTACGGCGACAAAGACCCCCAGGCCTACTCGCGAGGACTTGCATCCGTGGAAAAAGTGTGCACGGCACGCACGGGGCCCGCGCTCTCGTCGATGCGTAAGACAATCATCTAATTTATCGTCGAGTCGGGCAATAAAGTTATTCGCATGGCATCGACGAGGAGCCTCGACTCGCGAACGCCAAAATAAAATAGCCGCTCGCCGGCTTCCAAGTATCGAGCTAAGGCCGTATTTTACGGTCGGGTGGAGGGCGCGAAAGGGTTGGCCGAGAGAGGCACGACAATGCTCGGGATAACGTAGGAGGGAGCGAGAGCGAGAGAGAGAGGACACGGCGAGGGAGGAGAGGAGCGAGAGTGGACAAATAGAGGGACAAAAGGCTAAATACTCAAATGGCGAGGTATTCGAGCGAGAGCATAAAACAAAGTACGGGCGACTGATCTTTCGACGTAGGTGCACAAGTAGCCGTGTTGATTTATTTGATAAATGAGTAGTGGATAGGGCTCGAGGGGGCAGGGAGGGAGGGTGGGAGGCGACGGCGGCGGCGGCGGAGGAGTGTAGAGGTTCTTCAGCGGAGGGCTCTACAGAGCCAAGTATACTCCTCTCGTCCTCATCTCACACTTGTTCTCCCACTCTCCTCCTCTCCCTCCACTAGCTCTTTCCTTCCCTATCTCTCCTCCGTCTTCCGCTTTCTTTTCGCCGTGCGATTCTTCGCTCCCTCCCTCGGTCCGTCGAGCCTCTGCTCCTCCGAGGCCGGCCTTCCAAAGTCAAAAGCTGGACACCCGCGTCGCCTTCCGCCCGGCCACGTCCCGATCGCGGACTCTCCACACACCCCACGCGTTACCCAAGTGCTTCCCCCGTCTCGCGCTATCCCCTAGAGGCTCTCCCGACTCGTCGGCGGCTGGCCCGCCGATCGTTCTCGTCTGCCGACTCCTCGCGCCCGATGCCCTACGCGTCGAGCCCTTGGATTCCGTCCGGTTCGTTATCGAGCGACGAGGCTCTGTGGCTTCCGAGCTTTTATAGAGAGAGAGAGGCAGAGAGAGAGAGAGAGTGAATAATAATAATAATAAACTTAGCGGCGATGTTAATTTCCACGTCAATCGACGATCGACGTTAATTTTGGGATGGAAAATTATGAGCAGCCCGGCTCGGCTCAACGGCGTCCAAATGTTATCCGAGGTTTGTTTGCCCTCGCTCGGTTATATTATCGCAGTACTACTGGGCTCGGCTCGCAAATACGATTTGCATATAAATATACCGCAGAGTTCAACGTGCCTTTAAACGCAAAGTGTAAGCGTTGCGGGGCTCGAGTGTGCGCCGAGGCTCCTCGACAAATTTACTTAATACCAAAATCAAATGGGAATCAATGCGCATACTCTGCTCAATCGGTTCGATCTTCCTTTTCCATTGGCAAAATTTTTACGAAACGGGATGGGGGGGGGGGCAAATGAATAAAAAAAAAACAACGACAACGTAAGATTAGAAAGTTACGAGTTTGGATAGAAAACAAAATCTAAAACAACGAGTCACGGATTTTAAAATTAGCCGTGGAAGAGCCTTGGAAATTTATCGGACGATTGAAATAAGTAATTCGGAAGCTGGGAAAAAGATTATCGAGTCACTCGTGAGGGCAGAGCGTTATTGCCACGGAGCTTCGTTCGGCACTATAGAAATGTATTCAGGTGTAAATAATACCCCCCCCCCAAAAAAAAAAGAAAAAAAAAACTCACGCACACGTTCAACGTACTTGCATTCAGAGAACTACAACCTTAGGAATATTCATTTAAGGAGCGATATAAAAATACGAGATACGGTGAAAGAGCCGTGGAGTAAAAAACAAATTCTATTGCGGTACTTTACGAATTGAATCATCGACTGCAAGGCACTCGAGTAGAGAACCACGATAGAAATCATTTTCTCTTAAAGCTCAACGATAAAGGACCAAGATGAACGACTAAGAAGCTTATAAATTAACCGTCCTTCGTTTCAACGGCAATAAAATCATCGTCCTCGCATTGTTGCGATATAATCTAAATATGCTTCATTAAGGCTGCAAACTCAAACAATTGCTCCTTGACTTTGAATAGATGTATTAAACTTGGTGAAGTAGCCTTGCCGAGATTAATATTCTTCGAATCGCCTCGATCGTTATTTTATTTTTTTTTTTTTTTTTAACCTTTTTCAATTTTTTTTTTTTTTTTTTTTTTTTTTTCGAGGGGCTCAAAAATTTTCCTCCCCGTGATTTCATTAGCGGCAACGGCCTCGGCAATACTCTCGAAGCTTGCAACTAGCGAACGAGACCTTTTACCATTGACAATGCAAGTGCGTAAAATAACAATGATAATAATATTAACAATAACAATAACAATAGCAATAATAATAATAATAATAATAATCTTACTATGCCAAGGATATTAGACGTTTCCCTCTCGTTGTAGGAACGAAAATGATCAAATTGTCGAGCACGGCAAAATCCCCATGTCTCTCGATCCATAAAACCTACCGTAAAATTGGTCGTTTTCATAATGAGGCGCGCGCATTGCAACACACATAACGTAAACACACGCCGCTGCGAGAGTCGGATAAATGTTGCGGCTTTGAGGAAAGTTTATTTACCACGCTTTAAGGCTCTATACTCCGCCGTGTAACGTAATTGATAATAATAATGACGACGACTCGTAAGGCCTATCCTGTTGTTAATGCACCGTTAACAGCGAGCACCGGCCCACCGATGAGTTGCGCACAATCGTAACCGAATATTCGTTACCGTCGCCCAACGACCGTTGGAGCGTTTGCATTTAAATCAGGCACGATTGGCGCAACGATTAGGAAACTAAAGGCTTTTAGTCGCGCGCTTAGAGTAACTTCCGCCTTACGGCGCCTCGAGTGCCTACGCAGGATTTATTAAGAATGAAAACAAAGCGATGCTGCTTTAGCTTTGGGATTGAGAATTAAAATTGTTGGATAGAGAGAGAGAGAGAGAGAGAGAGAGAAGAAAGAAACGATTACATTACGATACGTTATCGCGGATGCCAATGCTATTCTGAATTTGGAAGAAATAATTAAAGGCATCGGCTTGGCCAATCATTAATTTACTTGCCGCTCTTGTTTTTCCGATGAAACTTTATAGCGCGTTAATTTATCATAATTATCATTAAGAAATTCCCCCAAGATGGCAATAACAATTGCAGGTAACGATGAATTATTTATCGCTTCTTCGTTAATCGCGCACGAGGTACTCTTGCCTCCTCTCTCTCTCTCTCTCGCTCCCGCGGCAATAAAAATAAGGACGATTTTCTAAGGGAGTCCAAGAGCAAATCGCTGGGGGTCGATGCGTATTGTTTCTGCGAACAATGTCAGGCGGATTAGTTTAGGATATTTTCCGTCTCTCCGCGTACGATGGAATCGTACTCTTCGTACAATGCGCATAATGAGAGGCACGAAGAATCGAGGAAGGATCGTCTAATTTATTACTCGACGAAACCAAAGCTCCTCGAATCGTTGGGTGGTTGGTTATTGATTTTCCTTTTTTTCCCTCTTTCTTTCTTTCTTTCTCTTCTATTTCCCCCACCCCCCCCTCTTCTCTTCGGCCTGACAATTCCCTCGCGATAAGCCGTTTTGCCCTCGTCAATACCAATCGATATCGATACGCGAGCCGGCGGTACTGGACTCTTTTTTTCTTTTTTTTGTTTCGGGTTCGACTCGATAACGGGCCCCCAATCGGCATTCGGGAGCGGAAGGAGGCCGAGACGAAGAACCTTCGGCCACGGACTCTTTACCGGCTCGATGCGAAGAAAATATTAACCCCCGCCCCCCAGCCCCCCCGGAAGATGAATTCAATTAACGGTATTAATTTTGGCGCGGCATGGGCGAGGCGGTTCGCGCCGCCGATGGTCTGCGTTGAGGGACGCGCGCGCGCGCACACGCACACACACATGTATATATATATGCGCGCGCGCGCGCGTACTCGTACCAGGGGCCTGCGCGGGGGTGCGGGCGTGCGCCTGTGCGCGGAGTTAATCAGACTCGATCCGCACTCGAGCGGTGGCATTGTTTTACAATGGGGCCTCTCTCTCTCTCTCTTGTACTACACTACAAAGCTCCCAGGCCACAAAATCACCCTCTTCACGTAAAAGTTCTCTCGGCGTTCGCGAACCGAAGTGTAAGATCAAGTCAGTCATTACACGGGCTCTTCGGGGTAAAGCAAGCCGAGACCACGATGTCGGCTGTGCGTTCTGTGCTTCAATATAAAGCGACGTCTCCCGCGCGGCGCCTCGGTCTTCCTCTTTGTTATTCTACAGCCGACGAGATGGAGAAACAGAGAGAGAGGGGGGGAGTAGGGGTGGGGCGAGGGAGGGAAAACTTTTAAGCAAACAAAGCGAGCACGCGCACGTCACCCGTAATCTTTGAAAAGGGAGAGAGACTCGTTCCGCGGCCGCGATTCACGATCGGGTTCGAGCACGGGGCCGAGTCAGAGCTCCAACGAAGCCAATGCCGGGGAACGGATTTCAAGGCCGAGGCTCGCGCTGCTTCGAGCCAGAGGGAGGAATTTTCAAAATCGATCCTTGGAAAGTAGTCCTCCAGTCTCGCGTCCCCGTAACGCGTCGAGGGGCTAAAGGGAGGAGGAGGAGGCGCAGGAGGAGGAGGAGGAGAGCCTCGGGCAGCCCTCCATCGTCGTCGTCGTCTTCGTCGCGGACCTCCTCGTCCTATCCTCTGTCTTGCCTCTGTCCTTGGTCGGCGAGGCGCTGCCCGATTCTCGGCTGCGCTCGCACAGGACGGGACTCGCGGGCCACCGGAGCGGCCACCCCCCCCACCCCCTTCCCCCAACCCGCCCGCCAGGAGCCACAATCCACGGCCTTCTCCGAGATCCTCGAGCCCCCGAGCCCCCATACGGGCGTATCATCGTGCCTTGGCACTCTTTTCAAAAAACTTGTCCGGCAGTTCCCATGACAACACCGAGGGCTCGCAACACTTACCCGGCGCACCTTCCCGAGGCTCGGGGGGCCGACGCGCCCTGCCCCCGTATGATATTAGCCGAGTCGGCCCCGCACCCCTCGCCAAGGCCCCTTCCCCGGATAATTACGCGCGCGCCCATTATTATCGGCTCGGGCCCGTCGCG
Source organism: Kradibia gibbosae (assembly GCA_018907135.1). Taxonomy (NCBI): domain Eukaryota; kingdom Metazoa; phylum Arthropoda; class Insecta; order Hymenoptera; family Agaonidae; genus Kradibia; species Kradibia gibbosae. The sequence goes on along the minus strand of JACCHX010000001.1, from coordinate 1,673,962 downwards.
CAAGGCCCGCTCGAAGTACCCGGGAATCAAAGGGGTTGGAAGGAACTCGTCGCGATGCCCCAGGATCGAGCATCGGTGCCGAAGCGCGAGCTCAAACGAGTGGCCGAATCGGTTGGCGTCATTTTCGATCGAAATTACGAGCAAAGGCCAAATTTCTTGGCGAGAGAGCCGCGGAGTCTTCGATCCGCCCGGGGAAAGAAAAGGCCTCTTTGCGAATTTACACGGTCGAGTTGGAGGAGGAGGAGGAGGTGGAGGAGCAGCAGCAGCAGCAGTAGGAGGATAGGACTCGAAGCGAAAAGAAATAAAAAAAAAAAAAAAATGAAAACCAACTCGGAGATAGCTCGGCAGCTCACGCGGGCGAGGATGTGCTTATTAACGCGAGTTAAGTTCTCTAAGAGCATTTCGTCTCATTCTCCGTGTCCAAGTCCTACCGGCGGCTCGGCCGAGGCTGCGACTTAACCAGGCACAGGGTCAAGTGCTTAGCTCGCTGCTGCCTTGCCTCTCTCTCTCTCTCTCTCTCTCTCTCTCTCTGCTAGCCCCTCCCCCCGCGTAGCAGCCTCTCGGCCGACCGACGGGCTCGGGTCTCGTTTCGCGTGCTCCCGATACGCCACGGCTTTATTCTCTTCCACCGAGGCTTAGAATTGTGATTCTTGACGGACCCTTCGCTCGCCTCCGTTACATCCACGCTACGGCGCCTCCCACGACTCTCTCTCTCTCTCTCTCTCTCTCCTCGCGCCTCCACTCGTCGCTTGGATCGATAGCATCGCGCTTATTTCGACGGACGTATCCTTCTCTCCCGGGGCCGCGGCTCTCGCGCGCTTCAAATCAACTTTCTTTCCATCCTCGGTTGCGGGGGGGTTGCGAGGGAGGGCAGGCCCGCGACCCGAGGACGAGCCACCGCTCTCCCGATATATATATATATATATAGATATCGTCGAGCCATCGAGTCGATTCAAGGCGAAGCTACACCCCCGCGATACGGCGATCTCCTTTGATTTTCCCCCCCTTTACTTCCCCGCGCGCGGAGTGCAGTGCGCGTCGACCGTTACGGGCGAGCGATGGGAAAGGAAGAAAAAGAAGAAAAATCTCATCTCCACGTCCCGTAAAAGGCATTGCCCGCGATTCCCGTTCGTTTGCCCCCGTCCCGAGCAGGCGCTGTTCTGTCGACAAATCGAGGTGTCCAGTTATTTTATTTGTCTTGAAGGAGCGTTATTGCTTCGTTCCGGGAGCCTTTCTCCGACTCCCGGCTGGCTTCCCACGCGTAACGCCGTACCTACGCTCCCCGTGCTCGCGACTAGGCGCGCGCGAGTCGAAGACGAGTCGGCCAAATATTTGCTCTCCCTCCTTCTTGCTCTTCCTCTTCCACCCCCCCCCACAATGCCTCCCAAGCGTCTCTCAATACCATTGCTATCATTTGACCTTAGCATGAGTAATTAGCCACGGGTTCGGCGATTCCGATGATCCGGCGAGCCTGAAGCCCCGAGAGAATTCCGGCCGAGCAGCAGGGCGGTGGGAAAATTCCACCGAGGAGATAATATAATTGTCGAGCTCGGATCATTGGCTGCGTCTCAAAGGCGAGGCCCGTTGAGTCCGCGGAGGGGCGCGAGCGAAAGGACTTTCCGACTCTTTTTTTTTTTTTTTTTTTCCCCCGCTAAATGGCTCTACCGCCAATCGGGGGGGGGAGGGGAGGAAGACGGTAAGTCTTAAATATTATTAAAACGGCCCGGAGGACGATTTCAGGACGCTAAACGGGCGTCGAGTACGGAGGCCCGATCCATTGGCTCGCGGCGTCGCAGCAAGTCGAGCCTCGTAAGTCTCGGCTAAGGATCCAGGAGCTCGAGAGGGAGGAGGAGGAGTAGGAGTAGGAGGAGGAGGAGGAGGAGGAGGCGGAGGAGGAGGGAAAATAGCCCAGTAGCCAGAAGCCTCTGGCCAAGGAGAGCTCGAAGAGCAGCCCGACTCGGCGAGGCTCGACTCCCGGCCCCCGTTCGCCCTTACAATTGGTCTTTATCCCGAGTCGATTCGACTCTCCGGCGAAAGGTCGATTACCCGGGCACACTGCATCCGACGTCGCGCAAGTCGAGGCGCATTGCGGCCGGTGAATCTTGAGCACCCTCGAGCCGTGCCCCCGCGTTCACGTAAATGGAGAATAAAGAGAGGCGCGACGACGTACCTCGCCTCGGCGGGGCGATCCTCGCTCGAGGAGTACTTCCGCGATGCCAACGGCCGCCACCGAGCGAAAACATCGTCCGCGAGGTGTTGGACAATGGAGGTATCGGGGCTAAGCCGCGCTTTCCTCCCGAGGGCCGCCGCTCGTTAGCCAACGGAGGCGGCGGCGGCGGCGGCGGGGGCAGGCCAAAGACTCGCCCCCCGGACTCCAGATCAGCGGCGATCTCACCCGTTCGGTTATTATAATCGCGGGGAGCAGGAATAACGAGGGATGATCCGGCGTGCAAAATGCCCGAGTCCCTCGACCCCGGGCGCGCCCTCGCCGCTCGAGGCCCGCACCCCAACGCCGGCCCATTGTCCACCCGACTATTTCTCTCTCTCTCTCTCTATCTATCTCCCTCCGTGTGCGCGTGTCCACGACTCCTTCGTCACGGATCGAGGGGGGGGGGGAGGCCGCGGTCCATCGTCGCTGCTCGTGGGCCGAGAGCCCAATGGATTTGCCGTCGGGGCTTCGGGCACCCGGAGAGTCATCGGAGCTCGACCTCGCCCGACGGCGAGGCTTCCACCTTTGGGGCTCTCTCTCTCTCTCTCTCCACCTCGGGAGCCCCGAGGGTCCACCTAAGCGAGTCCCGGCCAAAGATCACCGGGCTCCGGGGCCTTCCGCCCTCGCGGCTCCTCGACGCCCCGTTAACCCGCGGCGCGGCCGAGGAGCGTTGGCTCCTCCCGTTGGCTCCCAATTCAATCTTGTCGGGCTCTCGGTTGTATCCTGAGCCTGGGGGCGGGGGCGGGGGATGGCGAGCGCCTCTCCAGGCCAAGAGCGCGAGCGTGTGAGACTATTGCCAATGGACAGGTGGGAGCCAGCCGTCGGTGTCGCTCGTTGCGACGTTGGCCCGGGGACTCTTAAAAACTCCCGGTCGAAGCGCGCATACGTACCGACGACGATCGAGAGCTCTGGATTGGATTGGATTCCACGGCAATTATTAAACGATGGGCGATACAAGCTTACTTCGTTACAAAGCCAATCGATCGAGCTGCTCTCTTGGTTTTTAATTTTCCGTCATCCCCTTCGATCCTGCTTCGAAAATTGCATAGAGTACACCCGTAAACGCCAGAGAGATTCGGGATTAAATTCCACGGCTCTGTGGCATTGCGTTCGCAACGAGATTTGCCTAAAGGGGCCGGGGGGGGGGGGAGCAGCAAAAAACAAAAAACAAAAAAAAAAAACTATTAAATTCTATTGAAGATGTTTTGCCACTTTCGAGGTAACGCACGCGCATCCCTCGGCCAAGGGAGTCGCGGAGTCGCGAAACAATTGCAATTGAAAGAAGAATGAAGGAAGGGTAAAGAAAAAAGGCCTCGCGGAGCTTCCAAAGGAGTAACGGGCCTCCTGGGCCGTGAAGGACAGGCGGGGGTGGGGTAGCGGGCTCGAAACAGGCCGGTGAGTATTTAACTATCCTGACTTGACACACGTCAAATATGGAGTTTTGGCTTTGCCCCCGTAGCCGGGAGAGCGAACGGCCGTCGACTGGTGTGTGACTAATCGCGCATTAGGACCTCGGCCGGTGCCGGCGAGTATGCGAGCGAGTATTGACACGCGCCGACACGCTTCTTCGCCATTCACCGAATTTTAATCACCAAATTTTCAATCAAATCTGCGATATGACCGAGGTACGGAATATTCTGTGTACACAAATTTAAAAGGAGAAATTTAGAGAGGCCTGCAGCGTGCGGGCGAGCGACGGAGATCGAGAGAGAGAGAGAGAGAGATAGAGAGAGAGTGGGAGAGAGAGACGAGGAGGGAGGAGCGAGCGGATTCTGACGGAATGAGAAAGAGAGAATCGATAAGGTAAGAGTGACGCGAGGGACGAGCTTTTTTGGCCCTGCAGCGGTCTGACACTTCCCTCCGGCTATATGTATATGTATATATATGTATATTTATATCGAATTCGTTATAATTTAGAACCTTCGTCTCGGCTTGGAGCGATTCAACGCGCGACTCTTTGCTCCTTGGCTCCATTACGTTTAAGAAGCTCCTCGCGATATAACGAGACCACCAGTAGTCGAGATAATCATCGCGCGCCAATTATCCGATCGCAAATTGCGGCATCCATCCGTGACAACGCTGCACTTTAATATCGATAACCCGGGGAGCGTCGAGCGGTTCGGTCGAGGAGTCGACGCCAAAGCGAGCCGGCAGCTAGGAGAGGTCGAGGTGCGCGGCCTCCTAGAGCGAGGGACCGAGGAGGAGGAGGAGGAAGGAGAAGAGGAATAAGAATAACAAGAAGAAGAAGAAGAAGAAGAAGGAAGCCCGGTTTCGTTGAAATTTGTTATAATTGCGCGAAGGGTTGGGGGGCCGGAGGAGGGGGGCGGGCGGGCAAGGCGGAAGGGGGCGACGAGGCGTCTGTAGATGAAAATTTAAAAACGGCTCGCTCCGAGGCTGCGCGGCAGCCCGGCCGGGCACATCTGGAGCGTCGAGCATTGTACCGGAGAGTGCCACTCTAAAAAAAAACAATGGCGAGAGGCCTCTCTCCCTCGCCGCCGCCACCCCCCCAAGCACCAACCCCACCCCAACCCGCCACCCGCCAGGTCTCGCTAACGCGTCTCGCGCTCCTATCGCCGCCAGTCTCGAATCGCTGTCCTGCCGAGCGCCCGAATAATAACGATAGTAATGAAAACCACAACGACAATGATAATAATAATAATAATAATAATAACAATACAAATACACCCGTAGCCGTAAACTATTCTTTCGACCGATACTCGAGCGCGCGACTCGATCGCGCGAGGCGACGCTCGAGCGTTCAGAGATTTTCTTCTTCTTCTTCTTCTTCTACATCTCTTCTCTTGCTTCGCAACGAAATCACCGATTAGCATTGCGCGTACGTACACCGACAATATCGCAATATTGCAATATTGTCGATTGACTCCGGTCTGCGCGAGAATCACCCTTACGTTTGCCAACGACTGGAGTCTTTCAAAGGGGGAAGAGAAACGCGACAGGCCCGACGATCGTGCTCGGCTACGAGACTCTTGCAGCTGCCTCGCAGCGAATCGTAAAAGTAGGAATCGCGTCGAGACGGGGGGCCGGCCGGGGGGAGAAAATAAACCTCCCAAGGAACGAGCTCCCGCGAGTGTCCGTCAACTCCCGGATTCCTCCCATCCTCCCGTTCCGGAGTCGGCCAAAGTGCGCCTCGAGGCCGTTCCAACGAGACGAACAGGCCAGATTTGATTTAACAATGCCTCCTCTCCTCCGAATTCCAAATATATCGACGCGATGAACGGCTCGACGGCAGCGGCTGGCCCTCCTCCTCCTACGGATACCGAACGAGCATCGAGTGCTCCGCGCAACCGAGATTACTCACTCGTGGCGCGGCGTCGACGCGGAGACTCGGCCCCGAGGGAAGCCTCGCACCCGAGGTAGGCGCCACAACGGCTGCTCGCCGACGCTGCCGCTGCCGCTGCTGCTCTTTCCCCTGATCGACGAAACGGCGAGCCTCGATTGCGGTCGACCTCGAGAGGAGCCGCCGAGAAGCCTCCTCTAGTGCGAGCCGCGCTCGACAGGACCGACCGAAGGGGAGGACAAAAGAAGAGGAAGAAAACGCTCGCAGCCTCCTCGGCCCGAGACAAATCCGACTCGGCAGCCATCGTGGCACCGGATCTCGGCGATGCCCTCGTCCCGATCGACGCTCGCGGGGGACCGAGTCCCCGCTTCCGGCCGAGACCCGGGCTCCATCCATCGGAGAGTCCACTCGGCCGGGAATCGCCGACGGACCCTCCCGAGCAGCGCTCCTCGCTCTCGTAAAAGTCATTGCCCCTCCCCCCAGCCAACCGCCCCGGCAAATCCGTTATTCCAGGTCGCGATCTCGATGGTTCGCCCTAAATGATCTAGAATCTGAAAAAAAACGAGCTAATCCCATAGGCAAAGCGGCTCGCCCTCCCAACTCACGATTAGTAACCTGCAAAGGGGAGAGAAGAGGAAGCGGAAGAGGAAGGGAGGACGAGAGGCTCGGGGCAGGTCGGCGAATAAGCGACAAACGTCTTCTTTTTTTCTTTCTTTTTTTTTTTTTTAATGAAAATATCATCGATTGTATTTAAGTCGTGAGAATCCAATGTCCTCGGGGCCCCGATCGAGGATCGATCGGATGGCTCGGGGCCTCGAGGTTAGGGGCAAAGAGCTGGAGCGCCTCGAGCTCCGTAGCCTCGGAGCCGCCGCCGCCGCCGGCGCCAACCTCAGAAGCATTGGACGAAGAGCCTGTAGCAGCTCCTCTCGGGCTTGCGCCAGGCCCCGAAGCTCTCGTCCCTTCGCATGGTTATCCAGGCCCTGTCGTTGAGCTGGAACATGTAGAAGTCGTTGCGCGGCAGGTACTGGGACTCGGTGAGCCGGGAGCCGTTGACGAGGATGCCGGACTTGTAGCCGAGCCTCAGGCAGGCGTTGATGGCCTCGCGCTGCGAGTCCACCGGCCGGGAGTAGCAGAGCGAGTGCAGGACCCCGTAGGACCTGCGCATCACCTCGCTCGTGCCCTTCCTGCGGGAGCGAAAGCAGAGAGAGCCTTAGAGCCCCTGGCCCGTTCAACCCACCCGGTAGTAACCTGAGAGACAAAGGTGCTTACGCGTCGCCCCTCGCCGCCCTCAGGGACCAGCAGACCTGCTCGGACTCGTCCTCTCCGTTGGGGCAGTCGCGCTCCCCGTCGCAGACCAAGTCCTGGGGGATGCACGCCCGCGTCCCGTTGTACGAGCTCCTGCGAACCAACGGCCTCCCTCTTTCAATCTCCTCTCTATCTCTCTCTCCTCTCCCTCTCCCTCCCTAAGCGGCCAACTTGCCTCTCGCACTTGAAGCTCGAATCCTTGCACATGCAGTGCTCGTAGCTCTCGTCGGACTTGTCGAAGCAGTGCCGGCGCCCGTCGCAGAAGAGCCTCGGCTGCGTGAGCTTCAGGTACTCGCCGCAGCTGCACTTGGCCGGCTCGTCGGCTCCGTTCGGGCAGTCGGGCTTCCCGTCGCAGAACAGGCTCTTATCTATGCACTTGTTGTTGCCGCAGCTCAGCTCCGTGCTCTTGCACTCTGCAAGCGCGCGATTATTGCTCGTCCTCGTCCTCCTAGTCGTAGTCGTCGGGGGCTTTGGGGGGGGGGGGCTTTTGGGGGGATAAAAACGACACTCACCGCAATCGACGGCCCCGCTCTCGCATCTCTCTCTGGCCTCGTTGCAGCGCTCCCGACTCTCGTCGAGCCCGTCGCGGCAATCGCTGACCCCGTCGCAGACCTTCTCCCAGGGTACGCACCGCCCGAGGGAGCATCGCACGCCCTCGCAGTGGGGCTCGCTCGAGGGCTCCACGGCTTCGTCTAGACGGGAGGGCGACCAACGATTAACCTCGCTGCGTTCTCCTTCGTGTCCCGTGATTCTCTCTCCTCTCTCTCTCCGTCTTTACGCATTGTCTTCGATATCGCGCGCACGCGTATACTTATGCAAGCGCGAAGAGTCGCGTAGGTCGCCTTGCAACCTTTACCCCCGATCGATCGGTGCTGCTCCAGTTCCGATGTTCCGGAGGCAGAGTCTTTTGCTCGACGCAATCAAGCTCGCGAGGCCTTGGACGGACTATCGGGCCTCGGATTCCATAGGCGGCTAAAAACGGAGGCCCCCCGCGGGCTTCCTCGCGAGGAGGAGGATAAAGTCACGCGCGCGTCCCTGTCCTCTCTTAAATAAGCCCACCTCGATCGCTCGGAGGATCGATCCATTACTCACCGATGGCTTGGGAGAGATCAGCTTGGATGTAATCTATACTGTTGAGAACCTGCTTGGTGGTGAAGCCGCAATTCTCGTCCTTGTTGTTGAATACCGCGGCCGGGTACCAGCCACCGGAGGTCAGGCACACCACGTAACCGCTCCACGTCGACGTTGAATTGTTCGCCTTGTTTTTTTTTTTTCGCACGGATCCGCAGCCACGCATGTGCATTGCGCGTGTGGTTGGCCAGAGGGCGAGGGGGGGGGCGAGGTAAAAAGAAATAAAATCGATAAGAAATTTGGGGGGTTGGAGAGGAAGCAACAACAACAACAACAACAATAGCAAGAACAATGACGACAAGGGCAAACAAACGCGTTAGCCCAATAATTACAAATCCGAATAATCATGGAGATAATACCGAACACGTGGACGTCTCGCTCTTTTCTATGAAGCATCGGTGGCATTTCGGACAGGCTTTTACGACTGGCTGTAAGAATTTTATCTGCCTCTGATCGTTCGAATTCACACCCACGGCCACGCAAACGTCGTCCTTCAGAGCTGGGAAAATTCTGCAAAATATCATTCGTAAGCCTTCTCTGCTCTCGTGGTTTTATTACGGTCGCGTGTGCATTTTTTTTTTTTTTTTTTATGTTTAGTTCATGATTTTACCGCTCCGTTCCCTACGGACTTTGGAAGAATGTGAAAAACAAGGAAGGAAAGAAAGAGAGAAACTCAAAATTAGCAGAAAACAGAGCCGGAAACAAAGGGAAAAAAAAGAGTACAACGAATGATTTCCGCTCAATTATTTCGGAGCGCTACAACTTACGCATCGATAAAAACAAGATCTTATCAATAAAGCACGTAAGCCCGAGCTTGCACTTGTTGACGAATTGGCTCTTTCGATCGCAATTGGCTTACCTTTTTTCCAAAAAAAGCGGCTGCACGTAACGCGTCATATTTACATTGTGCTTCAACCTAAATAAGGCGGCGTCGGAGCGGTGAAGAGTCTTGACATTTACAATCGGCGAGGCCTGCTCGTAAACGCAATTGCTCGGGAATTTTCTCGACGTCATGCCGAACAAGGCCGCCGTGTAATTCGCCCGGGTGCTGAAATATTTGTACAAGGATTGATCGCAAGCCAGGGCGATTGGCTCTCGACCCTGCCGGCCAATTATCATTATCATTAACATTATCGTCATCGTCATCATCATTATTATTATTATAAAACCAGTCGGCGTCGCAAGAGCGATAAAGCCGACCGAGGTGGATGACCGAGGAGGTGGCGCGAGGGCTCCGTACTCACTCGACGTCCTCGCTGCACTTGGAGCTGCCGAGGAGAAGACTGCCGTCTAGCAGAACGGCCGAGCAGTGGTAGCGACCGTCGACGAAAATGGAGGCCTCCCACGGCCAGACGTAGCTTCGCTCCTTGGTCCTCGGATCGATCCTCAGGTGGACGTTCAACTTTCGGTCCAAGATCGGCTTGCAGCCGATGCGCAGACCGAGGCAGGTACCGGCGTGCCTTCGCCTCGGCGACCTGGCGCTCGAGGACAGGTACTCCTGGCCCTCGGCGCTCGCCACCGGCTGTACGCTCTCGCCGAGCTTGGAGCGCTGAACCATTGCCTCCTCGGCGAACTCGATATTCCTGCTGGGGACGAAGGCACGCTGTAGGAGCCCGAGCGGGGGGGGGGCTCGGGGGAGCCCCCTCCGCTTCGGCGACGATTTCAATTCTCACGTTCGCGCGTTTGCGGTATGGTGCGTGCGCGTGTGCGTGCGTGTGTGTGTGCGTGCGTGCGTGTGTGGGCGCGTATCAATAAGGGCAAATCAATCGTCAGCGGTGACAAGAAAGGCCACTAACCTAAATCCTAAATACTGGCATATCTTTTGGCCGACTTCCATTCGGCTTCTGTCGTCCTCGAATTGAGTCTTGAAGCAGGACGGATACCAACTGCCGTTGTCGTAACGCGTCAAGACACCTCTCAGATTCAGATGGGGCCGATTGTCCAGGTCCATATTTATTTGCTCGCCGTTGGTCAATGCAACTGTTTCGTCAATAATTTAAAGCATTAAAAATTAAGCCTGCCAGGCTACGATCGACGACTCCGCTTTTGCCCTCCGTTATAGTCATTGTCGTTAACGTTGAAATGTGCGAGGGCACGAGCAGATTATTAAAATTATTCAGCTCCTAATGATTATAAGACTCACAGCAGTCCAATTCGTCCTCGTTCAATTTACAGTCCATGGTCTGATCGCATCTCTTGCGCCTGGGTATGCAACTTCCGCTTCTGTAGCAGTGATATTCATTTTCCTTGCAAATTTCTAAAATTGTGGAATAAAATTTTCCTTTTGTTTTACAGTGCACAAAGCGGTGATAACTCCTTTCGCGTTTATCTTTCGAGTACCAGTTTATACTTTCCATCAGCTCGTGCTCGAACACTTTATCGGAAGGCATTTCATTCGCCTTGTAAAGTAAGCAAAATTTATCAAAATGTACGCGCACGCTTGATGGCTGTTCGAAAGACTGGATTTTTTTTTATCGTTGCGCGTATTATTTTTTAAACAGCTTGTCGTAGTTACACGAGTGTGAATAATATCATAATATTATATGATATCTTTCGTACACGGATTATTAGCTCCTCGGCTTTTGCTGTTACGAACAAAGGCCCATAAAAAAGTCCTTGATTATTTGTAAATTCAAAATGCAATTCGATAATCCAACGATGCCGCGGCCGATTCATTATCAATTTTTTTTTCACGATCCGCGATATGCTTGGTTACTGATCGCCCCCCCCCCCCCCCCCCAAATACGCTGATCCGTCGAGTGACGTAATAGTTCCGTAGATGCCGCAGGATCGAAGAGCCAAGCCAATACCAGATCCCTACTGGGCCCAAATGGAATGGAGCCGATTAAGATCCGCGCAAATCAATCGACCCCCATTTTGCCAGAGCGGAAGGCTCTTTTTTAATCGCGGGAGTCACGCGCCTCGCGAGGGAGGCTCTTCGCGTCGAGGTTTTTGGTTTTCGGCAACTCCGCCGGATAATCGATGACGCGGGATTTCTGGATTTTGCGCACTGGCGGCCTCCTCCTCATTGGCTTTTACGGACAAAGGGGCTCGTTAAGGCGAGGTAAGAAGACAAGCCTGAGAAGCACAGGGACAGAAGGAGGAGGAGGAGGGGGAGGAGGAGGACTCTGTCAATCGGGGGATTCCTCCTCGGGAATCGCGAAATCAACAACCTAGCGCAAAATCCAATGGACTCTTTCTCTCTCTCTCTCTCTCTCTCTCTCTCGGGCCGAGCCCACCGTCGCTTAGTCGGGCCAAAGGTGAGCATTGTATCGATGAACTCGGTGCGAGCCAATAGCTCGCGAGGCGTCTCTCCTTATTTCGTTGATAATCCTTGAAATACGAATCTCGCCTGCCCTCGTTATTCTCTTTGATCGCAAAGTTGCACGACGATAATAAGAAAAAAAAAAAAAAAAAAAAAAAAAACTATCGAAACGCTACTCGCTCGATCAACGAACAGGGAAGCGTGTAAAAGTACCGCACGAGAGAGAGGAAAAGAAGTCAAGGTCGATTGCGGGGAGGATCGAATCAACCGAGAAATCGAACGCATCCATGGCTCGGCCGGATTTTTGTTTAATTTCAATGAGCCAAGGGGCTTTCGCGCTTAATCCGAAGCGGAGGAAGAACTTGGGCGCGCGCAGCATCGTAACGCTTGTATTCTCTATTGGGTTTACCGTGAGCTCTTGTGGCGTTAGCTAAACGCTGGGAGAGGAGCAACGGCTCTCGGAGACTCATTATTATCAATAATTTGTCCGGACTGTGCGCGCGTGCACATATGTGTGTACACGCACGCGCGAAATGTATATATATATAAACACATATATGTCGTAGTTTTATGGGAAAACTCGAAACAAATGCTTGGGTGGGCGGGTGGGGGGGAGGAAGCGGGGAAAAAAGGAAAACGAAAAAGAAAAAAAAGCGTTAAAGGCAAATCAACGGCCGCGTGGGGTTGAGGCAAGGAATAGGACGTATATATATATATGTGTGTGTGTGTGTGTGAGTGTGCGCGCGCGCGTGCATATATACCGCATCCACGCTCGTCGCTGGCATCCGGACAATCGACGAGCCCGTCGCAAACGGCGAAGGGATGGCGTATCTTGAGGTAGTCCCCGCAGCTGCAGTCCTCCTCGTCGGAGGTGTCCTCGCAGTCGAAGACGCCGTCGCACCGCTTCTCGAACGGCACGGTCTGCATGATCCTTAAATGCGGCGGGCGGGGGTTTCGAGACATGTAGAGAGTTAATTCAAGAGCGAGGGGCGGGGCAGGGGGGCTCGGCCGGGGACGGATCACCTTTTGCAAACGAACTGCTCGGGTAGGTCGGGCACGGCCATGGCCGGGCCCTCGACGCTGTTCTGCCTCAGCGAGCGCTCGGCCACCAGGTTCAGGGGCCGATTGCTCGGAGTGACGGTAGTCGGCTCGTGGTAGGCAGTGGTGCGCTCGTTCCGCTCCCTGAGCTCCAGGCCCCGGTCGAGCTCCTCCTCGGTGCTGCCCTCGGCCAGCTCGAGGCCGTCGCGTTGCCCTGGAGCTCGCCGAGCTCGAGCTGTTCCGGCTGCTCTCCTCCTCGTAAGTCGAGGAGGCCGTCGACTGCCTGCGCTCCTGCTCGAAGCTGCTCCTCGAGGTCGTTTGCCTGCGCTCCTGCTCGAAGCTCGCAACCGTCGAGGTGGCCCGGGACTCGGTGCTCGTCACCGGCCACTGCTGCTGCTGCTGCTGCTGCTGCTGCTGCTGGAAGCGGCTGTAGTAGCCGCTCCCCGGGCAGCCGATCTCGTCCTCGGCCCCCATGCAGTCGACCTGGCCGTCGCAGCGCTGCGACTCCTCCAGGCACTTGCGGTAGGGCGGGTTGCAAGTGAAGCCCCCGCAGCCGCCCGTCGTTGCTTTAAGACGATTTTTGGCCCTTTGAGATTTTTCCCTCTACGGGGGACGAGGGGGGGGTGGGTGGGAGGGGTGGATTTGGGTCGAGAGGAGAGCACCGGCTCCCTTGAAACGAAAATGCAACGGCTGCTCAACGTACTTGTGCTGGTCGATTGCTCGGACATGTTTTTGTACTTGTTGCTCACTGTTTCCTCGGTACTGTTGTTGCTCTGCTTCACGCTCTCGTTCGTGAAGGTCTCGTTCCTCCTCGTGTTCTTGCTGGAAAACTGCTGGCTGGATTGCTTTTGCTTATTGAACTCGGTGACTCTGTCTACGGGGAGTCCAAAAATTATTGAAAATTCGATCACCTTACCCATACAGGCGCGCGCAAAGAAAAAGCTCAGTTCTTGTTTTTTAACATCTTTCTTCGATGCACTCGAGCCGTGCGATCGTTAATTCTTCTCTTTGAGAAGAAAAAAGAAAAGAAGAAAAAAAAGAAAGAAAAGGTTAAAAAAAAACCAATTGAGAAGAAATTACTTCTGAGCATCTTTTAAATCGCGCTTAAATCCTTGTACGTACGCCTGGCGCACCCGTACGTGCGCACCCGCGTGAGCAATTACCATCCCTGGTGCTCTGTACGGTGTCCTGAGTAGTGTAGCCCGCGCTTTCCGTCGTCTGCTGGTTGGCCTTCTCGCTTCCCCTAAAGTTACCGTCGCCGAATCGAAATAGGTTGTCGTAGCCCGCCGCGGGCAAGCCCTGCTGCTGATAACCCGAGGGTATCAGCACGTAGGTGCAATAGGCCGGGCTCTGCTGTCCGGCTTGGAAGAGCTGCTGCTGTTGGTTCGGAATCACGACCGGTAGTTGCGAAAACTGCTGGCCGACCGGCGGATGCAAGTTCTGGGAGGTGCGCGGCGGCTGGTGGGAAAACTGAGGAGCCGAGCCCAACGTCAGCGATTCCGGGGGCAAAAATGCGTTCGGCTGAATGTCCTGCGTTGGCGCGTTTACCAAGAATTTCTGCGGCTGGCCATTCAGATAAAGTAGGTTTATCGGTCGGTTCATCGGGGTCACGCTTATGCCTTTGAACAAAAAAATAAATAAGCGAAACTGTTGGCGCGAGGCGTCGGACGCGAGCGATTTCCAACATCGCCGACCGCGGGGGCTTCCATTGATAATCCATCGCTTTCGCGCAGTATACAGCGTGTATATATATAATATACGTCATAATACTAATGCAAAGGAAAGCACGAGCAAGTATTTATGGAAGCGAGGAGTTACGAGCACGTAGCCGAGGGTACGCAAACTTTCTTCAACCCCCCCCCTCCCCGACCCCCCCGTCCTCTTCGCTTGCCGCTCATTCGAGCGCGGAGGAAGGGGTGGTGGGGTGGGGGGAAAAGCAAAAAACAAAAAAAAAAGAAAAGAAAAAAAAACAACGACGAGCGACAAAAACAAAAAGACGCGGACGTACCGTCGGGCGAGGCACGAGGCGTAAAGATCGAGGCCACCGGATCTTGCCTCAAGTGATAGGAATTCGAGGCCGATGGGGGCCCGTAAAAGCAGACCGGAATGTAAGGCAGGTTACTTTGGGGGGTGAACCGAATCTGTTGGCTGGTCTGGGTAGTCTCGGCGGTCGGGACAATGATCGGTAGCGCGCCCTCGCCGCGCGTCACTTGAGAATCCTCCCATCCGGCTGAAAGATAAAATTCCAGATAGTGACAATGCGGGGGGATAGGGTGTCAGGGCCGACCGACCGGCTGGTTGGCGGCGGGGGGGGGGATGGGGGATGGGGGAGAGTCGAGAAGCACAAACACGCCTTCGTTGCGCGCTTAGCGAGTGAGATTTCGCCGCTCGGTGTGTGTGTGTGTGTGCGGGGTGTGCGGGTGTGGGGGTGTGGGGGTCGACGCTCTCGCTAATCGCATCCTCCCTTAATAAAAAAAAAAAAATTGATACGGGAGAGTTCGCTGGCAAAAAATTCTCCTCACCGCTCAAGGTACTGGCCGGCCTCTGCTGAAAGACGTACTGTCCCGCCCCGAGCGGTGGCTCCGCGTTCCTGTTGGCCGCTACTGTTAAACCAAAGTACGAAAACATGTCATCGTTATCATCATCGTCGTCATCGTCATCGTCATCGTCATCATTATGATTATCATTATCAAGGACAGGGTCGGGTAGGGCTCGGGCTACCTTGGGCCGGGGGCCGCTCGTAGCCGGTCGCGCCGTAGGGGTAGGCCTCGGCTACGAGCCCCGGCGGGGGCGTCGGCCTCTCGGTGCCCTCGGGGCAGTCGGGGTCCGTCCTGGCGGGCTCCTCGCTCCCTTGGGCGTTGTCCTCGAGGAGCGGCAGGAGCTCGCTGATCCGGTCGTTGGCGTTCCTGCCGCTCGAGAAGCCGAGCTCTCCCTCCTCCGAGTCTCCCTCCCTGTAATCGACGGCGTTCTTGCACTCCAGGCACTCGAGGATCTTGTGGAGCTTGGACTCCCTCGAGTCGCTCTCCTTGAGGATGCCCTCGCTCGTCAGTATGCTGTACAGCCTGTCCAGCTTCTCGTGCAGCGACCTGTTGATCCCCCTTATGTCTGTCGGAGCGATGGCTCGTCGTTATTACGATAATTCGGGTCGCCCACCCCCCCCCTCTCTTTCTTTCTTTCTTTACAAAGCCTAAGCAAGCCACGTACTGTCGAGGATGATCTTGCACTCGTCGTGTCGGCTCGAGCAGTCGGCGCCTCGTCCTGCGGCCTGACGCTTCATCCGGCCCACGACGAGGAAGCCTTGGCCGGCTCCCAGATCCGGCCATATAAGTCCCTCCTCGCTCGACGGCTCCAGCGGGCTCCCCTTGGGCCCGGGCTCCGCCGGCCTCGGGGGGGAGACCACCCGCGGCACGGGCAGCCCACCTCGGAGGAGGCTCCTCGGGGCCTCGCCGCCCGCCGGCGAGGCTCTCCCTGAAACATTCAGCCGCGATGCTCGTTAAGGACGGGGAGGCGCGAGGCCCGCGGTCGTCGGGCCCCGGGGCTCCCTTCCTTACCCGACTGCAGGGTGACGTAGATCGTTATGACGATGAAGCAGACCAGCAGGACGATCGAGAACACCGCAGCGGCTAGGCTGGCTCTGTATTGGGAGAGGAACCTCGGGCAGCCGTTGTTGGACTTGGCGAGGTCGGTGGGCCCCTCGCGGCTCCTCACTGCGGGCAACAGTCGAGCGTCGAGGATTAAAAATCGTGGCCCGCCGCTCAAGGGCGGCGCTAACAAGCGCTTATCAAGGTTATCCTTACCGTATTGGACATCGGTCGACGAGTGCTTGAGACCTTTTCCCTTGAGATCCTGAAGTCACACGGATAACAGATATACTACTAGCTACTCTTATTTCAATAACGATTACTCGATCCTTTTGCTCGACAGGCGACAGCCGAGCGCTTACGCTCCTATTCCCCCAACGTCCGACTTTTTCCGGAGAGATTAACCCCCCCCCCCCACCCTGTAAAGGGGAATTCGCGTGCATCAACCGTTGCTTGGATCCTTACCGAGCCTCGCCGCTAAGAGCGGACCTATCGGAATCCACACCCCCCAAAGATCCCCGTCCTTATCTTGCAAAAATTCCCAACGCGATTTCGACTCCGACAATGGAATCCCCTCCGCGAGTAAACGCGGAGCCCGTTCGTACCGAGGAGGAGCGCTCGGTCCATCGTGCCCGAGATAATCGGGGGAAGCCCGAGAGTCCGGAGGACGCGGGGCCTGCACGCCAAGCGGCCAATTCAATAGAGCGAGACCGGCGCCGATCCAAGGGAGAGAGAGAGAGAGAGAGATCCCGAACGGGTCGATCGCGGCCGAGTAGCCCCGTACCATCGAGCGCAATACCAAGACTTAATTGACTGACCATTGTTTCCTAGAGCAGCGCGCCAAAGTTGACCCGTGGGGCCGATCGATCGTGTCCGAGCGAGCGCTTTGTAAGCTTAGCACCGTCTCGCGCTTGGGAGCCGTTTGAGCGCAGGGGACAATCGTCGATTAAATTTGTGGTGGGCGACCTTACGCCGCGGCCAATAAGTTACGAACAAGCAGAAAAGCGCGCGCGCGGCCGCGCCACCGAATTGCGAAAGGTGGGGAGGGGGGGCCTTTATTTTTGGATAACGGCGATATTACCCGCTGGCACTCGTTGATCGCGCGAGCGATCGCGTGCGTGGGCAATAACTCCCCGCCGCCCCCCCCCGGAGCGGCGAATTTCCATCTTCAGCTGCTTTTTATTTTTCTTTTTCGATGACGCGGTTGCGTAATAAACTTGCCGGAATGCGTCGTCAATATCGCGTATTGCTTTAGTAGCCTACTTTTGCGCGCATCGCCTTGCGCCCGGGAGCGTTTGTTGTTTATTGCGAATAGATTTCGCTTTAACGAGTGCGAAAAGTTCGTTGCTTGATATTGAAGTAATTGGCGCGACGTTTCATTCTTCCTCTTCTTCTTCTTGTCCTTCTTTTTTCACCGCTACTACCACCCCCCCCCCACGAGCGCCATCCTCGTCTTGCGTGAAATTACAGCCGGCGAGCGAACTGACGAGTGGGAAATATTTAATTTGAAACCTTTTTTTTTTTTTTTTTTTTTTTTCAACAATTGCGAGAAATCGGAATTTCCAAAAAACGCCACCAGAATTAAAAAAAAAATATAGTACGCGCTTGCAGCCGATGGAAAATCATTTAAAATACAGGAGCATTGCGTTCGTTGCAAAATATTTCCCACGCTGGCGTGTATTTAACATTTTAAAGTGTTACGTAATTAACGAATTTGCACAACGATATTTGAATAAATTTAATATCGCTGTGCCTTTTTTTTTTTATTATCGATCGAAATATTTTCAGAAGAAGAAAGAAAAAAGAAAAAAAAAAGTATTTTTTTTTTTAATAATAAAGGAACGTCGTACTGGGAACTATGCGTAACAATGCGCGTAAATGATATCGATCGAATTATTGGAATCTATTAGCTTACGACATAATTTGCTCGGTCTTGCAACAATTTGAAAATAAAAGTAGGGTAGTGCAATCGTGCACATGGAAGAAAGCCAGACGAAACGCAAGAATAATCAGCATTTTTACATTACGGCTAATCGTTCGTGTCAGCATTAGTGAACGATTCATAAAATTCATTGTGTGTAATGAATATGCAATAAGTCACTCGACAAGGTAAAAGTATCCGATGGAAAATGATGCTTTTCAGCAAAATAAATACGCGCACTTCGACGGTTAGGATTAATGTGACGTTACATAAGGTTTTGTCTTTTAGTCACAAACCGTTTCGTAACTGCCCTACGGCAATTGGTAAGATACTAATTTTTAAAAGCAATCGCTGCTAACAACGATAGTCAAAAGAAGGAAACGGTCAGATTTCAGTAGATTTTAAAAAAAGGAAAGTAGATAATTCTTAATACTCGGCGTAGAATGATCGTTGCTCTTTATTTGGAACATTTTTCTCTTCTCCTGGGGCGCATCATTAGTTGCAACTTAAAATTATAACTCGTTCGCGAAACACCCGATACTTAAACTCTCAACGATGCGGCATTGAAATTAACTCTGCGTTTCTTCGCTACTTGTATTCTGGCATTTTACAATTGGCCTCTTCTGCGTTAAATATTTGTTAATGATATAAATCAACGGCTTGTTTATTTGGGCGCATTTAAACGCATACATTTGAGGTAAAATTTAAATGCTACAATTGATCAACCTTCGAGTGCATAGAGCATCGAGCACACGTATCGAATAGTCAGGGGTCAAAACCTCAAAAACTCAACTGCTTAGATTCCCATTGGAGTTTGAGTAACGATGATAATAATTATTATAATGATAATGATAATACATAAATAAATAATAATAATGAGTATCCGTTGACTTAAGGGGCAGGACGCTAATGAATTGATAATTAATATCAAATTGAATGGAGCGCAGAGCGAGCGGGAGTAAGAGCGTGAGAGGGGGAGAGAGAGAGGGGGGGCGGAGGAGCACGGCAAAAGGGTGAGCGAAGGGCGGCCCCGAGCCGGGAGTCGAAATCAAAAAATTAATTAGACCGATGTGGGCGAGGCGAGCTCGAAAGTAGGCAAACGTGCGAGCTCCCAAACGTCAGACGGGAAGGAAGGAAGAAAGTGATTTTGGCCGCCGAGGGTGACGAAGGCCGGGGATGGCGGCGGCGGCGGCTGCGGGGGAGGCCGAGCGGCAGACGACATTTAAATGGAGGCGAACGGCCCGAGTGTGCAGATTGGGCGCGAGGCCCGCCGAAGTGAAACGTAGCTAAGGCACGATGAAGCGCGTACGCGTTATCTCGACCATCTCTCCACGATCGCCGAGCAAAGAAATAAAACGTGCGCGCACGCACACACACACACACACACACACATATATATATATGAGTATATATGCATACGTATGTATATATTTACACGTACCCACGGAATCGACCCCTCGTGCAGTTCCTCTCCTTTCGTGCCTCTCGCCCTTCTCCGTCTCCTTTTACATTTTGCCGCGCGAGTTTTTTTCTTCTCTTTCATTCTTTCTTTTTCCTTTTTCTTTTTTTCCTCCTCCTCCCCCCCCCTCCCGCCCTCCCTTCTTCTTCTTCTTTTTCTTCCTCTACTTTTTTCATTCTAATTCGGAGCACCTTTTTAGTAATTTTATTACGTGCTCGGCATCCGTCGTTTCAGGACTACCGTAGATTGCTCATTACTAAAAAAAAAAAAAAAACTAAAAAAACAAAGAGAAAAAGAAAATTTTCCCTTTGTGCCCTCGCGTTAATTACCTCGACGCGACAACAGTTCCCGACGATTGTTGCGATCAGTTGTTTTTCTTTTTCTTCCTCCACGCTTATTGTCGTTGTTTGAGCATTGTCACGATGGAAATAACGCTTTTCCCGCGTTCTCGACATCGATCGATCAACTCTTAATAACCATGCCATTACTAATCGTATCGATTAATGCATTTTTACGGTACTAATTAAGTACGTATCGTATGAATAATAATAATAATATTTCTAAAAATAAATAAATATATATATATATATATCAATGTTTTGTAGTCGTAATCCGCGCATTTGATAATAATATCATTGCATATTGTATAAGTTAAAACCCAATGGCAATGTAAACTACACGCTACTATTAAATCTCCTCGTTATACTCCATAATACTGCGCGCATTTACAAATATTGCATCATTTTATTTGCTTTAATGCGCATCGTGCACGAAGTTTCAACTGGTTACAATCGAGATTTCGTTGATTGATCCTATTAGACTATTTTTTAGTCGATTATCGATTAGCCAATTGGACTAATTATAATTTTTATTGTTTTGCGTAATCCTATTACAAAAATGCATCTATAATGATAACGATAAAAAAATAATAAACGATAACAGTAATAGTAATAAGGTTAAGAAGAGAATCAAGCGCAACGATCGATACCCACGATAGTTAGATGTACGTGATTATAACGAAAATATCGGTTTTACGTATAGAAATTAAAAATGGATTTAAGGCGGACACTTGAATTGAAGTGAGAATAATTTTATAAAATAATAACAATGGCACGAAATACGGTTGGATGAATTCGGATAAAAGATCATCTATATATATATATATATATATATATATATATAATGGAACGACGTGATATTCGTCATCGGAATATCTGTCCTCTGACTCTGCTGCACATTGGATTGCACATCATTATACAATCGATGGATAATATTAGAAGCGCAGGATACTTTATTCGCCGGTATAGTTTGTTTATAATCATCATAATCATCATCGTCATACATTACTATAGGGTTCGACGATTCGGCAAATAATAATTGACACTAGTTCAACAGTCGGAGCTAAAGTTATTCGGTGAGGTATTCAAATGAAGCTCAGCGCGAAAGTTGTGCATTGGGCAACGACTGCGGCTGAAATTATCCAGGGGCACGCGTGCAATAACAATAATAATAATAATAATAATAATAATAATAAATGGTTTAATGGCAATAATAATAATAATGGTAATAATAATAATAATAATAATAATAATAATAATAATAATAATAATGGTGATAACATAAAATAAAAATAATGAAAATAATAATAATAATAATAAAGCGCGGTTGAATTTAAAAGGGGAGAAAAATTTTAACGAATTTTCAAAGGCATCGCGGCTGATTTACTCGAGACGGCAGAGTAAAATCGCGGCCTAGCCCTAGTTCTTGAGACGGGGTTTAATTCGACTACTGGCGGTGACTCGCGGGGGCGGCAGAAGGTACGGCTCTGTAGGGGGAGCCAGAGCCACAGAGAGAGAGAGAGAGAGAGAGAGGCGCCTGCGCGCACTTTTCTCTAGCAGCAGCTTCAGCAATAATAACAGTAACAACAATGATTATTAATAATAATAATAATGACAGAAGCGGCATCAGCAGCAGCAGCAACGGCAACAACAGCGAGAACAACAATAATAATAACAATACTAGGTCGCAAGCGAGGAGCCCTTGTCATCATCATCGTGATAGATCATCATCACGATTGCCACTCGTCGGGATTCCGTTGGCCGTTTTGGCAGACAAGAATGCGCCCACATAAAAATTCGAAAGCGAAAGGACGAGGTCCGCGAGTCCGGGCGAAAGAGGAAGAAGAGGCGGGCGGGCAGGCAGTCGCCGGAGCGGGGCCAAAGGAAGGAGGACGAGATCCGGCGCGCGAGGCGGTACGAGGGCGTTTCATTTGTATAGCGCGGGGGGGGGTGGAGGGCTACCGACGAGGAGAAAGGAGAGAGCCCTCGTCGCGCCCTTGAGCGCACCGAGGGCTCCAGGTGGAGGGAGTCCCCGCGTCTTACGTGGGCGCACACGCGCTCGGGCAGGCGCCCGCGATTACGCGCCGAGCCTGCCAAGCGTACACACGGGCCTTGACGCGCGGCCAGACGAGCTTACCTCGCGGATGGACGTCGCCCGAGTATTGGGCCCAACGTTCCCGGATCCTCGGCCTCGGCTCGCTCTGTTGCAAGAGTCCCGATAAATTAGCCCCGAATCGCCCGACATTATTAGCCTCCCCCTCCCTATCTATTTATTTGCGTATCTCTCTCTCTCTCTCTCTTCCTCTCTCTTCCTCCCCCCCATTCGGCGGCGGCGGCGACGCGCACGGATATACCGGTATAAATATTTTACGCCAATATCGAGCCTCGAAGCCCAGCCCTCTGCCGAGTCCACCCCCCCGTCCCTCAGCCGGCCACTTTTCCCTCCTTTTTTTCGCATCCGTAATCGAGCTTTTGACGAACGCGCGCTCTCTTTCTCTAGGTATGCGCGCCCCCTGCCCCCGCCCTCTTAACTCGATCCTCGCTTCACCTTTGAGCCGCGCCGTCGAGTAGATTTCATTCGTTTCGTCACGGGCGCTAAACTGCCCCCGCACCCGGACTTCTCGCCCTTACAATGAAAAGCCTGCACAACGGGCGAGAGAGAGCCTGGCTCGTAACGCCGAACGACTGCCAACCGCCGCAGAGCTGCGCGTCCGAGGCTCCTTCGTCGCGTGAGAATGCGCGAAGTGCCTCGATGATACTTCCTACGGGGGCGGGGGCGGGGGGGCCCAAGCCTATCCGGGCTTCTTGGGTTATTTATAAACCGAGCCACCGATCCTACCCTCGATGCGGTCGGTCGCGAGAGTTCGGCCCACGCGCCTCCAGGCGTAAATTCGCCGGGGCTTAAGTTCGGCTGGCGCGTATCTTATCTAACGGCGATTGCGCGTGAAACTCTTGGAGAGATCCGGCCTGCGCAGGGGCAAAGAGAAAAGAGAGAGAGAGAGAGAGAGAGAGATCGCAATATTTTCGCGGCACATTATATTTCCACAATGCAGAGGGCCGAGAGTTGCGTGGCTCTGTGTCGAGAGCTTTTTTGCGGGTTGGGGCGGAGGGGGGTGGGGGGGGTGGAGGCGAGGGAGAGAATAAAAAAAAAAAAAATCGGTACACCTTAGGGATCCGCGTCTCCTCGGGGGGGAAAAAAAAAAAAAAAAAAAAAAAAAAATTAGACTTTGAAATACAAGCCCTCGGCCAAAGGAGTCTCCTCCGCTCTACGCGACCGCGTGCTCGGCCCCAACGAGGCCCTTCCTTACCTTTCGGCCTAAGCACACGCGGGGCGGCGCACTACCGCGGGCACCCGCCAGCGCCACCCCCGCCAGCGGCACTCAAGGCGGCGGCGAGAGCACGTAGGAAGAAGCGCCCTCCCCGAGGCAGGGGCAGAGGCCGGAGCCGCTACGTGCGCTTCGAGGACTCGAGGGAAGGTGGACGATCAAGGGGGAGGGCCACCGATGGAGCAGAAGAGGCGCCCGCACATGAGTACAGGGCGCGGGGCTGCGCGCGCGCGCCTCTCTCTCTACCCCGGGCCGCCACTCCCCCCCGTACCGGGACGCCGACCGAACCCTCATGTCTGTAGGCGGGGGAGGGGCCGGGGGAGCCAGAAACGCGAAGAACTTGCAATGTACAGGAAATTGCAGTAACGACATGGAGCGGAGCACTTCTCTCATCCGGTGCGCAGGCGAGCGAGCGCAATAAGGGTAGTGATCGAGCACTCGAGCACGAGCGCGCGAACCCCACCCGCTCTCTGGAACAATGGATGCTCCCTGGCTCTGGCCTCGGCCTCCGCCCCCTCCCTTGGCTGCTCCCTCCTCGCCGTCTTTATCGCGGGGCCGGCGCCCGTACCCGCGCCGCCGATCTCCCCCCGAGGATCCCCGAGTCAGAGGATCTCAGCCCGGTGGGCGGTTGGGTCGGTGGGTGGGCGGGTGGAGCAGCGGTAGTCGGTCTCGGAGAGGGCCGGCCGGCAGGGGGGAGCCGATCGTTCCCGCCTCGATCCCCCTAGGCTCAGCCCGCCCGAGCTCCTGCCTCGGCAGCGAGATCGGGATCGGGATCCAGCTCGCGAGGTCCTCTCCCGTGACCGCGGCTCCATCCCGAGCCTCCCCTTGAATCGTCCCGTCGCTCGGCCGAGGAATCGCCGCGATTCCCGGAATCGAGGGCTATCGGCTGCTAGACCTCCGCCGAAAGGCTCTCCCGTCGAGTGCACTTGGCAAGGGCACGGCGAAGAGTGCGGCCGAGAGCCGTTGGATCCAGGAGCCATGGGAACGAGAGCCCGTTAACGGGCGAGCGTGAGAGAGCTCCCCGGCTCCGGAGGCATTTTTCGTTCGAGTGCAAGTGCAAATTGATAACGGGCGCGGCCCCCCTCGTTAGCCCCGGAATCGAAGCGGAGGCCTCTCGCCTGGGATACCGGGCGGCCCAACGGGGCCCGGCAGGCGCCTGCTCGGGGGTGGGGGAGGAAGAGAGCCTCCGGATACGCGCGCTCAGCCGTGCCTAATGGCTTCCTATGGGCCGAGGAAGGAGGGACCCCGGGACCGGTCTGGGAGCTGAGCCGAGCTAGTCGGGGCTCGGGAGCGGGGCGAGAGCGCCGTAGGGCAGGGGCGACGCGACCCGGGGTGCCGCCGGGGCCCTTGATCGATCGTCGCCCCTGCCCCCGTCGCACCGCGGCGACGCGTCGAATTACGAGCCTCGACGCGCATTGTCCGAGGCCAGTGAAGAGTCCGGCGGTCCCGACCGCAGGGCTCCCCGAGTCGTCGCCGCCCCCCCCGGGATCGCCGGCGACTTCGCGCGGCTCCTCGGCTGCCGGGCGAGGCCAGAGTTCCGGCGCCGAGGCTCTACCCCCCCCGGCCCACCCCCTCGCGCCCGGCGACTGCCTCGGGGCGATCGCGGACTCGCGACCCCGCGATGCCGGATAATGATTACGGCAACCTTTTTCTCCTTCCCTCCTTCCTTCCTTCCTTCCTTCCTTCTTCGGCTGGCCGTTCGATTGATTAGGCAACGGGGAGCTAAGACTTTACTTTATTATTTATCGCAATGCGTGTCAATGTATATATATATATATGTGTATACGTATATAACGCTCGTTGGAATCGAGGGAGACTTTGTTCGTTGCGACAAAATTGTCCGCTTATTAGGGCTCGCCCGATGCTGGAGCACCTCGAGGTAATAGCGAGCGCTTTCCCAGGGACGCTTCCTGTAAGCGAGAGGGAAGCGTTGCGAAATTCGGAGGCGACGAGGTCCTTGATAATCAAGAATGCACAAGCGACGGAGCCATCGATCGGCGGCACTGGAGCGAACGACGAGGCAGAAAGAATCGGGGGATCCGGTGGAGCAAATTGATGCATCGCAAAGGCGTGACGGGGGCAAGGGAGGCTGCGGGCCGGGAGGGCGGTGGCCGATTCCCTTTTCGGATGAGTCGCACGCGGCGAACGGAAGCAGAGGGCCGAGGCGTCGTCGGTGGGACTCCTCGAGGATCGCGCGCGCCCCGCGATTGAAGAGGAGTCGGAGGCCGCGGAGCAGCCGCGGGAGGGCGAGGACTCGCCGCGAGCGGTTCTTACCGCAAGGGCGGCATTGTGACAAGCCATCGGGGACGATGATCAATCGAGTCGCACAAGACGACGGAGAGGAGGCCCTGCATTGTTGTTGGGCGAGCCGGTGTGAGGTTCCGCGGAGGGGGCCCGTGGAGTTCCCGCGCGGGTCAGTAGCTCGTCCTTAATCCGACCTCCCTGGCGAGGGGTGGCGCGAGACCCCCCGCGCGAGCCGAGCCCCCCCCCTCCCGGCCCACTCGAAGCCGAGCCCGGGGCCGGGCCCAGTCTCGCGGAAGAAGTCGCGCATCCGGGGGGCGAAGAATCGGATTCCAACGTGTGTGGGAACCAACGGGTCTGCTCTCTCGGCCCTGACTCCGCTAATTCGACGCCGCCCCCCCGCCCCGAGGTCCTTTCATCGGCTCCTACAGCAAGTGCGAGCGAGAGCGAGAGCCGCGCTCGAGAGCCGGCCGCTCGTTCGGATTCACGAGAATGCCTGCATTCTTTATGGGCTCGCTCCTCTGGCTCTACCTCCCCCCCGCCGCCGCCGGCAGCTCGGAGACTCGTTCGTTAAACAATATGCCATCGTGTACGCGCCAACGGGCCAACGAGTGGCTCTTCGGGGCTCGCGAGGCCGTGGAACACCGGCGCGCCGCTGCACAATGCGATCTTATGACATTTTTAGAGTTCGCCAACCGTCGGGCACTCGAGTGCTCGTTAGGCATCCAGGCCGCGACGTGAAAGCGAACGCGACGGCGGCGGCTCGCCTAGCGGTCGTCCTTTGTGCCGGGCTCCGGCCTGAGAGAGCCCCGACTGCAGAGCCCGAGGATTCTCTCAACGGTCCGACTCGGCTCTCCCCCGGGGCTCGGCACCCGCGGCCTGCCTCCCCCCGCCTGCCCCCGACCGCCCAACGGCCGACCTTGACGGCCCGAGGATTCGAGCCCCCCTCGCGAGCTCTTCCCCCGAAGAGCTTCCACGGCGGCTCTGGGCTCGCGACTCTTCCCCCCTCCTCGCCCACCCCCTCTTTGGCCTTCCTTTTCTCGATTGCGATATCCTTGGAGCCGAGATCTGCCCCAGATCCGAGATCGGCTCAAGCGAGAAAATCAACTGGCCGCCGATCGATCCCCGGGAACGGAAGCTCCTCGAGGTTTCGCCGAGGTCCCTACCGCTGGCAAACGGAGACGCGGCGCCTTCGCCGTTTCATCGTCCTAATATCGATCGTACTTATGGACCGACAGTTAGCCGAGCGATTATCGACCGCTACTCGCCATTGGCCTCGGCCGAATCGTCGTCTCGAGTCCCTAGCCATGGCTCCTGGTGTTTAACCCCGTTGAGGCTCCCGATCCTGCTTTGGCCTGCAATTATCAAGGCGAGCTTTGATTTTTTTCTTCGCGAATTTCTTCCGTCGTAGCCTACAAAATTCGACCGGTTCGATATTAAAATTGTCCACTTTCAATGACAATGTGTCCCGTTCGTCGGTTTAAAATGCATTTGATACTCGACGCTCTTCTTAATGCTTGGAAAATCATTGCCTACGCTGGAAATGTCGAGGGTAATGGTTTTCTTCGTCTTCCGTGCATTCGGTTTGTTGAACTTCATCGTTTGTTACATACTAGTTGTGTGTTGTTGCGCGAGCGCACACACATTTATATTAGGTACGCATTGCGCGTATGTATATATATATATATATATAAATACACAATACAATACGCATACGTGTACGTGTGTGTGCCCACAAATGTATGCGTGCAATGCGTACGTGCGCGCGTGCGTGTGGTCGGGCGGGTATCCGTGCGCGGGCGGGCTCGAGGAGAGGCGAAATACCTTTCTCAGCGCTTCTCACTCAATAAAAACTGCTTACCAGATGAAAAAGTACCAACAATCTTACTAGCTTCTTCCCGTGCTGGGGAAGTAAGGCAGAAATTTATGAAGAAGCAGCGTAGGCAGAGAGAGAGAGAGCGAGCGAGAGGCAGCGAAGAAGAATACGTTGAGTGGCCGCCGAGCGGGAGGGGGGTATTTATGTACGTGGCACGGAAGGTGGCGGCGGCGGCGGCGAGGCGGTGGAAGAGGGGGCCGGGCGGGCGGGGGGGCCCAGCACGGCCTGGGCGTGACTTGATTAATGGGCGTCTCCTAGCCCGGAGCTGCATCGCGAGAACAGAAGTGGGCGGAGCCCGGGCGCCCATCCCCACCAGCGCGGGGCCCCCCAGCCGAGATCGTCGTACACGTAAATGCATTTCTCTCGCGCGCGCAACCCGGAGAGAGCGAGAGAGATAGGATGCGGCCGTGCACGTAACTTTCCCTCGCTTCTCTTACCAATGGCCCGGCCGACGGGAGGAGGAATCCACGGAATACCCATGAATGTCTATATATATATATATATGTATATGTATACGTATATATATGTGTATCAGTAGCTCCGAAGGCTTGCCAAGGCTGCAAAATCTTCCGCCGTCGGTGCCAAGACAAGCGGGCGCCGGATCTTCTCGCGACGAGCCAATTGTACGATCGCGGGGACAATGCTAGAAGCGGGAAGGATCGCCACCAACCGAGGCGCCCGCGCCCCGCGCCTCTCCGCGCTCACCTCGAGACATTATTATTTAGATCAATAGCCCGTGTAATCCCCGCTGGAACGGCGGTCAATAATCAACGATTACGATGAGACCTTTCGGCGTCGCGCTTGCTCGGCGGTTATTAACTTGTTTTTTTTTTTTCCTTTTTTTCTTTCTCTCTTTCTTCTCAAACTCCTTGGCCGCCACTGTAAAAGCGCTTCTTTTACGGTCGTTAAGCCAACAAAATTATATCTCCCTCCACACCGGTTCTTTTCTCTCTCTCTCTCTCTCCCCTTGCACCGGTGTAAATTACTTTCGATCCGTGCCCTCGGAGCTTTGCGAGCCGCGAGCAAAAGATCCCGGTCGTTCAATATTTATCCTTTAGCGAGCAGCCTCTCATCGACCTTGTCGTTAGGATTTTTTTTTTTTTTTTTCTTCTCTTTTTCTCTTTTCTTTAATTACAAACCGCTGACGATTCGTGCCCAGGTATGCGCGAGCGACCGGCTAAGTAAGATCAACAAGTTTGAACAAGATGAGCAAGTCTCGCATACCCAGTCGAGAATTCATCCGTTGGAGTAGCGCTTTCGCGAATCGGCGATAAACAAATTTTGCACCTTCCCTCCGGATAATATTGCCCGGCCGCTAATCGAGAGAGGGACAAAGGAACGGCGCGACGTGCCCTTTAAGAATTTAGCAATGCTCTTTGTTAATTATCCAAGGCCGTGAAGTTTCGCCGTTTGTGAAATACCTCGCGGGAAGGCAGTGGCGATTAAGAATCATCCGACGCGCGCGATTCGATCCTGGCAATCGACGAAAGCTCGTGGCCCTATCGATCTTCAAATGAATGATAAATCTGCGAGATCGTTGTCTCCCCCCCCCGCCCCATCGCGGTGCCACCACCGTTCGGTCGGCCCGGGATTCTCGACCGAGGGCTAAATTATCATGGGCAGAAGGGGGGACGCGGGCCGTGGGACGGGCAGGAGGGCAAAAATCAAATCGGGAGCTTAATTTTTTTTCCCAAGGAAAACCATATGTTGCGCACAATGCGCACTTAAATTCGCATCTTTCGACTCGGTCTCCATGGTTACAAGACGCTCGATACGGCTGAAAATCAGGTGGAGGTCGATGCAACGGCGGCGTGGGCGGCCCAGGCGCAGGCGGCGTAGGCGTAGGCGGCCTTACTCGGCACATGGTTTTTTAAAGGCAAGAGTTGGCTGAGTGGGGCATTAGCCGGAGGGGGGTTGGGGGGTTGGGGGGGGATCGGGCAAGAGCATCGGTCGCGAGCTCGCCGCGATTCGAATAAATACACTTGGAAATTAAGCGGTCGGCCTCAGTGAAAGTTGGTTGAAAGCGAGCCTTAAGTAAGTACACTTTCCCCCAAACGAGGCTATCGATCATAAGCAGAGGCAGAGGCGGAGGCAGAAGAAGAGGCAGAAGAAGAGGAGTCCGTTATCAACGAGGAGACGAATGGCCTGCGTTTAGCCTCGATTCGTCCGATAACTTTATCGGATATTTTACGACGCGAGCCTTAGTTCAACGACGCGCCAAAAGAACAAATTGTTCATTACTCGATTGCTGCAACGCCATCGGTATCCGAAAACCCATTGATCAATAGCTTTCGCGTGGCCTTCCCGCTCTCAATCGAACGACTGCCGCCGAGGTGAAGTTTGCCATCGATGAATATAATAACACTTTCATCCGTAGAGCCGACATACTTTAACATTGTTTTCGTTTGGTTTTCGTTTTCCCCTTTTTATCCGGAATACACTCGAGCCGAGCGGCAAATTTAAGTCTATTCTAAATATTGGACCTACGGGTAAACATGTGCATTAAAAACCATTGCACCCCGTTGGTCGGCGTTTGACCGGCCTCGACGAGGGCGCGAGCGATATTTTAGGCTCGGCGGCGCGGAGTGACCGAGAAAAAAAAAAAAAAAAAAAAAAAAGGAAAAAAGAAACACCACCGAAATTTCCAAGGGGCCGGCCCGACGCCAGGTGGAGCGGCGGCGTTGGCGTTGGCGGCTTCTGGCGGGGGTTCGACCGGGTGGCGCGCGCCCCCGAAGATTAATTTCTCGGCCGAGGATCCGCGCCGGATGCCGAACGGCAATCGCGCCCGTTGGCTCGTCGGGCGTTGGCGGTGCGGGCGCGGGAGGTGTCGAGTAGCAATATCTCGACCATGCTCCTCCATCGGAATGCTTTGAAGTTCGCCACCCCTCTGGGGGGTCGTGGGCGTCGAGGGGCCGGGGGCCGCCTCCCAACGCGTGCGCCTGCCACTTGGCTTTGACGCCGCTGCGGCACTTCGCGCACCTGCCGGGACTCCGTACACGCGCGCACCGCGGCCAGCACTGGAACCTCGTTAAATCGTTATTGCGAGGAAGGACTCGTTATTAAACTCACCCGTTATTAAAAGCGCCGGCGGCTTTCCCTTTACTCCCGTGCCCCCGGCCGCCCGCCGCGATGACCGACGGAAGCGGCCCGGCCACGGTTTTTTTGGCTCGCGATCGCTCCTCGCCCGGCGAACGAACCTCCCTCTCCGATAACGCGGCTGCTTATCCTCGTTAGGACGGATGGGCTTCGATTTTGTCCTCGCCCCTTTTTCCACGTCGACCTCGATAGAGCAGCATCCGCTTTGTGCTAGCACTGGATTTTTAATGATCGCCTTGTACGACAACACGAGGCTCCACTGGATTCCACTTGTAATTATTGCGTGTGCATTTACGTTCCTCCGAGCCTATTGCCGCTCGTAATAAGAATGTAAATTCAACAACGATTAATAAAATTGCCTTTGCGCATAATTTTTACACCTCCCATTTAACCACTCGCAATTCCGGGGATATAGAAATTTTTTGCAACGATTGATGTAATGGCATTTGTGCACATGTATATGTGTGTGTATATATATATATATATATGTATATGCGTGTGTTTATGCGTGTGTGGTTATTTATATATATGTATATATATAGGGTATTTACGAAAGTCAGAGCAACGAAACGAAATAATGGATTTTCGGGCAAGGCAACTACCATCAATTTAAAAATGGACACTACGAAATGACGTTAAAAGCCGATAATGAATAAGCTAGGCTCGTGGACATTTTTTTACGTTGGCAAATTTTCGAAGGCGGATTACGCGTGTAAAAAAAAAAAAAAAAAAACAAAAAACAAACAAAGGCGCCGATAACATCGACGGTCTCGACTCATCGCTCTACCGTGTGCAACGATCATTGCGGCGAATCGCGCGTCGAGCGCGTGGGAGTCAAGGTATTTGTGAAAAATCTAGTCGGACACAATTGCACACGGGCTTATACTTTTTAAATAATGCCAATTGGCGAGAGCTTGAGCGCAGCGAGTAAATATCCTCGACTCGAGCGTGCACGAGACGCAGTTTAAATACGTGCGACGCGAGCACAAGTACGTGTGCGCTTATGCTTAAGCACGAGCGGCGCATTTTAAAATGTCGTCGGAGCGAGGGTGTTTTATCGCTGCGAGAGTAAAAGGCAAAAAGGGAAAAAGGGCAAAGAGCAAAAGGAGGAGGAGGAGGAGGAGGAGGAGGAGGAGGAGAAGAGAAGAATAAGCCAAAATAGGGAAAACCCCCCGAAGCACAGGATGTAAACAGGCGATACGAATGTCGGGCATTAGCATTAACAAGCCCGGGGATTCATTGTCTCGGCCTCGGGAGCCTCGTCTCCCGCTCGATTTCAGCGCCGTCGTCTTACATCGTCGACTCGAGCAACCCCATCGTTTCGCCTTCTGGTATTCATGAGGACTCGCGGGCGAAGGGTTCGACGCGCGGCTTCTTGTCTTAACGCCCTCGCATGAATTTCCAATGACCGGGAGCCAACGTCGCGGGCACCTTTTTTTTCCCGCTGGCTCTGGACCGCCGATACCCGGGTGGGGGGGGGTGGTGTCGTAGGATCCGGGCATCGCGACTTCTATCGACCGGCTTCTGGATTGGCCGTTGGATTGCCCCGTCGCTTACTCGAGCTCCGAGAAGTCTCGTACGATCGATCGATCCGATCGGGCGGTGGGCCCGAAAGATCCTACCCTAAGGTCGGCCGGGAGATGCCGCGGCGCAGCCACGGGCTCGGAGTGTACGCGGGCGTTTGGGGCGGGGGGCGCGTGGGCGGGCGTTTATTTATATTTCCTTTCCCTTCGCCAAACAGGGCGACTCGAGGAATCATAAAACCCGAGCACTTCCCACAGTTTGGCCCGTGGAGCGGCGTTTAGTATGAAATCGTGATGATAAATAGAGGGCACGCGCGTAGTCTAGCGGGACAATAAATCCGGGGGGGCTTGTGCCGTTGTGCGCTACTCTAGAATTGAATGCCCGGGCAGAGGGGGATGATCGGATCCACACGTGCTCCTGTCAGCGGCACATTATATTACGTTGGAATGGCGTCGTCCTCGGCGGCGGCAACGGCGGCGGCGGCAGCGGCGGCGGCCGCCGGGGCGAAGGAGACAGACCGAATAGGTGTATAGATTACGTCGATAAAGCAACTGTCCCCGACGTAGGGGCGACCTACGTGCGTCACTTAATAAATATGATAATAGTGGTTAGGGTCTCTCGGCGTAGGCCTGAGCCCGATGCCCGAGCCCAGTGTACGGGCGTGCGGCGGTCGCGTACGTCGAGACAAATTGAGAGAGAGAGAGAGAGAGAGAGAGGGAGATGCATCGAACCGTCGCAGGATTTCGGAACGAACAAACAATAATATTCACTCGGCGGGCTAATTAAATACTGAGAGCCCATTGAAATTTAAGCAAGGATCGCTCTTGCGGAGGCACAAGAGAGAGAGAGAGAGAGAGAGAGAGAGAAATAAACAAACAAATAGCGCGACATTTGGGTCAATCCGGTTGACGTTGTAAAATATCATTTGTCCAAAAGGGCAAGTCGGGCGCGCGCCGCCGGTCCTGGGCGTTCGTAACAACGGGCGAGAGAGCTCAGTCGTTATTTATCGTCCGTGGCCTGATCGAGCGCCGTGCCCCATTTGGAGAGAGATAGATAGAGAGATAGAGAGAGAGAGAGAGAGAGAAAAATAAATCAAAACGGCGGTGCTCGGGTCGCGCGTCGCTTTGTTTAAAAGGGCCGCCAGCGGGGCCGGTGTGTGAGCCGTTGGGATCAATTTTTTAATTACAATGGAGCGCATCCGTGGGGGCGGGGTGGGCGCAGGGTGCAGCGAGCCAGGGAAGAGGAAGGAGAGCGGCAACTTACCGAGTTCCGTAAGTGCGAGCGGGAGTGCGAAGCCCCGGGCGTCGATTCGCGATGGTGCCAACGGGAAGGACAGAAGCCAAGCGGGCAAACCCCCCGGCAATCGAGGGCAGGCTAACGCGCGACGCCCGGACTTGACATGTACGAGGGGGGCCTCTCCTGGCGATGACAGGCTCACCTCGAGCTGGTCACTATCGCTCTTCTATGCATGAAAATACCGAGTTTTGCTCTATAATACATCAACCTCCTACTCTCGGCCTTGCCGTTATTTATATATCATCTTCTCTCTCTCTCTTCTATCGAATTCTCGCAATCTCCATTCGCTCCGTAATTTTTTGTTTATAATAACACGGCGCCTGTAATGGAACGAGCCGTAGCTCGATAACCATAAGCTTTCGTCGCTCGTCTTGAGGGGGGCGGGTGGGGTGGTGGTGGTGGTTAGTTTTTCTTTTCTTTTTTTTTTTTCTTCTTCTTCTTCCTCTTCTCTCTCGCTCAGCCACGTTTAGCGCCGCGAAGTACCGTCGGAGCGCCAAAACGTTACATGTTGCCAAGGAGTCGGGGTCAGGGGGGGCCCTAATCCTAAACATCGGAGCCGCTGGCCGTCGAAACTTTCATTAAGCCGAGGGGCGGCTTTTGATGTCCCGATGAAAAAATGTTATTGCACCGGCCAAGGGGCCGCGTGTCTAATTACCCGCGGGTAAGCCCTAGCGATAATCGTCCAACGTCAATTAAAGGCTCCCGGACAGCTTCGATCGGCGGAATAATCCATTTTCGGGCAGGTACAATGCCCTCGTTGTATCGTATTAACGAGCCTCCCACCGGGAGCTGAGCAGCCCCTCGGGCTTTTCCCCCTTTGCGCTTCGGCCCATTATTAATATCGCGCATTGGCCCCGGCCAATGGTGCGCCCAGGTAAGAGCCCGGAGTCCGCCAAGGTATTGGCTTATCTTAATCAGGTGTATCTTGCTGCAACTTTTCAAGGGCGTTTCCATGGGATGCTCGGAGAAGGCGGAGGAGAGCCTCTTTAATGAAATATTCCCAGCATTTGATCACTTGCGCGCGTGTGTACATATATATATATATATATACATACACTTGTACACTTGTATCTACAGCGAAAGGAGAACCGATGCCGTTTTATATTAAATGCCACGGTACTTTTCCAGCTTTGCAATCTGACCAATATCTCAGCCGGATTAATGTAATAAAGCTTCTCCGTGAAATAAAGCTTACATTCGAGCGACCGCTTAGATATGCGCTTCGAATTAATTTATTATTTCGCGTTCCGAGGGACATTTTTTTCTCTCTCTTTTTTTTGCTTTGTTTTATAAAGAATTTTCCATTTAATGCCTGTCGTCCAACCAATGCAATGCCACGCGAGAGTCTGCCAGTTCGTCTCCAGTATGAATCGTTAGGATTTAAAAAATTTTCTTAGCTTTATAAAATAATCTCCGAAGGAAGTGGCATTGAAGAGAAAAGCAAAAGCCATCCTTTGGCACACTTTCTCTTAATTTCTTTTTTTTTTTAAGGTTAAATTTATTATAATAAAAATTACTCGACAAATCTGCACTCGGGTAAAGATAAATTCGACTGTCTTATGGAAATTTGTTTACTGTACAGAAAAAGCTAACGTACCGATATAAAGGCGAGCCATTTTAATTAAATTTTTACTAGATAAGATATATATATCGTATTAATCTTGTATTCTTTAATTTGATGTGTTTTAAATTTCAAGTTAGAATGAAACAAGCTACAGCTTATATTAGGTTTTTGATACTTAAAATCAGGCGCATAATCTTCATTCATAATTTCAAATTCAAGCACTAGCTACAAAACATTGTATTGATAATATTTGTCAAACAATTGGAAATGTAGGATAAGGTTAGGCTGAGGGAAACTTTTAAACGTAATGGACGGCTTATAGATGTGCGGGTGTGGGGTTAGGGAGGGGGCGTTTATTTGAGGAATGGAAATACAAGCAAATAAAAAAGAAATAAGAAATGTTTACGTAATAAGTGTTATTGCTTTATTAATATCTCTTTCGATTATATACAAAACTTTCATAATAATCTAATTTCTTGTATATTCTTTTTTCAATCTCCAGCGTCACATATATACTACTTACTATAAATTCTCTATAACTCGTACTTTTACTTATAATTTCATAATCGTTACATCTGATGTAGTTAAAATTTAAGAATTCACGCTTTCGCCTAACATATTATAATCCATTTTTTTTTTTTCATTTATACTTTTATAGGATTCCCAATTGAGTTCACATTTTTGATTTATAAAGCCTGTGTCTGTGTGTCTGTGTGCCTTATGTACATCTCGAAATCGAACGGGGACATTTGGCAGCCCTTTACAAAGCTACCCGATAATGCCCGAGAATTTCATCATGTTTTGTGATTGTTGTTGTTATTTTTGTTTTTCTTTTATTTTATAAATTCATTGAAACTAGTGCAATAAGTTCATCGTCATTTATAGAATATATGTCACGTTAAAACAAATCTTCCGAAACCCCATGACCATTGATGATGATGATGATGATGATGATGATGATGATGATAATGATGTTGAAGTGGAGGAGGAGGAGGAGGAGGAAGGGAAGAATTTTTCGCAAAAGCCAGCCAAAAACAAATTCGTGTAATTGAGTATGAAATATTCGTAAAAATATCCTAATGTAGTATCTAAGGAAATTAAAAAATACCTTTATAAATTTAAAAATAATTTAATGTTAAATAATTAAAAATAATACTTAAGCCCTTACTATTAAGTCTGCTAAATTTATAATAAACTTAATTTTTTACATTGTATGTAAAAATATCTTTTCTAAATAAACGACTTTGGGAATTCTATATTACAGAGTATCTATAAAAGGAGATTTTGTTGTTTTTGCTTTTTTTTTTCCTCATCGTTAGAAGTTAAAAATAAAAAAAATCAAACAATATAGATATCAAACCGAATAACAATTTACTAATGTAGAGTTACGCACGTTTTGTCGTCGTTGTTATTGTTGTTGCTTATGATGCTGTTACTGTTGTTGCTGCTGCTGTTGTCGCTGCTGTCGTTGCTTTATTCTCATAACGCAATAAGTAGAAAATAATTAACCCTCCTTCGCAGGTCGCTCCCTTAAAAACCAAGTACTTTTTACAAATGATTCATCGAATCTTATCAAATTCAATGAAATTAATTTAAACTTACGGCGCCTCGTTAGCGGCGCGCGATATTTGTTTCATCCGACAAAGACGGCACAAAGCTCGATTCGTATTGTACACATTAATACTTTGTATGTACATTGACAGAGAGACAGAGAGAGAGAGAGAGAGAGAGATAGAGTTAGAGAGAGAGAGAGAGAGAGAGAAATGGAGCGGGCACTGCTGCCGCGTTATTATTTTTTTTGTTTTTTTGTTTTCGCTTAAACTTTGCTCTTACTCGTAAGGATCCATTAGCTGCTCCTCTATATTATAATAATGCGTACTTTGAGTATATTTACGTCACTTATAAACAGGCGTACGTATGCGTACGGCAAATATACAAGCAGGCGCATAAATATATGTACAATGTTGCGCGCGCGCGCGCGCAATTAAATCGGACGCAGACAAGTCGGTATCGCAACCCCGTACTCCTCGCGCGCACACACGCGCGGACCAATCGACCTATCGGTCCTTGGGGCTTTCTCGACTCGCGTCTCGGTCGAGTCGCTCGGACAGCGGGATCTTACGCCTTACTCCTTTTACTTCTCGTCGAAGAGTCGCCAGGGCCCACAAGATGCAATTATTACATTTCCTCATGTATGTACAGTCGCGCTGTCGCGTGCCGATCGGACCGGGCAATATGTACAGATTTTTGTATATATATGTACAGATTATACATGGGCTCTCCGCGCCTCCTCAATTTGTTTTTCCTCGGCGACGCGCGAAACCCTTGGCCCGCTCGCTTCTTCCTCGATTAACTTCGCCCTTGCCTTTTTTTTTTTTTTTTTGCCTTCTCTCCCTTATCAGGAGCCTGCCGTTGGTTGCATCGCGCGCTGATTTTTATACAAGACACTTTGCGCGTCGAACTTTGTGACCGCGGGTCCTTCGTTCGAAGCTATTTGATTTTCGCCTTCGTTACGCGTAGAGCACGCGCGTAAAACTGGATTAAAACTTTTTGAAATAAAAGCAAAAGCAGCTTTGGAACCTTCGGTCGCGCGTTATTTCATTAGAATCGTTGGAAAGGTGTGTTTTGTTCATTTTTTTGTTCTTTTTTTTGTTTTTTGTTTTTTTTTTTTTTTTTTTTTTTTTTTTTTTTTTGAAAAGTTTCCTTTCGATAAGCTGCATTTCCACGGAGGGATTTTAATTTTGAAGAGGGGACACACGAGTTGTTGTGATTATTTACAACGTGAAAAAATGAAAAATAATAATAATAACGGCTCAGCTCCGTGCGAAACTGAATACGTTAATTTACTTCGAAATAAACGCAAAGGCATTTTAGGCGAATCGTTAATCGAATTAAGCGATCAAAGCAGTCATACCGACAATATTTTATCCCCAAAAATCAATCAGCATCAAGGCTTATGTATATATTACTATTTTACTGCTTTTTCAAAAATGAATAAAACTTGAATCCGTGTAATTTCATTTGGCAACGAACTCGTAAAGCTATCGAATCAATGTTAAAAACACTTTATTAATAATTTACAAAAGGTCGGACACGACGACGCGTCGAAGCGAAATCATATTTAGCTCATCGGTTTAATTAAAATTACGATCGATCGTCAATGTGCCCAATGAGCAGACTGAAATATTCCAAAAACAAAATTGGGCTTTTAAAGCGACGTTAATAAAAGTCAAAATTTGCATCGAGGAGCAAAGAGTTTAGCTTCGATAAAGTGCCGTAAGTATATTGGAATCGATAAGGACGATGCTCGGGCATTCGGTAAAAATAATTTCATCTAACTTTAAGGACGCTTGGTGGTTGTGAAAATTGGATAAATCCCTCATCGACACTGGCCTTCTTCGGTTATCGTTAGGTATCAAAATAATAATAGCGGGGAAAACGAACGAAAGCCCGTTACAAACGGAGGCATTCGTCGACGCGTACATCGCGTACATCGCCGTATAATTAAACATTATCAATCGCACGCAGTCGTCCGCTGTATTATCTTTGAGAAAGTCGGGTATTTACATCGGGGTTGTGTGCCGTTGGCCGCGCGACGGTAGATCCTAACCAAGTGGATTGAGCAATTGGCCATTAGTCAATACAACCTCTCCGGTCATCGAGTTAGTTCGCTTTCGGTCATCATGAATTCCCGGGTAAATTTGCGTTTTCGCCGACGGCTTGCCAAAGGCTGGTGGTGGAGGGGGGGGGGAAAAAACAATAAAAATAATACAATTTTGCGATTGGCAGCGGCACTTCCTTGTGACAAAATAACGATGTTGCCTCCTCTCGGGCTTCCCTCTCCTTCCTCCCTTCGCTTCGATCGATCCAACGAGTCGCGGAGAGACAGGCGGCACTCGTCGGAACGACGGAAGGCTCGGGGACTCGCTCGGCTCCGCGCTTCCTCCAAAGCTCGGCTGCGCGGGACAATCGAAGGCGCGAGCCGAGTAGTCGCGCGTCCCAAGGATAAATGCACCTCGTGCAGTCGAGCGCTCGGCTCGTGGGCAGCCACCGGTAGATCTCATCTCGGCAGGGGGGAGGAGGAGTACGGGCAGCATCGGTAGCGCAGGAGACGAGGAGGCGCAGGCGGAGCCCGGGGGTGGGGCTCGGGCCTCAGGGACTGTCGTCGGGCACCGAGTACCAGGGCTCAGCGGCGAGGGCCCAGGATCCGACCGCCGTGCTCGGAGCCGCATTGGCGTAGGCTGCGGCCGCGGCTGCGGCGGTCGGTGCGCACTACCAGGCCCTGCCCTGGAGCGGCAGGTAGGTCCCGCACTGGGGCTGCGGCTGCTGCTGCATCGCCGTCTGCTGGTTGGCCCCGACCCGGGTGTAGGAGCAGTGCTGGAGGCTCTGGCTGCCGCTCATTACGTGGCTCATCGTGTGGTGGGGCAGCGAGCCCACGCCGTGGTGGCTGCCGTGGGGGTGGGCCCCGCCCGGGCCCATGTGCGGCGCCGGGCTCGCCAGCGAGGCCGAGGGTCCGCCGCGGTTGGCCTCGTTGCCGCCGCCGCCGCCTCCGCCGCCTCCGCCGCCGCCGCCGCCGCCTCCGCCGGCCCGCCGCCGCTGCTGCAGGGCTTGCCGTCCTTCACCAGGACCGGGACGGCGACTCGCCGCGGCGAGCTCACGCTCTGTAACAGACGGACGGTGATGCGTGATTCGTTAGCTCTCTTCTGCCGAGTCTTGTGTGCCTGTGTGTGTGTGTGTGTGTGTGAGAGAGAGAGAGCGAGTCTATCTCGTTATTCCGACTCCTCGAGCCTGTCGAGCATTCCGCTCGAGGATCTCGAGGGGTCACTCTCTCTCTCTCTCTCTCTCTCTCTCTCGAGCTCGCTCGCGCCCCCCTCGTCAACGGTTGACAAATTTCTTTCCTCCTTACGCGTTCTGCTTACTCATTCGCCCCTTCGAGTCCCCTGCCTCCCATTATCCAAGCGACACCTTCGTCTTCTTACCTTCTCGGCCGAGCTCCTCTCTCTCTCTCTCTCTCTCCGCACGCAGACAAGCGCGCGCGCGCGCAGCCCCCTCCCGTCCCCTGCGCCGAGTTGCCCGAGCCACGAAATAGGGCAGCTTCGGCCGAAATACGGGCGGCTCTTCTACGCCGGCGCCAGGCGCTCCACGAGCGAGGGACTTGTATCGATTCCGCGGGTAACAGTAGAGGAGGCTTCCTCGCTAATGGTTTCGGCCCGGAGGCCGAGGCCGGGGAGGAAATAAATACAATCGAGTCGAGGACGGACGCAGACGACGAATCAGCGAATCCTCGCCGCTAAGGGCAAATCTCGAGCCGAGCAAGGCAGTCGCCCCCCCCCCGCCCGCTTATTTCCACGCTTGGGAAGTCAGCCTCTGCCCGACTCCGGCTCCCGTGGACTTTTCCCAAGAATCGGCCTCGCCCTTCTCAAAGCCGACTCCCGCGACTGCGACGACGGAAAGAGCCTCCGCGCTTCGTCAATCCAGCTCTTGGATTAACGATGCCCCACCCTCGGGGGCATCGTCAAGGGCCGGAGCAAAGGGTTCGACTCGGTCTGGAGAATCGAATCGCTCGTCGCCAAGCAGCGCCTACCGTCCCGAGGCTCATCGACGAACACGGTTTAAAATCGGGATGGCCCCCCCCCTGCCTTGCAATCGCTTGCAAGGTGAGTTTGAACGCCTCGCGACTAACAAGTCCCCCGGAGGATCGCAGTCGAATCGCGCGCTGACCTCGGCAGCGCGAGCGATCGCTCCTAGATTTCCATTCCCAAAGGGCACGCGACCATCGCTGCTCGAGCTCATTGGCGAGCCGATGGATTTCGGCCGGAGAGCGCAACTCCTCGCGCGAATCTGGCTGCACTTGGCTCTCGCGCTCGGGCCCATCCATACCCCCGCGAAGGGCGCATTTAAAATTATTGCGGTCGGGCCGGCCCGATACCGATCGCAATAACTTGGGAGCACTTGGGGCCGCTCTCGCTTTTAGGATCGGAGCTATGGCCCGCCCCCGCCGCCGCCGCTACCGTTCCCAGCTCCAGTACTTTAAAGGAGGATCGACTTTTACCGAGATGTTTGGAGAGCCGAGTGATTATCTCTTGTATGGATGATATTGTATCCGTGCTTACCTTCCGCGTACCCTTTGTATTCCCTGTTTGCCCACCGCGTTCTCTTATGTGCTCTTCTGCTCCATCGGATTTGCTCCAGCCCATCGAATTAACTTTGTCGCCCGTATGCGCGCAATGCGGCTGATGATCCTATCCTACGGCCTATTTGCTACTTCCTCTCTCTCTCTCTCTCTCTCTCTCTCTCTCTCTCTCCGTTATAGCCTTCAGCCCCGTGTGCCCATCGCGAATAAGCCAAGGCTCGAATCGCCCTAACGCCGAAAGCGCGCGCTCGCAAAAATATCACTGGGCCATTTCTTGCCCGGATTCGTCGGGAACAATGGACCGAGGTAATTGCGAGAGGTTCGGCCGGTAAGGATTACTCCGAGTGAAGTCAGTTCCGAAACGAGATTAAAATTAAGCCTCTTGCAATGGCGGATCGCACGAGTGGGCGAATCTAGAATCGAGCCTGGCCGGGCTTTATTAATACGGGCGGGCGGGGGCAGGAGGCGAGGCTCAGACAGAGCCAATGCAACAATGCGCACGAGTCCACGCGATTATTATTCGTGGCCTGCGATAACGACGCCGAGGAGGAGCGTCACGTGTCGGGTCAATTCATCGCGGCCAATTTGCAATCAGAGTGTGTTGACTGCGGGGCCGAGAGCCGGGCACCGCAATTGTTTCCGGTAAAAAGTGGCCTTGAACCGAGGAGGCCCGTAGGAAGCCCCCGAGCGGAAAACGGATGTGGAAATGCCCGAGCGCGCGCCCGCCCGCCCGCACCGCCAATATTAGATGATAGTCGCTTCATTGGCGTAAGCGCACGCGTGCGCCCACTTATAACGCGGGCAGAGCGGGCTGGGGGGGGTTTCATCATCGTCACCATTATTATTATTAACGCTAAAGACCGGGGGGGAGCGTTGGAAGACGCGGGGACGCGGGGAGCGGCTCGGGCTCGGCGAGCTTCCGACTGGGCTGCGCCGGGACAAGCGACGGGACGATCGGCCGTGCCTCGGATCGGGGCGAGCCCAAAGTTGTTCTTCCAAAGTCGGCCAGGGCTCCGGTCGAAACTCGACTAGGTGGCCGAATACGGGCCTAGTCATCTACACAAATATCCAAATACGAGAGATTGGTTCTGTCGCTCGGCCTCCTCTCGCTTCGGTATCCCTCTTGCCCTCGGCTTCCTGGTGCTGCCCCTGGTGCTGCCCCTGGTGCCCCGCCCCCCAAGCCAAGTGCCTCGCGAGAGCGCGTTATCGGATACTGGGTCATCGCCGAAGAGCCATCGCCGTTAATCTCACGCCTCGCCCCGGCCCCGCAGGAGCTGCCCTCGAGCGAAGAATCGCGCTACGTCTCGCTCTAACCTCCTCTGTTTCTCTCGTGCGAGAGGAGCTCGCGAGACCTCGCGACGCTTGGTTTCCGATCGGCGTCGAAGTAGCCTCGATTTCTAAGCCTCTTTGGGAGAGAGGGCGATATCGAGTCCGAGAAGGCCCAAAGATTTGAGGAAGACGAAGAAAGAAAAAAGAGAGAAAGAAAAATCAACGGAATATTACTTCTCTACTTTGGTAGAGACGAAAAGCTGGCCAAAAAATCGATCGAACTCGGACATCGATTGGTATTGGAAAGTAAGCAAAAAGAAACAAAAGAGAAAGAAAGAGGGAAAACAGTTGGAAAGCCGTTGGCTCAATTAATGGAAAATTGCGTTTAAAAGAGAAAGGGACGAGAGAGAGAAAGAGAGAGAGAGAGAGAGAGAGAGAGAGAGAGAAAAGCACGCAGAGGCGTTTATCGGGGCCTTCGTAACTTATTAATCGGTCGGATTTGTCAAAGTGGCGACGGTCGGCCAACGGGAGTCGGCAAATTGAGCGGGGCTGGCCCATGAAAGTTGTATCATGAGCAAAGATTAGAAATGTTTAATCGGGCTTTAATCAGGCACGAAGTCGACTCGGAGCCCCGTTGGGGCGAGTGCACAAATGCGCGGACAAGTGGCCAGATAGAAGGAGCCCCCCCCCCGACCCCCGCGCCGGTCGGCACCGGTTTTGAAAAAGTAGCGCGAGCAATTATGCGGATGGCCGGGCGAGCGGCGGGGCCGGGCCGAGCCTAGAATAACAAGGAGGAAGTAAAAGCTACGTAGGAAGAATCGAATTAAGACGGGCGTAGGGAGCTCGGCCATGCCGAGGGAAGTGTAAAATAATCGCCATTGTTGTGAAATCGACGGAGCTACAATAGCTCGTGAGGCAAACTTAAATTTTGTGCGCTTCGCGGAGAGTTGGCGTATTTCTTTTTTTTTTTTTTTCTTTTTTTTTTGCTCTCTTATTCTTCTTCTTCTTATTATTCCTCCTCCTCTTTTTGCAGGGGAGGGATGAGCGGGTACGGAGACAGAGGCAATCGTAATCTAATGTACTCGGCTGCGCACGAGCCGTGCCCTCGTCTCCTTTACGATCCCTGTCCTCAACCGAGGATTCCAAAAAGCGATTGAAAGTAACTAACCACGGCTCGTAAAATTCTCATTCCGTCGATCCTATCTCTATTTATTAGGCTTTTAATGAGGAGCCGCACAGCGGCGCAATGAGTTCGCCCGACAGGAGCTTCGTTATTTTATAATTGATTTCTTTCTTTCCCTTTTTTTTTTTTTCTTTTTCCTTCTTTTTCCTTCGTCGGCGCTTTCTTCAACGTACGCGCGATCTAAAAATCCGAGCTCGATCCAATGATCCGGCTTACGAGCAATCGACGCCCGTCCTTACCCGGGCTTTATTTATATTTTGGGTGGGATGCTCCAAATTGCAGGAAAGGGCAACACTTTTGCATTGACATTTTAATCCGGTCTGGCGAAGAGTCCGCTCGGGATAAATTATTTGCCCGGCTGCCATCGGCACGAGCCGGCCCCGGTCTACCGAGGAGAGCAAACAAGGGAAGGGTCGCGACGACGAGTGCAGTGTTTTAGGATTAACTTTCTAAGGGAATTAATAACGAATTAACATTGCGTTGAGTTCTGCCCCCAGCCGAGGCGAGCGAGGGGGCGCGCGCACCTTCCCGTACCCCCCCCCCCCGCCTCGTCGGTCGCGTCGCGGGGCCATCTCTTGCCTTTTTTTTTCTTCTTCTTCTTCTTCTTCTTCTTCTTTTCTCTTTTTCCCCCCCCGTTATTTGCTCGCTCCTCCGCCTCCTCCGCCTCCTCCTCCGGGCTTCTCTTCGGCCGACCCGCTGCCCTCCCCGGCCGCTGCGCCCCGCTGCAGCCCTGCGGCCCCTTCTATTTTTCCGCACTCCGTGTGTACACACGGTGGGGAAGAGGTTTGCGAACGGGGGGGCCAAAGGCAAACTAACGAGTAAATTATGGGGTGGTTGCTCGGTCGAGCACGAAAGCGGTAGCATTGTGCGTATGTACACGCGCTTATATACGGGAAGGATCCGGCGAATACAATAAATCGAATAAAGCAGACCGATATGCGCGCACCATCGAGAGCGAGCGAGAGCTGAGGGAGCACGGACTGAGAGAGAGATAGAGAGAGGGGGGCTAGAGGAGGGGTTGGGCAGGGGGATGACTGGGGACCGGCAGGCAGGCGGACGGGCAAACACAGAGAGAGAGAGAGAGAGAGACGGAGATTATTCGGCTGCAGATCGGCTCTGGCAGATTATTTTCAGCTCCATTAAGACTGTATGGAGTATTTTCTAGCTATTTGTCTTCGACAATATCAGGCTCATTGTTACGTCATTAGCTTCCTATCTATCTCATATCGCGATTCACAGGTAAATATATACATATATATAAATATATAAATACATATAAATATACATAAAAAAAAAATATATATATATATATATGTGTGTGTGTATATAGATGTACACATGTGTTCGCATAGGCTTATATTCTTCCTTGACTGTTATTTGTGTTTTCGCGGTCTTGTGCACAAGCGCGCGAATTAAGCCGTCGTCATTATGTCAATGGCCAAACAGATTCTTATCGAGCACACGGAGACCCGCGTTCATTATTCCCTTTTTATTTTGTCCCGCTTCGTTTTTCTCCTTACTTTTTCTTGCTATTCGTTTTGTTTTGTTTTGCTATATTGTTGTTGTCAAACTAGTCATAAAATA
Source organism: Kradibia gibbosae (assembly GCA_018907135.1). Taxonomy (NCBI): domain Eukaryota; kingdom Metazoa; phylum Arthropoda; class Insecta; order Hymenoptera; family Agaonidae; genus Kradibia; species Kradibia gibbosae. Next base: position 1,629,325 of record JACCHX010000001.1, on the reverse strand, counting down.
GATACGACTATTCAACTTTGAACAACTATTGAACTGCGACAATTTAACAATTGCATCAGGCGAGATCTGCCTCGTACCGTCGATCATTCATTTTGCTTCAAATGCCATCGCTAAATAAACGATAAGTACGATGTAGCCGCAGGACGGTAAGTGATAAATGCGTACGATTAATCGGACGGATAAATATTTTTTCTTTCAAAAGAAAAATAAAAGAAAAACAAGAAGGTTTTTCTCTCGCTCTCCGGAATAAATGAAACGAGTTTTTTTTTTTGTTTCTTCAAATTTCTTTCCCCGCAATGCGTCAATGAACGCGAATGATTCGCGGTGATTTTATTCGATTCGTTGAATTGCGCGAAAGGGTTGATTTTGTTTTTTTTTTTTTTAAATACAACTGGCACGCGTCTCAAACGAGCTTCTGCCACTTCATCGTATTCTTAATACAAATATAAGCACAGTGCGGAGCTCGTGCAGAGCAAATGGAAATATTTAAGAAAAAAAAAAAAAAAAAGAAAAAAAAAAAGATTGAATTCAATCAAGTGACCGCGCGTTTCCAGTAGAGCAACGTGCGCTGCTTTTATCAAAAAACGCAAATAATTCCGATGCATATTGATGCGACCTGATCTAGCAAAGGCCCGAGCCGACAATGAAGGAAGATACGGATTATTCCAGCCTCGCCCTGCCCGCCGACGCGCTCCCCTCAAAAAAGCGATAAAGATATTTGCACCGATGGCCTTGATTTGTTGTTTTTTTTTTTTTTTGTTTCTATTCGTTTCTTCTTCCTCGTCGAAAACGATGCGTATCGAGGCCTCCTTCGTGACACCGCATACGCCGGCCCTGCAATGGAGCATTGTCCGATTTATCCGTGGTACGCAATCGCCACGATCTCTAACGAGAGCTCCTCCGGACCGGGCGAACGCCTGCTGGCCGAGTTTGACCTATCTTTGTTGAAAATTGTCGGTCCTCGAGCCCTAGTGCCGGGAGCACCGATCGCTCCCAAGAATCACAACCGTTGTGATTATTATTCGTGGCTCGGGAGCTGCACCGTAGGTTGGCCTCGAGCTCGGAGCTCCGGGCCTTCAAAGGGGCCGGGGGGGGGATATCGTTTATCCGGCGGTGGGCTTGTTGCGTCTGTCAATCGCTCGATGGCCGTCCGAGCTGCTACTCCTGAATGCGGATTCTCGGCGCGTAATCGAGCACCGCAGGAGGCTGCGGTTAGGCGATCGACGATGATCCCGCGCGCCTGGCGCACTTTAGACTAAACACATGATTATTAATAAACGCTGTATACCTGGTTCTGTGCGTTTTGCTCGGCCATCGCTTTTTCCTTCGCTTGTCTTTTGCACTTGTACCGATGATTTTGAAACCATATTTTAACCTGCAAATGAAAAAAAAACAATTTACGGCGTTAGTTTTTTTTTTTTTTTTTTCTTTTGTACGCGACATCGACGCACGCTCTCTTACGGGGTGGGGCTTGTGATATTTGTAATGGATTTTCATGCAAAGCACGTCTAAATTTAACAAACAAAAAAAAAACAAAACATAGATAAATTTAAACCGTTTTTCTTTATAAGCTCTACAAAAGCTTATATGTTTGTGTGTGTGTGTGGGTGGGTGGGTGTGTGCGCGTGCATGCATAGGTAATAAATATGAAAACGGTAAAAAAGATGATAACGATGTATCGATTACTTTCATTATTTATTTGCACGGTTTATCCAAATATAAATAAAAAAAAAACGTAACGGCTCGTGACTGACGAATAATAATAATATAACGTAACGCAAGAAGAAAATCACAACTCGTTTCGCCGCTTTTAAAACAATTGCTCTCGATCGAGACTTACGAGGTGCTCTCGTATCTCTTAATATTGCATAAACACAATGAAAAAATTACGCGAGATTTAGCTGTTGCGAGGAATAATAATGTGTGTAATCCGTGAAGAAAAAAAAAAAAAAGAAGAAGAAGAAAATTGTTCGTTAAATATCTGTCATTTCTTTTGTTTTTTTTTTTTTTTTTTTTTGTCCCGAATAACTTGACGGCATTTGTTGTTTACTCAAGTAAGGCGCAGGGCCACGGCCATAAAAACCAAACGTTCGAATGCGCAGCTATAAAGGAAAACAGACATGCGACCCCCCGCCCTTTCACAAAGTGGGAGCTTCTTCTTTAGTGCTCGAGCCACTGAAGTATAGGTGTAAAACCACTTTTACAGCAATTGAACAGCGTGATTAGGGCAAAAAGACGATACGGACTGAATGAAATCCTGGCATCTGCTTATGACACACGCGTTATAATCCCGTGCCCATCCGGGCGGCTACCGGATTATTTCCACTCAACTGTGTATGCCCGTGTGCGTGCGTGCGCGCGCGTGTGTGGGTCACAAAAAAGATACGCGAGGCTCGTGGGCCGAGTGCGCGTTTCGTCATTTCGCTTGAAAAATCGAGAGCCCGACTCGCGCCAGACGCGATCGACGCTTCGTCCGAACGAGAGAAAAGGGAGAGAGCAAAAAAAAAAAAAAAAAAAAGAGAACGACAGCGCCTGCCAAAAAACTTAAGCCTTCCGCAATCGATTGGCCGCATCTCTCCGTAGCTCTCGTCGATTCGAATCGGGCCGCAATGATTTCGATAGGCGCGTCCTTGCCGAGTCGACTGATTTTTCATCGGCGCTGCGGATGGACCGAGAGATCGAGGGCTCGCGATTGTGAAATTCGTGCTTTGGGAGCCAGAGAGAGAGAGAGAGGGGGGGGAGAGAGAGAGAGGGAGGGAGAGAGAGAGAGAGAGAGAGATAGCGAGAGAGCGCCCGGCTAAATTATGCACCGCCATTATCTAATGCCGGGATTAAAATTGAATTGCAAATCGCGCTACCGGGCGCGATCAATTTTGGCCGAGGCGACCCTTTGTCCTTGCCCTTGGGCACGAGAATAGGCCGCGGCGCCGTTTTTTTAACAACGGCCCCGATGATCGCGCGCCGAACGCGACGACGACGCCTACCGATTGCTTCTTTCTTTAATACGCGTCAGCGGAATTGCGAATCGGACGAGAGCACCCGGGACCGGGAGGACGATGGCTCGGTTAATCGAGCGATTTAGCTCTGGATGCGGCCGAGGGCTCTCCCAAATAATTAACGGTATCGCTCGGAGGAGGAGGAGGAGGAGGCCGCGGGCAAAATTCCTCGCGGTGCGCGAACTCTATCCGGGCCCAGGGGAGGTCGACTGCGCCCGCTGTGTTCCTCCGAGCTTTGGGGGATTCTCGATCGAGGACACGGAAAATATTAGCACAGGCGTACAGTCGCTCGAAGGAGGATAAATGATTTGGGCGCCAAGCGACGGGATAACGCGCGCTGAGATAAGTGTGTTCGATCCAAGCGCTTGGATCGAGTTAATTTCATATCGTTGGGTGTGTATCGTTATATAACGTTGAAGCGTTGTACACGTACTCTTGTCGAATAAGAAAACGAGGCCTCTCTCTCTCTCTCTCGCACTCGTACCGAAACTTTATCTCTAAAGTTTAAATTTTAAAATGCTCGCGATTTCAAGGACCTCGGGAGTGATGATACTTGCATTCGAAAGGTATTATCAGGCTGCGAAAAACCAACTAACCGAGTGAAACGGATAAAACGCGCATCCACTTGCATTCGCGAGTCCCTCAAGAGGAATAAAATGGCATTTGCGCGCGTGGAATTCGTAAGGAGCAGAGGCAAAATTAGCGAAATAAACGACAAGCAGTTAGCCCGAGGGAAATTATGAGAAATGTTAGTTGTTTCGATAATTTTACGCTCGATGAATTTTGTTCCTTTTGATTTGCGCAAGATCCGCTCGTAGAGGTATACGTCAAAGATCACGTTTACAGTTAAAAAAAAAAAAAAAAAAAACAGAATAGAAAAGAAAGAAAAACAAAAGATAAAACCAATGCTCGTTATTATCTTGAGCAAAATTCAAATAGACGTAACGAAGAGAATAGAGAGAGAGAGAGAAAAATAAGAAATAAAACGTATTCCACTAGGCGATGAATGAAGGTAGAGAAAAATTATCGAACACACAGGAATCAAGTTTGTAAGTCAAGTATTTACTCTCGCATTACTTTCTTAATCTTCAACTCTATTCAAGCCTTTGTGCCCTCGAGAGGCTCATATACATTCACGAACAATTCCCTCTAGCCGCCTCCTCTTGGCCCGTTGCGCGCCCTTTCAATGCCTCTCGGCCTCAAATTGCAAATTCATCATTTGAAATACTGCAATGGACCCTCGACCGAGCACATCCGCATTACGAGCAATTGTTGGCGGGCCGCGCGTATCGGCATATTTTTAAAAACGACTCCCGGCCGTCCCCGGCCCGCGTCTGCGAGATCTTGCCGTCGGCAGGGGCGAGAGCGAGAGTCCTGCGGCTCTCCGTCCTCGTTCGGCTCTCGGTTTTTTCTCCCGGGCCCGCGCCCGCCCGTAAAAGTCTCACTCCCCCCGAGGCCGAATGGCCTTTCGCAATGGCCGCTGGCAATCGGCGGTGCGCGCCCACGCGCGTACGTGCGTGCGCACGACGGTGTGCGCGCGTGTGCGTACACATCCGCGTATCGATCGCAACGGCGCCAGCGAGTCGCGGGAGAACGCGGCGGAATCCGCGGAGGGGAGAGGGGCCCCCGGGCGTCATCGAGGAGGGCCCCGGACGCCGTGCCGAGGGTCGCGCGGCTTCCCTCCCAGGAGCCGGCTCCTCCGCTCGGATCCTGCATTGAAGGCGGCGCGCGCCCCCTGCCCGCCGCCCGTCCGCGCTCCTTCCCGTTTGAGGAGAGCCTGAGGCCGAGGCGAGCCGAGCCGGAGGAAGGCCAAAAGCCGAGGACCATGGAAAGTTGTTATTTTAAGAGAGGCCGTAGTCATCCACACCGATTCCTTAGCTCCCGAGCAATGCACTGTGTAAACAGCTTTCCGGAGCCGGAGCCCGGGGAGGATAGGAGACCGGGGCCGGCGGCCGCGAGGAATTAAGGAGAGAGCCTGCGAGAGACAATGCCGAGGTGTCGTCGCGGCTGACGCTGCACAAAAAACTCTCTATTGATTTTTCAGAATCGAGCTTAATTCTTCTCTAGAGCCGAGAGATCCGCTGTACCCCTCGCTCTCTCACGCTAACTCTCTCTCTCTATCTCTCTCTCCTTGGATAATGGGCTTGCGAAGCCGGTCGTGTATTTTTTCACATAGCCGGGGACGAATCGCGGTACCGATAATTCGCCCGGCGGCTCGATATTCCTCTAGTTATTCCTCTCGATGCTGCTCCACGCCTTGAGGATAAGCCTCACCGCGCTCTGACCATAGCCACAGAGTCGCGCGTCATTGGGATAATGAGCCCGCGCGCGAATGGCCGCCTCGGCGTTAGCCTACTTTTGTTCGGATGCCTCGAGCGAGTCCTTAGGATTTATTTGCAAAGCGTGGGCGCCTTTCGATCGGTGCGATGGGAATTTACGTATGGCGAGCGGCACGTTGGGCCGTACCGTCGGCGTCCTTGCCCCCTTAATCGAGGAGCAAACTTAAAAATCGCGCGACTCCATTTGATCCAACGGATGCCTACTTGTGGTATAAGCGAAAATTACAAAACCAAGCCGGATATATATAACGAGATACGAGTAATTTACACAATTCGAATTAACGAGGCTTCGATGATTTGAGAAAATGTTATCAATGCAATAAATGTTGCTCGCGCAAGGGGAAGATTTTTCTTCTTCTTTTTTTTTTTCTATTCCTTTCCTTTCCATTCTTTTCTTTTGGGTTCGCCTTCGAGCGTTAGGAAGGAAGGCAGGAGGAGAAAAAGAAACTCGTGGACCAAATTTAATTTCTAAACTTTGAATAAAACCATCTAGACCTTTTTGTCCTTGCTCTCCAGGTATAACTCCAAATGACTAAGATTTTGTATTATAAGAGGACAGTGGTTACAAAAACAGTAGGAATCCATACTGTATAAAATGGAGAGAACGAAAAAGTGCGTGCGTGTGTGTACATAAGATGGAAAAGGAGATTCGTACGCATGTAAGAAAAACGGGGAAGAAGATATATATATATATGTATAGAGAGAGAGAGAGAGAGAGAGAGTTAGCGTGTGCGCGGGCGAGTGTGGGTGTGTGCATGCGTTCGTGAGAGAGAGAGAGAGAGAGAGAGAGAGAGAGAGAGAGAATGAGAGAAAAGGGGAAGAGGGAATAATTGTATTATCCATTCCAGTTTACTTAGGGAGCTTAACTTTAATTTTGGATTATGTGTTAAACCTACATAGCAGGTACTATAGATTATATTTGAAGTATTTAAACATAGAGACGAGGAACGGCCAGATGCTGAGAGAAAATTGTACGAGTCATGAAATTCACTACTGTTTAACCGCAACCTGTCAATTGTCCATTCGTTTGGAGTAATATTTATGTTGACCTTTTAACGACCACGCAATTATCACATTTCCGTACATTTAATTAGAAAATACAAGACGCCGACTGGATTGTCATCAGGGCCTATCTCAATTTCATCGTTGCCCCCTCACTCAATTATAAATGCCATTATCTCGTAATAAATTTCATCGGGCAAATTCGATACCGGCCAATTAATGATTTTGCCGATACGGGGAATAAGTCGGAGCCCCCCGGGTTAGAAATTACATTACGCATTGTGATAAAATTGCTCGTGCTCGAGTAAATAAATTAATTGCATTGTCATTGGTCATGTACGATTATCAATTTACGAGGCCTTTCCGTCGTTCGTCTCCTCTTCCCAACCGAGAGACACGACGGCAATTTAGACATCTGACAATTTAGTGATGCCGTTGAAATGCCAGGGCACTGAGTATTTTTTTTTTTTTTTTTTTTATAAAGCAGTACTTGGGAAAACAAGACGCGAGCTAGAAATTTTTTTTTTTTAAGAATTCAACGCTCAATTTACAACGGGTAAAGTGATTTTTTTCAAAGCCACAACGACGCAACTTTTACGGGAGATTTTTTGTTGAATTTTGAAGAAGCAAGGGAAAATATACGAAAAACAAAGCGAAAAACCGGTCCTCGCGCTACGTTGGCGGCAAACACGAATGCCGATGTATTTCTTTAACCTAATGATTCGCGGAATAATTTGCCCACCTCGAAGCTCACTCAAAACTATAGGAATTGCGATCATTGCACGGCGATACTCGCGTGTCCGTGTGGGCGCGCGCGCGCGTACACACGGCAAATGATTTTTTAGGATTTCTTTCTCACGTTGGGATTAGACGAGCAAACGAGCGCTAAGCACGCGTCATTGCCGAGAGCGATTATCATTTGTAACGAAATTTTTAACGAAGCGTTATCCCAAGTCATTTTGCTTACTTGTGTTCTCCGTTAATAATAATATCGAAACAGGAGTAACAGGAGGTGCGCGCACGCGGGCGCGACATAGAGAGAGAGAGAGAGAGACATCTAATCTGGAGGCCGCCGACGAAAAAAGTTGCGAAACTGCCAAGGCACAATATACCCGTATGCGATAATTAATCGATAGCGTGGAAAAATTGCAATTGAATCGAGAGCAGCTGCTCGACGGCGGATACGCGCGCCGAGTTTCGGTGGCTGTGCGCGCGACGAGCGCGTAAGGGAATAACAGCGATGATAATAACGACGATGAACAGAAAAAAAAGAAAAAGAAAAAATAGCTAAAGCTTGTGGGAAAAAAAGAAGAAGAAGAAGAAGAAGAAGAAGGAAGAATGCAAATAAGCGCGCGAACGCGTCTGCGCGTGGTTTTGATTTTTTCGTTCCTCTTTTCACTCTCTCTCTCTCTCTCTCTCTCGTCGCCGTCGCCGTCTACGTCGACGCACAAAGGGAAGTTAAAGTATTGGGCTCGCCGGTATTGATAATGGCAACAATGCCGAGTGACAAAGAGCCGAGCGACGTGTCCGATATACGGCACGAATGCCGATAACAATAGGGGCTGCACTTAGAGCGACAATGACGGGGCGAAAGTGGAGGAGCGCGAGGCTACTTGTCTCGCGCCCAACGGAATATCGCCGAGGCGAGGAGCCAAGTTCTACGAATGTCAGAGCCGGGGCCTCCCCTTTGTCATTGGCAGAGAAATAATTATCGTAATAACGAGCGGCTGTTAGGGCTCGGGGGGGCCTACAGGCAACGATTAGAATCCTTCGTCGTTGCTTTTCAACGCTTTGGCCAATCGTGCGGGTATCGATGGACGGCCTTTGCTTCGGATCCTCGTTCGAATGGCCGCCCCTACGGCAAGTGCCTCGACACCTTACAAGATTGCTACGATAACGCGCGAGCCTGCGCGGCTTGTAAACGGACCGACCCGATCGCCGACCGAATCCGGGATGGCGATTCCCGGCAGCCGGACAGTGGCAAGCAACCTGTACGTCATTGTGCACCCGAGCTCGAAGCGAAAGCGCACCAACGTTGCGCTATCGTTTCCCCGAGGCCGACCTATCCATAAGCCTGCGTCGACGCATCCTCCTTCCGGCCCTCGCTCTTCCGATGACGCATTCAAAATGGCCTCCGAGCTTTAAAAACTTGCGCCACGCGATCACGGGCCGATACCATTCCATTCGGTAGCTCGATCTTGGTTTGTTTTTGCCTTGGCGCGGAAATCGGCCGGGCAATTTTCACTTCGCTCAAAGGCCTGGAGGGGAATTCACGCGATGCGCGAAAGGGAAGAAGCCGCCGACCCAATCGGCGATAATTTGAAAGTCAGAGCACAGCTTGATCGCCTGGCCCGCTTACGCCCGCGGAATTGAGCCGCGCAAGTGGGCGGCGCCCGAAAAGTCCCTCGGTCGAGTATCCCCGAGCCGGTGCGCGCCTTGTCGAAAGATGGCTCCTCGCGCATCGAGGGGATACCGATATTTACGGCGACTCCAATTGCTTTGTATCTCGGGGCCGATTTTTCCCCACGGCTTTACCGGAGCTGCGCTACGCGCTCGAAAATCGATGTTCCGTTTCGAGCCGAACGGAGGACGGTCGAGACGGTTTTTTCGTTCGTTTGCTTGTATTGTTTTTTCTCCTCTCTCTCTCTCTCTCTCTCTCTCTCTCTCTCTCTCTCTCTCTCTCGATTTCAAGCTCGGTACAATAGAACGCAACGAAAAGCCAAGGGATCATTTTTGCCTTGGAAGATAGATCGAACGCGCGCTCGGTGAGGACGATCAAATCGATTCGATATAATCCTATCGACGAATCGCTCGTTCGCTTAAGCGAATCCATCGTTGGGGTTAATCTCGGCCGAATCGAATGAGCCTCGGTCCGGCCCCTCAACAACCGAGTAAGCCCTCCGAAACCAAAGCCACGCGGCTCGATACCGTCGGAGGCGCTCGCGACGCCCAAAAGCCAAGAGCCATAATAAAGAGGAGGAGGAAGATGAGGAGAGAAAAGGCCCACGGGGTAAGAAGCTCTCTCCACGTTGTCCCAGGGCCCACCCGTGCCGTCTTCGCCTTCGGAGCGAGAGCGCGACTCCCAAGAGCCACGAGCGATAGGACCGTAGGATCGTCGAGAGCCGGCCCTGGACGCTCTGTCCTCCATTGGAATCTGCCCCCCCCAACCCCCCCCGGTCTGCGAGAGACGCCTCCAGTCGTACAAGATCCAGCCGCGGAGGGGGGCGCGTCTTACGCGAACGCGCGAATCGCCGGGAGGATGCCGATCGCGGAGTCGCGCATCGCGGGGAGCGCGCCCCGAGCTCGACGAGCCTCCTTCTGCCACTGAAGCCCCCCCGGCCCCCGCTGAAAGTGCCACTTCAGCACGGCGCGTGCTCTCATCGGCTTCCTCTCTACTTTTTTTCCTCTTTTCTTTTCTTTTTATCGCCTTTATCGATTGCCCGCGGCTCGGTTACCCTCGCGGCGCGTCTCGCCGAAATGAGTACCGCTTGCGCGGGTGGAGTGGCGCGATTGCGACTCGCGAACGAGGATCAGGTTGATAAACGCGATCCCGACGCTCGTCTTTGATCCTTTGCCGTTGGACGCCGCCGCACCCCCCGCGCACCCCCGGCCCCTCCGCCGCCATAGACCTCGGCCATTGGATTATTATTATGGCTTGTTCGGCGTTCGATCGCGCGAGGAGGAGGAGGAGGAGGAGGAGGCCGCGTCCTCTTTTGTACATCGTCCCGCCCGGGGACCTTCAGCCGCGTCCCAGCCCACGTCGGTACGCTTGATTTGCCCTGATTAATAAGGAATTGAAGGATTGCGCGAGCTCGAGTCTCTCCCGAGAGGCCCTTCGATCTTCCTCGTGCGCCCAAGATCGGGAAATTCATCGAGATTTTATTGCCGTTACGCAAGGCTTCGCTCTGCCTCCCGACGACTGATCCTTTTATTCAAGATATAATGGCCTCTTAGAATCCAACCATCCGCGTATTTGCCCTTATTCAACTTGTATCGCTCTCGAATCCCAACTTTAAACCAAAGTCGCATCAGTAATATTCGATTTACAACAAGAGTAGCCTAGTAATGGTAAATAAAGGCGTGGAAACATTTTTGCGCGGAGAAATATTTTTGTTTTTTTCTTTTTTTTTTCCCTTTTTTTTTTCCTTTTTCTTCCATTTATCCCCGCGCTTGTGTCGCGCGAACTTGCTTGCGCGAATCTACGAATATGAATATAGTAATGGGGAAAATTGTGAAACGAGATTTTACACCACCTTTTCATCCTATCTAAAAATATATACACATATATACAAATTGATTTCGATACAAGTGAAAATTCATCCTATTCGCTTTATTCCGCATTTCTTTTCCTTCCTTCCTTTTTTTTTTTTTTTTTCCTCTTCTGCTTCACTTTTCATTAGGGTTTTTAATTAAACTATAAAATGATGATTTACGAAACCACTCGAATGAGTAATAAAGTATGGAAGAGGCCGGGACAATCCTGCGAATCATCCGCAATGTTGAATTTCGAGACAAGCGGGGGCCGAGCGAGTATCCGGTTTCGCGCTACAATCACAAAAAAAAAGTACCCGGAGACGCTCCAAGCAAAAGCCGTATTCAAATATTAGTAGTATTTAATATTAGCATATGAGTATTAATCGATACGGTAGCTCGCGCAGTAATAATATGAAATTAGAATTTGATTTTAAAGCGAGCGGGACGCCGCCGCCGCCGCTCCTGTTATTATTATTCGTCATCATCGATAACAATGCCTTGTCACGGCGCTTCGTGTACATAATTAGATGCGCAGACGCCAGTAATGTCGAATGTTGAGAGTCGTTAAATAAAAGAGGGAGAGGGAGAGAGGGAGAGAGGAGAAAAAGAAGAAGAAGATGAAGAAATAAAACAAGAGCACACAATACCTAGCGCGCCTGTGAAAAATTAACCGTTTTTATTTATCGAATGACTCGGGCAGCGCGCGATTCGAAGCCACGTAAATAATTAGACCGAGTTCTTATTCGAGTTTCAATGGGTATAATTGAATAATAATCGTTAAAGGCATTTTAAACGGATTTAATTTAATAAATTGAATTACTTAACCGGCGGCCGTTGTCGTCGTGGTGAATGTTTCGACTCTCTCTCTCTCTCTATCTCTATCTATCTCGTCGTCATTAAGAACAAAGGCGCATCTCCTGGCCCGGGCAAATGGACACCTGCATCCTCGCCATCGCGAGGCTCTTGCGAGCGTTTGGGCCAGAAGAAGGCCGAGCGTTCCGCGGGGCCGGAGGTAGATCTCGACCCGGGGGCGATCCTCCTCGGCAGAGGGATCGCGGACGGCAGCAGGAGGCGGGGGAGGAGGAGGAGGAGGAGGAGCGGGCGAGCTTACGAACCTGCGTAGGTGTCAGATGAATGATCGAGGCCAGGTGCTCCCTCTCGGGGGCGCTCAGGTATTTCTGCTGCTTGAATCTCCTCTCGAGCTCGTAGACTTGGGCCTGGGTGAAGAGGACCCGGCGCTTCCGCCTCTGCACCAGGGGAAACTGCATCGTGTTAACGCCCATGCCGACGCTGACGCCGACGCCTACGCCCATACCCGAGGACTTGGTCATGTCGCTCATCGACTGGCCTACCGAGCATCCAGCCATATTAGAGCCGGCGCTCGCCGCCGCCCCCATCAGCCGCGATACTGCAATGCACATTAGTCTTGGTTTTACGTACGTCGTTAGCCCTCTGCTCTGCTCCTGTCTTTGCTCTAATTCTCTCTCTCGATCTCTCTCTCTCGATTTCAGCCACCCCCGGACCTCCCACGGGCGACGAGTCCCTGCAGAACCTCGCGAAAGCTCAAACCCGATTCGTCCTCCGCTTGTTACCCCGGCGACTTATTTTATTTTTTTTTTTCAACGACAAATACTACACAGCTCGTTCGGTTTTTTTCCTTCCTTCCTTCCTTCCTTCCTTTTACCATTGCTCTTTTTTCCCTCCGCTGCTCGACGCTTGCCTACAGCGCGGGAATTCTTTGCCTCCCTTCGGGACTCTGCGCGTCGTTCCTCCTTCCGAGTACGCGACCGTGCAATTTCGATTGCCGTAAAATAATAGCTTTGCCGAAATTACTATCGTGCCTTTTTTTAATGTTTTTTTTTTTTTTTTTTTCATCGTACGCTATAGGTTACAAAGTCTGGCGCGAAAAATCCGCAACTAGCGTAAGAAACCTTCGACCCTCTCCGTACTGTGCTTTTTCTCTTAATGTTTTCTTCGGCTAATATATATATATATATATATATACGTATATGCGCGTGTATAAATATAAATATACTTGTACACAAGTGGTAATTTGAAAAAACAAAATTAAAGCCACGCCTCAAAAGTTTGACGACGTAACGTAGTAACGCACTCGAGATTTTATAACATTGATTACGATAGTTCAATGGTAGTAAATCGACGGAAGATCGGGCGATTTTATTATAGAGCGAAGGGAAAAAAAAGGATAATTAAGGGTTTAAAACGCTCCTGTCAAAAGCATCCGTAAAGTTAGGTATGACCCTCATCATCAACTGGTGCTCAAGAAAATAAACTCAGCCAACACTTGCGGACAATGGGTTCGATTTAGGTATGAAAAGTGCCAATTCACTCACTAAGCAACGGCGGACTTGAGAAACTGTGACCAGGAGGTCCTTCCACTAGAGAGGCAGAAAGAGAGATAGAGAGAGTGAGAGAGAGTGAGAGAGAGAGAGAGAGGGATAGAGATAGAGATAGAGTGTATGTGTGTGTGTTTATAAAATTTTTCCATTACAGCCCCGAGAGCTTACGGGTAAACCGAACTGAAATGTCACCGAGCGCAGATTTTTATAAATTTATAAGCAGCAGCGGAAGAGAGCGGAAAAAAAAAATCAAAAAGTCATGTTACATTCTACTGCATTTGCCAATGGTTGCGCTTACCTTTTATTCATTGCTCGTAACATTAAGGGTTGCGAATTTAAATTTTCTTTCAGCAATGACAATGAGCCATTTAGCAAAATGCAAACCACGTTCTCGTTTATCGATTAAAATGATTATTTCACTCGCGCAGCGATACAATTTTCGTCGCCGTTAAATCACTTATCGCTGCATTTAACTATTATCGCTCGATTTTGGAATCGGTGAAAGGTATTGGAAAGTCAGTTTTTCTTTTAAATTAAAATCACTCGATGTAAGGGGAGACTCCTTGGAGCAACTCGAGCCACTTTACGAGTAAACAAAAAACAAAAACAAAACAAAAAATCTCCACGATTACATCTGCATTTCTGCCCGACATCGTTAAACGTTCCCGAGCGGGCGCATGTAGATTGACCGAAATTAATTTAAATGAGTAATCACAACTGGCTTTTTGTCTTTAATTTCAAAGGGACCAAATGCACGGAGTTATAATATTATCAACGATTTCATAGGCTATTACAAAGAGATCGACGAGCGAATTAAATTAAAGGGGTGGGTTGGGGTTTCGGGAAAGAAATAGGAACGAATGAATGATAGTAAAAAGAAGAAGAAAGAAAGAAAGAGAAAAAGTAAAAGAAATAGTAAGAAAGAGAAAGAGAAAAAATTTATATACACCCATATATATATGTGTGTGTGTGCGTGTGTGTGTAAATGTATATGTAAAGAAGGATGAATGGTAGCTTTTATTTTTTCAAATTTCTCTATATCATTATGGTTGCGCAGTCGTGTACATAATAATGTTATTTTCTCAACGTGGGCAACCGGATTTCTCGACTGACAGCTTAAGACGAAAAATGGATGTGTCAGAGGTAGTTATTACGAGATCATCCATAAGCAATGACAATAAGGTCGCCCGAACAAAGTGCGATCGAGCCCGCAGTCCAAAAACTGGTTAAATAAACTCGAGGGTCTTGGGGGGATGACGATCCTGCCGAGACGCGAGGAGACATTCCAACCACCGTGAAACGTGTCTCGGAATTTTATATTTAAACGGGGCTGCGAGGGGCGGGGTGTGGGCTGGCGGTGGTGCTCCCCCGCCCCCCCTGCCCCGCAGCCCGCAACGTCGGCACCTCTACCGCTGCCGCCGGTTTTCGTTCGGCGCTGGTCGCGAGATCGGCGGCGTCGATCTCGCGCCAATTGTCCGGAGGAGCGTAATCGATGGCCCTCCTCCCCCGGCCCCGCCCCCCTTCCTCCCAACCCAACCCAACGCCCTGCGCGGAAAGGTCGAGGGCGAGGCATATTCACGCGCGGGCGCCTGCGATATAAATCACCGGCTGTATCAATGGCTCGATGGAGGAACATCGAGATATGAAGAAGGCAAGAGCAAACTTTGACAATGGAGGCATCGCTAATAGAGAAAGCGGGAGAGCGAAAAACATCGAGCGAGCTGACGCCAGAGGAGTCCTCGGTCCGAGGCGGATCCCGACAAATTGGATTCAGGCTCACGTAGCCGTAGGAACTTCCACTCGCCGATGGACATACATATATATATATATATGTATATATGTGTATGCATATGTGCGTATGTGCGTGCGCGTGTGCGCGCGCGTGTACAGACGGGCGCGTCCTTATTTATCCGTAAGTTTATGTTGGGATGAAACCGAAAGGCCGATGGCGTTTCTCTGTTTGCTCCCTCGAGAAGCGTACGTACGCACCGCCCGGGCGGACTGCGAGCTATTTGTTCAACTAAAATCGGTTGCTCCCGCCCGGCAGTGTGTATGTTTCGCGCGAGCGGCTAAGGTCCCTCCTCGACATCGCATTAAGCGAGGGCCGATCACCGGCCGATTCCGCGGAAAGCTCGCTCGGCCAATTTTCACGGATGCCTCGTCGCTATCTCTCTCTCTCTCTCTTAATAAACACGCTAAGCACTTTGATGGCAAAATTGATTTTTTCTTCTTCTTCTTCTTCTTTCGCCCCGGCCCCCCGGCCTCCCCCTTCATTGAAATCGCACAAAGCCGTACCAACGCGGCAGCTGCTCACCAAACCGGGCTCCATTTTCGAATCGGATTCTCGACAATCGTGCATCACCGGCTGATTGGCTCCTCCACGGGACGCGAGCGCGGCCATTCGCATAGTATGGCCAAGGGTAAATTAGCAACATCCGCGAGGATCCGTGGCTCCTTGGGCCCTATGACCTTCGACGCGATGGCCATTATCGACCTTGGATTCTCGGGGCGATCCAACGGAGGCAAAGCGCACGGCGAAACGGAGATTACCACGGAGGACGAAATTGCAAACGGAGGCACTTGGGGAGGCTCGGCCAGAGAGAAGAGTCTTCGGCTCTCCTGGCGCGGCTATCGAGCGGCGATTCCCGCGCGCTCGTCACCGAGGAGCGGCCCCGAGCCGGCGCGAGGTCCTCGGAGGAGCCGCGGGTCGTTCCGTCGAAGGGCAAGGATGGCCCGCGCGGCGGTGGGGCCGACGGTCGGCCCGAAGGTCGCTCGGTCGACTCGCGGCCGGAGCCTCCCCCGGAACGAGGAGAAAGTCGGCGAGGGACGAGGAGAGAGCGAGCGACGGACGGTTCGGGCGGCGAGGGCCTGCGGTCGCAATCGGTTGGTATCGGAGGAATATACGCGACGAGGTCGGCCACGAGAGGTAATACGTGATCCGTCGGCCGACGCGGAGATTAGGCGGAATTTTCGTTTCGGGCGGACTTACGAGGCGAATTTCCCTTCGCAAATGTTGCCACGAGAGAGAGAGAGAGAGACCTCTGCGCTCCTCGCTTTTATTTCCGAGCCGAGTGGCGTGCCTTTTTTCTATTTATTTTTCCCCGTATCAAATTATTTTCCAAGGATTACCGGCGGCGGCGGCGGCCGCCCTCGAATCATCCTTTCCTTTGGAATTAGGCAGAGATGAGTTTCTTTTTCTTTATATTTTTTTTTTCTTTTTTTTTTTGTCTCCTCTTTTCTTTTTTCTCTTTTCTTGCCTCCAAATTTTGCACTGTTTTTCTTCCCTTCCACGAACTCGCATAATGCGGGACTCTCCCTCGACAACTACTCCTCCGTGTTTTATAAATATGACGGGCACTCGCTCGATTGTCGTCGCGTTTTTCGAATCACGGCTAATCGTTCGGGGTTAATTTTGAATTGCCGAAGAAGTCATTCGTTTGGTT
The DNA here is from genome assembly GCA_018907135.1 of Kradibia gibbosae. NCBI lineage: Eukaryota > Metazoa > Arthropoda > Insecta > Hymenoptera > Agaonidae > Kradibia > Kradibia gibbosae. The sequence continues at coordinate 1,612,931 of JACCHX010000001.1, read as the reverse complement.
AATTTGAAAGGCGGTTGGTAAATTGTTGGGAAATAATAACAACGTTAAGCTGCACAAGCGATGAGGATCGGAGTAATTGATTAGTAACGTTTACATCGCGCACAAATCGCATTGAGTCTCGTCCTAAAATTTGCATCTGAGTCTTATAAAACAGTGAAAGTTTACGATTGTATATATACGTATGTATGTATGTATGGATGTATATATGTGTGTAAATTTCTTTAAGCATTAAAATTTGTCGTTAACAAGTTACCGACAATATCGTGCATTTGAATTTCGACTTGTACGGCAAAGGAGGATAATATCTATCAAACGAGACAAAATTCTTACAGTTGCGTAACTTCGAAGCAAGGGAAACGTTACGCGTCGGGAGAAATCAGAAGGTTGAATTCACCTTTGAAAGCGACGAAGGCTTTTCATCGATGATTTAACAAAATGGAGCCACCAGTTCGAGGCTCAATTTCGCAACGACGATTGGGCTCAATCCCAAAAACCAATGAATAATGCATCGGAAGCGATCGTTCGCAATTAACGGCATCGGAGACCTATCGGATAATCCAAGCTCGTCTACGGGAAGAAACTTCGCAAACGCCGAAGAGTTTCCAATCGAAGGCAGATAAATGCAACGCAGCGTAAAAAGTGAGACCCCGAGTGAGAATCTCGAGTCTTTAAAGGAGGCGTCGGATGCCGGGGTGCCGGCATCCAAGGAATGCCAGGCCTTCCCTCGCGCACTCGATGACGGAATAACACTGGATTAGGTTTCACAGGCAAGGACCGCAAGTATTTTGCCGGCTCAAAGTCCAATGAGACCTAAAGCAAAACAGAGCGACGGGGCTAAAGAGGGGCAAAGGAGGGCACGGGAGAGCAACGAGAGAGCAATCGTTGAAACTTATCGAGGGACCATCGAAAGAAGCGGTCGAGCCCTCTTATAACTGGTTAAAGGGCGCAGCAAGGGCCCAGGGGCCGAGGCTCCCTCGTCCTCGGGAAGACTCGTCGGAGCGGGCGAGTCGCCCTGGGGCCGCGGGAGGACTAGGAGCAGGAGCAGGAGGAGGAGGAGGACAGGAGTCAAAGCAATGAACTCACTTGCGAATCGCGGATCGTTGGTGGCCGGCGGCGCGGGCGCGTACCAGGGATGATGATGGGAGGAGACGGCGTGAGACCTCATGGGGTCGCCGGTGGTCGCGGCCCCGCCGACCCCCGAGCCCGAGTGGTGGTACGGGGAGAGCTCGGCCCCGCAGTACTGGTACTGGGGGGCGAGCTGCATGCTGGCGTAGGGGTTGCCGACGGGGCCCATGCCCGCGGGCCCGCCCCCGAGGCCCGCGCTCCCGATGAGGCCGCCGTTGTTTGGCCCCGCTGATGGGCCCGGGGGTGCTCACCCCCGGGGTCGAGCTCCCGTGCAGGGGCGGGCTGCCGCTGCTCGCGCTCGAGCTCCCGGTGTTGCCGCCGCCGCCGCCGGGGACGACGACGCCCCCGGCCCGGCCGCTGGCGCAGGCGTTCGCGTAGGGCGAGCCCTGGCCGTGGGCGACCACCCCGACGGCCGCCGCCGCGGCCGCGAGCTCCAGCTTCCTGTAGGACTCCTCGATCGGCGAGAGGATGTCCGTGACGCTGAAGGGGGTCGTGTGGGCGCCGCCGGCCCCCCCCGGCACGTGGCCCGCGTGCTGGTGCTTGGGGGAGAGGCTCATCGCCAGGTCGACGCCGTTGAGTTCCGGCAGCAGGCCCGCCTGCTCGAGCTCCGTCTGCTGCTGCTGCTGCTGCTGCTGCTGCTGCTGCTGCTGATGGTAGCCGGAGGCATTGCTGGCGCTGTTCTGGCTCGCGGCGCCGCCGCCGCCGCCGCCGCCGCCGCCGCCGCCGGCCCCGCCGCCGCCCCCGCCCCCGCCGGCGCTCATCTCGGCGAAGACTTCGACGCTCCTGCCGTCGAAGTAGCGCAGATAGGACCCGCAAAGAATTTTGGCGACGCTTCTACACCACTAGTGCCGCATATTCTATCCCCTGATCCGCTCCATGGATCGGCCCCCGCCCCCTTGCTGCCTCCCTCACTGACGATCTTCGCGAACTGCTGCCGCTGCTGCTGCTGCTGCTGCTGGTTTCCGCTGCTGCTGATTACTACTGCTGCCGCTGCCGCTACTGGTTACCGCTCGATAAGCCCGGGCCTATTCCCTCCTCGGCGAGGGTTTGCACATCCGTCCGTCTATCGACACTCGCGATCGCGAATTCCTCTCTCTCTCTCTCTCTCGCTGTTCGCTCGCTCTCACTGTTCCGCCGAAGCGTAGTAGGGCACACGCGTGCTGCGGATGCGCGTTTCGCGCGGAGATAAGAGAGGACGAAGGGGGCAGCGCCACCGGGTCCGGAGCAAGAGTTCGCGGCTGCGGCTGCGGCGGCGGCGGTCCGAGGAAGGACGAGTCGGTGGCCGGCCAGGGCCGGCCGCTGGCCGAGACTAGAACCGGCGGAGGCGGCGGAGGCGGCGGCGGCGAAAGTCAGTGGCTGCGGCGGCGGCCTCGTCGTCGTCGTCGCGAGCCGAGGCCGTCGCTCTCGTGGACTCGGGTAGGACCCTCGGCAGGGGCGGCGGCCGCGCTCCCTCTCAGGGCTCCCGCGGGCTCCCGGTGAGGCCAGCCGAGGAGGCCTCGACGAGGCTGGAAGGGCTGCTCGGGCGCTCTCCGGCTCCTCTCTCTTGCCGCGCGCTCCTCGAGCGAGCGAGTTCCTCGATGGAGGATCGGGTGCGACGACGCGGCGCTCACGTCGGGCTGCGCTCCTGGGCTAAGCCGTCGATCCGCCTGTATGGATGAATGAATGGAGAGTACTGTTGGGGCTCTCCTGGAGAGGTCCTCTCACGGCCGCTTAAACCCACTCGAGAGAGCGTCGCTCAGCGGGCCGGGCTCGACTTCCGAGTGCGCCCCGCCCGCCCGCCCCCCTCCGCGCGCGCGCGCGCCGCCGCCGCCCCCCCGCCGGCGGCTGCCGCAGCCGCGGCCGGCCTTCCGCCCCACCTGCCCGGCCCACCCCTCGGCTAGGCCCCCACCCCGCCCAGCCGGGCTCGCCGGCGCCAACCCGCGCGCTCGCCGCTCCCCTACCATCGCCGCCGTCGTCGCCGTCGCCGCCGCCGCAGCCGCCGCCAGCGCAGGAACGAACCTTCCTTCCAGCGCCGCCGCCGTCGCTACTACCGTAGCTGCCGCCGCCGCCGATGCTGATTCCGATGCTGCTGCTACTGCTGCCGGCGAACGAGAGACGCTCCCTTGCGCCGATACCGGCCTCGACGACGATGCCGAAGCCGTTGGGGAATGCGCCCGAGAAGGTACACTCCTGTGTCCGTTGTTCGACTCTCGCGTGCCCCTCGCAGTCGCGGCATCGGCCGGTCGCGCCTCTGCGCGAGCTTTGGCGCAGCGAGCGAGTCGTCGAGTCGGAGAGACGGCCACTGGGGGACCGGAGGAGAGGCGCCTGAGGCTCGCTACGGCGGCCTCGAGTGTCCTCCTCCTCCTCCTCCTCCAGGGGAAGGATCACCCTCGCGAAATTCTCCATTTCCGTGTTCCGCTGCCCGTCGCTCCCTCGCCCACCGCCCTCCGCCCCTTTCCGCGACCTCCTCCTCCTCCGCGCCCTTCTTCCCTATCTCTCTCTCTCTCTCTCCGCAGCCCTCCCGCTCCCTTCCGCTATCATCCCCCCGCAGCCGAGGGGCAGCGGCGGCGGCGGCGGCGGCGTTCGACGACTACTTTCCGTTGTTCTCGGGGGCACGGTAAGCCCGGGGGAGTAACTATCGCGCGACGTGCTCCAGACGAGTGGCCACTTCTCTCCGGGTTTATAGCCCATTGGCCTGTTCTCTCCAATGGGATGTGCCGAGGCGCTTGATTGGCCCAACCAGCGCCGGGAGCCGTAAAGGCGATCCCACTCCCGCTCGGGGGATCGCCAAGGCGTGCGGAGACCAATGGGGGCAGGGCCGGCGGGGCGGGGGGCGCCCGAGCTCCCGCTCGCTAATGCCCCCGATAAAAAGGAGCCCGCTCGGCGAGAGAGCGGCTGCCGGCCCGGGGCAGGGGGCAGGGGGCGGCCGGCAGCCAGGGAGAAGGCGCGGGAGGGAGGGAGGAGAGCCTCACCCGCGGGCGACGTGCCGCCGCTCGCGCCATTATGGTTCGTGGATTATTAGTGGGAAAGTCTCTTTTTAGAGAATCGCATTGTTCGCCAAGGAGACAGGGGATGCGCTATGGATACCGAGCACTGGCACGAACACGCGTATCGACGCGAGAGCGAGCCGCCAACGCTCGTAATACCCGCTGCTGCTGCTGCTGCTGCTGCAAAAAAAAAAAAAAAAAAAAAAAAAAAAAGAACAAATCCTTCCCAGTCTCAATTACGAGCATCCACGTATTTAACCTGGCGTGCAAAATTCATGCGCGCGCGTACGTATTTGCACGCCTAAGTGCATGCGCGCCTACTCTGCCTACGCGCGTTGTCGGCACGTACGTGTGCGTACGTGTGAAATACGGTTGGTCGTCACGAGCGGTGAAGATTTTTCCCAGCGATAAATTTTTCGATATTGATTCTTGCGCCTTCGATAATTGTCAAGGGGTATTTTTATTTTAAACGCGAATAAGCGAATTCGTGCTGATTTTTAAATTATCGATGCTCCAACTGCACGTAGTCGTTGAACGGAATTTTTTTTTTTTTTTTTTTTTTTTCAATCGAATGTAGAGCAAACGTTATTGTCTCGTATGGAAATATTCCTTTTCTTTACTTTGTTTTTTTTTTTTTTTTTTTTTTTGTTTCCCCCACCCCCCTCCCCGTCCAAAATATAAAATTCGGATCGCGTTAAAGTCAATACTGCTAATGCCAAACAATGGAAAATACATTTCTTATGCGCGTGATAAAAATGTCGCCTTCAAAATAAGGTATGAAAACTAAGTGCAATGAAATCCTTCGTCCATTAGGTAGAGAATGTTTTTTAACAAATTCAGAATCGTAAGATCTTTCTTAATTTCCAAATGAATCTCTTTACCCAAAAAATCAAATAACTGCAACAAAATAACAAAATCCTAAACGACCATTAATTAGATTGCTTTGGATTTAGATTATACTTGTACATTAAATATTTAGTTCAACCGAAAATTTTGCAATTTAGTTGACAATATAACTGCTGTGTAAAGTTCTTCTATCCGCCCCTTCGTTTGTACACGCGTACGAGAAGAAAATATGACGGGAAACTTTATTTCCACGTTGGTAATTAATATACGATAAATGAATTTGCAATGCGAATGCTATTTATACACCACCGACGAATGTACAATTGAGAATGTTTGACGCGCAACTACGGCAATTTTATCATCGCCATTACCGGATAAAGCAGACTTAATTACAAAGCCATTCGACTGCGTATTGCGGTATAAGGATGCCTCCGAACCCTGGAAACTTGCTTTCGAGCTTCGTGCCTGTGATCGCTCGAAATTACTCATCCTTGCAAAGCACTTCGGTCTCGCGGCCAAAAAGCTCTGCGCAGCTCGACTATAGACAAGCGAGACTTGCAATTATCAGCGGTTGGATAAGCGGGGCCGGGGGGGGGGGGGGGATAAATCAAAGTAAAAAAACAAAAAAACAACAACAACAACAACGGTCCCTAACGCCCGTCGCCGCGGGCGAAAGTCCAACCTTACGAGCTCATTCGGCATCGTCGCTCCGCAATCGGACCGGACAACAAGGTCGAATCAGCATTATCGATATTCCAGTTGGTCCAGCTGCGGGGCGAGGGCCGGTCAGAGCCAACCGTCGGCCCGGGTGGCGCGTGTCCGCGGATCGCGACAGGATTCCAATAGAGGGATAAAGCGCTCCCAACGGCTCGGAGGCCCCTTCCGACGGATTTCGCATTAGCGGGCGCCTCCCGAAAGGGGAAATCGCCGAGGGATCGCGTTCACCGTTGGGTTAGGGGGACGATCCGCGGGGAAAGGGGCCCGGCCTCCGGGAGGATAATCGCACCGTCGAGTCAACCGGCGACGCTCCCGCGGGAGCGACAGGACGGCGAGAGAAGGAGGTCGGCCTCGAAGACGAGCCGTGATAACGCGGAGGATCGCGGCCGAGTGACCTCGATTCACCTCTCTTTCGTATCTCCCAGGCTCGCATCGACCCTGCGACGCCGGCTCGTCGATCGGTCGTTGATTCCTGGATTCTGTCCCGCTACTGTTGATCCTACCGCAGCTCTAAGCCTCTGCCGGGACGAGAGCGAGCGAGAGAGAGAGAGAGAGAGAGTAGAGAGCAGACGGACGAATGTACATCGGACCGATAGTACCGATACCGCCGATACTACCGACACCTACCGGCTCGCCGCCCGATTCACGGGACGGACGTTATCCCACGGGCGCAGTCCATCGGTCGATAGCCGGGCTCTCGCTCGGCCGGTGGTACCGCAGTTCCGGCCTCCTCCGTCGAGAGCCCACACCACGTAAACGTTCCGCGGAAGCCGCCTCTCAGTCCGCGAGCGAGAGACATGTCCTTTTCGAGGTTTCGGGCCTACGCCTCGTTCGCGAAGTCGATACAGCGATCGTTTTCCTTGGAGCATTGTAATTACCTTAATCGAATAACGGGGCTCCGGGCCCGTTCCAACCCTCGTCCGCTTACCCGGGATTTTTGTTTCTTTCCTTTTCCTACCCCCGCCCACCCCCCGCCTGGCTCTAAGCTCCCTTCGTTCCCCAAACCACCGACGCGAGGATTTATCGAGAATGCCGTTTGGAACGAGGCTGTATCGATGCTCCCCGGGCCGCCCGGAAGCTCAACCGAGTGTCGATTTCTTTTGCAGGTACCGCAAGCAGGGTCAACAATCTGCCAAGGCTAATCGAGGTTAAGTCGCTGGGCCCGATTTTTCCCCTCCGACGAGTGTCCGTCTTAGCCAAGTGCAAGTACACCCGTTTTATTTGTACGGTAGGTCGCTCCCCCCCCCGAACAACTCGGCTCACCGGTCGGCTCTCGATTTTACAGACTCCGGCAAAGATTTGTGGAAATCGGTACTGAGCGTGAGCAATGCCGGTAAGAATAGGGGCAGGGGCAGGGGCAGCAAGCACAGGGAGAAGGATTTGAACAGAGGCCAGATCATTGGTAACGGCAAATTGAGCATGGTCTGGCCAGGATTGAACGCACCCGTCATACAAGAGGTCAATATCGTCAAGCCCCACAGGATATCCTCCAGCGCCGACAGAGAATTACAGAGCAACAAGTTAAGGGAAACTTTGACCAAGCCTAGGAGCAGACGCGTACATCCCTTGCTCAGAGGTTGGACCAGTGCCAAAATTGGAGGCAGAAGCATCGGGCCGCCTACCAGTAGTAACAACGAAGGTAAAAATTTCTTATCCACGCCTCGTACAAAGCTCCTTCGCTTGCTAATGCAAAAGTAACGTTCTACGCCTCGTTCTAGGGCGTAAGCCTACGATCGAGTTTGCCACAGCTGGTAAATTTCTTATCTCTCTTGCAGAAGCCTTCGCCGATTTCGATACAAAAGTTATACAACACAGGGTCGTAGGCCACATGACTGGAAATCTAGGACGCACCAGAGTTCACAGTGTCTTCGCCATCACAGGCAACCAGAAAGGACTGTGTGGATTTGCTCTGGGTAAAGCGTCCGAGTTGGTCACTGCTTTAAGGCTCGCCAAGAATAGAGCCGGTAACAAGATAATGTTCGTTCCGGTACACAATAATCACACGGGTAAAGAAGGGTAATCGATGTCTTTATTAACGTTCTTAATAAGTACAATTATCAACGGCATCGTCGATTATCTTGCAGTGTATCACGACTTCTTCAGCCAATTCGGCTCCACGAAGGTGTTCGTCAGTAAAAAGCCAGAAGGATACGGTTTGGTTTGTCACAGAGCTATTAAATGCACCTGCGAAGTGATAGGAATAAAAGATCTCTACGCCAAAGTAGAAGGCGCCATAAATTATCAGCACATAATTAAGGCGTTTATCCTTGGATTGTTGAGACAGGTTAGACCGGATCGATATAGCTCGAGGAAGCCCAAGGGCTTCGCCCCGCAAATTGAATCGAAAGGAAAAGAATAATAAAATTAATCCACCCTCTCCTTGTTCGCAGAGGACGCACCAGCAGCTCGCCGATGAGAAGAAGCTCCACCTGGTTGAATTCCGAAGGGAGAATCACATGCACCCGAAGGTGATAGCGAGCCCGGCGACGGTCAGAAAGCCGGAGGAGGTGGCTTCGACGGAGGTGCTGGACTTCACGCAATACGTCCTCGGCGGTAGGGTCGTGCTCAAGAAGAAGAAGCACCCGCCCTTCTACGTCAATTACCCCTCCTACAAGATCAGACTGAGAAAATTGGAATATCTGAGGAATCAGGACAAGGTGCGGACGCAGATGTACGCACAGTACGGGGAGCTCAGAAGCTTCCTGACCGACGACTATCCGGAGGCGAAGCCCCACCTGTGGAGAAAGGCCGCGGCCGTCGAGGAAGATAATTAATCGGGCTGCCCAGAGTCTCGGAGCTCTCGCACCGTCGAGTCGCAATTCATCGAATCGGCCCGAAGTTTGTACGTCTCTTAATCGGCGTTTGAGATGCAAATTTATATTATCTACGTACACCTTTAGAGAGATATTTATATACTATACTATACTATACATATACAAATATGTGTGCAGTGCTTGCGTGCGTGCGCTGATACGAGGAAGCTAATTCATCGTACTGTAATTAACAATAAGCATTAATAAATATCGATAAAACTACCCGCCGCTCTCCATCGTTATTAAACTCTCCTCGTCCATTTAGGCCCCCGGAGGAGGAGGCTTTTGAAAGCTCTCCCCCCCCCCCCCGCATTATCTCGCGAATCGCTCGCCAACAGCCGAGCCACGAACAAGGAGTAGAAATTAGGCGGGCGGGCGGCAACGCACTACGGCTGCGACTGGCGAGAGGCGGGCAGGAGCGGACGCAACGACGTTCGAAAGCAGTGCAGCGACGGGAGGCGACTCGTCCTCCGGGGGTCTAAGCTCCGGGCCTGGGTCCCGAGGAGGGGCCTACGCCTGCGACTCGGACAGCGAGCGTTTCTTTTTTTCAAAAGAGCGACGACGAGCCTCCGTCCGTGTGCATTTGCGGGCTGGGGGCGCAAGTGTGCCGTCGCAGCGGCGGCGGCGGCGTCCTCCTCCTCCTCCTACCTCCTACCTCCTCCTCCTCCTCTACTACGGTGTGCGCGCATCGTCGTCGGTATAATCAGAGGCCCGCCAGCGGCGGCGATATCGTGCGTCGGATGCACACACAGTGTTGTTGGCTGGCGCTCGGCTCGGTGTGCATGACATTCTATATCAAAGATGGCGTACGTAAATGTGCCATGTTTTTCGTGATGGTCGCGAGTTAAGTGGGATCAAGGGACGGAGCGACAAAGTCGGGATAAGGATAATAATTATAAGGAGGTGCTGCGGAGAGCTAAGCGAGCCGAGGCGCCTTGCCATTGTTCCTCCCTCGGTCGAGCGGCTGGGAAGGAGCGCGGGGCGATAAACGGCATCGGGCGCCCTGCGGCTGATACACATCAATTCGCGCGGCGCAGTTAACAGCAGCAGCAGCGGCGGCGGCGGCAGCGGCGGCAGCGACGGCGGCGACGGCGGCGGCGGCAGCAGCGACGACGACGACGACGACGACGACGACGACGACGGCCAGCACGACACGTTTAAAATGGCCGATGACGATCCTTGGCTGCTCAAGGAGGACGGCTTCCTCAACGTTGGCGCCAACTGCACCCAGATCGTTTATCATCCGAATCTTAACGTCCTCCTCATCACCACCGAGGACTCACAGATATACGTCTTCGATGTCAACTGCGGCCTCATCCTTCAGAAGTGCACCTTGTCCGGTGAGCCCGCTGCCGAGAGCAGCAGCCAGGCCGTACCTACGCTGCCCAAGCCCCCCTGCCCCCAACCGCCCAGCCTCCCTCCTGCCTCTCGGCCGCGGTCCTCGGCCTTGCGCTCGAAGCCGCCCTCGAGCCCGACAACCTTTGACCGCCTCGCCTTCTCGCTCTCTCTCTCTCTCTCTCTCTCTCGCGCTCCGTTTCTCCCCCTCGCCTTGACATTCCAAGGATACTTTACGCTTCGCTCGCGCCGCGAGATCCTCCTTTACGTTGCGCATTAATTATCCCACGACGTGTAATAGCGCGCGCTCCTCCTCCTCCTCCTCCCCCCCTCGTCCTTCGCCCCTCCTCGCGCGCTTGGTTTTTATTACGAATCACGGAAATCCTCTCTCTATCTCTCCGCCGCCCTCTCCCTCGCCGTCGCGCTCCCTCTGTTATTCGCGAAACTCTCGTACTTCCGTAATTTTGCCAAAAACTCCCTACCAGTCCATTATTTTGCCACCGTAAATTTAATCGCGCGATTCCAGCATCGTTTTACAATTTTACCCTTTCTTTCTTTTCCTTTCTTTTTTTTTTTTTTGTTTTTTTTGCTTTCTTCTCTCTCTCTCTCTCTCTCTCTATCTCTCTTGGCGCAACAATTACAGAGATACAACGCTGTTGAGCGGCCGATCCTAACGACGAGCTCGTAATACAATTTGATATTTTTTCTCTCTCGTAGCCGCCTTTCGAATAATGTTATAATCGACGGTTTGCCTATCTCGAATTATATACAATATTGTATTACGATCGAGCGCAAGCCGCCAGTTTCAGCCTTTTATTGCATTACTTCATTATTTGACGATATCGTTTAAAGATTAGAAAATAAAAGAGATCCCACTACCGGACAATATTGTACGCCAGAGAGGAGAGAATTTGACGTTTGCCTCAATTAACGTTTGATGCAGGCGTCGATGCTTTAATTTATATCCCCACGACAATTGATGAGAATTGATTGTACGGACTGGCCTGCGTTGCCGCACGGCTCTCTACATTTTTAAGCATTCCATAACCGACCACTGTCTCTTATCTGGCAATATTAATTCTGTTCGCAGGTAAAGTCGAGGGAAAATTAGCAGGCGTTTACTTAGGCGAAGGAGTCAATAAAATTTTGTATACAGACGGTAGAGGAATCGGAGTTAGAAGTGATTACAATGGTGTTCTATTACTACATACCATTTTGCAAATGCCCGTTTTCAGAAGCGAAGACACCATTAAGTTAGAAATGTTACTCTCGGATGCAATATTATTGTATCACTGTTTGAGATCAGTAGAGCTCACCGGAGTCGATCATGTACAGGAAGTGCTGCAGGAATTGTCTACTAATATTAATTTAGCAAAAACACATAAGAAGAAGGGGATCAAAGCTCAAAAAGTAAGCCGAGTAAATTTTTTTGTTAACCGTCTTTAACGAAGTAAATATAATCGCTTGTAAAAGTGCAAGTTCTTTGGTAACGTTCGTTCGCTTTCTACCATCGATAAATTTTACTCGAAGAATCACTTTTATATAATAACGACTCTTTATAAAATCACTTTTTTAAGACTTTTTTTTTTTCTTTTCCCTGCTTAACTTTTTGTTATCTAACGTAAAGAACATTTTCAATGTAGTGGTTTGATATTTTGTAGGATCGATTCTTTACAAGTATAACTAAAGTTTTATTTTATTGCGCAATATTACGTGCACGTGTATTCGATATAGCTGTATTATACATAAATGAAAGAGTAACTAATATGCTTCTTGTTTTTTTTCGTTATTAACCAATCGTTAAGATAATCAGTAAGGAAGAGAATTAAATGTTAAATGTTTTCAGTGGAACACAATATGTCTAGAACTATCGCACGGAGCTTTAAAACTTGTGTGCTTGAATTTGGTGATGGATTTAAAAAAACAGAACAAACACATACCTGCATTGCCAATAGCTTCTGCCATTAGCGAGAGGCTCAACGGCCTACTTCCTGGCCTCATAATGGACGGTGGGAGTACAGATAAGGTTCCAATGTTCAGCGAAGCAGCTCGAAGGGACACCTTCTGCAAGTGGCCGCACATGAATTATAAGTTAGTAATTGTTTTCAACAACGTCCTACCCAATGAGGATTTTAATCTCTCGTTACAAAGTATCGATCCCAGGGTACAATGATCGAGCGGTACTTTCATCTCGTGCGTTCTTATGCGCTTTCCAAAAGGAAAGGCACCGTCGAGCAAAATTACCAATACTTTCATCGGTGATTAATTACTCGGAGATCTAAGAACCTTGCAAAGCCACTGAATTATTTGGAAAAAAAAAAGATAAAGATATCCTCACAAGCAATAATATAGTAGAGTAAGTGCGTTGGGGCAAAGAATATTGAACTCGTTAAGAAGTCGATCTCGTTAATGGTACAAATTACCGGTGGAAACTTACCCTTGAGAAGCTGCGACACGAGAATCCAAACGATCGAAAGCTCGCTCAGTTAAGTGCAAATAACCATTCGAATCGTTTCGAACTTAGCGGCCAATAAAGCTCGTCGATAGCGAGCCTCAAAAAGGGGTCGTAAGGGCAACGCGAGGCAGCGGGGGGGGGGCGGCGGGCCTTTTGAAATAGCGCACAATCGCCAAGCTTTCGATCGGTTGCCCATTGCCAACACCCAACACCTTTGTCAAGGCTCGACGCTAATTGCAGATGGGCGCTGCCCGATCAAATGGCCCAGGCCGGCTTCTATCACAATCCAAATCCAACGGGGGAGGATCGGGCGATGTGCTTCACCTGCAGCGTCTGCCTCGTCTGCTGGGAGCCGACGGACGAGCCCTGGTCGGAGCACGAGCGGCACTCGCCGGCCTGTCCCTTCGTCAAGGGCGAGTACACGCAGAACGTGCCGCTCTCGGTGACCCTGGCCACGGCCCCGGCCCAAACGGCCGGCGAGTCCGTCGACATCATCGGCACGACGAACATCGGCGGCCTCGTGGCCACGGCCTCTTACGGGGGCTACGTCAGCGTCTGGAACGTCCACAATCAGCTCAAGGTGCATTATCGGGCCCGACTTACGCGCCTCGGCCTCGAGTATGGAAATTTGAATGGGGTTTGCTCGTTGCGCCCTCCGTAACGACGAGGTTGCGCTTTAGGTGTAGGTCGTTATCGAGGTGTTACCTCGAGCCGATGATTGCCTTTCCAACCTTTTGCAAAACTGTACGGAGTTCGTGGAAGCCAATCGGACGGGGCTTGGAACCGTTGGAAACGAGCCGGGTAAAATCTGGCTAACCTCGGTCGATCGAACGATTGGTCTCATTGGCACATTGGAGACGGGGGGGTTATCGTCCTACTGTAGTCGCGTGGACGATTTTGATTATATCGTCCACGGGGAAAGGATCGCGAGGCTGCCAAAGAGCTGGCCCCGAAAGAGTCGTTGCTCATCGCGTCGCGCGCGAGAAAAGCGAGAAAGAGCCGTACAAGCAATAAACAAAAAAACAAAAAAAAAAAATACTCATGAGTAATGCTCGCCTCGCCATTGCAGAAGGAGGTGTCGTTTTACCTGAACCCCTGCAACGCCGAGTCGAACAACAAGGACGCCCTGGAGTTCGTGGCCTCGAAGACGTCCTCGATATCGTCCTCGCTGTTCTTCCCCAACCTCGTGTCGGATACAAACGGGCTGAACGACGGCTACAAGTCCAACGCGCAGAGCGTCAGCAGCAGGCTCCAGCTGACGGCCCTGTCGCTGGTGGAGGCGCCGCGGTTCCACGGCGAGCTCCTCAAGGCCACGGAGTCGTCGTACGGGCCCCAGCTGACGGGGGTCAGGGGCTCGGAGGCCGCGGGCTCGACCAGGCCCTGCCTAGTCTGCGGCGTCTCGATGATATCGAGCGGGGCCGAGGGGCCCGACGGCGGCGGCCCGGGCCAGCATCACCAGCTCAGGGCCTTCGACAGCGTGTGGACGGCCTCGGCGGACTTGGCCTCCTCCTCCTCCCTGGTCCGGGCGATGAACAGCGCCAACAGCGCGGCCAGCGGCAACAGCCTCGACATAATGAAGGTCGCGACCGGGGTTGGGGAGTGCGGCGGCGCCACGACGACGAGCACGAGCTACCTCGTCCTCTGCGACATCAACCACAAGAACGGCCAGTCGCAGCCGACTAAGAAGGACGAGACCGGCCTCAGCTCCAAGAGCAAGAAGCAGATCTCGGGCACGGGCACGAGCACGACCTCCAACGGCATTAGGCAGGAGAACTTTCACCAGGAGATACTGCTCAGCAAGTTCCTCCTCGAGGAGATGAACGAGGACGTGGACCTGGAGATGGTCGGCAATTCTCACTTCGACAGCCTGTACGGGGCGCCCCACACCGTCCTCACGACCCCCACCGCCAACGGCATACTCTACGGGATGGCGGTCAACAATTCCATTCCCAACTCGAGCTCCTTCGACACCAACTCCAACCCGATAATGCCCTTCGTCTCGGAGCAGTTCGCCTCTACGTCGAAGCTGACCCGGCTGAGGAAGACCATGGACACGATCAAGACGACCACGGCCATACCAGTCGTCGTACAGACCATCAAGATCGAGGCCCACCGCTCCCTCAGAATCAACAACGTCCTGCCCACGAGGGACAGGCAGCATTTGTTCGTCACCCTGTCCCCGCACCTCGACGACAGCCCGCCCGATTCCTATTCGAATACCAATCAGATGGATATCGACGACGAAAGTGAGTCCCTATCTCTTTTGCATTCTTCCTCTTCTTCTTCTTCTTCTACCTCTACTTCTATTTGCACTTCTACTTCTTCTTCTACTTCTACTTCTACTTCTTCTGACCCACGACCGTGGCTATACCCAACGACTCGGGTAAATGGGAAGCGAGGCACTTAGTCGGGACCCTAAGGAGGATCAGCGCTCGAGCCTTTGCCAGAGAGCACGAGCTCGCCTCGCTAATCGGCCTCTGGATTTTCAGCCCTCTCCAAGAGCTTCATGTACTGGAACCACAACGACGCCCAGTCGAAGTCGCCAATGGACAGCGAGACGGAGGACAAGCCGGCCGCTAGCCCCAACGCCGTGCTCCTCGTCTACGCCCTGGACTTCTCCGACAACGCCCTGAGACTGAGAGCCGAGCCCATCCTCAGGCGGGACCTGCCGGCCGACCAAGCCCCGAACGAGTGCATACTCCTGCCGACCTTCGAGAAGAGCAACAGACCCTCCTCCAATCTGTCGGACGGCATGAGCTTCTCCGACGGCGGCAACTACGATTGCAACCCGACCTGCCAGGAGCTCCAGGGACAAGTGGCCTTGGTCTGCAGGGACGGCGCGGTCAGATTGCTGGACCTGTCCAGCTTGAAGACCGTCACGGAGGCCAAGCTCGACGGCCAGAAGTTCGTCTCCGCTGCCTATTGCAACAGTGAGCTCCGATTTACTTAAGCCGAAAGGCCGGCTCGCTGGCGCTCTCTTTAACCCCCCCCTCCTCGTCCCTCTTCCTGCCAGACCAGGAGCTCCCGCCTCCCGAGCACCCCGGCTAAGATCGGCTCGAGGGGGGGGGGGCTCTCGGCCGGCTTCGGTGACTCGTGTCGAGCCTTGACCCTCGTTAAAATAACCCCGGCCCCCTCTTTTGCCCAGGACTGGAGAGACTGTGCGCCTGCACGAGCAACGGGGTCCTCCATTTCTTCAGCTTGACAACGGAGGACGACTCCATGGAGGAGAAGGACGCCGACGATCTCAACGCGATCACCGATGCCAACACGAGCAGCGAGAGCGAGCTCATAACCCCCAGCACGTCGACCTCCTTCTCCGACAATCAGTGAGTAGAAAGGGGACGGGGCACGCATCCCCTGGGACTAACCGACTGATCCGACCCCGTCGGCCTTGACCCTGCAGGGAGCACATCCTGGCCTACAAGCAGAGCCTGAGCTACCCGGATCTGCGAATGCTGTACGACCTGACGCGATTCGACAGGCAGTCGCCGGCCTACGGGGCCACGGTCCCGCCCTGCTGGAGCGAGATGATGCAGGCCCAGCGCCAGCGCCGCCACCCGCAGCACCTCCATCAGTCGGAGGCCCAGCACCACACGCGCACCTGGCGGCTGCAGACCGACGCGTGAGTCCCTGCCCCAGGGCATTATTCCCCACTTTTGGCCCGAGAGAGAGAGAGAGAGAGAGAGACCCCCGGACTCACCCTTGGCCCCCGATTCCCGCAGCAACTCCTGGGACGAGCACGTCTTCGAGCTGACCCTGCCGCGCAGCGCCGTGGGCAACGTCGGCCACGTGGACGTCCGGTTCAGCCTGCACTTCCCCTGCCTGCAGCTGCCCATGATACAGGTGACCCTGCTGAAGCAGAACATAACCGGTATCGGGAGCAAGTCCCTCCTGACGCCCGTCGACGAGAAGATCGACTTCAGGATCGGCTGCGAGCCCAGGGCCGACAATCCGGTAGTGACCGAGGCCTACCAGAAGCACCACAATACCGAGATCCTCTGCGGGCCCGTCAATCTCCAGCGCTGCATGGACCTCTCGGATCACTCGGGCTGCGTCACCCTCACCAGCCCCAAGCTCTTTCGCACCAAGGCCAAGACGCTTCTCGTTCACATCAAGGCCTTGACCGAGCCCGCCAAGGAAGGGGTGCGTCTTCTTCTTCTTCTTCTTTTTCTTTCTTCTTCTTCTTCTTCCTTACCAATGCTCCTCGCGCGCCGCGTTTGGGGCCCCCCCTTTCCGCGACGCGGAGGGAGAGCGTCCTTTTTGTTTTTCGTGCCCCCCCAAGGGCTGGGGTTACATTCAACGCAAACGCGCCTCCTCGGCTCGGATCAGCGGAGACGGTTTAAGTTTAATGCCTTAACGTTTCGTCTTTCCCTCTCCCCCCAGACATCGAAATCCCGATCCAGTATATTGGAATGGAAGCCGCCGACTTCGAAGAAATTAAGGATAGACGAGGTTGGTCCGCTGCCTCCCGGTGCCACGGTGGAAAGATTCGCCATAAACGCAACTAAAAAGTTAGATTGCTACAAGTGTAAGTTTGTACAATTATGTAATCTTGAGCGAAGGATGCAATAATCGCCGCCTTCGTCGGCAATACCGGCATTGCGCTTGAGTACAACTATTGCTTCCCCTTGGCCGCAGGCTGCGATTGGATTCACGAAATCTCCATCACGGTCAGGTCCGTGCACCCGACGAACATTTCCAAGGAAAAGCTACAGAGATGCGCGATGCTGGAGTCTAAGGCCTTTATCAATAATTTAATAAGCGTGGCCTGCTTGGAAACAGCTGACAAGTGAGTCGAGGCTTTGTTCCTTTGTTTGTTCATTCTCTCCCCCCCCCCGATGCCAAAGTACATAAGGATGGATTAACGGCGATCGACGACGTTGCCCCGCAGGTCGGCGGTCGTTCAATCGTTGGCCCTTGATATTTTGATATGGGTAGCGGCAATAAGGCTGACCCGATTGCGCACCGGGGCCAGCAGCAAGAAGACAAAGGCAATGCAGCTGGAGACCGTGTCCTGCGTACAGGAAAGACTGCCGGTACTGTTGCGCACCTGCCTACTGCACGCCGGACGAAGTATAGCCCACAAATGCGTTAAATTAATTGTGATCTGCAGCGAGTACGTATCTTCTCCTTGGGCTATAACTGCTGTTATACCAAAAATTCAATATCTTCATCAATGGCCTGGACGAGCCGTGTGGACGATTCGTCGACATTGACGAAGTAATTTAGCCTCGGCCTTGGTTGTTTTAAAAAAAAAAACGAGCTAACGATCGCGATCACGATTCTAACGCCGAGATCTCGCGCCCTGGGCTCTCGACCGAGCCCCCACCCCCCCCCAGTGCCCGGCACGATAACTGCCGGGTCGCTATTGCCGTCCATTGCTTTGTCCAGGCTACTTGATAACATATTACCGCATAACCACGCAAGGAACGTGTTTATTTATTGAAAAAATTTTGAACTTTTTTAAAAAGGGGTCTTCATAATTTGGAAGAGTCGGCACCGCATGCTTTCGAAGAAGCTGTACTATCTGTTTTAATTACTTTATTACCTTACATAGTGAGTGTACGGTGGGCTGGTTCGTTGCGATGGATCGCCGTATTAATAACAAGATTGTTGCCATTAGATAGGACTCATAGTGTAGCTCAGCAGTGTATTAATCTTATTCAAGAGATATCCGGAGAAATGTCGAAGCGAGTTAATCCTTATCATTTGTTGCTGTCGACGAGGTAATCCATTACTCTTAATGCTTCTTTTGCTTATTATTTATGTTGAATGGGAGAGAGAGTGGGAGAGAGAGAGAGAGAGAGCTCACGTGTGTACGTGTGCGCGTGTTTGAGCATTACCAATAATGATTTTACAATTGAAAGATTCTTGTCTCGTCTCTTCGATCGCTTATTTATCATTGTAATGCGCCTGCGCCCTAGATTCGGACTGTACAATTCCCCATTCGAGACGGAATTATTCGACATGGATCCTCCCATATCGCCAAAGTCGAGCTCTGTGCCGGTGACCAATACGTACTCCTCGATAGCAGCCGGGGAACAGTCGAGCACATCCGTAACATCGACGATATCATCTTACATACAAGACAGCATCGATTTGAGAGATCTCCTGTCCTTGCCCTTTCAGTCGACCGGTGATCTCATCGTACCAAATAAATTAAAGGCACTCTGCGCCAATCATTATACGAAAAGCCTTCTCGAGGTAATGTTGGATTTATTGGATATTATTATTAAGAAGAGCTTTGAAAATTGTAAAGCTACTGGATCTATCGCCATTGGCATGAGCGGTAACCTCGCTACCGAGCTTAAGGATCTTAATGGCGCTTTTTTTTTTTGCTTTTAAGGTCGAGCCTTTGCACTTCACTTGCCTCGCCGCATCGGACGGCACTAAAATGGAAAAAATCGATCCCAATATCAATAGCGTTACGCACGGGAGTACAATTTACGAGGCAACCACACCGATTACAACTACAACCTCCGATTCTAAGATAATCAAGCCAGCCTACGTAAGCATCAAACGAGAATGACAATTTTTATTTACGCAGAGGACGGAGTTGTCGTTGCGCGCATTGTTAATAATGAAATTGCCTTAACCAGCCGAGCGATTCTTTAGATTAAGCCTAAATTGGTCTTGCATCTGTACGCGTGAGCGAAGCTTGTCAATCCCATCAGGTCGAAAGATTTCCAATCGCTGCGATGCGTTTTGAAACAACGATCTTTGTACCTTAATCATTACCTTTGGCCTAATAATGCACGCTTACGGTTAACGCGCACCAGCACGACAAATGCGGATTCGAACGTCCATCCAGGAACGAGGATAAATAAATGCGACTTGTAAAGTGAAAGAAAGCAGCGTTAAAAAAAGAAAAAAAGAAGAAAAAGAAAAAAGAAAAATACCTAAACGATAATTCCAATGTTGCAGAACTTCGAAGCCGGATCGCTCGAGCCGGATCTCCAAGCTAAATTGACGACAAAATTAACCGATCTGATGAGCCAGTGCTCTAACAATACCCACAAGTGCAACTATTACATGGCCGACGATCAGTCGGACAACGAGGAGTCCAGTAACATGCAGTGCGGCACGACGCACGTGTGGAGCGTTTACAACGACAAGGCGGCGACGCTGAGCTCGGTGCCGAAGGAGAAGCCCGCCTCCTTAACGAACAGCCTCCCCAACACGGCCAACAAGAGCGAGGACCCCGGTGCGAAAAAGGTGGGGGACCTAATTAGGGCTCCTCGAAGTCGCGAGTCTGGGCCGAAAGCTCGGCAAGCTTCCGAAAGGCTAAGAGAGAGAGAGAGAGAGCGCGGAACTCTCGAAGTCCGATCGCAGGTGGCCCTCGCAAGCTTGCCGAGCAACGCCAAAGTACCAGGCGAGATAACGCGTATTCGGCCAAACGATCGAGCCGAGCTCCATCGAGTACGATAAGCAAAAAAAAAAAAAAACAGACGCGAACAGGCGCTCGCGCCTCCAAAAAATCCACTCGGTCATTGTAACGCCACTTGGGAACCTTTCAGAAGGACGACGTCGCCTTCCCCTGGGGCAGACTACTCTGCTGGCCACCGCAGCAGGCTCTGGTCGTGGAGAGGATGCACTCGGGCGCTAGGAGATTCGTCATCCTGGATTTCGGCGCCCCAATTCTGCTGACCGACCTAATGATTCCAGTCTGCAGCGACCTGGTCTCCCTCTCCATCGACATTTGGACCAAGAGCGAGGAGGTCGACGGCATTCGGCTGGTCGTCGCCGGGGACATCGGCAACAAGCCCCTGGTCGTCAGCGATCTGCAGCCGCCTCCCGTCTGCAGATACATAAAGGTCGGACAAGCCCAAGTACCGCTTTCGACCGCGTCGACGGCTGCAGTGGCATTTTCCTTCTTCCTTATCTTTGTTTGTTTGTCTTTTTTTTTTTTGTTATCTATGGCCTCTAGCAGCCCGAAGCGTAGGCCTCGAAGGCTCGAGACAGGATCCCATGCCGGCGATCGCGCGCCGAGGCCAATGCAATTAATCGGACCTTGTTCGCCTTTTCAGATAACGACGATCGGTCGTTACGGCATGTCGACCACTCGCTGCAAGATCCCTTTGGGAATGTTCTACGGGCACATGATCATTTTACCCGGGGAAGATTACTCCGAGTACACGGCCTCGAGGACGAACGTCAACAACGTCTCCAATTCGCTGCTGCAGGGCTCCATTGAATCCCAGTGTAATATATTGTCGACTCTTGCCGAGGACGTGCAGTGCAGGTTCGCTCGATAATAACACGATAATAACAATGATAATAATGATAATAATAAACGATTGACGGCGTTCGAACATCGTCGCAGGTTCACTCTGGCGACGGAACGACTTAAGAGTTACCTGGACCCCCTGCTCTGCACCGAGACCCCCAACGTCATTCACATGCAGCACTTTTTGAATCACGCCAAGTACTCGAGCGACAGCAAGGAGCAGCCCTCGATAAAGATCCTGTCCACTTACCACGTGAGTAATCGGCGAGCCCTGCTACAGGCCCTGGATATCCTCTCCTTTAGCAATGTGACTCTCATTATCTTTCTTTCCCTTTCTTTCTCTTTACGCGCTCGTTGACCGTCCGCCCGTCCCAGGAATGCATAATGTACCAGCATCAGTTGAACATCATCCGGGGAGTGTGGCAGCGCCTGGAGTCTTGGATGAATTCGGAGAGCGCCCCCCTCACGACACTGGCCAGCGCCTCCAGCGACAAGCTGCGCATACTCGAGGAGACCTTCTTGGACATATTGCTCTACACGGTTTACGAGATCGGTCCCGTGCCGCCTGTAATATTCAACGATCCCTTATTATCCCCGTTAACCAAAGGCGTTGGGAATTAAGCGATTAAAACGAGAAAAAATTTTTTTTTTTTGCCCCTCCCCCCTCTTGCCAGATGCCGGCCACCCTCTACGAAGTCTTCACCCCAGCGGTGTGCGAGAGGCTGTTCAATTCCATTTGCGTGATGACGCCCGGACCCTACCTGCAGCTCTACACGGTGGCCCTCCTGGTCAGAATGGCCGGCCATCAGCCCTGGTGGGGCAATTTCCTCGCCAGTACCCTGACCGGCCTCTACTCGGCATCGTCGACCCACATATTCCCTCAGGACAGGTACGTTTCGACCGGGGCTGCCGATCGAAGGACAAAAAAAAAAAAATAATAAACAACGACAACGGAGTGGCGACCAAGACCGGAGGCCTGGTCGGGGTCGGACAGAGCCCAAGCTACGTACCGGCTAGTAACCCCCTAATCGTCTCGATCGCGGTTGCAGGGTCTTCATATTGCTGACGTTCCTCGGGCGCAAGTCGCTGATCGCCTCGGCCAACAAGTCCTCGGTCATAGACGCCATGGTACGGACCCTCGGTGTCCTACTGGCGCCGGCTGCCACCGGCCAAGCCAACGACTCCAGCAGACTGGACATAACCCTCGTAGGCTGGGTCCTGCTCTTTCTCTCGATCTGCCTGGACGCCACGGCTCTGCACGCCACCGCTCTGGAGGAGGGTCACGATAAGAGCAAAGAACAAGGTGACCTAGCCCTAGCCTTGGCCCCAGGGCCCGTACTCGCGATCGGTCGTCGATGCTCCATTGGCCGACGTTTTTTTTTTTCCCCCTTCTTCTTTTACTATTTAAATTTCAATATTCGGCCAACGACTAAACGGCCTTCATTATTGTCCGAAGGCTCGTCGATACGTTGGGAATTCATCCAAGGAGAATTAGCTATGCAGAGGAAATTCGTAAACTCGACGAGATCCTCGGCCTCGCGAAATTACCGAAAAAAATTACAAAAGCGCCTTATGCATCACAAACAACAGGTACCAGACTTGGAACAATCAAAAAAATCCTTTTACTCCTCGCAGGTACTCGGACATTTTTTATTACTCTATTAATTTATAATTATAATAATAATAACAATGATATGTATATACATATATATATATATATATATATATATATATATATATATGTATGTGTATATAATATAAGAACCGCACGGCAGGCCCTCGCGGCCGCCCTGGGGCGAGAGCGACAATATATTAAAAAGCGACAATTGCAATTTTATCCCCGGTCCCCGGACCCATCAGACGACGACCTTCTCCACGAAATTGGAGGCGGCCCTAAAGTGCCAGGAGAGGCTCTACAAGAAGACCCTCAAGCAGCACTCGGCCAAGCACTTCAAGGACCTGTTCAGCTTTAGGAGGAACGTCACCCAGCACGCCAAGGCCCAGCCGAGCACTAGGTAGAATAAAACGAGCACGGCTCGATTATCAATATACAATTATACATACATCGTCTGATCGAATTAAAAAATCGAGCACACGCACACACACACACACACACGCACGCACACACGCGCCAGCGAGCGCGCGCGACTCCCCCACAACCGCGCGCAGACACGCGAGACACGTCGAAGGGGCCCCTTACCCGGGGACTGCGCGTAGCCCCCCCCCCGTTGGACGCATGCTCCCCCCCAAGCGCACTGCCGCCCACCCCCTTACACCGCTCTCACACCACAGCGAACCACTGACACCCGCTCACACCACTCGCCACCCACAACCGCCGCCGCCGCCGCGCGCTCACACCTAGTGTATAAATATATATATATATAATATTATTTTAAAGCCAAATTGAATCCTTGGATCCAGATAGTGATTATTCATATACTTTATTACATCAGGACGTATTGCCAGTAGCTCGAGAACTTGTGGTTCTATTATTGAATAACACTTCTAATGTTGATATTTTTCTACTGGCGTGTAAAGTGAGTAAAGCCTCGTTTAATGATTACCGAACTTTAGCCCTAGACCGTCGATCGTCCTCGACCCCCGTCAATAACTCGTTATCTCTGTTCAGGTAATAGCTAGGCTAGTGGTCTCGACTAGACCGGCCATCCTACTGGGCGAACTCATGACCGAGGATCAGCTCTTACAGTTGATCATATTGGCCACGAGGACGTCCGACACGACTTGGCTGTCGCACGCGGTCTTCTGCCTTCTCCAGGACTTGCTCGAAGGTAAGCGACTTCGATCCTCCTCCTCCTCCTTCTGCCTTGCACGCCGTGGATCGAGACTCGGCAAGAGGCACGACGAACCCACGGGGAAACTTTCGACTCACCGCCACTACTTTTGCCGGGAGTCAACTCCTTGGCCTAGAGGTGATATGCGGGCTTCGGGCAATTTTACTTTTTTTTGTCTCTTTTGTCTTTATCAAAAGTAGAAGAAACACGAACCGGCCGCGAAGAAGCTCGTCGAGCAATAACGATTTGCCCTCGGCGATAGAGCCATCGATGGAAATATTGATTTTTGGCGAACGAGGGAACTTTCCCAACCGGCCTCGACCGAACCGAGCCGTTGAACTCGTCGTCGGCGTTGCTAAATCGCAGCGAATCGAGATCGGGATAGATATATCGGGTATCGAGGCAGATCCCCCCCCCCGGCCCTATGGCAACGTGGCGATAATTCGATAAGCCACGCCACGCCGAGCGAATCTCCCAAACCTTGGGCTCGGCTCTCAACTCTTGTTCAATCCTTTACAGGTGAGAAGTTGTACTCGCGCTACCCCGTAGCCGGGGAGCAGATGAAAGCGTCCGAGGGGACGTTCGACTCGTTGCCAACCGAGGAGAACAGGCCGGCCGAGGAGTCCGTGGCCATAGCCGGGACGAGCTCCTCTAATGCCTTTGGCAACGACGAGGGCTTCGCCGACGGCGACGAGGACACCCAAGACAGTATAATAGTTACCTCGGCCAATGCCTCGGCCTCGAAAACTAGCGGATTCAATCTGCCCTCTTTGTTTGAGTCAGACGATAGTGAATTCGAGGATTTCTTAGATAATATTCTAGAGCGGGGTAAAACGATTTTGAAAAAAGGTAGCGGCGTATCAAAGTATCCCTCCGTTACGAGTTCAGGGTAATTCTTCTTATCCGATTTAAGAGTATGCCTTGGTTTCTTTGTCACGACTCTTCTTCTTCTTCTTTCTATCTTTCTTTCTTTCTTTCTTTTTTTACAACCCACCAAAAATCATCATCCCTATTACCGATAGCTTACTTTTGTTATGTATTTTTTTTTTTTATTGGTCCTTTAACATTCACCAGTAGTATTAACATTGAGTGCCTCCAGACGAGACTTCTTTCAAAACAAAGATAGAGCCAATTTTCACGAATCTTAATAGATACACGTTAATTTTAGCCTTTTTTGTTTCGATGACTTTTATCTTTTTCACATATGCATATACATACATATACATATCATTGGCGGTACAGCGATAATTGAGAATTCGATTTTTTTCCTCCTTCCCAAAGCAGCATTTCACAAGCCATCGACGCAAGATTGGAATACGGCGTCGAGGCCGGTATCGAAATCGCCCTGAGGAGGCTCTCGCTTCTCGGCACCTACAACTTGCCCCTCAGCATAAACGCCTCGATCAACGTAAGTTTTATCCCCTTGCTCGCTCCCCCTTAACGACGAGCCTTCGAAGCGATAACCGAGCGTGTACAAACCTCGACAGCCCACGGCCGATCCTTGCTGGCAGAAGCAGGCCTCGACCTCGAGGCAGCCCAATTACTTCGACAGGAAGCCAAACTCGTGGAACGCCTCCGATTGCCCGGCCTCCAGCCTACTGATGCTGACCAGGTGCTTCGACAAGATCTTCACCGAGCTGTACTATCAGGTTGTTTTTATCGCAATTTTTTTATTAAGATGCGCGGGTCCCAAGGGTCCCTTTTATCCATCCTCGGCGCGATCGATAAGTAACGCTCTATGTCCTCCTCGGCCATTGGCAAACAAAAGAGGATAGGCACGCGCCTGGAGCTGGTGCTCCAGCTGTGGCTGACCTTGAATCTCAACGTCACCTCGGAATCGAGCTCCACCCTCTTCGATCCCTCGCTGACCCCGGTCATACCGCTGAGCTCGACCGCCATCACGGAACTTATATCGGCCTTCTGTTGGTGAGTAAACCGAGTCGATCGGCTCGCTCCCCCCACCCTTCCTCTCGGCTCTAAAGCCAGCCCTGGTGTCGGTTGCAGGTACCCGGGCCTGTCGCTGAGGGCCTGGTGCTACGTCCTTCAGTGCCTGACCCTGGCCAGCAATCAGCCCGTCCAAGCTGAGGAGGTCGTCGACCTGGCGAGCTGCAGCGCCCCCCTGGAGGGCCTGCTCGAGGGCATGGCCGGCTACATAATCACCAAGCGCAACATGGGCGCCATGCTGCTGCACCTGCTCTCCGGCAACGGGCTCAACGTCGACGCGGCCAACAAGCACATGGTGCGCAACGCTGCCTTTTTTCTTTTTCTTTTTTTTTCTTGCCTCTTGCATCCTTTGTTGTCCCCTGCCCCCATCCGAGACGGAGGCCCGAGGCCAATCTTTATCTTTGACGCTTTCAGGCCGGCCCGACGCTGTGCCAGACCCTGCAGGACTTTCTCGTTAGGCTCGAGATGCGCTGCGACGTCATAACTCCCGGCAGCGCCCTCGGCAAGTCCTTGAAGAAGTTGCTGCTCGGGGTCGTCTACCACCTGGTGCAGCCCGGGGGGGCCCTGCCGGCCAGGCGCGGTCCCCTCGACGCCCAGTGCAAATTGATCACCTCCTCCCTCAACATGAACTTCTCGAATAACGAATTGGGAACCGCCCTCAGCATCACGGAATGCGTCATTGAATTGGTTTCCACTTATATCAAGGGAGCGGGAGGTGAGTCGACCACCGGCCTTTGCCCTACCAAGGGGGAAGCATTGGCTCGATTTTTCCCAAACTCTACCCACTATGCGCAAGCCCAATTAGCGGCAATAATAACGATAGCGGGTTGTAACGCAATGCCTTGTAATATTTTTAGTTGGAATCCAGTGCGGCGGCACGACCAATTCTAATAATCAGTCAGGTTTTGGCGGACTTTATGCTTGTGTTCTTGGTGGAGATGCAAGGCAAGGTGAACCTGCTTCTTGGGATGCTTTAGTGGTTACTCTTATTAAATTAGTGTGCAAACTCGTGCAAACTCCGTTAGAAAGTGTGAGTCAAATGGATCTATTAAAAAGTTGTCCGCTTATCTTTAAGCCCGTTTTTATTACTTTATCGTTATCGTTTGTATCGTCGTCATTATTATTATTATTATTGTTGTTGTTATTATTATTATTATTATTATTATTATTATTATTATTATTCACAAGAGTCGGTTGACAATTGCCCAATAGCGTTCCGCGTGCTATCGACAAAGTTAACGTAAAAAATTCTAATTGTAATAAACGTAGGAAGAAAAAAAATACCTCGCACAAGTCACGGCTGACGAGTGTTTAATCAAAATTCGGAGTAATTGTTTTTTTTTCTTTCTTTCTTTCTTTTCCCTACAACAATCCTTCGAGCTGCAATCTGTAAAATCAAGCGCGGGCGCGTTAAAAGTTAAAAAAAAAGGCCACGAGGTCTCGTTACGATGCGCAGCTCGTGAGCGCGTCCCGAGACTTGTATCTCGAAGTCGGCAATAATGCCAAGCGCTTGGTGTCTCGAGCAGGAAATGGAGATCGGAGAATCCGCCCACGCTTCGAGCTCCAACGATATGGACACCCAGGAGAAGATGAACACGTCGCAGACGGACGAGAGCAAGGCCGCCGAGAGGCAGACCAGGGGCTCCCAGTCGGCCAAGCCCCGCATACGTTGCGTCGCGGACACCGGTAATGCCGACATACGGTTAAAAAATGAGAGAGAGAGAGAGAGAGAGAGAGAGAGAGAGAGAGAGAAAAAAAAAAACAACAGCAACAACGACGACGACAGCGATAAATCTCTCTCTCTCTCTCTCTCTCTCTCTCACCCGCCCAACGGCAGACAAGAGCGGCCATAATAAAAACGAGAGCGCTCCTCGTCATTTTCAGTCCTGCAGTATCAGCCGACCATGACTAGGCTATTGGAGGTACTTCGTCTCAGCTCCGGCTCCTCCTTGGCTATGCTATTGGGCGAGGGATCGAGCGCCAACGCGACCACGGAATTAACGGCGCCCCCATCGATATCCGACGCAACCTTCCAATTGCTGTGCACGCTTACGAAGAAAGCGAGCAATCCGACCCTGGTCTTGGATCCGCTTTATCAGTATCTCAATGCGTGTACGTGTAGCCAAACCAGCTTCGTTCGTATCGAGTCTTTGGATAGTTTTTTTCTCTCTCTCTCCCTCTCTCTCTCTCTCTATTCTCTTCTTCCTTTCTTTTCCTCTTTTGCAAGCAACGCAATAATCCATCGACCGAATCGGAACGAAGGCGCCCGATGAATCGTACTCTTCGATTGGCAAGGAGTCGAAGGAGGTAAGAGAAAAAGTAACGGTGTATCGATAATTGCAGCCTCGACGAAAGGAGGCTACGACGTGATGCAGCTCTCGGAGCCCCTGCTCTGGTTCATCCTCCGGGTCCTCGACAACGAGAGCTCCCTGTCGCTCTTCGCTGCGATGGGCGGCGTCAAGGTCCTGTGCGAGAACCTCGTGCAGTCGAGCAAGAGCTACAGCGGCAACAGCGCCAACTCGCCGGGGGTCATAGCCCTGGTGATGCAGTACCTGTCGAACGCGACGAGCCTCGCCCCCGTCGTGTCGAGCAGCGGCAGCAAGAAGCCGGCCAACACCCTCGAGTCCTTCGAGGACGGGCTGCTGAACTTCGCCCCGGTCGGTACGGTCTCCTGGCTTCATCCCACGGCCCAGCCGGCCGACGTCCTCATCCAGAACGCGACGCCCCACAAGAGGGCGAGGACCGCGGCCTGGTCCTATCACTTCTATCCGGACGAGGCCTGGGTCGACCTGACGATAATGCTACCCTGCGCCATTCTCCTCAAGGAGGTCGAGCTCCAGCCGCATCTGACCTCCCTGTCGAGTAAGCCGACCTCGGCCCACCGAGGCCATTGCTTTCCCTTCTTCGGTCTCGGATTCGCCTTTATCCATCGGATAAACGACGTAGCACGACGACGAGGACGGAGAAGGAGCCAGGGGACAAAATAATAATAACGAACGAATGTCTCGCGTTGCAGCTTGTCCGTCGGCCGTGGCCTTGGAAATCTCCCGGGAGGGTAACACCGCCCTGACTCCCATTTGCCCGCCGATGTCGACCGCCGGCCTAACCTTCATCCGGCTGACGCTTTCTCAGCCCGAGGTGGCAACCGCTGTCCTCGTCAGGCTGTACAAGCCCCAAGACTCGACGAACATCAGCCTCAGCCATATTCGCTTGCTCGGCACGACGGCCTTCGGCGACCACAAGTCGAATAGCGACATCGTCGACGAGGAGCAACTGACAAAGACCAGGTAACCCAAACGATGCACGAGCCATTGTAGCCGGGATTCGCGTTGCGGCATCCGCGCCGCCGAAGCGAGAGAGAGAGAGAGAGAGAGAGAGAGAGACCTTCCCCGGAAATGGGGTGGTGGGTGGGATGTCCGTAGGGTAAGATCCGGCCAATTGCTTTCAGCCTGGGCTGGCTGCGTTTGCTCCACCAGTGCCTATCGGTGAGCGGCTCGAGCAGCGAGCTGACCCTGGAGGTCCTCGACTCGGCTGCCTCGGTCCCGGGCCTGATCGAGACCTGCTGCGGGCTCCTCCTGCTGCCCGCGCCCTCGCTCTTCACCCCCAACCTGGAGCGGGTCCTCCTGCAGCTGGGGCTGCACTCGTCCGAGCTCGGCCTGAGCCTCATCGAGCTCCTGCTCAACAACAGGAGCGCGGCCCTCCTGCAGAGCTCGCTCCTCAGCCAGGAGACGACGACCGTGCAGATGGCCGTGGAGCTCCTGGAGCAGCTCTGCTCGGCCCAGGACGCCAACACCAGGGCCCGCGTGGCCACGGTCCTCGACTGGCTCCACTCGGTCTCGAGGTCCTACGCGCCTGCCGGCGACTCGGCCCCAGCGGCCAAGGCCATATGCCCGCCCTCGATTTACGTGCAGTGCATATCGACGATCATTTGGAAGGCCGCCAAGCTCGGCGAGGTCAATTACGACCTCGGGGAGCTGCTTACCGAGGAGCTCTTCGAGTGAGTCAGCGGCCGAACCGGGGGCGCCCCTACCCGACGAGCTTCGGACTACGTCGGCTGGAGAGCAACGACACGCCGAGACTAACCGCCTGCCGTCCCTGCTTTCAGTGCCCTCTACCGCTGGACCCTGGCCCTAAAGACGCACTCGACCCTGAAGCAGGCCATCGACTCGGTCCTCTGCGCCTTCTGCTACGTCGAGCCGGCCTTCTTCCAGTGCCTCCTGCAGAGGGTCCAGATCTTCGTGCCGAGCCCGCCCAGCGACCAGTCGAGCTTCTCGATAAGCGACGACCGCAAGGAGGGCGAGGGCCAGACCGACGACACGAAGAGCGTGGCCGACCTCGGCGACTGGTACGCCCACGTAGTGCAGTCGGAGTTCAAGCGCTTCTCGGTAACGGAGGGCCAGCTCTGCACGGTGGCCGCGGTCTCCCGATCGCCGACCGGCATTCGCCAACTGATCGACTCCGGGCTCCCGACCCTCCTCACCGCCTGCATAATGGAGTTCACCATTCTCGAGAGGTCCAAGCTCGCCCAGCAGCAGCAGCAGCAGCAGCAGCAGCAGCAGCAGCTACCGGTCCTCGATAAAAAAGCGGTTGGTGCATCTCGTTGTTGTCCCTCGTTGCCTTATCGCGCCATTGTCGGGCGAATCGTTGATACGAGAGAGGCTTTCGCCCAGGCCGAGGACGAGCCGAGGGGCCCCGATTACGGGGACGGGGAGACGACGACGACGACGACGACGACGGCCCCCGGCAGCAACGGACTGACCGACAGCGACAAGGCCGGCGAGCGCGCGACCGGACAGGAGAGCAGGGCCCGACAATTGGACATGACCGAGCCCGAGAGCGTGGCCATTGTCCTCGAGTGCCTGACGTTGATTTGCTCCGAGGGCAGGATGAGGGACTGGCTCGGTAAGGAGGGCAGCGAGTTCTGGCTGCCGCTGCTCACGCTACTGAGCGACAGGCCGAACAAGAACTCCTCGGCCTCCTCCTTGCAGTGAGTAATATTGCCCCGGGCGGGCGCGACGTCCTTGATTTTGAAATTTTCTTGCGCGGACGAATAGGGTTAATGAAAAAAAACGAATGACACCGCAGGTGCCCGAAGATAAGCATGTCCTACTCGAAATTGGAGAGCTCGATGATCAAGTTCCTGTCGAGATGCTGCTGGTGTCACCCGGCCAATCAGGAGCTGCTGGCCGAGCTCCTGAAGAAGCTTATAACCTCGCAGAAGCCGCTGGCAGGTAAGGGCTCGGGGCAGGGCCGGGGTAGGGGTAGAAGCGCGGCGGGCCGAGCTCTGTAACGACGGTTGACCGTCGTAGGTTCGCGCGGCCTCCACGGGATATCCGGCTTCACGAGGAGGCTCATACTCCAGCTGCTGCTCGAGGACGAGAAGATCCTGGTGTCGATAAGCTCCGAGACGCCGATGAAGCTCTCCCCGGCGGGCATAAACAATCTCTCGGTAATGCCGCCCCACCCGTCCTTCCCCCTTGGCCACTACCACCACCTGCTGTACATGTCGACCCAGTCGACGGTCGCGGACATCCTCCAGCAGGTCTCAGGTACGTAAGCTCCGCGCTCTGGGGCGGGGGGCCTCGCCGCCGCCCGCGACGAATCGCGTACGACGATTGGGGGTGGCGGAGATCGCGATCGGGCGGGGGGGGGGACAGAAGCGACCCGCGCGGCGGGGCTTGATAATTTGACAAAGTCGGCCGGTGAGGGCGTTGGCAAAAAGAAAAGGAAAAAGAAAAGAAGGCCGTTGGCTGGTGGGTGGGTGGTTGGGGGGCGAGACGACGCCCCACAAGCGGAGCTCAGCAAAGCCGAATGACTAAATCCCTGTAATGAACGCAGGCACTTGGCTGCTTTTGATGCTCCCTAATAATTATAAAGGAGACGAGCAGGGTGCGAGCAGCGCGTGTAGCCGCGAGCTCTGGGAGCCTGGTATGAACATCGTTATTGATACCCTAGGCCCGTCCGCAGGCACTGCAGCCAAGGACAAGCGGGCCAAGGAGGCTTGCAATAGGTCCCAGGCAAGAGGTCCGATTATACGAAAAATGCTGCTCAATGCAGGTGAGAGACCCTCCATTCACCATTGATAATAATGACAAAGTCGCGCACGGGGGTGGGGGTTCGCCGCTGGCTCATCTAAATTATCTTCATTGTTTCCTTTCTTTCCGAACACCCTCCCTCCCTCCCTCCTACAAGGGGAGCGTCCACGCGACCCCCACCACTCGAGTTGTAAATTTTGAGCCCCGTAAGTGGAGTGCGCGCTCTCGTGATCATTCTTTCTTGGCCCCCCGCATTGCAGACGGATCGGTGTTAGCGGCCAAGAATTCCAACAGCTCCCAAGGTAGCATCAACAACACGGCCAGTCAGAATTACTTGATCCTCTCGTCGAGGCCGAACACTCCGCTGCCCCCGGACTTGACGATAGCCCAGCTGCTCTGTTTCGTCGAGGATAGCGGAACTTCCCTCTCGGAGCCCTGCTTGTACTTATCGCTGAGGCAGCGCAGCAAAGGTACGCTCGCCGTTTTAAATCATCCCCTTTCCTGGCCGTTGCTCGACCTCGACTCGCTCTAGAAAAGCTTCTCCCTTCGAGCTCGAGTAGAGATGAGAGTAGCCCGGCTCGTTGTTACAGAGGACCCATCGGCCTCCAACTCGGACTCGGACCTCCTGACCTATTGGACGAGCGTCAACAGCACCCTGGAGGTCTTCAGCGCCAAGGGTGGCCTGGCCGTCCTGGCGAAGTACCTGCCCCTGATATTCCCGGACTCGAGCAGGCCGGCGCCCCTCTTCGAGAAGAGCCCTACCCAGGACCAGTCGGACGCGGACTGGGTCAAGGTCGAGCACAACGACAACGCCAACGAGGAGCCCGAGGAGGGCGTGAGCAACGGCCTGCAGAGGGCGATAGCCCAGAAGCCCCAGGTGCCCCACCACTCGCTCGCGGCCTTCGGCCTCTTCCTACGGCTGCCCGGCTACTCGGACATCCTCCTGAAGGACCACAGGCGCGCCCGCTGCCTGCTGAGGCTGGCCCTGGGCGTGACCGACGACGGCGAGGGCAGCGACATCCTGAGCTCGGCCCTCTCGGCCTCCCTGCCCACGCTGCCCTTCCAGGTCCTAAAGCGGCTCTTCGACGACGCCCCCTACCACGGACGACGGCCTCCTGCTGCGGCGCACCTCCATCGAGGTCGGGGCCGTGCTCCTGCTGCTCAACTGCCTGGCGGTCTTCACCCACCAGAGCGGCCACAACGACGGTAGGGATACAAAAGGGCGCGCGCGTAAGCCTCCGCGGTAGGCTGGAGGTCGGCTTGCTAACGCTCGCTTCGGGGGCCGCTTCAGGTACGGAGAAGTGCGCCGTCGGGGCCGGCCAGCTCGGCTGCCGCAGCGACGACAAGTCCCACCTCTACTGGGCCAAGGGCACGGGCTTCGGCACGGGCTCGACCCAGCAGTCCTGGAACGTGGAGCAGGCCCTGATGCGCCAGCGCTCCGAGGAGGACCACGTGACCGTCTTCATCGAGGTCCTGGCGAGCTACATAGGCTGCGCGGGTCCGGGCCAGCCCCAGAAGGAGCTCCCGGGCCACTCGGCTCGCGCTCCTGCCTCCTGCCGGTGCTCTCCTCCTACCTGCGCAACGACTCCGTCCTCGACATGGCCCGGCACATCCCCCTCTACCGGGCGATCCTCGAGCTACTGCGGGCCATGGCGAGCTCCGCCCAATTGGCGGGCCTCCTCCTGCCGAGGGCCGACCTCGGGCCCGAGCCCTCCATAGTCGGCCTCCTCGGCGGCATGAGGCTCTGCGTCGACACCTACGTCCACAAGATCAACAGGACCAAGAGCAGCCGGTCCAAGTCCGGGGCGGCTGGGGCGGCCTCCTCCTCCTCCTCCTCCTCGACGGCCAAGTACCCGGAGGAGGCCGAGCAGGACGAGGGCCTGGCCACCCTCATATCCGACATACAGGAGAGCTCGAGCGTCGTACAGAGCGCGACCGCCAAGCTGGTCGAGGTGGGCGAGGAGGTCGCCAGGCCGAGCGCCGGCCTCGAGATGCCCCTGCGCTCCACCGAGCAGCGCTACCTCGAGGTCATGAAGAACCTTCAGTTCGGTGAGTGGCCGAGCCTGGCCGAGGCGTGGGCCCCCCCCCGCGTATACTTACTTATCCTCCTCCTCCTCCACGGTCGCGTTGCACCGTCCTTGCAGACACCTACGAGATGATAATCGAGAATCCGGAGGGAGGCTTCAAGTTCGCGGTCTCCTATCACTTCGAGTCGAACATGCGGGCCGCCGGTGAGCGCAACCACCCGACGAGGGTCAAGCGACTGGCCCAGGAGGCGGTGACCCTCTCGACGGCCCTGCCCCTATCCTACAGCAGCAGCGTCTTCGTGCGCTGCGACGCCGACAGGCTGGACGTCATGAAGGTCCTCATAACCGGGCCCGCGGACACCCCCTACTCCAACGGCTGCTTCGAGTTCGACGTCTACTTCCCCCTCGACTACCCCAACAGTCCGATGATGATCAATCTGGAGACGACGGGCAGGCGCTCGGTGCGCTTCAATCCGAATCTTTACAACGACGGCAAGGTATGCCTCAGCGTGCTCAACACCTGGCACGGGAGGCCCGAGGAGAAGTGGAACGCCCACACGAGCAGCTTCCTACAGGTAGGCCCGCTCCGCGAGAGCGTTGGCGAGTCGCGGCCGAGCTTTGCCCTCACCGCTGGGGTCTCTCTCTCACTCTCTCACTCTCTCTCTCTCGCTCCAGGTGCTGGTCTCGATACAGTCCCTGATCCTCGTCTCGGAGCCCTACTTCAACGAGCCGGGCTACGAGCGCTCGCGGGGCACGCCCAGCGGGGCCCAGTCCTGCCAGGAGTACAACGCCAACGTCTGCCAGGCCACGGCCAAGTGGGCGATCCTCGACCAGATAAGGAATCCCTGCCCGTGCTTCAAGGAGGTGCGCGAGACCGACTCTTAACCCCCTCCAACCACGAGCCGGTGGAACTAACGGGAGCCGCCCTTGCATTTTTTTTTTTTTTTTCCAGGTCATACACACTCACTTCTGGATCAAGAGACACGAAATAGTCGCGCAAATCGAGGGCTGGATCAGGGACATGGAGATGCAGGCGGCAGAGCGACGATCCGCCAGGACTATATCGTTAAGCGCCTTAGCTTTAAGGGTGAGTAAGGACGGGGGGCCTTGATATATATCTCTCTCTCGAGATGCGTTGCGAAGAGCCTTGGGCTCGCGCGTAAGAGCACCACCGGGGCCAAATCTCGCGTTGCCGAGTCTCTAAAAGGGCGGCGCCCGACTTGAAATTGCAGAGACACTACAAGCTTCTGAGAGAGGAGCTGAAGAAGCTGCCGACCCCGGAGGGCCTGGAGGACCTCGCGGATCCGCTGCGCTCGCCGAGCTCCTCCCTGGAGATGCTCTGCGTGCCGGGGACCCCGAACACCTCGCAGGTGCCGAGCATAGGGGCTGGCTTCGCAGGGCCGATGGGCCCGAGCGAGGGCAGCAGCGCCGGCCAAACGAGTAATCACGTACATCACGATATTGATACGGATGTCGAAATGGAGAAAATGGTCTCGAAAGTGTGCGAATAAGGAGGGCTCGACTCGGCGGAAATTGTTGAACATTTTTAAAAGTCTATTGTTAGTGTTATTGTGAATAAGAAGTGTATTGAGAACAAATGAGATGAACTGACTTATTTCAAATTGATACGAGCGAATATTACTACTACTACCAACACCACCACCACCCTTTTTCATTCACGAACAATTGGATAATGGCCATGCGGAAGATAACCTTTTAATGCAGTATTCCTATGCGACTTTTTTTTCTTTTTTTTTCTTTTTTTTTTTTTTTTTAATTTTTCTCTCTCCCCCCCCCCCTTTTTTTTTTTTTTTTTTTTTTTTTTTTTTTTCTACTGTTAACAGCAATTATTGTGGTTAAGGGGAATATTTTCAACAGAGATATACTCAACTGTTTTTAGTATGTAAAGCGAGAGGCGATATTATACGCGCATTACAAAAGATTATTGAAAGACTGCGAGGAGTCGATAAAAAATGATAGCAACACGTTGAAATCCATTTGTAAACCGCACACGCGCGCGCGCATGACACGAACACACGGACCCACAAAATGACGCGACACAAAACAGACACACACCAACACGTAATGAGGCTGCTATGACATTATGTGCACTGCGTTCGTTCTACTATTGTATGTAATTAAATTGATAATAACGATCGTAACTTTTATTATTTATTATAGATGTACCTCGATTGCAAGACGATATGATATTCAGCGTGCCACACGGTCACACAGGATTTCAAGTAAATCATTACTTTTAGAAAAAAAACAAAAACAAAAAAAAAAACAAAAAAAAAATCATAATAATGCTAGTGCGTCTTTGCAAATTATTTGTACAGTGGAGCAAAAACAAAAAAACAATTGCAAAGATCCAGACGATTGTGGGGTGAGCAACGTTTAGAGCTTGATTTTTCTCCCTTTGAATAATGAAAAAAAAAAGTATACAAACAAACCAACCAACAGACCAACAAATCCTAATTGAGCAATTTAAGAGAAAGTTTGTGAGCGTTTTTTATCTTTTTTCTTTTTTTCTTTCTCCTCTTTTCATCGTCTTTTTAAAGCGAAGACGTGAGTAAATTTTACCTTGATATTATTTTAAGTCGTCATTAATTAGGCACGAGGAAAAGGAAAGATTTCATCGAAGCTTTATATTTATTTTTTAAGCCTAGGTAAAAAGCATTCGTTCGTTGATAAAGAAAAAAAAATAAGAAGAAACTATTCATTCGAAATTTCTTATTTAATTTTTAAGTTACGTAAGCAAAAAAAATTCTTTACTGTAGTATTTATATTATCATTATTATTATTATTATTATTATTATTATTATTATTATATTATTATTGTGATTATTATTTTCCTTTGCTTCATTTCATTTTTTTCATTTTCATTAAAAACAGTTGGCTTTGATAATTGAAAACGAAATTTTAAGAAACTGTTCGGTGTAGATAATGTTATGTTTATATTTTAAAATAGAAAAACTAATAATAAAAAAACTCAGCCATCCAATTTATTGGTGAACCAATCGATGTGAGTAGTTATGAGTAGTTAGTCTTGCATACCATTAACGCACGTTTAATATTATTAGGAAAAAAAAAAAGAAAGAAAGGAATATCAAAAGAATACTGGATCAAATGTGTGGCTTCGTGACTGATGAATGAACCTCCATAAAAGAATGACTACACACACACACGTACATACATACACTTATGTATATATATATATATATATATATATACACATAAAAAAAAGCATACAAATTTATACATAGATTTCCAACTTGGATGTGACAGAGATAGTATGGAAGTCGTTGTTTCAATGATAGGGTGGTTATAAAGTGATATATACGAAACAGAAAAAACATGTTAATAGTTATGTATAATAAACAATTATAATATCACGTGCATTTAGTATTTAAAATTTTTATTCTACATTTGCATTTTATGTTGAAAACCAATGCAATTATGGCATTCGAACTTGTTTTTTTTCCTTTTTCTTCTTCTTATTCTTATTATTATTATTATTATTGATTTTTTTTTTCTCCGAAAAGAAAAAAAAAACAAAAATCATTTACCTCCATGAGATTGAAAAGTATTGCATTGTTTCATTATATACATAAATATATATATATGTATTTATATATATATATATATATATATATATATATTGGATATCTGTTGCCGTAACGAAGTCCGTTAAGCGCATTCATTGTCGATGATTATAAGAGAGGAAAAGCTCATTTTTGTATCTATTCTCATATAATTAGAGCAAAAAGTTAGAAACTAGTAAGATAATTGTAATGGATAAATAATTGAAAATGTACGCTAAATATAGAGAGTAACATATTTCCATAGTTAGCGATGTAGCCACTGGGTTCGTAGTAATAAACGATTTGAAGCATTTTGCATAAGGAAGCACACAGAGCGCGTACAAAATTCATTTGCTTTCTCTTTAATTACGAAATACAATTTTCGAAGAACGGCACTTGCGTCCTTCGAAAACATAACACAAAAAAAAAAAACAGAAAAAAAAATCATTTATCCCAGCTGAGTCGAGAGGATTATTAACAATGTTGCACCTATGGAATATCGTTGTCTTTGAACCGGGGCGCATTGCGAATTGCCGACGATACATTACTCGGGCCAACCAAAATTAATTGGCTCGTTTCAATAAAACTCCAAATAGCCGTAGGAAGGGGTCGAGCTCGGCCGAACCGCGTTGCCCTCAATTTCGCTTCGCTTGGTGGAACGAAAACAATAACAAAAAAAAAAATGTACGCCGACGATAAACAGTATTAACGGATAACGCATTGTATTTATGAATAACTAACGGACTAATGAAAAAGGGGTCTTGCCGTCGTTGGCTGATCGAGCCGTACGCGACGCGACTTTAAGAGTTCATTGGCTGCCTCGAGAGCGAGTTTATCTTCTGCCTTGTGCCGAGGACATCCTCCGGGCCGATTTACGAATTTCGCGCTTAGCCGGTAGCAGTTGGTAGCCTTGCGCTAATTGGCCCTTGTCCCTTGCAAATCGCCGGGGAAAGTGAAAATCACCGACAAAAAAAAAGAAAGAAAGAAAGAAAGAAAGAAACGGCAACGCAGGAATAAAGTTTCCGAGTCCTGCGGTGAATTGGATACTTTTTTTTTTCATCTTCGAGCCCAAGAGCATTCGAATCATTGTAATGTTGTTTCCACGTCGCGTGAGTCGGGGAGAGGTTTTTACTTTATTCCGAAGCATTTTAATTTTAAGAGAGAAGAGTAGAGAAAAGAAAAATACTCGGATAACTTTGCACGAATCCAGTGGTACTTTCAACTTTGAGTCGTCGTTAATTTATTAAGCTTACGAAGCTCGGTTGACGTACGTTTGCGAGAGTGCCTTTGTTTTTATGGCACTAGTAACGCTTGTGTTTATCTCTCTCTCTCTCTCTCACTGTTTCCATCCCGTGCAAAAATTGCCAAGCCAATTAAGGGCCAATCCAGTTTCCGCGCGCGCAAAACAATCGAACAAACGCCCCACGCGAGGTCGTTCCCCAAATGTCCTTGAATTGGTCCTTCCGAGCGGTTGATCACAGCCGGCAGAGGAGACGAGACTCCCGTACCGCGACGACCAATGAACGGCCCAATTAGTTCATCGGCTCGAGGGCCTCGACGACACTTTTTCTTTTTTTTTTCTTTTCTTTTCTTTTTTTTTAATAATCGTCAGCGAGCCAATGCGAGATGGCGGGCGGGGGTGGGGTTGACGAGGGAAGCGGAGCCGCAACGGCGAATCCAGCGATCGATGTGATGCGGCCCTCCCCCGCGCCCCGCCCCGCCCGCCAAATTTCAATCGCCACGAGCGAAGAAGAGAGTCAACGAGAAGGAAAGTAGGGGGAAAGAAGGGAGGAGAGAGAGAGAGAAAAAAAAACCCCGGGGAGAGACGTACATTTGCTACCGCGACGGTCTCGAGCGTTGAGCTTTGAGTGCCTCCGCGGGCGGAATCCCACGGGGCCGGCTAATCGCAATTTCGCCCTCGACTAGGTACCGATTACTCGTGATAAAAACAATAAAAATTGTATTTTGCGCATGCGTTATTATATACACCCACACCCACACACACACACACACACACATTTTATACATATATATATATATTTTTTTGCACGTTTTACAATCGCACGTAAGGGGACAAAAATGCGCTACGCGTTCGCCGTCTGTTTTTGTTTTCTCTCTCTCTCTCTCTCTCTCTTCTCTCCATCTATCTTCTTCTTCTTCTTCTTCTTCTTCTGCCAACTCCTCCCGAGATACGCAAAGGAAAACAATCGATCGGCTCCTAAGTCCTAACGCCGCGCGTCGCTCGTTAAATTCACGACAAATTTTGGAAAGCCACGCGCCGGTCAACTCGAAAATCGATCAAAGCCGCTCCTAAGCTATTTCAAACAATTATCGGCCGCTCGCATAAAGCTCAGCGTCGATTGAACCAAGCCGCCGCCGATTCGACGATAGCCTCGGATTATTTTGCGCGATCGGGTATTTTTGTTTTTTTTTTCTTTCTTTTTTTTTGGCGATCGGTTTCGATCGGCTCAGTTGGTTGGCCCGAGCCGAGTGCGCTCTCTTTGATATCCGAGTTATTATCATAATTGTAATTGTAATGCGACAATCGACGCCAGCGCTATCGTTCGTACATGACATTAACTTGTAAGAATTTCTTTTTTTGTACGAGAAGATTTTTAATTCGCCGTTTTGTAAAAATTTACTTTGTACAGTGTATTAAAACAACAACAACAACAACAAACAAACAAACAAACAAACAAACAAACAAACAAACAAACAACAAACGACAAAACAAACAATTCAATGTAATTAATGTAATCATTTAAATATTTTAAAATGTTATTAAATTTATTTACAATACAGCCTGAGACTTTTATTCCTTATCTCTCTCTCTCTCTCTCTCTCTCTCTATCGCGCCTCGCTTCACGAGCTGGCGCTTTCACTTTCGCGCTTAATCGACTATTTTCCACGCCTTAGGGGGGCCCTCTAACTTGCAAATTTCTCCGCTTTTCAGGGCTTATCGCCCAGTGTTTTACGATTAATATCTATAGGGTTTTTCGGTCGCGGGCGTTTTTCTATTTTTTTTTTTTGTAAGGGCTTACGAATCAAATTCTCTCTATCTCTCTCTCTCTTTATTGCGCAACAACGCATAATCTGTGTGATTACAAACATACCAATTTGACTTTCCTGTTAGAATCGCTGTCGCGTTATTGCGAATAAGTAAAATCATTACTTTTAAACTATTTCAGACCCAAATGAAATGTTATTAAACGATTATCCTCCCGTTTGTAATAACCGGTCAAAGCTTACTATATTCGGAAACGCTGGAGCAAACAGATGGCATTAAAATGGTATTCATTTTGATAATTATATCAACGCTAATCCAAACATTATGGGACTTTTAAGAACATCGGCGGTATTGAGAAGAAAATTTCCAATCGAGAAATCAGATTTACCGTCGAATGGTTTTTTTTTTTTTCATTTGGCGGGGCATTTACGGGGAGGGCCTTTACAATATAAATCCTATGCGCCTCTATAGCGGCATAATTTTACACGCATTAAGTATAGGATAGACAATAGGTAGTAAATATTTATTAAAGATACACGAGTGCCCTTATCTTTTATATGTAATCGACTTCGATGCCTTGCAATGGTTGGCTTTAATGGCAAATATTACGACGATTACTTAACGCCAATTGATTTGATCCAACAGAATTAATGCTTTAAAACAAACGCTACTTGAACAAAACAGAAAAATCATAATCAAACGTGGCAAGAGCATTCGGACTTTGTTTGTTAAGTCTTAATAGCAGAACGGAGAGCTGTCATTTGCTTTTGACCGTTGAGGAAGAGAGTTTCAATGGAATGGACGGATCGATGGTTAAATTGGTAATAAGCAGAAAGGTGAATTATTTTTATAAAAAATATATATATATATATAATTAAAATGCAACACCAATGCTTTACATCGATAAGTAGCGATAGCGAGCAAGGACTGAAATAAATGAAAAAGACAAGCCGCGATAAATTTCTTTGCCAGATGCGGGGAAACAGCATCAACGGCGAGCGTCAAAGGGTAGAGGGTATTTTATTAAGCTGCGCATCGCGATAAACAAAGGCGACGTTGTTTAACGATCCTCGTTGATTAAACACTCGTCCCCGGCAATTGGCCGCTGTGCGACGCGCTCCTCTCTCGGGAGCTCGGTCAGGGCAAAAAGTATATCTGCAAGATAAAAAGTACGGCCAATTGTAATTAAAGAAGCACCGTTCGGAGCTCCTCGGGCTCGTTGCGAAAGCGCTACGTTTACCGCCTTGTCCGTCGCGTAAACGCATTTGGCCAAATTGTAAGCGTACTCGCAGACGTCCTCCAATGGTGCAACTGCAAAATTAAAGATCGATCAAGGGCTGATTCGCGAGCCGCCTCAAAGATAATACATATATATATATATATACGCCCGCAGGCACTGACCCTCGTCGTGGCAAATTTTCGCCACCTCCTTCATCCTGGGCGCCACGCTCTCGCTCGCCAATAAATCAATTTGGCTCTCGACGGCTTCCAAGCTCACCTCGCCTTCCTTGCTCATCTGTGAACAATAAATTCCACCGCGTAGTATACGCAGCAACTTTGCGCTATCCTTCCAAGGCGATTCGCGCTCCTTTCGCAATTGCCATCGGTCGTCTCGTGGTTTGTTTGTTTGTTTGTTTATTTTTTCTCTCTTTTTTTTGGGGGGTGGGGGGGATTTAAGATCCGCCACGAGCATCGGCACGAACGAGTAATGCCGCTCTCGGCCAAGGCGCGAATCGGTCCTCCTTCCTCGGATCCCTACCGGCCGAATCACACGGATTCCCGCGAGATTTGCGCCTCCCGCGCACGCGGATATCGATCGGCCGGAGGCCACCGGCTCAGGGGGAGCGAGCTCCTGGCAAGGATCCTCTGATGATAAGCCCGCGGAATCGGGTAGAGCCGTGCACGGCCCTGCGAGGCTTCCTTTGGCATTGAGCTTAAGCGCGTCGTTTCCCGTGGTTAATAACCGAGCGCAGGCGCTCGAATCCCGCAATGGCCACGCGAGCAGCGTCGCGCCCCGAGGATAAACAGCGGCTGACCTGCGCGATCGCCTTACTCCCGATCGAAAATTTTGCCATCCATTGTCTTCTTTCTTTACCTCTCTCTCTCTCTATAGCGTCACGAATAAAGAGAACCGAGCGAGTTCTTAATTTTTATATATATATATTGTTTAACGCCCAAAGGCTTGGAGAGAAGCAATTTCCTTCCCGCTATTTTCACAATGTTGACTCGTGTGTTTCGAGAGTTAATTAATGGATTGACTTTAAGGCCGTACGCGGCTTCTGAAGAGGAAAGTAAGGAAATAATTTAATATTAGCCTTGAGCACTGGCAATGAGGATCTCTAAGCCAGTAAACTTGTCACTTACGATTCTCAACATGATCTCGATGCATTTGAAATAACACATGACGGCCCGCTCAGGAGTGAATATTCCGTTTTGTATGTTCTTTAGGGTCTCTGCAACGTTTTACAATACATTATTGCTGTTAATTAATCTTAATGGTTTCTCTTTATCCCTCGACCATTCGATACTGTAGGCTCGTCGCATGATAAAGGAGTGCGCAATTGTAGCTGTAGGAATGGCCGATGAAGAGACGTTAAAAGTATTATCGATCGAGAGGGAAGTTCGGTGAGAGATTTTTTTTTTTTTTTTTTTTTTTTTTTTTATCATTGGAATCATATCGAGCTGTAATAGATTAATTGTCTTTCAAGTTGTAGATCAACGAGCAGCCGCGCTTTGTTGTATTCAAAGTACAACAGCAAGTCCGAATCTTGGCGGAATATTTATGAGAATTTCCATTTTGTAAATGGGCGCAATCGATACTTTTTAACGCTTTTCAACGATGAAAAACGATTTTTTTCAATTAAACATCGCCGTGCACTTCTTTGCGCCTGTGCGAATCCGACTTTTTTATATTGACAAAGTATTAAAGAATTGGATACTTTATAATTGATTGTAATGTACGCAATGCGCAACAATATATTTACGTGCCATCCGAGACTCCAGTTTTGCCCTTGCAGGTTTTACTCATTGGTTTCGCCATGTTCTTAAATCCATCGATATCCAGCTTACCCTATAATGCGTAAATTAATGTACAAATGAAGCTGCAATTCGTCTCTTTTTTAAAATGAAAATTAATTCCACTCACGGCGCACAGAACTTTTTCATACTGCCCGATAAATATTATTACGAGTAACAATGCCGAGATAACAATTTTCATATTTGTAATTTTACTTATTTTACTTTCTTTCTTTTTTCTTTTTTTTTTTTTTTTCTATCAACAATGTAACATTTAACGACTATTTGCCCATCGAGTATCATATTGGTTTATTTGAGCAGTGGTTTTATATCGAAAGATAATTTATGTTAGTCAGCAAAACATTGGCACCTAAAATTGCGAGGCAATTTGGATAATGTGTGATTCCAAAATAAACACTCATTATTGTGCAAATAGTTGTTTTTATCTCTTCTTGCGAATGCGTCCCATACGACGTCGATTAATTTTAATTTTTTAAGTCGAAATTATTTTTTCCGCATTTCAGTTGTCCTAAAGTTTGCGCATTGCACAACGCATCATTGCTAAGTGTAGTCTGCCTTTTAGAAAATGAACGAGATCGATACGCGCGTTATTATATTGTACTTGTCGAGCAAAATTTTGTTCCTCTCAACTGCATCGCACGCTTAATTTATAACTCAGCCTTTATAATATTACGTACTTTATACTTCTGATCGTGTATCGAATTACGCACTAATTTTGTAATTTGCTTTTTTACTGTAAAAGTTACAAGTAGAGTAGGACGAGTAGGGATTAACGGAACGACGAATTAATCGCGCCCAAAAAAGTTTTACCCAAGAAATAGAGCATTATGAAAAATCGCCAAGCTTTTAACTTGCCCTTCGGTACTTTCGTACGCGTTGTCCCGTCATTTTTCTATAAAATCATTCGTTCGGTAACGAATGCCTTATTCGTCGCGTGCAAAAATGGAAAATCGAATTTAACGGATAAAAGTTATGGATTGCCACATTGCCCGAGTCTATTGTTAAATCATTGTAATTTATTTATAGAACAGTACAAAACACTGCACTAAAGATAGCAACCAAAGCTATGCGTTAGCGGTAAATATAGGGAAAAAAATTTCTCTCGGCTCCTCCGCGTCGTAAATTCCTAGACACCGGAGGCGACTCGACTTTGAAAGATCGAATGGCATTGTGCCGATGCTGCATTTGACTACAATCCAACGTTGGATGATTCTTTTGGCAAGGTACTTACTTTGGCACTTTCGACGCCGCTCTGCCCGAAGGCTCCAATCGACGAGTCGAGGCTCCCTTCGATTTGACGATGTCTCTTGATACTCCCGCGTGTGGTTGTCCCCCGTTTCTCCCCCGTCCCAGTCATTAAATCTGCGTCAGGCCCGCCAACCGATCCCTGCGTCCTCCAGATAATCGTCGCGATCCTCTCTCGGCCGCGACTGTTTACTCATCGGCCTTGGAGTG
Source organism: Kradibia gibbosae (assembly GCA_018907135.1). NCBI lineage: Eukaryota > Metazoa > Arthropoda > Insecta > Hymenoptera > Agaonidae > Kradibia > Kradibia gibbosae. The sequence goes on along the minus strand of JACCHX010000001.1, from coordinate 1,568,567 downwards.
ATTTTACGAGCAGCCGTGCGATAACAATCGTCCCTCCGCCGATTCAACAGATTAGCGCGGCAAAATCGCCCGGCGCTCGAACGTGAAAAAATGCCCTAAGATCACGAGGGCGCACAGGGTCGGGGATATCCTGCCAACGATCCGATCGATCCGTCGGCTCGGCCTCGACCCTCGCTTGCTCGTCTTCCTACGGCCCGGGGCTCGACGCGGACAATCCGAATCAACGAGCCGTACACCGACGTTGGGACTCGTCAGCGAGCCATCCATCGATCGACGATCGATCCCCTCGGCCCCGGCTTTGGCTGCAATTTCACCAAACGGCCCTCCTCGCACTTGTATTCGTTGGCCGAGCTCTTGGTCCACGGTCTTGAGTCCGATCCATCGAGATCAGGATTATCCCGTGCCGGACCCACTGGGCCGGGATGGAAAATTCCGGGCTCGTGCGCGCAAAGTCGAGAGCGGACCTTACGTCTTTCGCTTCTCGGCTTTTGGCTCCGATGCTTTGACCGGTCGATAATTCATCCAGCCTATAGGCATTAGAACCGTTGAGAATTCTCGAGCAATGGCAAGAGCGCGCGATAGAGAGAGAGAGAGAGAGAAAAAGAAGAAAATTCTACTCGCTTCTACGAAATATGGCCGTGGCCGATGAATTCAAGCGCTTGCATTGCTCTTCGTTCGAAGCAAAGGCGAAAAGGAAGAAGAAGAAGAAGAAGAAGAAAACAAGAAAGAAAAGGAAAAAAAAAAACGAATTTTCAGACTCGGACGGAACAACGGCAATTGAATTAATATTCTCCGAAGGCTATATTTTAAACAATGCGAGCGCCGCGGCCCCAGAGCCAGTTATTATGAAATTAATTATCAATTACGTGCCTTAAGGAGACTTAAATTAATGTAATGGCCCGTTACTTGATATGCTAGAACCTATATAAGACATCTGCTTAATAATTAAAAGTACTAATTCCAAATAACCGATGCTTCATTAACGCTTTTGGCGGAGGTAAGGGAGCAGAGCACAAAAGTAAAGAAGAAAAAATAAGAAGAAAAAAAAAAACACAAACAAAAACAAAAACAAATCCATTCGAAAATGATCGTACCGAATCGTCTCCTCTTTCTATTGATCTCAGCCTTTATCATAAGCGCCGAATGCGTAAGTATTGCCATAAGTTATTAAGTTGATTGCCAATACGAGGCCAGAATGGAATTTTACACTGATCGTCTTAAATTTGCCAAAAGAAAGTAAATCTAGAGCAGTTGAAAAAACTGATGAAGCCATTTAAGCTCTCGTGCATAAGGAAATATAACATCGATCCAGGTAGGCTGAACAATAATTATACAATGTATTATTCGCGCGTGAGTGAATTTCAAACGGGCGAGCCATCGATATCATTGACCCATGACAATGGGCATCGATAATAATCTTTGGCGATTGTAATAACCCTGTCTTTCCAATCGTGCGCGCGCATTTTTACGAATCGCTACTGGTGCCGGTGGGCGCGCGAGCGTGACCTTAACAGTTCCTAGGAATCGAAATTTGCCACTTTCCATCGGGACGATTTGATTTTATCGAATGCACTGGCTAAGGATCCGCGAGCCAGGCAGCCAAGTATTGTCAATTGTAATGCCAATGCCTCGTTCGTTCGTAATACGATGATAGCGCGACAAGTGCAATCGATAGATCGTCGAAGTGAAAGCTCCGGGTTCTCCACCCACCCACCGACCCCCCCGCAGGAGCGACTAACTACGTCAATTTTCAGAGGTAATAGATAACACAGCCAAGGGAATATTCGTGGAGGAGGAGTCGCTGATGTGCTTCTTCAGGTGCTTCTTAGAGATGATGAGTTTCGTAAGTTTCTTCCTTTATCTTCTCTCTTTTCTTTTTAAGGACTTAACGATTTAGATGCATTTCATTCGTCCTCGACGCTGCTTTTGAATTACGCTTGTCGATCTCGATCAGATGAAAGACGGCCGCCTTCTTAGCCAAGTGCTAATAGATAAAACAGATTCCATGGTACTCCCGGAGACTGCCGATAGAATAAACTCGATGGTCAGGGTCTGCGGCGATAGACCAGGTAATTTTTTTTGTACACATACAAACATACTAATATATATATATAATAAAGTGCGTTCGAGGTAAATAATACTGTACGTTTGTTAATCGTTATTCTAAGTAACTCCGGACGATCTGCCCTGCGAGGAAGCCTACTTATTTTGGAAATGCTTTTACAAAACGGATCCCGAGGTAAGTGAACGATATTTTTATTCGTTTTTTTTTAATTAAGACTACAAAGAAACGTGGGTACGTTGAATAAATTGAAAATTTTTTTCTTTTTTGTGTGTATATCGATAATCTCCATAAGATAATTAAATTTGTTTGACGCGAACGTTTCGTGGGAGGAGGGGATCAGTGAATTAATAAAAAATTATTTTTGCAGGTGTATTTACTAGCGTGAAACAAAATTCTATATCACAAATTGAAATGTACGATAAGACGTAATAATTGTGAACGATGTGCCGTACATAAAATTATTAATATACAATAATGATGATTATGCTATTCCCATGTATTATAAATAAGTCTTTAAGTCTCTTGAATATACTGGTATAATAACTCAATTGATTGCAAATTTTTAATAATAATTTGACGTTGACAAAGAAGTCAATATCCCTGCAATTAATTTATTTCACGTTCAAAAATCAGTTCATCGAAAAACATTATTAATGACATCAGTAAATAAAACGTAAAATCTTACGTAAATACCTTAAAATAATGGTGTAAAAATAAAATGAGTTTATAATTAAAAATTATGCGCTCACACGAATTACAAAAAAGAAAGATTGCACTGTAACAAAAAATGTACATTGAATTTTTAATGATTTTCGAAAAAAACTTTGTATTTTTTTTCAATCTTAATAAAGATCTTAATGTAATATCAATGAGAGTACAAAATGTGATTTCGTTTTATTAATTTTTTTTTATTGCAAGCTATTTATTTGCTTCTCATTTATTTTACTTGAACTTGTGTTGAATTAAATTGTAACACGAACCTTTTGCTTTTTTTAATACAAAAAGCTTATGTACCTTGACAACTATTAAAATGAATAATATCCAGATTGAATCTAAAAATTCATGACGATTTTTTAATAAAAATCGTAAATATTTTCATCTATACGAGGAAAACAAGGCTCGACTTTATTCGAGCGTCAGCTTTCTTGCAACGTATTTAGGTAATTTTTTTAGATTCTCCTTAACGAGATACATAATTATGATAAACGCAGTTGATTAGATTGTAATTTTTCCCAAATATCAAAGCGCAAATTCTATATTAAAAGAACCGACGTAGAAAGTTCATTAACAAATATTTAACTGCACTTGTAAGTTCTTACAATGTTACTAATCACTGAATTGTTTTATTTTTTTTAACGAAAGTGCAAAGAATCCGAAATATATTTTTGTTACATATAAAATACATCGTAGACAATATTATATTTTTAAACATTTTTTATCATAGGTTTTTTATTTATCGAAGGCAATATTTGTGATTTTTTTTTATTATTAATGTAACAAAAAAAACAGATTATATAAGAGCGAACGACGATGCGATTGTATTTACGTTAAGAATTACAAAGTAATTCTAGACTTGATACTTTTCGCAATACATAATATCATTTTTTTTAAATAATGGCTCGAGGTAATTTAATCAATGGGTAATCGCTTCGGTGAGTTCCGACTGAATTAATGTAGAAATTAAGTTTAACATTGTCATCGAATTAAATGTACTAATTATTCTAATGATAAGGAAGTTGGAGAATATTCAAAATTTGAAAAACAAAAACCAATATACTATACAAAATAAATGCCTTAATTTAAAAAAAAAAAAAAAAAATTAATTACCATCTATGAACCGTTTTATAAATTTAATCAATGATTTATTGTCAATTTTCATGAATTATCAAGTACAATTTTACGCGTGAAGTTTTAATGAATTATTTCTTCTTACTACCGATACGTTAATAGATATTGTAAATTTTTTTAATATGCCTCCAAGTCGGCTTCGGTATCATTTTAACCATGCTATTAAATGTAAAATATGTGCTTAATCATTTCAATCGTCAACATATGATTTAGTTCAATTATTGTAATTTAAAAAGCAAATTATATTGCTTTTGTAGAAATAATAACTGAAATGTGTGGGCTCAATTTATTGAAACTCACAATTCCGTACTCGTAAATCATCGTGTTTTATATAACGATACTTTTTATAGGACAACAGAAATAAGTTTCGTATAAATTTAATTCATATTTAAAATGAAGAGGCGATAAAGCTTAAGTCACGAGTCTTTACTTTGTATGCCATGGTGAACGGCAACTTAATCATCGCTATTCTTATTGTAAATTTTCAAAATTATAAATATTAATTTCCATTTCTCGATCTCGCATGCATCATCGTTAAACTAATTTAAAAATACGGACGCGTTAATAAGTACTTCCAAGCCAATGCGGGGACTAATAGTTTTTACTCCATTTTCAGAATCGTTGTAATATTTTTAAAACGCAACGAAAGTATGCCTTTATCGCGTACATTGGCAAAATGCCTATCAAACAAACATTACAAATATTATAAATAAACAATATCTTGCGGCTTACCGTACCGTACCGTAATAATAATAATAATAAAAAACATTCAATGAAATGAGGAACGATAATTTTTGTCGAATCACGAGAATGAAATAACGAGTAATTGGAATTTTTACTCGAACTCGCGTTGATACGAAGGTCTAATACGTAATGTAATATCCTATTACAGTTTTTTTCACGTAACCGACCATAATTATACAAGTATTTATGTAAGTCACCGCGTCTCGAGTGTACAATTTGCCTTGCGCGTGGTTGAGATAAGGCTAGGACTCAAGACAGTAGGGACAATTGAAGGAGATAAAAAATACTTGCGGGCAATCATCCGCTTAATTTGGCCACTTAATGTCAAATTTTTTTTCTTTCATTTCCATTTACATGCGCTCGGTACATAAAGAATTCTATGACAGTTGAGCAAATCAATGATCTGAAATATTGCGTGTGCTTATAAATATATACATATACACGTGTACAATAATGAAAAAAGAAAGCGAGAGAGAGAGAGAGAGAGGATAGCAGAGAAAACAATAGTTGTACAAGTTATCGCGAAGAAAAGAAAAGGAAAAGGAATAGGGGGGAAGCAAAATTAATCGTCCATGAAACCATTTTGTTGGCAAAAGATTATGCAAAGAGGGAACAATGATTTTTTTTTATGTATTTTTATTATAAATATACAAAGGACATCATTAAACTATATATAAGTTTTTCGTTGCGCTCTCTTTATTACTTTAAATTTAAATAAAGCATAGAAGAATGATGAATTAATATTTGGGCGTTTTCTTAATGCGTGGTTAATCCTAGCTTAAGTATGTACACTCGATCGACAATGCTCTTAACCACAGGAGTTCGCACATACTGGAATTGTTGTTTCTGAAATAAAAGAATGCACGCGCTTAGATTTGAAGAACAACGGGAATGATTATATAAACAAAAGTGATCCGAGGGAGTCTTAAAATGCACAATGGCGCGCGATGTTAGATCATTGGGAAAGCGTTAATAAAATCCGAGCACTCGAGAATGGTTTTTTTAAATTTTTTTTTTTTTTTCCGTGAGAGGAGAAATCGGGAAGAGTATGGAAGTGGAGGGGGCGGGGCGGGGGAATCGAGGGCCGCGATCGAAAATCCTCCCCGGAGAGTTGAGATATTACGTTTTAGGGACGCCGATCTCTGAAAACCTCCCGAAAGTCTCTCCCACCGCAGGGCGAGGAGGGGAAATTCGAGAGACGCGAGAGGATTGGATTCGAGGATCGGCCCACGTGGGCGCACTCGCCCGCCGTGAAACAATAAGAGGACCGCATTGGGCCGAGGGGGCTCGGGCCCCGCGGGGGGGTAGGGCAGAGGAGAAAAGCAGCGGCGTCGACGTTTCTCCGGGGTAATGGTCCGCGGCCGCCGGGGTCAGGGGGTTGGGGCAGCGACAAGCGGGAGAGCGTGCACCTACCGAAGAGCTGGACCTTGGTCTCGTCGGCGCCATATTTGTTCTCGGCCCTGCACGTATATTCGCCGTAATCGGCCGAGCCGACGGAGTAGCGCACGTAGGCGTCGACGAACTCGTCGGCCTCCGCCGCCCGGGACTCCTCCCTCCTGAGCTCGACGCCGCTCCTGAGCCAGGTGATGATAGGCCTCGGGTGGGTGGGCCTCGACCTTGCACTCCAGGCCGATGTCGTAGCCCTGGGCCTGGCCGACGCGGGGCCTCACGGCCGCCACCACGGGCGCGAAGCCGATCCTCACCGTGGCGTTGGCCCTGGCCTCCGGGCCCACGCCGTTCTCGGCCACGCACTCGTACAGGCCCCTGTCGTCCCTGTGGGCCCGCTCTATCACCAGGACGCTGCCGCTGAAAAGAGAGAGAACGCGGGAGCCGACCACCGGCTTGGTTAGTCGGTCTCCTCGAGCCGGCCCCTTGCCCGAGTCTCGCCGCGATACGGTGACGCTTTACCGGCTGTTTCCCAATCCCACCCTCTGGACCTTCGCACCCTTTGGACAACGAGACGAACGATTCGCGCACCTCCGTGCGGAAGTATCGGGTCTTTGTTCAAACGTACAGCGCGAGGAGACCGACTGCTCGCCCGCTACTCTTTACAATGGCGTGTCGACGAGTCTGACCATTGGGAGAAAATTGACGCTAGACGAGAGCGGAGCAGAAATAAAGAAAGAAAGAAAGAAAGAAAAAGAACGAAAAAACATCGAGTCGCCCCCCCCCGTCACGTCGGGGCTGCGTTCGAACGCGAGGGCATGGTTTGTATCAAATAAAGTGCAAGCCATGGTCAACGATCGCGGGAGGACGAAGGGACGAGGACCGTGGCTTACGCGCGAAGGCCCAATCACCTAAAGACCGGCGGCGGTCCTTCCTCCGTCTGCGATGACCCAAGAAGCCGGGATTTCCAATCCGAGGGTGAGAGGAGTGCCGTCGGTCGTCGGCGAGGAGCGGCGCTAAGCGGGCTTACCGATAAATGGCACCACCCGAGGAGAGGAGGACGTTGTTCTCCCTCTTCCAAGATATCCGGGGCACGGGGAAGCCGTCGGCGCTGCACTGGAGGACGACGCGCTCGCCCTCGGTGACGTTGGCGAGCCTGGTCGTGTTACGGCTTATCATCGGCGGCCGGCGTATCTGGAGCTCGACGTCGGCGGACACCTTGTCCACGACCGTTATCAGTATCTGGCATTGGTAGAAGCCCGTGTCGGCCTCCTGCAGGTCCTTGATCTTATCCGCAAAAATATAAAAAAAATAAAGAAGGGGTCAACGGGCTGGCTTCGGGCCCGGGGGCCGGCTGCAGCCGAGCGGGGTGTCCTTTTTCTTATTTTTTTTTTATCACCGTTGCTCGCTCCGCGGGCCCGACCTCCCGGCCGGCGCCGATCGATTCGGCGGGCTCGCGAGCCTTGCCCCGGAGGGACGGGGACAAGCGGGGCTGCTCAACGTACCTTCAGGGAGTAGGTGGAGGTGGCTTTGTCGTGACTGACGGAGAACCTCTTGTCCCTCACGATCATGAAGCTGTTGCTGGAGAGGGGGGCCCTGTCGACTCGGTCCTTATCGAACTTTATCCAGAGTATCGGGTAGTCCTGGGTATTCTGCACTGTGCAATTGAACTCCACCTCCTCGCCGATTTCCTTAATGCTCTCCTTGGATATGTGCGATATCAGTGGCCTCTCCTCGCACTTTACTGAAACGTGCCCTTCCTTGCATTACTCGCTCTTTGCCGGGGCGCGGAGTCTTTGCGGGGGGGGGGGGTGGCGATTATGAGACCAGGGGCAGGGGGGTGGTGGTGGGGCTCCGGCCTCGGTACCGTCGACGCCCTGGCTCGAGCGGGATTTGGCGCCCGTTTAAATGCCGCGGCACGGATGAAAGAGCAACGGCTCCTGCCATTTGCTCTATCGAGGGCCGCCCCACGAGTCCACCCTCGATTCAGCATCCGGGGGGTAGGGAAAAAGCTCGGCGCAAGGCACAGCGGGAGTCCGATATCGAGGTGAGCTTCTCGAGGGGCTCGCGCGCGCTCCGACGGACGAGAGCGCCGATATGAAATTGCGATGTTGGCCTGGGTGGGGGTGGGTCGAAGCGGCACACAGGTGGGCAATCGTATACATACCGAACGGAAGGAGAGCAAAGCAGCAGCAGCAGCAGGCCAGAAGCACCAATTGGCTCGAGGGCGTCATGTTCGGCGCTCCCTAACGAGAGTCGGAGCTAGAGGAGAGAGGAGAGAGGGGCGAGAGAGAGAGAGAGAGGAGAGAGAGCCGAGTCCTGGCTTAGAGGCGTCGACGTCGAGTTTGGCAGCGGCGCTCGAGGGCGAGTGCGGGGGGCTCCTGGTGAGAGGCGCCGCGCGACGAGGCCGGTGGGCACGAAATGGGCGCGATGGGCGAAGCCAATGGTGTTTATCGGCCGCTTACACACAACGGACTGCATGGCCGATCGGAGCTCACGGCCGGGCTCCGCCGCCGCCGAATTCCACGGTGTCTTGGGCCGGCGGCCGCTCTCCGCCGCTCTCCTTCTACCCTCTCTGCCCTCTGTGCGCGCGGAGGCTTAGAGAGAGAGAGAGAGAGAGAGAGAGAGGGAGGGAGAGATCGCCTTTCCCCACCACGCCCTCGAGGATGAAAGCCCTCGCTCTCCGCTAACGCCGCCGACGCCGACGCCGACGACGCCAAAGGCTCGACATACCAATGCTCTCTCTCTCTCTCTCTCTCTACACTCGCAGCCCACGGGATTTTCTAATCGAGCCCCCGCGCTTTTGTTTTTGTTTTTTGCTTCACCAGCGCCCGATGAAGTCCTCGACCGGGTGAATATCCTGCATCTGCCTCGGGAGCGCTCGGGCGCCTTCAGCGATCCCCGACCTGGCGAGGAGCCCCGCCTGATTCGCCCTCTGACCTCGGATCGGCTCCTCCGATGACCGATCCCTCCCCGTGCGCAATCGGATCCTCGGCAGGCCCCCGTCGCGTTGCCTCCGGCTGCGACGAGTACGAGTGAGCGCGAGCCGACGACGGTTGGCCCTCCCGGCGACGATCGGAGGAGCCTCTCGCGCCTCCTCGAGCCCGACTCCCGTTCGCTTTGCTTTGGCGCCGACGCGCAAGACCGATTGCGCGCCCCTGTTATTTTTAAAGAATTCCTCAAACGCCTCTGGCGTCGGCCTCTCGATTCCCGAGGGGTTATTGGCTCCTCGGGGGTGTTGCGGGGGGTGGGGCGGGGGCGAGGAATTCTCCAGAGGTCGGCATCAAAAATTGTACGGTGCGTGCGCCCAGGTGCTCGTGTAATTTTGCCGGAAGCGCAGGTCTTCGCAGTGGGTTCGCTTCCTCCCTTACCTGACGGATGTAATTTCGCGTTACCTGATCCCCCGTAAATTGCTTCTGCCGAAGTGAGTAATAATTTCAAAAGACTGGAGGCTCGACCGCCGAGCATCGGTTTATGGTGCGATTCCGGGAATGCATTTGAAGATACCGAGCTAATGCTTTATTTTTCGAAGCCTCGGCCGAAAACATTGGCCGGCCGTTTGCCGAATATCTTAACTCACACGGCCGAGTAATGAGCGACCGTCGTGGCAAATCATTTGTTTATTCTCCGCTGCTTTGCAAAAATTGCACCCCTTTGGCTTATCGCCGTTTGTTTCCCTTCCCCGTCTCGCGTATTCCGCGCAACCGCGCGATCCCACGATTCCCGGGGAAGGCCAAGCGGTAAGTTTCTTCTCGGGAGGTAGGAGAGCGAGGAGGATCGCGGAAAATTGCTCGATCAGCGATTGGTCGGACTGGTGTTATCGATGGATCAAGATTACGCGAATGTACGGCTCGGCGACTCGGGGAACGATATTTTATCGACGAGGGCTCCAATTTATTAAGCGTATTGCGATAAAATGCGATTTTTCCCAACCGGCCTGTCCAGAGTTAAATTAACCAAAATTTATCGAGCTCGAGTAAAATGCCTTGGTTTTTCGTGCTTTTGCGGTCAATCAACTGCTTCCTGTAAAATCTTACGCGCGCACGACGCATAAGGTTGCAAACGGTATTTTTTTAATTTTAAGCGCACAAATAAACGAATGAAAAAACATCCCTCGTAATTCCGTGAGTCTGATATATATATACACGCGCACACACATATATGTTTTTTCCTCTCGAACGATCGCACGAATTCCGCCGATGAGGTCGAACTGTATCATACAAGCGAAGGTAGAAAAATACAAGAAGCCGCAAGAATCTAAAAGAAGAGGGAGGTGAAAAATCTCTATTTCGGAGTCAACTTCCCGGCCCGGCGCTCGCATTGTCAGGATTAAGGGGAGCCTCCCGGCAAATGCCCGGGGAAGGAACAGAGGCCGGTGGAGTAGTTACGCGGGGAGCCGAGGGGAGCCGCGAGGGCCGCTGGGCAAGGGTTGGCGGCTAACTCGGGCGCAAGTCGATGGCCAACCTCGTGCGCGCTTTACATTATTCGCACGATGATTTCCGAGCTACTGGAGCACGGGTGTAACGATAAATGGAGAATAAAGATACTTACAGTCGTCAGCCTTGATTTTCAAGCGCAGCCGTGCTTATCGGCTGTGGCCTTATTTGTCGGGATACGAAAATGAAAATTTGTACCCTTCAATTAACGTTCGGCCTTATTAGAAGCTTTACGGGCAAATTTTTTATATACGCGATGCATCGATGGTGCTTTATTAATCTGGAACGTAATTGAATTTGATATTTTTTTTTTTTTTCTTCGTTAAATATACTCGAGCTCGCTGCGCTCATCCGATGGCATTTAACGATCGCTTTTATATTGCGTAAATTGTAAATAAAGCCAATGCCAAAGACAAACGTACTCGATTTACCCTCTATCCTACAAGGTACCATTTTACACGGCCACGCAACGCCCAATCGAGGTCACAAGTTTTGCCTTACCCTCGACGACCTCTGTGCAACCTCAAAATAGCGCCAATGAAAAAGCAGACGGTACCGATGTTCTCTGTTCGCCCACCCCATGAAACATCCAAGCACTTGATCCGCTCGTTGGCATTACTTTTGCGCGCCCTCCTTGCCAACCGATGAAATCAAACGCGCGTCGTAATTTATTCGCTCGACGATTGCCAACCCACCGGAGGGCAAATTCATCTAATTAGCCATTGGAAGAGTAAGACGCGTCGGTCCTGCGACTGGCTCTAGGGGCGGCCGACAACCGAATTGGCCCAGCGAAACAAGGAAAAATAAGGGCTTTGCCAGAGAGAGAGAGAGAGAGAGAGAGAGAGAGAGGCGGTGGCCGAGCCACGGGGATGGTTTTCGAGCTGGCGTGGACTTGAACTTTGGCCCCGCGTTGCGAGGCTGGCCTGGCCTTCGAAAATGGCGAATCCTTCAAGGTCGCCGGATCAAAGCGCATCGTCCCTCGTTACGTTTCGCGCACGAGGGACGAGAGTCGCGAAGGGACGATTCATTCCGCAGGCGGGAGCGAAGCGATAGGGCGAGAGTAGCGCACATGACAAGCTCAGTTCGAGGGTACGGTTTCCTCGATACGTTGGGAAAGAGCGGCCGGTCGGCGGGACGGAGACGCCGGGGACGCGTCGCGGCAAGGGCCCGCAAGGGAGGCGCCATCCTGAGGGCTTCGCGGGTAGGGGAGCGCCGGGCCCCTGATCCTGGCCCCGGCCGGCGCTAGGGTAAGTCCACCGGTCCGGTCGCTCCTCAGCCTCCCTCGAGCCTGGACCGATCGGCCTCGTCGTTAACCCCGCGGCTCGGGCCCCTCTCTCGGTCCCCCTCTCCTGACCCCCGCCCCAAGGCCCGGCTATTGAGCTACGGCGTCGGGCCCGGGGGCGCCTCGGGCCTTCCGGAAACAAGGGATTTGGAGCCGGGGTTCGGGCGCTCGGCCAGGACTCGGCGCGCTCCTCCTTTGCCTTCGGGCGCCGAGCGTCGCCGGGCGGCAGGGGGGAGGCGGCGGCGGCGGCGGCGGCGGCCACTCCGGAGAACGGGCAAAGTAAAAAGAGCCGAGGTAGTAGGTATTGATTCCCCTTCCTCGACGCAGCCGCCGCCGCCTGACCATTTTTAAGGCACAGGTTTGCCCGAGCCACTGGCGGGGCGCACCGACCAATAATTGAAATCCCTCGTTCTCGCGCCGTGGGACGACGGCGTTAGCCTCCTCCTCGATCATGGGGCCGGCGGTCGCCCCGTCGGCAAACCTTTTCTCGAAGTTTCCGAGAGCCGAGAGAGAGAGAGAGAGGAAAAAAAGCCCCTCCGGCGATCTCGGCGGCGCGAGGAGGGCACGGAGTATTTCTCAAAAAAAAAAGAAAAAAAAAAGTTGCGAACGCGTTGAAATTTTCAAAGAGCCCTCGTGCGATTTTTTCGCTCCCTCCTTCCTCCTTTCGCGGTAACTCCCCTCTGATCCGCCCCCCTCGACGATTAGATCGATGATCGTTTTCCTCGCAATTGAAAAACGGGTATTGGCGACCCTACTGCTCGAGTCGTTAAACCTAGCCGAATTAAGAAAGTGCCTTTCCTCGGATTATAAGATAGCGCGGGACGGAAATGCTCGGAGTATATTTAGTTAAGTACGAAAGGCACGGGACTATAAATACAAGTTAAAAATAAATACTGCCATTGCTTAAAAACAATGTTGGAACTTACGCGCGAATCCACTATTATTACTTACTCTGGTAAATAAGATTCGTTTGCTTGATTACTTTTTTCATTTCATTTTCTTGCTGTGATCCTTTATGTTTTTTTTTTTTTTTTTTTTTTTTCATTTTCCTTTTTGTGCATTTTTATTTGTATTTCGCACAAGTGGATAATTTCTAAAGAAACTACATTAATCGAAACGGTAGTTTTTATGTAAATATGCCGATTAATTATATTATTTAAAAAAAAAAAAAATACTTTTATATATATATATATGCATGCATATATTGTTTATAAGGACGTCTTCAAAAGACAATACTTCAATATTAAAAAATGTGCGATTGTAGTGAAGTTCAGGAGAACAATTAGGATTTCATTAAGTACTAAGTATTTTATCAAAAAATTAACATAAACGTATTATATATCATAATACACATAATAACGTTTTTCCAATATCGAGTCATTGGATAATATTTTTTTTCCATGCATAATTGTAAAACTAATAGAAATAAATTAGCAACTTTTGAAAGGCGAAAAATCTCCGTGTACAGCAGAATTGAAAAGACAATCTTAGGAAAATCAATTGTTTATCATTTATTTCTTTTCATCTCTTTGACTTACCTATTTATCTTACACGCTTCGACTATTGTGAATAATTTTTTTATACAAAGAATCAGTGTCGGTTGTTCAATTTCAATTTTCAAAAGTGAAAAGTGCTACAGGTTTTTAATCTTATATTTATCACAATATTACACACTAGTGGAAAAAACGATTTCAAAGAAATTAATATTAATTGAAAATCTTCTACTTTACAAAATAGTTTGATTATATTTTGATTCTTCGATGAAAAATGAAAAAAAAAAAACTGGTGAAAATATAAAATACATATGTATAATATATATATATATATATACTAAAACTATACACTAAAAACATTCAAATTATTATTTCGTTTGTATTTTACAGCAATAAAAAGATAAATATTAGTTTTTATTTTCAATTAATGTTTTTCGTTTTATTAAAAGTATCATGTAACGGCGATACTAAATTATGCTACGACGATATAAAAATTATGTAACGAGGATATTAAATTATGTTTCGATGATGTTACAATGTTACATTAAAAAAACGCAATACCTTGATATCTCGGTTTTGTCGTACGAAACCATTCGAATTATCTAAACTTCTTCGTATAGCTTGTCAGTTCTGTCCTCATTATTAATTACGGTTAAACACAGTGTTTAAGACTGTTACTGGCTTACAATTAAAATTTGAGAGTTGTAATAATAATTATAAAAAATAATCACATATTCCAATGTTAATCTGTTTTTTTTTGTATAGATTTGTATTCTTTTTTTTTTTTTTTTTTTTTATGCATGTAAGAATGTTTTCTACTATGCCATCGCAAATTAATTACTCACAAAATTACCAATAATTATTATGCACGGTTGAAATATAATAATAAAAACTTGTAAAATTCAGGTCAAAAGTATAAAAGGCCAATAAAAATCGAAAGGATGTTATTACATTTTATCTAAGGAGAAATTGCGTATTTTTCTCTCATTGGCAAGGATTATCCGTGCTTAACGAAATAAAAATTAAACATTGTTGTAAATATTATTTTACGATTTTTTAAAAAATTATCGCTTCTACCACAGTATGAAATTTAACGAAAGCCGCATTTATCCCTTAAATGAAATCGATTTAACAATTTGAGAGTATTTAGTACTCTCAAGTTTGCTTCTTTTTTTTTTTTTTTTTTTTTTTTTTTTAACTAGGCTAAGTCTTTTATTTTTAAATATAATCCTATTTCGTTTGCGCGTACCGCAAATATAACGCGTACACTCTCGGCGCTCTGAAATTTATGGATTTTTCATAAGCATTTGGATTGAGCTTCTAGTATTTTTAAAAAAGAGCCAAAGTCACACGTACGTATGGAAGGATTTACATAAAAATAACTTTAAGCGTTAGAGCGTTAAGGCGTTTAAGCCAAAGAGTGATTCAATACTGATCTTTTCCCTAGAATTTGCCAACATCGTACATCGATTTGGTCGACGATATTCATCGAAGGAACGGCGCTATTCGTTCCTTGCAGGAGGAAACCAACGCAGCCTCTTAATAATAATATATATTTCTCTGTTTTTTTTATTTTTTTTATTTTTTTTGATTTTTATTAAAAATTTGATACAAAAATTGCACCGACAAGAAGTCAACGGCCAAAATGCTCAGAACAATAATTTTCATTTGGATTATAATCACGAGCTCAGCGAACGGCGACAGCGTAGAAATCGCGGACGGCCATCCTGTGGATCTTGTGACGAAGAGCATTGCGGAGATGAGATTTCACCAGGTGGCGATATTTGTCAACGGCCCGAGAAGCGGCTTGTCGGCGAGGTGCAACATATTGAAGGGGCTGGTGTCGAAAAATCCCGCCACCGTCATCAATCTGTACGAGTCGTTGTCCAGCTCCGACGCTAAGAACAGCAGCGAGTCCGGGGTAGATTCGCGCTCCCTCGTCAACACGCGCAGACAGTCGGTACTGCTGACGATCCTCGAGGAGGGCCTGCGGCGTCTCCGCGTGAAATCCGTCCTCGACAATTACGCGAGACTGTTGCCCAAGTACAGGCGACCGAGGTGCCTGATAATAACGAGGGACGAGTCCCCTAGGCAGAGTTCGATCGATTGGGTCCTGCGCTACGGTTGGTCGCGGAGATTCCTCGACCTGTCGATCGTGAGCATCGACGTCGCCGGGGCTACGGCCCGGCTCTACAGTTACAATCCGTTCCTCGGCAGCCAGAGCGGCGAGCCCTGGACCGGCGAGGGGCCCATCTTTCCCGACAAGCTCCGGGACCTGGGGGGCTTCACCCTCAAGGTGCCCTTCATCAACGCCGAGCCCTACATAATAAAGAGGCAGGCGGCCGGGGGTGGCGAGCCCGTCATAACGGGCACGGGCTACGAGATATTGAAGATAATCGAGGCCAGGCTGGGCATGAGGCTGGAGGTCGTCGACCTGGCGAACAACAACTACACCGCGGCCATGGGCTCGCTCTTCGAGGGCCGGGTCAACATGATACCCTTCCAGCTCGTTATAACCGACAGGCTATTAAACAGCTCCGCGGAGATCGGCCAGCCGGTGATCCTCTCGAGGTCCTGCGGCCTTCATCCCGCCCTGAGGAAGAACAGCGTCGACGTCTCGGGCTCGACCCTGCTGCCCTTCCTCTTCAGCCTCCTGCTGATCTTCCTCCTCGGCCAGGGCCTGAATCTGGCCCTGCCCGGGGGCAGGAGGTTCTCCTTCCTCGTGCACCTGATGGTGCTCCTGGGCCAGCCGGCCCCAATGCCCGAGCCGACCTCCGAGCGAATGATCTTCTGCGCCATAGCCCTGCTCTCGGTCATCTACTCGCCGGACATAATAGCCGAGATAACGGAGATCAGGATAGCCCACGGGGAGCGGAGCCTCTCGAGCTACGAGGACCTCGTGATCGAGGGCATGCGGCCCTACACGGTCAACGGCTACCTCGAGCTCGTTGACGCCGAGGAGGATCCCTACAACGAGGCCGTGCTCTCGAGGACGGTCCTCTACAGCGACCCGGACACCTGCTTCCGGCTGCTGCAGCTCGAGCCCAGGGCCATTTGCTTTCTGGCCGAGAGCCGGGCCAAGTTCTTCCTCGCCCGCTACAGGAGGGACAACATAGACGTGCCCCTGAGGATAGCCAGGCTCCACTTCGCCTCCCTGCCCCAGGCCTTCTTCTACGACGCGGCCTCGCCCTACGTAGAGAGGATCGACCTCGTCAATCAGCGGATCTTCGAGACGGGCATCGTCGGTCACATTTACTCCAAGTACTTGGCGTCCCGAGCCCAGGCCACGGGGCCCGCCGCCGACTCCTCCAAGAGCACCGAGTACCTGGAGCTCGTCGTTGTACCCCTCCTCGGCTCGGCGGCCGCTCTGGCCGCCTTCCTCGGCGAGGTGCTTCTCGGCCGGGGGCGATGGCCGAGGAGCCTCCGATCCCCGAATCGAGTCCGCGAGCGGCTACTCGCGCTCCTCGTTGGCCGTTGAAATACGCCAACGGGGCACTTTTGGATCACCGCCAATTTGGATTCTACCCGAGGCTCGCTATCGAGAGTGAAAGCATTTCAACGCCGATCCAACTCAAGCTTGTATCGTCGCGTACATCCATATACATATACCCACACGCACGCACACACATATACACATACTCATAATTCAACTGCGATGTATAAATCGCTCGCTTACCGTCCCACTGATCTCGCGAAGCGTCGGGATCGCTCTCCACTGGCGCCTCAGCTTCGGCTTGGAATTGGCTTCGCGCCGATAAAGCGCAGCGAGGTAGAGGAACACTTGCGCAAGCGAATCCCGCTCTCCCCTTCCGAAAAGCGCATAAGCCATCGCAGAGGTCGAACGAAGAAGAAGCCAGTCGTGTAATCGGCCCCAATCGGGGACGCAATTGATTCGAAAGGAGTTAACAGAAGCTATCGATCGAGGCATCGGGGCGGACCGGCGATCGACGTCTTCGTCGAAATCAAAGGCATTAAAGCTGCCCGGACGATCGATAGCCTTGGACGCTAACGCACTGGCATCGGAGTGGCCGACGATCAAAGGGAGCCGGCCCCTCCTCTCCTCTCCTCCGACGCTTTAGAGACGCCGCAGCAGCGAGTCGCTCCTCTCAATTGGACTTCATCGATCGAGGAATGCCGCGAGCTTTTGTCTTTGTCCATGGGGGGTTGGGGGGGGGCCTCCCGCCATTGGCCTCGCAGCCTTTGCTGTTGATCTCGGGGATTAATTGCTCGCCGGGCCGTGAGTCAGTGAGCTCGGCGGCTCAACTTTGGCCCTTGATTTTTCTCAACCAGCGCAGCCCGGAAGCGCGGTTCTCTCTCTCTCTCTCTCTCTCTCTGGCGTACACGGAATCGCGTTTGGAGCTCGTTTCGTTTCCCTCCCCGTACGAGCGCGATACCTTCCACCCCAATTGTCAAATAAGCGCCTCGCGCGTACCACGACGAGCTTCGTCCGGATATCGCGACTCCGATTAAGGCCGGCCGTCGTTGGATCGATGCCCGCGGGAGATTCGCTTGGCCGGCAAAACTCTTTTCGCCCGTCCGCGCGCACTCGGTGGTAGCGCGGCCCGGAGTCGCCAAGGGACGAGGAGCCGCATCGACCTCGAGTCCAAGGAACCGATCCAAAGAAAGGAAGCCCCCTGCGAGGCGCCTCGCGTCGATCAAGCCCCGGTACCCGGGACCGCTGCTGGGATGCCTACGTTACCGATTAAGGTTCCGCTTATCCGATCGCGCGAGCCGCGCTCGACGTTCGGTCGGACGAGGAGATTTGGCTTTAACCGATCGGCAGTTTCGGTCCTGGGCGTAAAAAATCGCCCTCGCGCCCCGCCATCGATCGGTAAAAAGGAGCTCGAGCGATCGTTCGCGGATGATCCGACCGGTGCCGGGGAGACCGCGACCGCGGCCTGGTCGGACCGCGCCTCGGACGAGTACGAGAGAGGATGCTTTAGAGCCTCGGCCAGCTCTCGCGGCCGATAACCCATCCGTGAGGATCCGTCGGTCGTCGTCCTCCTTTGGTTTGGGACGCGAGCCGAGAGCTCGGGGGTGGAAAGGGCCTCGCGGCCAGAGGGGGATCGCAACGATCGAGCGGCTCATCGTCGCCTGCTATCGAGGCGAGCCGGATGCTTTTTCGGCCCCCGGGGGGAAGGGCAGACGAAGGAGGCCCGACGAGGGCTCGCCGACGAGGGGCTTCTTCCAGGTCCGGGCCAGCTGGAAAAAACAACGGAGTCGGCGACCGAGCCGAGAGCGGATAGCCGGAGCTCCGTGACTGGTTGGCAAAGACGAGCGAAGGCGCGAGCACCCGGAGGCTTAGCAGCCCCCCCCCCACCGTCGGTCTCGGCCGCCCGCTCCTCCAGCGAGACGAGGCCAGTTGGAGGGACGCTTCGCTGGCCCTTCCGGAGCGCCTCCTCGAAGGGACCTCGGCCGATATCGACCACCGGGATCCCCCGGTTAAACTCCGGCCTCGGCTCGAGCAGCTCCCCTCGATCATTGCCTGGAAGTAATAATCCGGAGCCCTCGAGCCCCGCCGACGCTCGTTCGTTCCTCGCCGATGATCGGCTCGCTCTTATCGAGCCCTACTTTTCAGACGGTCCTTATCGTTCGCCCTCGCCTCGCGGTCAAAGAGCTTAGGCCCTTGGCCTCTAACAAAGTGCTCGTTAATCGCCGCAATCGCAGGGCCTTAATAACATCATTGGAATACGCGATTTTGGGCTGTAAGATTTGTCGATGGATCGAGAGGCTGCTCAATTGTATTGTAGCGGTTGGGAAAAAAAAAAAAAAAATGCACAGGAGAGGGGTCTCGAATTTGGGGAAATTTGTCAACTTTACCGGTGGTGGGCGATACCGTTCGCTTTTTATTTTTTCGGATTTTTTTGTTTAAGGCGTGCGTGGGCGCCAAAAAAAAAAAAAAAAAAAAAAAAACGAAAAACAAAGAAGATTGATTTATAAATTACAAATGCTCGCGATAAATGGCTCGGCCTTAAAATTCGGTAACTTATCTTACAGTAGTAAAGAGTGTAAATAATACGATCGCGAATAGTAAATCATCGTAAATTATATACAAATATTGTCAATGAGCCCACCGTCTCTAATATTTACTCGAATAAATGGTGAAGAAGAAAAAAAAAAAAAAAAAAAAAAAAATTTAACGCCTCTCAGTAGCGATAGGATGTTTTGTAATACAATAACGATTATTATTTTTATTATTGGTCGGTATTATTCTCATTAATAGCCATTATTAATTTTAAACTATCGATCGCATCGACGCCAAGCTCATCGACAATTGAGATTTTGTCAATTGCAAAGAAAGCACAATCGGTCCAGCTAGGATTTTGATTTTGAGCTTGGAAAAGAGTTTATCACTGAAAATCGCGAGCCTAAAGTTACATCGGTGTCGATCGCGGTTGCAATTGTAACGCCGAGTTATCGAAGAATAATTGTAAAAGCAGTTGAAATTATTTCAACTTATTAATACGTAACTATTAATTTTGGAGTCTTCGTCGTCAAGGGCTTTCTTTATATATATATATATATGTAAAATATGAATGAAATGAAAAAATAAAGCTCAGCGCCTACAGATAAGACCTTGTTTAAACTTCTTTACACCCGCTGCAGGCACTATAAAAGAATACAGAAGTCTTTCAACTCGTTTATTATACAATAGTAATACAAAAAATAACACGCGCGCATTATTTTAAAACAAACATCCATCAAAAAATTCACTTTGATAATGTGAATCTGGGAATTCGGAGCGGGCTACGGCCCGAAGAGCGAGTTCTTTATTGAAAGAAGAGAAGAAGAATAGGAAGAAGAAGAAGAAGAAAAAAAAGGGAAAAAATTGTTTACCAAAGCTCGTCGCTTCTCCGCTCGCGCAGCCTAATCTACCGATCTAAAGTAAACGGAGTAATTTTGCGCCCGCTCATAATGCCATTTCGATTACAACGTTATGATTCAAAGTTGTTGGCAGGTAGAAAATGTTTGATAATGTACACAGCGAGCAAAGATCACCGAAGGACGACAATGATAAGAGGCGCCTGTTTATTCGGCTGATTGCCCTCGGCGGCAGCGTTGAGCGCGCGATGCCTCCACTACTGGTATTTCTCTCTCGTATCGATCGATGCCTCCGCCTTCGGTTTCGCGAATTGCAAGCTCCGCTGCGCCGTTCCCAAGGCCATGGTCTCGTTACGCAACGGGCAACGAGAGGCACTTACCCTACCGGTTGCCTCGGCCGCTACTCCCGAGGTCCCGCAATTATGCTCGCCTCGATAGTCGGCAGCGATCGGTTGTCCTCTGCGCCTGCCTTCGAGAGCGTCGAAGCCAAGGATGATTAGAAACTCCCTCTCTCTCTCTCTCTCTCTCTCTGCTACCGACGCACGCGTCGTCCAGGTAGCTCGACCCGTTTGCCCCCCCCCCATTTTGATGCCATAGCGATCCCGGAGAAATCGTCGATAAATCCAATAGATCTGATTTGTGCCTCCCACCGAACTGCCGGTGATTCGTCATCGTCGTCGTTGCGTCAAGGGCTGCCTCTATACGGAGACTCGCCCGCGTTAGCCAAAAGAAGAACTTACCTGCGCGAGCAGTAGCGATGCCGGTAAATTATCATAATTTGCCCAACGAAGCCCTGTTTCCACCTAGAGATCGGATAAAGCGCGGCGGCCGCGACGAAGGTGCGCGTTCGACACGAGTTATGTTGCCCGCAAGCGACAACTGCAGTGACGCGTTGCATTAGAATCAAGCTCAAACGACTCACGAGTCCTTGGATTATAAGCTACGCTTTTGAAAAAATTCCCAATAAGAGGGGGCCAATAAAATCACGTCCATCGGTCCTTTGCAAGTCTCTGCATTTTTACCGATGAAAAAAGCAGAGCGGAGGGCGCGTCGCCGCGAAGATGGCATTTTTTTTTTTTTTTTCAAATGCGTGTAAAATGATCGCGTTCCGCAAGATTTTATTACCCACCGACAAAAAGGCTAAAATTACGATATCTCGATAGACTCCTCGGTAATATATATATATATATATTAACGCTCCCTCGGAAAATCTTTCCTACGAGATTTTAACATACTCTGGATCGTGTCGCGCAATCGATCGAAAATCATTCTCAATTTTTAAAGCAAATATCGAACTTTTGCACGGGCCAAGGAAAGCTCGACGAAGAAATTCCTCTGTGAGAAGTTCCCATTAAGCTTCGATGCTCGATACACTCGGCCACGTATTCCCAATCTTGTAATTATTTTCCTAATTATCAGTGCGGTGAGTCGCTTCGTAGCCGAATGTAAATATAGTTTTTTCTTCTTCTTCTTCTTCTTCTTCTTCTTCTTTTTATTAACCGTGCTCGGGCCCGTCCGTCCCGGTACTCGAATTGCCGAACCGACGTTCGAGCATCGGGGATGAAGCGAGGCTGCCGCTGGCTCGTCGCGCTAGTCATGCTAATGTAACTAAATCGGACTCCCGTTTACTCGGTGCCCCCGCGATACCGGTGAGCGACGAATTTTTTTTTTTTCTTTTTTGGCATCGCCTCAGTCTAGCTCAGGAGCTCGTCAAGCGCAGATATCGTTACGAAGGAGGTAAGAAAGAAAGGAAAGATAATAATAATAATAATAATAATAATAATAATCCTCCCAAGTCGACGCGTGCACAATCACGCGAACGGGAGCGTCGCTGTTGTCCTTAATAAAATCCTGCTTACCCGCGATAAGCTATGGACAGCAAGGAGAGAGTTAAAAGGAAAAATCCTGCCAACGACGCTGGCTTCTTCAGTAAGCTATTTTTTTGGTGAGTGTTTTTTTTTTTTTTTTTTTCTCAATGACAACCGAACGTACTTCTTCTCCTTACCGCCGATACAAATCGATACATTAGAATTTTTATACCGGTTGCGAAATCAATTGGAGAGTACTTCGTTGGATTGACGGGTCGTTTCTAATTTAACGAGTATTGCAAAAATCGTAAATTTATGCCGATCTTATTCGAGAAATACATGACGAGGTATCGAGGTACCGTTGGAGTGTAATTGAAGCGGCGTTTTTGAAAATAAAGGGGAGAAAAAATATATATATATATAACTACCGATGTTCACTACGTTACAATCGAGTGATCTATAAAAATGAATTAAACAAATATGCAAATAAATTGCAAGCCGTGCAAAAATAGAATGCAATGATTTCAATTACGCGCGCAGCGCAAAACGAGCACAATGCATAATTTCGTTCGCGCAATAATAAGATCGCAGCTTTTAAAGTAATATTGAAATGAGCAAAGTAACGCAATTCCAATGCTTTAATCAAAGGCAGCTGTACAAATGTCAAAGTTCAATAATGGAGTCCGCTTAGGTTCTTACGCAGATTAGAGTAAAGCGAGTGGTTTCGATTAAAAAAAAATTTCAAAAGTAATCGTAAGCTCGAGTTTCCGCGACAAATGTATTCCCTTATTCGGTAGGCCTTTCCTACTTCTCGACCTCTCGATTAGAAAATACGCGATTCAATTATGTCCCGCGGCGGTCGCTCGACCGCCTTTTTAAGAACGGGCTCGATGATCTCTTCGGTCCCATCTCCTTGCCCCCATTAGCCATTGAAATTTCACGAAAGCTCAACGGCTACATTGGACCGAGCTGTGCCGAATCGTTAAGGACGACAGGCCCATTGCGTTGAAAAAGGAACGAAACAGGCCCCCGCGACGATCAAATGCGCGAGGCAAGTTTTGCTAGGTTGAGAAGCCGCTCGATACCAAAGCTTAAACCGGGAGAGGAGGCCTCGGCTTTGCACGCTTAATAAAGAGCCACGAGAAAAAAAATCGTAATTCTCGTAAAAGCTCCCGGATCCCCGTGGATGCCGAGTCCCCGCCGCGAATCCCACCGGATACCTTCGCGCGGCTCGCGCAACCGAGCGTCTTCTCGGCAGCAGCGAAATCCCGGCCGGACTCGTCGCGAGGCAGGCACCTCTCGACGATTGGGGGCGGCCCCGCCGGTGCTGCTGCTGCTGCTCTCCGCGCGCGAGCCGCCTTCGAACGCCTTCGACAACGGCCGTCGTCGTCCGACTTTGCGTCCCCTTGGATTTCATCCGTCTCCGGCTGAGTCCCGGCGCTTCGCGACTCGCGCGGCAGGTGCCAGTACCGAGGCCTAATGGATTTTCATTACGCTCGAAGCCGATGAAACCTCGGCCGAACTGTCGCTTCCATCCTAGTCTTGTGTCGATTGAGCCGAGAGAGAGAGGGAGGGAGGGAGAGTATTCGCAAGAAGCTTCGATAGAGCACGCGCGTAAATACGCAACGTTGTCAAAAGAAACCAAGGTATCCGCGGTTTGAATCGGCGACGACTCCGTGCTCTTATAAGCCATTTGAAACGGCGCTTCGATCAAGCCGATCCTATTGTCCGCGAACGGCGTTACCCTTGCCGCCCTCGCTCCTCCCGCGACAATTATTAACGATGCTTTCAGGTATACCAAGGACATTTTTCGCAAGAAGGACATAACCCCGGAGGACGTTTACGATCCCGTTGAAAGAGACGAGTCGGAGCACCTTGGAAACAAGCTCGCAGCGTAATTATTAATTTACTTAGTCTTTTTTTTTTCATTGTCATTCTCGGTCGGATCGTCTAACGGCCAACGGGCGCACCCGCAAAAAGTAAAATTTGGCCTCGCCTGGGACGATTATGTCGTTATTAGCCGCGTAGCTCGTAACGGGCGTAAACGATTTTCGAGGCTCCTTTCGAGCCATTGAGCGAGTCGCTCCGTGTCGCGGGTCATTGTCATAAACGGACCTCGGCTCGTTGAGTCGCGCGAGCCCAAGCGTCTAAAGTCGATGATCCATCGCAGCGAATGGGACTGGCAGCTGCAGAGGTCCAAGGCCGTGGAGTACTCGATAAGCGAGAAGGGCAAGAAGACGTCGCGGGTTGGCCCGAGGCCGAGCCTGGCCAAGGCCCTCGTCAGGCTCTTCGCCTGGGAGAATCTGGGCCTGGCCCTCATGCAGGTCTGCCTCTGCGCCCTCACCATCTCCTACCCCCTGGTGCAAGGCCGGGTGATAGATTACTTCGGGCTCGAGGGGCCGAGGCCGAGGAGCGAGGATCGGAGCCGGGCCCTCCTCGACGCCACCGCCATGATAGCCGTCAAGGTCCTCGTGGTCCTGCTGCAGCAGCACTGCTACAGAAGGGCTGCCCTTATGGGGATGCGGGCCAGGATCGCCTGCTGCGCCCTGATTTACAGAAAGGTACGCACCCGACGAGGGTCGAGCTCCCCTACCCCACTCCTCGAGACTCCCTCCGGGGAAAGCTCTCTCGCCCGCCCTCGATCGCCGCTCTTATCGCGGCTACCATTGGCAGCGGTGCGGTTTTTTTTTTCTAACGCAAGCTCGATGCATCGCTTGTTAAGCGTGAACGCTTTTTTCCCCCCCAGTGCTTGCGGCTCCGCAAGTCGATTTCTAACGAAACCGCCGCCGGTCAAGTCATCAACCTGATGAGCAACGACGTGAGCCGTTTCGACATGTTCTTCCAATTCATCAACTTCATTTGGATAACACCCTTTCAAGTAAGTAAGTGGAAATAAGTACTTGGCCTTATCGAACCGATAAGCCTCTGCTGCTTGCCTGACCGTGACGAGCAAGTGTTTTCTTCTTCCTTTTTCTTTTCTCTTACATTGATAATGCACTCAAGGGGAAAATATCCTTACCGAGGGAGTAGCGCCGTTGATCCGAATGATTGTGGCCATAAAGTACGAGTGCTCGATTTGCTCAACTACGTGCTAGACGTAGTAAAAGTAATGGCCTCGCCTTGTGTCGAATATTCGGGGGAAAAAAAAAAAAAAATAAATAATCGCGAAAGCATTTGCAGACGTCGAGATACATTTTTCGCCACGCGTGACAATTCGTTGGATTGAACCTTGAATCGTTGCTCCTCAATGGGCCCCTACTTCGCTTTTGCACTTAAGGTCCAATAAAATCCAATCGCTGGACGATTAAAATTCCCCCGTACGATAGGAGTGAAAAGTTACGACATTTAAACAACAATGACAAGGTTGAGAGGAATTTCTCCAATGGATATTGACGAATGGCGTTACCTTGCCCAGGTCTCCCTGATCGTTTACATAATGTGGGACAGCATTGGGATATTGCTTCTGATGGGAATATCGATTCTGCTCGTATCGGCGATTCCGCTCCAGTCCATAGTCAGCTGCAGAAGTAAAATCCTGCGTTCGAAAATCGCTCGGCTGACGGACAAGCGAGTGCAACTTATGAGCGAGTTGATATCGGGAATACAGGTGGGTAACGGCCGACGGCCGCCGTGCTTTGCACTTACGACCCGTATATATATATATATATATATATAGTGCACCCTTGCAAAGGGTTAAAATTGAAACGAGTCGCTCTCCTCACGCAGGTCATAAAGATGTACGCTTGGGAGAAGCCCTTCGATAAATTTGTGAACGACACCCGATTGGCCGAGATGAAAAAAGTCACGGCCACCTCCTACATAAGAAGCCTCTACATCAGCTCGATGGTCTACACGGAGCGGGCGACCCTCTTCTTCACCATCGTCCTGTTCGTCCTGCTGGGCAATCGCCTCACCGCCGAGATATCATTCGTCCTCGCGACCTACTTCAACATACTGCAATTGTCGATAATTGGCTTCATGCCCAACGCCCTGGTAGCGGCCGGCGAGGCCTCCGTCTCCGTTCAACGAATCGAGGTGGGCATCGGCGTCCCTCGACCCGACCGGCCTTCCTCCCATCCTCGGAACTTGAGATGAAACACGCGCGCGCGCGCGCGTATACATATAATACTTTATCACTTCCAAGCGCGAACCACCCACTGCTTAGCGATCGCGTCGGATTCAATGGCATCGATCCGATCGATCCCTTTGCGATCCATTGCTTCGACGCTATTGCGATAAGATCGATCCACTCAACGGCTGAATTAACGTCCGCAGAGGTTCCTGCTTTTGGATGAAATTGCAACGCCCGATGCCGCGGAGAGGCCAACGGACCAATCGAAGCCCGACGCGGACCTCACGAAAGGCCAGAAGGACATCGTTACCAACGACGACAAGTACTCGTACTCCCCGGTGGAGGTAAGCTCACTCGCCAATTGGACCGAGACCGATTTTTTAATCCCGCGCGGCACGAGCCTCCCCCCCCCCCCGGGCTAATTCGTCCGACAATCCCCGTCCATCGGCATCGGTCCGAGTCAACGGTCGAGAGCGAATTTCCTCCACTCGCCGCGACCATTGCGAATCAATCGACCGAGGGATCGAGCTCGTCTAACCCTGCAGGTGAGCTTCCACCAAGTGTCGGCTAATTGGATAGCCGGCCAATTGCCGCCCTCGCTCCACGACCTGACCTTCAAGATCGAGACCGGGAGCCTCTGCGCCATCGTCGGGGGCGTCGGCTCCGGCAAGTCGACCCTCCTCTACGCGATGCTGAGGGAGCTGCAGATAGGGGCGGGATCGATAGCCATGGAGAGGCAGGCGCCGAGGGGGGCCCGGGCCGAGCAGCGTACGGCGGCCCCCTGGCCTCTGGGAGCCGGCCGCCTGCGCATCTCCTACGCCAGCCAGGAGGCCTGGCTCTTCGCCAGCAGCCTCAGGGAGAACATCCTCTTCGGGGAGCCTTACGACTCCGCCAGGTACAAGCAGGTAGGTGCTACCCCCGGCCGACGAGAGGCGGCTAAGGGCGAGTCTCTCTCTCTCTATCTCTCTCTCTCTCGAGAGCCGCAGGTCATCGAGGCCTGCGCCCTCGGCGAGGACCTCGAGCAGCTGCCGGAGGGCGACCTGACGGCCGTCGGCGAGCGCGGCTCCTCCCTGTCCGGGGGCCAGAGGGCCCGCGTCAACCTCGCCCGGGCCGTCTACAAGCGAGCCGACCTCTACCTCCTGGACGACCCCCTGAGCGCCGTCGATCCCCGAGTGGCCCGCCACCTCTTCGACCGCTGCGTCCGGGGCTTCCTGGCCGAGGCCACCCGCGTCCTCGTCACCCACCAGACGCAGTTCCTCCAGTACTCCGACTGCGTCATCTTCCTCAAGCGGGTGAGCCGGGCGTCGAGTCCGAGCGCGGGTTCGCGGGGCCGGGGAGGGCCGGTAGGCAACCCCCCAGCCCCCGCCCCCGTAGACCCCTACCTCGGCGACTTTGGATGCTCTACCTTGCGGAGCTCCTCCCCCCTGTCCAAAGCCGCCTCGATCTTAACCTCCTGCCGTCCTACCTAGGGTTGCATCAAGTACCAGGGACCGTTCGAGGGCATATCCAGGCTGAATTTAAATACCGTCGGCCTCCTGGCCGAAATCAGGAGCACCGGCGACGGCGAGCATTCGAAAAGTCCCGCCTACGAGGAGTCCCCCGTCGTTCCCAATGTTCACCACAAGAGCCAAGATCGCGACGAGCTCCCGGTCCAATCCTGCCAGGTGAGAGCGCGAACATTGTCGAATATATATATATATATATAACAATGGCCATTGCACCGATCGAGGCCGCTTATTTTATCGATGATGCTTTGAGCGCGATCGGTGCCGCCAATTTTAACGCGCTACCGCGAAGCGACTCTCTCTCTCTCTCTCGGCTTATCTCATAGGCGCACAAGCAACGATGGCGATCCCTACCGAGTCCGGCTAGTCTTAATTACCTCCGGATATCTCGGCTAATGGTTCCCAATTATGTTTTCCACCGAGCGATCGGATCGTTATTACGGTACTGTCGCTTAGATCGATGACGAATACGCGTAAAGAAGCACGAGGCAAGGATCGCGCGACGGTTAAGGGAATTAATTTTTTAAAAGGCTGCTCAACGCTCGATGATACAGAAGTCTGAAACGGTAAGGGACCGAATCCTGCTCGGTTCGCATAAGACGTTGCCGCCTTCGGATAAATTGTATAATTTTCCCGCGAGAATTAAGGAGCTCGGCGATTTCTTTGAAGATAAAACAAATTGAGAGAGAGAGAGAGAGAGAGAGAGAGCGTTATTGGAACACTTTCATAACATTGTTCGGATCCGCGATCAATGATAAATCCGTAAGGATCGTTCAACCGTGTCTTGTGCGTCCTCAAGGTCACGCAGGAGGAACCAACACGGGCCGTTGGCTCGGCAGGGGAGGAGGTCAATCGCAAGTACAGCAACTTGGACATATTTAAGACCTATCTGCGAGCCGGTGGCTCCACTTTCATTCTGTCTTTATACGCGGTTATATTAATAGCCACCCAAGTCGTAACCAGTAGCACGGATTATTGGCTCGGCTACTGGACCAACATCGAGGACCAACGCCTCAATGCGAATAAGCCGTCGGATGCGGCGCTCAACACAAGCATCGATCGTTCCAGTTAGTACCGATTACTTTATCTGTTGTTTTTTTTTTCTCTTCTTCTCTTCTCTTAAAATATATATACATGTGTGTTCTTATACATCTCAATTGCATTCCCTTGCCTCGGATGCATTGCTTCGCGTGTAATGTAAAATCACTATCGATCGCCAAGCATCGCAAACAAGCTTAGGATACATTGACACTTTAACCGTACGACGGTCAGGCACTATTGTCGGGGGATAATTATTAAAAGTATGCGCATAACGTTTATTTTTATCGACAGCAAACTTATCCGATTTCAGCATTAATGTGGACGCGGAGAATCTCTTAACTACGGAGGAGGCCATTTACATATATACCGGGCTATTGTGCTCTTGCGTCGTCTTGTGCTTGACCAGGACTTACTTCATCATTAAAATATGCATGAGAGCCAGCCGACGGCTGCACAAGACCATGTTCACCAATATCCTGTACTCGAAGATGAGCTTCTTCAATAAGAACCAATACGGTGAGTCGGGGCTCTCGGCCGGCGTTTATAGCACGAAGAGTCTCTCGGCTCTCGGCCAAGTCGAAGAAATGTATAAACAAAAAAAAAAAGAAAAAAAAAATATGATAACGACGAGGCCGAGCCCAAAGCTCGCGCGCTTCAATAATCACGCGGCTCTCTCGTAATACGCTCCGTCTCTCGTTCGTCCCGCAGGATCGATAATGAATCGGTTTTCTAAGGACACCGGGGCCATGGACGAGTCCCTGTCAAAGTGCTACACCGAGGCCGTGCAGATCTTCTCCATAATGATCGGAATATTAGTGGTTATAGTGATCGTCAATCACTGGATGATAATAGCCATATCCTTGGTGATGGTCCTGCTCTGGCTGGCGAACGGGATTTACTTGAGCACCGCCCAGAAGATCAAGAGACTGGAAACCAGCGGTGAGCGACTCCCACGACGAGTCCTTGCAATTCTTGGACGGGCAAGAGAAGTCAATGCGACCTCATCGGAGTCTCCCCGCCCGCCAAGCGAACAATGCCCATTGCTTTTGAAATACGCGAATGCAATTTTTAGCCCTCCGCGGTCCCCCCCCCAACCCCGGCACCGTAAAATCGCCAACTCGGGCATTATCATTATCCTCGTTTCCAGCCAAGAGTCCGCTCTTCTCGCACGTTAACGCATCCCTGAACGGCTTGGCGACCATAAGGAGCCGCGGCCAAAGGATAAACGACCGACTGATCGAGGAGTTCGATCGTTACCAAGACGCCCACTCGGGCACTTGTCACCTGACCATCGTTACGGCCGCAGCCTTCGGGGCCTATCTCGACTTGATACTCGTCTCCCTAAATGCCGTTATCGCTTACAGCTTCATTCTTCTGAACAGCGGTGAGTCGCGAAAAAGAGAGAGAGAAGGGGGAGTTAGCTCGAAAAAAATCGAACGAAGGAGCCTCGGTCTTCGCAGGGGACACCCGCGGGGGCAACGTCGGCCTGGCCCTCTCCCAAGCCTCCATCCTGACCGGTATGGTGCCCTTCGGCTTTCGGCTCTTCGTCGAGGTCGTGTCGCAGCTCACCTCCGTCGAGAGGATCATCCAGTACACGGATCTGCCGAGGGAGGGTCCCCTGGTCTCGGAGCCCCCGGTGCCGAGGGACTGGCCCCGGCTCGGTCGCATCGCCATGCGGGAGCTGTCGATGCGCTACGAGAGGGCCGGACCACCGGTGCTCAAGGTAAGCGCTACGGCGATGATCGATCGGGGGTGCCGTCGCAAGCTAAAACGACCGACTCTCGCGACAGAGGCTGAACGCGGTGATAGAGCCCGGCTGGAAGGTGGGAATAGTCGGGCGCACCGGTGCCGGAAAGTCGTCGATCATAGGGAGCCTCTTCCGCTTGGCCGGGGACGATATCGAGGGCGAGCTCACGATCGACGGCGTCGACACGAGGACCGTGGGCCTGCAGGAGCTGCGGGCGCGCATCTCCATCATACCTCAGGTGAGCTGACTCTGGGGGAGAGGGGGGGGGCTCTGCCTCCTCCCGGCCCCCCGACGACCACGAGTAAGCCTCTTCTCTTGACTCCCCACCCACCAGGAGCCGGTCCTCTTCTCCCACACTCTGCGCTACAATCTCGATCCCCTGGAGGAATTCGATGACTCGCTCCTGTGGGAGGCGCTGCGCGAGGTCGAGCTCGGGGAGCTCAGGCTCGATCAGCCGGTGACGGAGAGGGGCGGCAACCTGAGCGTCGGCCAGAGGCAACTGATTTGCCTGGCCAGGGCCATACTGCGGAGGAACGCCATCCTCGTCCTCGACGAGGCGACGGCCAACGTCGACGCCCAGTGAGTTTGCCAACGATTCATAATTATCCTAAAGCCGCTTTATTAAACTATACGCCTTCGCGTGCGGGGGGGGGGGGACGGCCTATTGTTATCGGCCTCGCCAAATCCCGCCCTATGGCCAATGTCCAACGAGCTAGAAATTAACGCCTACGTCAATTCTAACGGCGATAAGACTTGGGCGCTTGGCTTTCAGCACCGATGCCATAATACAGAGCACCATAAGAAAGAGATTTGCCGGGTGCACGGTGCTGACGGTAGCCCATCGACTCAACACCGTCATCGACAGCGATCGCGTCATCGTCATGGACAACGGAGCCATAGCCGTGAGTACGAATTGTTGCCACTTTCTATTCTCGAGGCGTAGGCTTCGATCAGGTGTAGGGTAGCCGTGCCGAAGGTAGGCCCTCGGAACAGAGGCGGGGGGGGGGGGTGATTTCCTTGTTGTTGTTTTTTCTCTCTCTCCTTTCTTTCGATCTTGCATCGCGACGAGCCCGCGACCGGCCACGCGATTCGGCCAGGATCGCCTAACCGAGACGGAAGCCGGACTTTCGACGCGACTGAATCTTATCGGTGCACCGCGGGTTGACTCGCAGCATCGAGCAGTCGCCAGTTCTCGTTCGCCTCGCAAACCAATATCTCGCGTCGACGCGCCTCGGCTCAACTTGCATTACTGCATCGATCGTTCGGTGTGTCGCAATAGAAAATAACAAACACCGGTGGATACTCGTTAATCTATACATTTATTAATATAAATAATTAGCAAACTAAAAATATATATAATTCTTAAAAATAAATAATTTACAAATATTAAACAGTTTTATATGTATACAAAAAAAAATGCCTTCATTGATACATGTGTATTTTTTTTTTTTTTTTTTTTTTTTTTAAAAAAAAAAGAAAACAGTTATACATAATATTTGATTGATTTTTCTTCTTCTTCTTCTTCTTCTTTTTCTTCTTCGTCTTCTTCCCTTTCTCATTAATTTTCTCATACTATATTTTAATACTTTTGTAATTCTGAACATAGGAATTCGGTTCCCCCCACGAACTCTTAAAGTACAAAGAAGATGGGCATTTTTCACGTATGGTAAGTCAAACCGGGAGAGCAATGTCCGAAAGGTTGAAAAAACTCGCTGAGGAATCCTTTTTACAAAGTATACAAAAGTACAATAACAATGTCACCGAGGAGGCGACGGATAATCCGGCAGTTCCATCGGAAGAGAGTTACAGTAGTCGATTATAAAAAGGAATACATAGAAAATTTATTTTACTTATTATATACATTATATATACTTTTTTTTTGTCAGTAAAAAAAAGAAACCAAAAAAAAAAAAAAAAACTGTAAATTCATACATTCTAAATTAAAAACCTTTGAAATCTTACAATTATTTCATACAATATGATTATACTATTTGAACCGCAAGTACTTATATTATTTATATATATATAATCTAAATTGTAATTAATCATCATAGAAAAAATATGTTGCTAAAAATAATTTACAGCTCAAAATTTTATTATGACGTCATTCCTCTAGCGAATTGGAAAACTGTTCAACATTGCTTTGGGTTACAAACACTTGAGACTTCGATGATAAATTTGACTAAAAAAAAAAAAAAGAAAAAAACATCAAAAATACAATAATAAATTATTTTGGTCAATCGTACAACTATTAAAAATAATTTATCAAAATTAACGCAAACCAAAATACGTCATTGTAGTCGATTGACTTTCGATTATTTACTACTTGGAATTTTAGATTCTGGTACATTTGAGCTGTTATTTACGTTTATTGGAAAATTAATTTTAATCGTCTTGTAAAATTACTAATGGTAATGTAGACAACTCGATAAAAAGGAATTGACGAATAAATTATATTTTCAAAAGTGACTCATAAATTGATGAGAGAGAGAGAGAGAGAGAGAGAGAGAATTACCATTAATTTTATAAAATTCTCCCATAAAATAGTATACGCCATGGAAATACCGACCAATAGCCCGATCCCGATAACAAAATCCAAATACAAATTACCAAATGTACCGCTAGCTTACAGTGCATTTGTACGGGACATTACGAATACGCAAAGCGCGGACAATTGTAAACGCAGGTGCAATTGGCAATCGTTAAGCATTAGCTCGCCGAGTGACAGCTGAGACGGAGGACCGACCTCGCGCTCGAGCTCGCCGCCGTTGATGCGACCGCGCACTCAAATGCCCGCCGTATTTCGCGGTCTCAATTATTCATTGTGTGTATCATTGTTGACTTTTTAAAAAAAAAAAAAAAAAAAAACAAAAAAAAAGGGTAAAAGGACAAAAGTCATCCGTACTTGCGTGACGGTAGATTGGGCGTGAATGGCATTGGGCATGCAGACGACCACGAGTTTCGTCGCCTGGGAGGCCTTCTGCTGTATGTGCACATGCTGGGGCTGCAATTGCTGTTGGGCCGTTGGCGTTTGCGACCTCGACTGCAGTATGACAAACTTCTGGCCGACGCTGGTCGTCGCGTTGGCGGCTCCTCTGCTCGCCCCCAATACAACTGCGAAAACGCGAAGCACGGGGGTAGAGAGAGAGAGAGAGATAGAGAGAGAGAGGTAGGATAGAAAGGTCACAAGCCCCGAGTCGTCGCGAGTCCGCCGACGAACAATTGGGGGGGGGGGCCGACTAACCCGTTTGCGGTATGGCCTTGCCGGCGCTGACCGGGGCCTGCTGCTGACCGGTACTGTTGGCGATGGACACGGAGGTGGCCGGTGCTATCGTCGCCAGCTGGGTGCGGGCCTTGGCCACGGCCGTGCACAGGGGAGGCCCTATGTAGCCGTACTCCTGCTTGTAATCCTCGATGTAGTCGGGCGGCGACCTGAGGGTCTTCAGAACGGGGGCCACCGACTTCTGCGATTGGTTGCGATTGAAAAAAAAAGAAGAGACGGGCGGACGGGGGGGGGGGGAGAGCCCAGATTAAACGCTTTCGCGCAAGTAGAGATTAAGGAGAAAAAAAAAAAAGAAGCAGAAGCAAGAAGAGAAAAAGATTTACTATCAACAGTGTCTTTATGTGACCAGCGGCATTCTTGTCCACGTTGGAGGAGTTGACGCCCTCGAAGCAGGTCTCTATGCGCTCCGATATCGACTTTATCTTAGGGATGACCAGGGCCTTTATCACCTCGGGGCCCAATTCGCAGAGGCCGTGTATCGCACCGTAGAGGGAGGCCAGCGGAGTCTGTGGGCAGGAGGACGATAAGTTAGCCTTGGCCTGCGCCCGCGATCGGCTCTTGGATTTACCCCTGCAGCCGGCGCTCCGTTACCCACCTGACTGTTCTTCACCAATGCCCTCGTGAATATTCGCGTGACTCGAGTTTGAATGTTATTCGTCGAGGTGTTGAAGTTCTTGCATATCTGCGCCATGAGCCGCGAGGCGAAATCTCGTAGGGCCCAGTGATTGTCCATTTCCGGTCGGGTGCACAATTGCTTCGACACGATGCAGGTCACGACTGAGGGTATGAGCTCGTGGAGCTGAAATATCAGGGGTGACTTCGTTGAAGCTGAGCAGTGGCGATGGGGGGACAATTGTTTCGATGAATTATCGACGACGACGGCTATTTATAGGAGCCGGGTCGATAAATCGATCGTCGGGTCCCGGTCTTTGAAACGAAGGAACAACACAGACTTGAGAGAGAGAGAGAGAGAGAGAAAAGCCAAGCGGCGGAACTTACGTATTTTTCCAAATAAAGACTCGGATTATCGAGCAGTGCCTTGACCATTCGCATGAGATAAATGAGAATGGCAAGGTTGTTTTGAACGACGTTGATCCTCACCCCCTCGGCTATAAAAGTGCACATGCGAGCTAGCATTTCGTGAAGGCCGGGATCGGCCGAGAGCGACTGGAAGGCTTCGACTCTCCTTGCTTCGTCCGATCCAACGCAGGCCTCTGTTATTTCTTTGTAATACAGTTGCTGCTCTACGCTCAGCTCGTGAGTTGCCAATTGCTTAACGTGCACTGTCTCGACGTTGCGCAACTTGTGGCTCTTGCCACCTGGTTTTCCGATGTTGGCATTGCTATTCCTGTTGCTTATGGGATCGACGCTTTCCAATTTTTGAACCTCTACAAGGGGAATAGCGTTTATTACTAATAAGGACTTACTGCAACTTTTCAATCCTTGTTAAAGGCACAATCGTCAAAGGCAAATGCAACTTGCCCTAGCTCTAACTTCGGCACGGCAGTAATCGTCCCGCAGAGCAGAATGGACGTTTCTTAAAGTTAGGCAACGGCAGTATACTTACCCTTGGATACGGGCGGCGGATTTTCAGGAATAGTTGGCTGAATACCGTCTATGCACAACCAATGGGCGCGCAAATTTGTTTCCAAGGGCAGCTTGGGCCAATTGGAGCTGCCGGCCATTGAAATTATTTCGTTCAAATCGATTTCCTTTTCCTCGATAAAGTGCAGCTCCCTACCGCCACCGGATGCAAAACGAAATGGAATGTGATCTTTGGCAAAGAAGCCGTACGTAGGCTCTATGTTCTTGGTTTTCAAAGCGTGATCTATGTCGTAAGTGGTGAGCTTCTGACGCCTTCCTTGTCTCATGAACTTGGTCGCGTCCTGCAACAAAGGCAAAAGGGGCACGGATGAGATTGGCCAGTAGGACGGCAATGCACGGGGGGTTCCGGTATCAAGGCATCCTGGCGACTAACTTGGATAATTTGCTTCAATCTGTAGCTGACGTCCTCGGCCAAGTCTTTGGCGGCCTCGTCGGGCAAATTCCCAACGCCGATGCTCTCGGCAATAACCTTCATCGACTCCGTAGAGAGGGTCGTGCCGTACATGGGCTCCAGGTCGCTCATTTTCGATGGCTCTTCGTATCCGCTCGTGAAATGTTATCTTCTCGGATAAGCACAGACATT
Source organism: Kradibia gibbosae (assembly GCA_018907135.1). Lineage (NCBI taxonomy): Eukaryota > Metazoa > Arthropoda > Insecta > Hymenoptera > Agaonidae > Kradibia > Kradibia gibbosae. The sequence goes on along the minus strand of JACCHX010000001.1, from coordinate 1,532,847 downwards.
TATACACAACCTGCCGCTCGTAAGTACAATTAGTCTACAAAACAGAGCTGCAATTCGATTATCTCCATAAGCAATGGCGAAATACATTTCACGGAAAATTCTTGTATTACTTAATCATTAAATGCTTCTACTTAACGCTCTCCTCGAGCATTATCAATCGTATCGATCGACCGCGAGTAATTACCTTCGCTAGGCTCGAATAGGTTAAGAGAAGAAAAGAGAAACCCCCGAGAGCAAGTGCAAGGTGCGAAAAATGTTTACGAGGCAAGTGAGGCGCCCGGCGGCGGCGGCGGCGGCGCGGCGAGTGGCGAGTGGCGATTGGGGGGAGGGGCGCGGCTACCCCGTCGGGGTCGAGGATACCTCGGGTGTGCGAGCTGCCGATAATCGGCACCGCCGAGCAGCGACGCTCCGCCGGATTCGTAAAGAGGAATTAAAACAAGACCGGGCAACGCCGATAAAGTGGCCTCGCTCGGCGGCACCATTGTGGAGTCGCGACTCCGGCCGGGGGGGGCGGGGGTCCGGGGGCTCGCGGCGGCGGCCACTCGAGGAAAAGGGATTTCCGGATCCTGCGCAGTCGGTCGGCAGCGGAGTGGGGGCCCGAAAATTATCCGTGGAAATGGATGCGGGAGACGGGGCCATCCCTTAAGGGATTTCGTAGCGCGGAAGCTGGAAGGGAGGTCTGACGTGCCAAAAAAGAAATAAAGCTGCACGCGCGATGACGCCATAGTCTGCATGTAGCTACGGCATGCTATTAGCCTTGGCCGCGTTCGCATTCCGAACCAACCGGTTCGCCTGGCCATCAGGCCTATACGGATGCGTTCACGATTCACTATACGCCTTCCACAGTTGCCAATTTAGCAGCCTTAAAAGGGGGTTCGCTGGCAACAGGGAGCAGCTGAAGAGACGCGTAATTCTGTCGTAAGCCGGACATCGACGGGGGGTAAGCGCTCCCTTGGTGGCTGGGCTGTGAGCGACTAAGTTTAGCGCCTTAAGGTAAGAAAACAGTAGGAAGCAACGCCCTGCCAGGAAGAAGGCCCCGGGGGGAGCCAGAAAGTCCTGATTGTGGCACCCCTGCCTCCCTTGTGTCGCCCGACTGCGAGGCAGCCTTAAGGCAGCCGCTCTGCCGAGGGCCCGATCCGGCCAATGCAAGCCGAGCTCGTCCTCGTCGCGGCGGCGAGCTCCCTCGGATGAGCCGAGAGCCCCCGATGGCTGAAGGCTCCTTCCCCGCCCTCGGCCCCGGGAGCCAAGGGGCCAACGTAATTGGCAGGAGCCAATAGGGATCGCGGCGCGCGCGCGCGAGCTCCCCGACGCAATCCGGCACCCGCGCGCGTTCGTCCAACGGACGGCCGACTGCGCGAAATCAGGGGCGCACTTTTTCCCTCCCCCGCCCGTGATATTGACCGCTCATCCCCCCCCCCTTGTACGTTGCATCGCTTCATTCGGACCCCGTGGCGGTCGTCGCGCGCGCGAGGCCGGACTCTATTGCGGCTCTTGGTCCGCTCGCGGGATCACGGGCCGGCGGGGGGAGGGGGGCTGCGTTGCCGGACCCGCATTATCATCAACGTACGCGCGTACTTTTCGGCGGGCTGTTGTACCCTGTCTTTTTCTTCTTTTTTCTCTCTCTCTCTCTCTCTCTCTCTCCCTCCCTTAGCGCGTCCTTAATCCGGATTCGATGTATCGACGCCGATGAGGGCAGTTTGCCCTTTGAAAAGCATGCAGGAAAACAAGAAGTTTCTTCATTTTTCATCGTTTTCCGCCCACTTTTCTTCCCTTCCTCCCTCTCTCTGCCTTCTCGGGTAAATTTAAATCGAACGGACATTTTTTTCCCCCCCCTATTTTTCTTTCTTCTTTCCTTCCCCTCTCACTTCTCTCTCTCTCTCTCTGGATATCGCGGGAGTGCTTTTCGTCCTCCTCCTCCTCCTCCGCCGCCCCCTCCGCCGAAGGTACCGGCGCTAATGAAACAATTACTTTTTTTCAAACGAGTCCTTCCCATCGAACCATTAATGCCTTGGGGGGCCGCGAGTGCGCAGGGGGCGCGCGCACACGCCTGCCCCTGTACGTCGTTTGCGCGCGTGTCTGCGTACGCGTGCACACGAGATTCTGCGCGTGTAGGTGTGCGCGCGCGCGGTTGCGTACGCAGGCACATGTGTGCGTAAATGGTTGAAGCGTACACATGGGCGTGCGGGTCCAGAGCCGTACGGGTGTGCGCGTGCACGTATAGGGCGATTCGAATACTAACGTACGTTCTTTTGAAATTGCTGCCCAGAGGTATAATAGCCATTCACTTTGCGATGAACAAAATTTTTGGCCCATTTGATTTTAATAAAAACTTTAATCATTGTAGTTCGTTAAGAATCGTCGTAAATATAACGTAATATAAGTCAAAGTTGGATTTGTACTCTGTTGCATTAATAATTAACAAAACTGATTCGATACCAACGATGAGCGATGAAGAATTACCTTCTGGTTGGGAAAAGCGCCTGAGTCGCTCCACAGGTATGTTGCGAGCACCCTGGCTATTAATATTCCATCGAGCAATGGAGATTCCTCTATTGATCTTACATAATTTTTTTTTTTTTTTTTTTTTTTTTTTTTTTTTTTTTTTTTATCAAACGCGTTTGTCGCCTCTTCGTACGAAGCATAAGTGAGTGTAATTGTACTGTTACCCTTAGGTCAACACTATTATTTAAATGTTTATACAAAGGAAAGCCAATGGGACAGGCCCGATAAGCCAGCGGATCCAATATCCAGTGGCAACGATAAGAGCGAAGGGATGGGCCCGGACGAAGTACAATGCTCGCACATACTTGTTAAACATTCTGGCTCTCGTCGACCCTCGTCCTGGCGAGAACAAAACATTACCAGGTCCAAGGCCGAGGCCTTAGAATTGATAAAGTGTAAGCCAACCCGACGAAGCAAATTTTCATGGCTCGCCCCGCTGACTCCGATGAGCCCTCCCTTACAATGTTATTCTTTACTAATGAGTCGTAATGTTCCTCCTTTATTAGCTTATAGAGAGAAAATTGTCTCCGGGGAGGCCACTTTCGGATCCCTAGCCTCGAAATACAGCGATTGCAGTTCAGCCAAGCGCAATGGGGATTTGGGTTCGTTTAATCGTGGTGCGATGCAGAAGCCATTTGAAGAGGCTTCCTTCGCTCTGAAAATAGGTGAAATGTCGCAGCCCATTGATACCGATAGCGGAATTCATATTATACATCGGATTGCTTGAATATTAAATTAATTTTCTATTTGATTAAAATGACTTTGAAATTAAATAATAGTGTAAGAGTAAATTAAATATCATCTGCATGCGAGTAACAGAGTTTATAAGATAACGAACTACGACTCTTTATTGAATTCTTCATTAGTTATTGTCGTGTCGATGATTTATTTGCATTGTTTTCACAACCATTTCGATACATTTTCAAGAAGCATTTAGTAACGATAGTAAGACATTTTTACTTTACAACTTTTTAATGCCACAAGGTGCATAAACTTTTTATAATTTAAAGAATAAATGATTTTTATTTAAAAATATTATTTTTTATACGATGAAACATTTTTATCGATGGCTTAGGTGCTTGAAATTAGATGCTCTAATTTTCTACGAATCAATGTTATGGATTAAACAATTTTTATTGCTTAGCTTATAACGAATTATTTTATTAGTCGAGATAAGTTGCATATTAATCTGTAAATCTAAATCAATATATTTTATAATTTTTATATCAGCAAGAAATTATTTTTCCTATATTTTATATTATATATAACAATTGAAGGACGAGAGATCAAGTTTAAGAAGCCTTTTATTTTCATTTTATTTTAGTGATAAACAATTATTAAGCTTATTTTGTAAGATATTGATTAAATATATCACAATTAAAATTGAATATTCTTTCGTTAACTCGTACAAAATCTGAAATCGTTATTTCATTATCAAACCATAAATCAATTCTTCCAAATTACAATTCAAATATATTTAAAAGGATGTTAAGTTTAAAATTTTAATTTAAAAAGAAAAAAAAAACTGAAAAAAGGGCTTAAAATTATCAAATTTATCATTTGTGCAATACGAGAAACTATAAAAGTCAAATTGCATAGAATTCAATGGTTTGGTCAACGAAAACAGGCGGCAATAATAATTTACAAAATACGCAATATTTAATTTACTCGAAGAGTAAAACAACCTCGCGTTATTAAACTTCTTATTAAATTTTATATCAATTACGACTTTATTAGTTTATGTTCCGTAATGTTTTTATTAAATCAATTAATTGCTATTTAAAAGTTCCGTTAATTCGAAGAGTAAATTAAACGAAAATCTATAAAACGTTTTGGAAATTGCTATTATTCAATTATGTTACGTGTATATATATATATATATATATATTTATTTAACAACAGTATTAGTCAACGTAAAATTATTTAATCGATCAAGTAAGAATGATAATGCATAGAAAATCAGGCGGTGACAATGCAGAACATTGAAAGTAATAAAATTAAGATTGCCACCACTTAAATTTTTATCGCTGTAATTATAAATAGAAAACTTGATTTATTTTAATTCCATTGCATCTGTATTATTTAAAAGATAACGTTTTGTGAAGAAAAAAAAAAAAAAAAAAAAAAAAAAAAAAAAAAAAAAGAAAAAGTCTTTCAAAATCCGAGGAGCGCAAAGGAAAATGTAACAAAAATAAAAAAAAACAAAATTTCATTACAACTGCCACTGCACTCTTCGAGTAAAAAAATTAAAGACTACGTTATCATCTCAAAAATATTCCAATTTCATTTGCGAGACGCAACACGCGAGAGACGCTAAAATACAGTCGGCTTCTATTTTATCACCGCAATGCAGAGCGCAAGAATAATGAAAATTAACTCGATAGCCTTAAACGGCAATTAAATGAAAATGAACTTTTCGAAAAAAAGCAACTTCGACCATTTGAAATAATCTTAAAAGCCCAATCGACGCGAAGATAAAATAATACAAGCGTTCGAAAGCAGAGTCGGGGGTAGAGATGTTCAGTCCCGAACGAGTGCTTTTAATTTTTCAATTGCGCAAAAGTGTTATCGCCGTGCGCGGTATCTTTGTGTACCTGCACCTGTGTGCGTGCCTGTGTGCGTAAGACCAAAGGGGAAACCACCGGGTGGGCCAGGTGTAATCATTATTGCCCAGGGGAGAGTCCCGAGCGCCCGATGCCCTCCAACGCTCGAGACTGATCGTTCGATCGAGGTTCAACGACTCCCTCGATTTCCTCCCGAGAAGGGCTTGGGGAAATGGACCCCGAAACGGGCACCGGGGACCTCCAACCGAGGCCGCCTCTATCGCTTGGGGGACGACATCGTTGCCGCGCTCTACGGGAATTCGGCACGAGAGTTTCCCCGTGCAAGACTCAACGGGCTTTTACGATCGAGGCGGTCGATTGGAGTTGGCTTAGCCTAGGCGGGGGCGTGGAAAAAACAAAAGCCGCCAAAGTCGCGGCGGCGAGCACGAGTCAACGGGGGGGGGGATTGCCTCGGGATGATAATTGTCGCGCCCGGCGATAGCGGCCGCGGCTGCCGAACGAGCCGAGCGCCAAAGAATAGTCGAGGGCAAATTGAGTTCCAAGTATCTTTAATCATCCATCGTTGATAACTACAATAAAATATTCTAAGACATTTAAAGCTCTGTCTTTCATAAATATTACAATAAACTAAAAAAGCCTCTCTCCTCAACATTCATTATAAATCAAAAAAATAAAAGTCCTTGCAACGGTTAAAACAAATGAACAAATTTCGTTTTACTCTATGCGGCGCCTGGAAGGGCTCTTATTACTTTTTTCTTTTTTCTTTTTTTTTTTCTTTTGCTTCCCTCGATCGCCGATAAAGGTGAAAAAAAAATTTCAAGCAATTTTCTCTCTAGGTTTACAATGTTAAAAGCTCGTTCTCTCTCTCTCTCTCTCTCTCTATATATATATATATATATGTCTGTCTGTCTGTCTGTTTGTCCCTCTCGACCAAGGGGTCACACCAGCTGCTCGGTACTGTTGGCGCTAATTTCCAACAGTCGCCACGCTGATTTAGGATTGAGCTCCTGCGGGTCTCTGCACAGCACCCACACGTAGTTGACCCTCATGACCTTCTCCGGGTCGCCCTCTATAACGTTGCCCTTGGCGTCCCTAACGCACATTATCTGCTGGGACATGAAACTAATGGCTAGCACCGGTCCCTGGTCCATGACCTTGCCCATCAGGAGATCGATGTTATCGATATCTGCGGGATAAAATCTCGACGATAAAAATTTAGGACCCAGAGCGGATATATACGAAGTGCCGCGGCTTTGTCCCGGCAAGCTTGCGATTAGCCAATGAAAAGCGTAAAGATTGAAAAGAAGACGAGGTTGAGCATTACCCAAGACTTTGCTGTCCAACCGGTAACCGAGCTTCATTGCTTGGGTCAAGGGTTGAGCTATGAGATTGTACGGAGCTTCGTGGCACCAGTCCTTCAAGATTTCCAAGTCGCCGCGAATCATGGCTTCGAGGACGTTTGGAATAATGTCCGTTTCGCAATCGTTGATGAACTTGATCTTGTCGAAGCTTGGATCGATCTTGCAGATTTCCGTTAGGGTCTCCGACAATTCGGTCTTTTGAAAGAGACCTCCGACTATGTCCGTGACTTTATCGGTTAGCAATCTCGATGCCCTGAACACGGGATTCTCCGACTCGTCGTACTTTACCTTCCAATCGAGCACTTTGTTGACGTATGGATTTTTTTCCTACGTTAAAATTACATAGTTAACAACAAAATGGGATGTACACTTTCGATAATCCCAATGAGCTTATTGAAGGTTAAGCCTCAAGGGTCACTATTTAATGAGCGAACGTACTTTGAAATTTTGCCAAGATTGATAGAACTTGGAATCCTTGTGCAATTCCACTCCCCTTTCGTCAAAATTTGCCTCTACTGGCTTATCGTGGTGCGCGTTAATGATCTCCGTCCTCTTTCTCAATACCTTAGGAGCAGTGTAAACCCTACCTAAAATAGAAAAGAAATTAAGAGCACTTTGGCAACTTTGTCACCCCCTTGACTTCGAGCTTATTTTCAACCGTGCATTCCATGATCTAGCTCCTCTCTAACAGCCTCTGCCGTTTGTGAAATAGTTTGAAAAGCTCCAGTCTTACTGATAGCTTGACTTTTTTCCGATATAGATTCTGCCACGCCTTTTGCAGATTTGCTTATTTCTTCCCCTAGCTGACCTGCCTTTCTACCAAATTCTGTTTTACTAGCCTCTTGTATGACGTCTTGGACCTATGATAAAATAAAGATCAATAATTAATTCTGATTTTTTTCAAATGCATTCAAATCTTAATAACGTTAGGGTAAGTTATTAGAAAATAGTTCAACTAAAATTTCCATAATAAGTACTTTGTAGATTTATCTATGCGTACTTTTCCTTTCAAATCTTCCATTTTTTCTTTTAAAACTTCAGAGCCTTTATTTGCTTCCGATTCAACGGTTTGAAATTTTTGCCTGGCTGATCTCAACTGCTTCGGTTTGTTCAAGCTTTTCGGCCTCTTCTCTAAACTTCTTTAAGGATTCTTTCATTTCTTTATTTTTTTGCATATCCTGCTTGATATTGTCTATAAATTTCGAAATAAACCCAAGATTTTGTTGCTTCGAATAAAATCGACATATTTGAGTTTGTGCACGTGTTCTACTTTTCAATATATTGTACGATATATCCTTTAACAGAACATTTTGATAATGAATAATGTACCTTGATTCTATATTTGGCGGAATTGTTTTTCCTAAAAATGCTTTGCAGACAGACAAATTCTGAAAAAGAACAATATTAAGGTCACAATAAATTTGGATCAATCATTGCTTTTAATTTCGTCAAGATAGTTTATTATTGCAAAAAAAAAAAAAAAGCTTTCTACATTACCATGTTTAAAACATCATCAGAATGTATAATAAACTGTATGGGAATATAAATATTTTAAATATTGCACAAATATTTTGAATCGTATTGATGTGTTGAAAACTTTTTTTAAAAGTTAAAAATTTAAATCACGTAATAAGAATTGCTTGATTTTTATTAAATTTGTATAAAATAATACGTAATCCACATAAATAACCTATACGAGTAATGTTATGATGCAATTGTGTAACATATTAAAAAGCTTTAAAAAATTGTTCTAGGAAAATTGAAAATATTCCGATTTAAAGTTTAATAACGATTGTCTCGTGCTATTTACATTAATGCATGTAACCTAAAAAATAATTTTGAAAATCGGTTAATTTATAATGCGATTGCTCGAACAGTACCGGATAAAATAAAAATATACAAAATTAACAATTGCGTGCCACATGTATTAAATTGTTTTAATATATATGTATATATAATGAGTTTGTATTTATGTGTTTGCGTGTGGGTATATTTGTATTATGCATGAATATATATATATATATATATGAGCGTGTATGCATGTATATATATATATATATATATATGTACATATTTACCATTTTAGAAAAAATTCGATATAACTTTAAAACGAAAAGGAAAAGCAGAAATAAGATAAGTCTTATAATTTATTTACATAGTTCCAGACTAAATTGTTAGAGGCGCTACTGCTATATTTCATAACCCTCTTCATTCAAAGGGGCCAAGATAAAAATTATTGCCGTATTTCAATTCCGAGGCTTAACAGCCTTTCGCCGAATACTCCGCGAAGCAGCAATGAATCTCGTTGACTTTCAACGGGGTTAGAGTATCGCCGAAGGGATAAAATTGGCTTCTTCGAATGGCGCGGGCAATTCTTTATCCCTCCCCTTACCTACCCCCGCACCAACCATCCCCTTTTGAAAATTCGCCCCAACAAAGGAAAACATTCGAAATTGGGGGCTTTTAAAAGCGAGACCTAAGAAATGCCGAATAATCGCAAAGCAAAGGTAATGTCAAACGATCGCGGGACATCCGAAGGAATCGGAAAAGTACATTGTCAATTTTTTTTTTTTTTTTTTTTCGACAACCGCCAGAATCGGTGATTTTGTACAAAACGAACGGCCGGCATTATCTCGCAGGGCCTCCGAATCGAGGTAAGCTCGAATCCAATCGTTGGCCAACAAGGAAATAAACAAAACGAGAGGCTAGGATTATTATTATCAAGGCCGAGCCGAAGCTTTCTTTTTGTTGAAGGTCGAAGGGGCTCCTCGTCGTAAGCTCCCCGGAACGGCAGTGACATTATCACAATAGTCCGCTCCCGTAAAGTATCATTGGTAAAAATGCCTCTCCGATTGAAATAAGTTGCCTAATGCGTAACGTCGTCGTACGGTACAGGCGAACTCGGTCGCGACGCATTGGCTCGGATTTCCAAGCTTTCGCCGATCGCCTTTGCCGCTATTGGCGCTCGATAGCGCGAAATTGCCCTGCGATCCTCGCATCATCCGCTAGCATGATTTCTCTGTAATTTCTCGAATAATTACTGGCGCGCCCTTAACGATTTTGTCCCTCTTGACCGACTGCTAAGCGTTCCGTAGCCTTTTAGCCGGCCCTTCGTTTGGCCCTTCCCTCGAGAGCCTTTTCCTCTCGGAGAATCCCGTGCCTATCCGGTTCTTCCTACTCTAGCCTCGGGCCTCAATCTACGATTCCATCGTCGTCGTCTCTCCCTCTCTCTCTCTCTCTCTCTCAATCCTTATCCCTGATCGAGAAAAGAGCCCCAGTTGCCTAGGATGGAAACCGAGCTCCCCGATCAAGCGACCGAGCCGGAATAGTCGGAACGCGGCCTCGACCGCTCAGCCGGAGTCCCGGGGAGCGTCCACGGCTAGGCAATTTCGAGCCTTGGCAGGGGTGCGCGGGACTTTTTCAGCCCGCCGGGGATCCCGATCGGCACCGAGTCGAGCGATGCCGATCGTCGAGGACCGGCGTCCTCGGGCCCGGCGTCCGAGCTCTCTCCCCTGCGCCGATCGAGAGCCATCGAACCTGGAGAGGCTGCGCTCCACTCCGTTCCGTTGGTTTGCCGCTGTCGAGCTATTGCCTCGAGGTCGATCGTCGACGGGCGAGCCTGCGGCCCTGCTAGACGCGGATGAAACGAGCCGAGGCTTCGAAGGCCTCCTCCTCGTCGCTGGACGGAGCCTCGGTCGGTAAGCGCATTTTCAAAAATGTCCACGGATTTACGCGCTTACCCGGGGATCGAACCGTACGGCGATGCGATCGTCATCGGGCTCGTGCCTAATGCCCCCGGCAATGCTGATAGCCCCACTCGATTGTCATGGATAGGATACGACCGATGATGCTATTTTCATCGGGAAGAGCTTTCGGTTTTGGTTTCGGTGATTTAAGCGACTTCTTGATTAGAGGCCTTTCTTCGCGCGCTTGTCAATCGATTCGACAAATCGGATGCAGACAGATTCGCACAGACGTTCCTTCGCCATCGATCGATAATAGGCTCCTCGAACACAAATTGATTTCTCTTCGTTTTAACCGCGCAAAAATTTATTAACAACCGCATCGTTAAACAATATTATCGTCCGTATACGCGCGCACACATGCTTACAAGCAAGTACGAGTGCGTCCTTTACTTTCGCTCCCCTGTCGCTCGTCTCAATTCTTCATTTGAGAATAATCTTCATTATTGTCGATACGCGAGGAACCGCGTTGGCAACGCGCCAATTTCTCAACAGGTTACTCGATCGAATTTTTTCCCAAAAATTGATGCATGTAAAAAAAGAACCAAAAAAAAAAAAATATTGAGATAACTTAAAGATTCCTTCGTCCAATCGACTACTCGTTCGCTCAACGAAGCGTCACCGTCCGACCCGCGTTAAAAAGCACTCGATTTTTCGGCCAAAGGCCTTTTTTCACAGTCGCGAGGGCCGAAGCCGTCGTAGGCTGGACGAAGTATCCCCGGGGTGCAGAGTCGCGCCGGGAAAATCAGAGAGCCGACGAGCGCGTGCACGGGTACTCGCAGTGGAGGCCCCCCTCGTATCGAGACTTGTCGACGAGCAGCGCAGCTTTTTCGCGTGGGTAAAAAAACGAATGGCACGGCTCGGACCGGAGAGTCCAGAGTACCCTCGGCAACTTTCGCCGCTGTCCCTCGGCCAAACGAATTTCCATCGGAATTTCCATCGGCCCCGCGTACCTCGGACCGGCTCGGAGTCGAGCTAAGGGCAAGAGAGAAAGGCTTCCTCGTTTTTGCGATAGCCCCGGGCCGTGCGCGAGATCAGCGCGGGTCAGGAGGAGCGACGGCCTCCGAGAATCTAGAGGAGGCCGAACCCCTCCGCGGTGGGGCTGGAGTCGGCAGGCGAGGAAAGCAGGCCAGGACGGCGCCTGAACGAGCGCCGCCCCTCGTGCGCGGGCAAATGCCAATGGCAATCCAATGTCGCGGGCCTCGGGCTCGTTAGGCGCGCGCGCGCGCGCGCCCGTACCATTTATCCCCCGAGGCTCCCGCACGGAGCGAAACGGCGCGCGCACAATTTCCGCGCGCCCTTCGAGGTTAGGATCGAAGGTAAATGTGCAGGCCCAGGCGAGTGGGAGAGCAGCTACGGTCGCGGAAGGAAGCCAACGGACCGCGCGAGCGCATCCCCCCGGGTTCAGCAGAGAGGTGGGCCCGCTGTTGGAGAGGAGCAGCAGGGCAGCAGCAGCCAAGGCCAGCCAGACGAGAGCGGCCAGGCCCTCGCCGCACCAGGATCGACGACCGGCCGAGTAGAGGCGGGCCTACCGAGAGTCGCTGCCCCCCGCCCCCGCCGAGGGTTCGCTGGCCAAGCCGTGTCCGGCTCGCACGAGGGAGAGATAATGCACAGGCTGGAGAAGCTCAACTCCTCGATCGACATAATACCCCTGCAGGCGGCCTCCGGCATGGATAGCAGCGGCGGTGGCCCCGCCGGGGCCAGGCGCTTCGCCAAGCCAACGGAGAAGATGCGCATGGAGATGGAGGAGATGGCCGGGCGGCTCTATCGCGACCAGATGATCATTTCACGCGTCAAAACGGTGCGTCCTATCCCGGATTTGCTTCTCGCGTCCCGCGTATCGCCTCGGCTTCTACTCGTTCCCCCCGAGTTGACGACCCCTCGCCCGCCCCCCCCTCGCTCGCCGACCAACTCGGTAACCCCCTGCCCCCTGCCCCCCCGACCCAAGGTCTTGGGGTTACCTTTCCGATGACACCCCCCTCGAGCACCCCGTCCTCTCGCACTGCCGGACCTCATTATTGGCTAGAATGAAAATAAGATCTCCCTCGAGATGCAACTTCTCGCAATGCTTTAACTAATAACGATAGCGATGACGATTGTGCCAAAAACAACAACGACAACAATAACAATAATAACAATGGCTGCAGCGGCATTAATATTAACAGCAGTAGTGGCAAATCGTTTTTTTGTTTTTTTTCATTCTTTTTCGAAGCATCGATTCATACCTGTCTAATACCTTAATTTGCTCCGTTGTTTTTCTTATCTCTTGTTGTGAAATATCAATTAATGTGTGTACGCCCCTGTAAACACACTGGTAACCATAAAGCGTGTATCGATAACAACGGATTCAAAGTAATTTGAAAGCTTGAGACCCAGGTGCGGAGATGACTTTTCAAAGCACCTTTAGATGGTATTTAAATGACAAGAATTGTAAATAGAATTCGAATACACATTCTTATTTTAAATATTGTATTCATTTTCTTCTAAATCTAAAAGCCAATTTCACTTGCTTATCGATGCCAAAGCAACAAAAGAGATTGCACGGTCGTTAGTCCCAATTATCGACTCCATCCGTCCATGGATCGATACTCATTTTCAATTTCACTCGATACTTATTAAAGTTAATACGTATGAAATCTTATGCCTTTACCGTATATTTCAATATGCGTAAGGTCCATAGCGTAACGATAGTATCTTAATAGAAACAACAAAGATAAAATCAATAGTACATAATTTTATGTTGTAGTATTTATATGAGAATGAAGATAAGGTATACATTGATGTAACAGAGATGGCCGACTACCTTCAAAGGAAATATCGTGATTATCGGAACAAGAAACGAGCTCCATTTAGGGCAATGGTCCGTCGAGCTTACGATGATATAACGGAAAATCTTACTAGACAAGCTGATACACACTGGGATGACGAAGATGAGATAGACATCGAGGTACAGCTTGCGCTCTGAGACAATTTTTATTTTTCCATGAAAAATAAATGCTACGCCATCGATTGGTCGTTGGAATTAAATATTGTTAATACGGATAAGAATGAAAACGATATTTAAATTAAAAATGTGTACTGCTCGATAAGACAATAGCCAAAACTTTAGATAACGTACTTTAGACAATTCTGCATTTGCATTAATCTTAATAATATCATAATTTAACAAATTAAGCGAGCAATAATTGGTTATGTGTAATACTAATTAACGAAGGCTGTTTTTGTCAACTACAAAATACACGATGCTGTTTCAGTCGTGGAATGGGATTGATTTTCATTCGCAGTCTGCATCTCGCTCTTTGTTTTTTCATTCGATTGAATATTACCGTAAAGTAAGATGTTTTGTGTGCCAAATAGAATTATCATCGGCAGGAAAGAAAAGAACTTAATTGCAAAATCAATCGATCGAGATTAACTTCAAACTTTATAACCGTGCAAAAGAGTTCATGTATCGCAATATAAGCTTACGCAAGCAATAAGCCTCTAACGATAAAATGGCTTGTTTTAAATCAATCGTAAGTCAAATGGCAAAGTAAATAAATAAATGGAAAAAAAAAAACGGTTGAGAATTTAAAAGCGTGTACAGCAAAACAGCTCTTCCAAAACGATAATGCTCTGTACTAAAAGCCCCGGCCTAACAGGGGTCGCCAAGTAAGGAAGCAACTGTCAAAGCTCGTGTAAAAAAAAGTCTTAGGGCTGAAAGAAGGTGGAAGCGTTCTTTGTAATAATGCCCGTACATTAGTCTGATTCTCAGATCGATGCATTGCCGAACGAGTGCCATCAAGGGTACAAGCGCCAGGCTTCGGGGAAGCAAAACGGCAACTCTAGCGACAAAGAGCTAATCGACATAAGTAGCGACGACGAGCAAACTAAGTCCTCCGCGGTGGCATTCAATAAGCCCGAGAAGGAGAGCACCAACGCCAAGGCCATTCACGTTAACAAACGGCCGCACGTCTGCTCCAACAGTGTCGACAATTCTAAAGTGCCCGCGCTCGAGGTATCGTCGCAGCTTTTACACAATTAGCTCGACCCTCTTTTTTCTTCTTTTCTTATCCTTTTACCCTTTTTCATTATTTCGTATCAATTGAGTCTTTTCGCTAAAGCTCCACGGCCTTAAAAGTCCCCTTTGGCCTTCTGCCAATGTTTAAGACCCAGGACACGGCGGAGGCGGAACCGCAGTCGAAGGCCACTCGGGTGGAGAGGTCGAGGAAGAGATTCCGGGAGATGGAGAGCGACGAGCACTTCAATGGGATGTCGGGCAAGGCCAAGCTCAGGGACCTGCCGGTCGTCAGTCCGGAGGTCGGGTTCTCGGACGTGGGCGGCAACACCGCCGTTCTGGAGACGGTCGCCAATTTGTTGCTGCACATGAAGCATCCGGAAATACACACGAAGCTAGGCATATCGCCGCCCAGGGGATTCCTCCTTCACGGACCCCCGGGATGCGGGAAGACTCTGCTCGCTCACGCCATTGCAGGAGTACGTATACGATCTCTCTCTCTCTCCCTTCCGCCCCCACCCCCCAAGCACTCCCAAGAATCGATCGGCAAAGCTCCCGCGGTAAAACTAACGCTGTCGAATGCCTTTGGCAAACGTCAAGGAGCTGAGGATGCCGCTACTGAAGGTAGCCGCCCCGGAGATAATAGCCGGCGTTTCCGGGGAGAGCGAGCAAAGGATCAGGGAGTTGTTCGAGCAGGCCGCGGCCATAGCGCCCTGCATTTTGTTCCTCGACGAGATAGACGCCATCGCTCCCCAGAGGGCCATGGCCCAGAAGGAAATGGAGAGGAGAATAGTGTCGCAGCTCCTGGTCTGCTTGGACGGTGAGAGGCCGCGATCTTGGCCCCCGGGGCCCCCCCCCCTATAATCCCCCCCCAATTAGTTTGAGCGGGCGGCCTCGGCCGGCCACTGACGAGCCACCTTAAAAATTCACTACAGAGCTGGGAAGCAAGGACAAGGGCAACCAGGTACTGGTGATAGGCGCCACCAACAGGCCGGACTCCCTGGACCCGGCCCTGAGGAGGGCCGGACGCTTCGACCGCGAGGTCTCCCTCGGCATCCCTGACAAGGAGGCCAGGCGGGCCATACTCAAGGTCCACGCTACCAACGTCGTCCTCTCGGCGGACGTGGACCTGGCGAAGATAGCCGCCCTGACCCCGGGCTTCGTGGGCGCCGATCTCGTGGCTCTCATCAGGGAGGCCGCGATGGCGGCCGTCAATAGGTAAGCGCCCTTTGTCGTTGACCCCTCCCCATTGCCGATCCGACGAGACCTGTCCGATGACGATCGTGTGCAGGACCTTCGAGGGCTTGAAGAGGAAGGCCGTCCTCGACAGGGCTCGAGGAGAGGCCCTCGACGAGAGCCAAGCCGTTGGGCCGAGCTCGGCCGAGGATCGTCCCGTGGGCGAGGGAGCCGAGCTCGCCAAGGAGCCCGGCGCCGACTCCGACGTTCTAATGATAAAGGACCAAGCGGATGGTAAGATAACCCGCCGTAAGGGCTCCCTCCTAAAGCTGCTTCCTCCTTTATCAATATCCCTCCGTGTGTACGCGCGCCTCGGCGCGTGCCTACCTACAGGCTCGAGCGACATGACCGAGGAGACGAGCGAGGATCGAAGCAGCCAGAGCAAGCAGAAGCAGCCGGAGGACCCGCTCGAGAGACTCCAGCCGCGGGAGTCGCCCTCGGCTCAGAAGCCCGGCCCCAAGGGCTCGTCGCTGACCGGGGAGAAGGGCCAGCCGAAGCCGGCCCAGGAGGAGGAGGAGGAGGAGGAGGAGGAGCCGAGCTCGATGGTCGAGCACCTCTCGGGGGCCGCGGGCTCGCCCGATCGAGCGGCGGCGGCGGCTCCCCCCCCCACGGCGAGGCTCGCGCTCGAGTCCTCGGAGCCGGCGAGCGGGTCGGCCCAGAGCAGCAGGAGGCTGAAGAGCCTCCTCGACTGGCTGCACAACGAGCCGCCCCTGAGCCCCGAGCAGCTGGCCAAGCTCTGCATCGAGGAGGGCGACTTCGGCCTGGCCCTGAGGAACGTCCAGCCCTCGGCCAAGAGGGAGGGCTTCGCGACCGTGCCCGACGTCACCTGGGAGGACATCGGCTCGCTGCAGGACATACGCCAGGAGCTGCAGATGTCGATACTGGTAATAATGCTGCGGGCCCGGGGGGAGGGCCTCGCCAACGAGCGATCTCACCCGGGGGTTTTCCCCGCGCGTTAAATTTCAGGCGCCCATAAGGCACTCGGAGCACTTCGCCAGGCTCGGACTCACGACGCCGACGGGTGTGCTGCTCTGCGGGCCCCCGGGCTGCGGCAAGACCCTCCTGGCCAAGGCCATAGCCAACGAGGCAGGTATCAACTTCATCTCGGTCAAGGGCCCGGAGCTCCTGAACATGGTAAGCTTGGGTAGCCGAGTCCAGTTGGCTTGGGGTGGTTGAGCTAACCGGGCGAGGTCGCCAATTCAGTACGTAGGCGAGAGCGAGAAGGCCGTGAGGCAGTGCTTCCTGAGGGCCCGCAACTCCGCGCCCTGCGTCATCTTCTTCGACGAGCTCGACGCCCTGTGCCCGAAGCGCTCGGAGAGCGACAGCACGGCGACCTCGCGCGTCGTCAACCAGATGCTGACCGAGATGGACGGGGTCGAGGGCAGGAAGGAGGTCTTCCTCATGGCGGCGAGCAACAGGCCGGACATCATCGACTCGGCCGTCCTGAGACCGGGCAGGCTCGACAAGATACTCTACGTCGGCCTGCCCAACGCCGCCGATAGGGTCGACATACTCCAGGCCCTCACCAAGGTAACTATTGCGCCCTCGGCCGTGGCCACGGCCGAGAGGGATGGGCGACCCCGAGGTATCATTGGCTTGACGACCGACAGAACGGGACCAGGCCCAAGCTCGCCGAGGACGTGGATCTCCGAGCCGTGGGCGGCAGCCCGAGGTGCGAGGGCTACACGGGAGCCGATCTCGCGGCCCTGATAAGGGAGGCCGGCGTCGAGGCCCTCCGGGACATAATGAGCGGCGTCTCCGGCCAGTCGCAAATTTCCGCCCGGCATTTGGAGGCCGCCTTCGACAAGATCCGACCCTCCGTTCAGGAAAAGGTGCGTAAAGGTTGCGGCCCTTTGCTTCGATCTCGATGCTCCGTATCCTCCCCCGCATTAACTTGCCGAGCATCGTGGTCGGAGGCGCTCGAGATCCGGTCTCGGAGCGGCGATCGCTCGCCGATTGCAAAGGGCACTGGGATTTCGTTAGGTGTCCTAGTCGGCCGAGACCGACGATGAGAGGGAAAAAAAACACTTTGCGCCTCTTGCGTTACAGGACATCAAGCATTACGAGAAGCTGCAGAAGCTCTACTCGATCAAAAAGTGCCCCCACAGTACGGACGTGCCAATGGCGCTCGAGCCACAAATGGACAATGCAATGGAGGCAATGGAGACCTGAGTGACGAACGAGTTTCCCCCGCCGCCCCCCCCCCACCCACCCACCACCACCACCACCACCCTTGATTTTTATAAATAATGTACAAGAAAAGAAGTCTTATTTTATTTTACAATTTAGGAACGACGGATGGATCAGTAATGTAGAGTTAGGAGATAAAGTATTTTTTTATTCAACGGATTTTCACACAACAAAGAGTGTCACGCTCAAGCAAACGGACAATGTATTTAGTTTTTAAAAAATTAATTATATCTAACGGCAACAATATTATTTTTCCTTCTTTGTTTTTTTTTTTTTTTTCTTTCCATGGTTATTAGCGTAGTGTTACAAAAGCATTTTTACACAAAAAAAAAAAAACAAGAAAAAATTGATTAAAAGAAAAAAAAATTTTAATAACAATAATGGCTATAGCTAATAGTTATAGTAATAAATAGTAAGAAATAGTAATAGTAATAGTAATAGTAATAATAGTAATAATAGTAATAATAATAATAGGGATAGAATTAAATAAAAACTTTATTAAGAACACTGTGTTGCACTTGATATTTCTCATGGCTTATACTCTTTGTAAATATTTTTCAGCATATTAATAAATATATTATAAGTTTCGCGAGCCATTGGTTTGATCTTTTCTTGCGGCATTATGAACAAATTCTCATCGTACTCCGGCAGCTCTATAGTGTAAACTATGGGCACGCCTGCTTTTTCCATTGCCCAATCGTCGCTCCCTCCAGAAGCTTTATCTGTTTTTTCGAGAAAAAAAAAAAAAAAAAAAAAAAAAAAAAAAAACATACCCCACATTAATATCGATGTCTGACACTACCGCTATGACTTACTGCAATATCGCTTATTGCACGCGTAGTCTTTAAAAAAAAAAAAAAAAAAAAAAATTAGAAAAACAATTCCACAAACGCTTTAATTTCCCGAGCACAAATAATTGCCCCTTATTATATGTTATTATGCCGTTATTCTTTGTTTTCCCCCTTTTTCTTTTCACCCAACGTCGAATTGTCCTCGTCCTCGGTTCACGGGCACCGAACTATCCTTACTCGTAACCGTACTTTCACAAGCTTATGCAACCATGGGTATGTTGTTTAGTCCGTTAATGGTATTGACGCTGTTAATACCGAGGGTGGACAATTCTCATGCCTGGAGCTCGATTATTTCCATACCGACTTAAAGAAGACGTAAGATTTTGAAAGAAGGTGGCAAAGAATTTCTTTTTCTTCCTCCCCCCCCCTCTCCCGCTCTCTCTCTCTCTCTCTCTCTCTCTCTCTCTCTTTTTCAAAAATAACGATACAGCGAGGGAATGCGCGATAGAGGAAGGAAAACAAAAAAGGAACGTAAAAAAGCTATTGCAATGGGCGTTTCAGAGTCCCGAAATACCGATGCGAAACGTTAATCGGCAATCGAAATAAAAGTCGCAATCAACTTGAAATCGTATTTTAAAGGAATTGGGTAATACTTTGTATAGAAAAAGAAGAAAAGAAAAACAAGGGAACCTATTTAAAAAATTTTGATTTAATATGCGTTTAATAACGACGAAATTGTTATTAAATAATTGCACCATTGAATAATAAAATGTATTACAATTATGCGCGATATTTGCTATCGTAAGTTTTGCTCGATCGGACCGGTTAATCATTCGACGCTCGAAGCATTCTTAACGATTCGATATAAAAGCCGTATTGCGAGATAAATATACAATTCCAGTCGGATTAAAATGGAAGAAGAAAAAAGAGGAAAAACAAAAAATAAAGCCCAATTGAGCAAGCGGCAAACATTGCGCGCGCCTACGCAATGCAACATTGACACTTTGCGCGCGAGCAATGCGCAATACAATCGAGCCAAACGCCGCTTACGAATAAGTAAAAGATAAATATTGCATTTGGCATCGATCGCGAGCACTGGCCGACTCTTCGATAACGAATTCGCGCCGATCTTGATCATTATTTTTTTTTCTCCACGCAAATAAAAACCACCGATGCATAAATCCTGCCCAGGAGCTCGACGCGTATCATTATCGTGGATGCGCAATAATCTCGTTCAAGAGAAGCGGGTTTCCTCGGTCTACGATAAGCTACCCCTCGTCGAAAGCGTTGTACCCAAGCTTCCAATACCAATAGGCGTAAAAGGGACCGTTGCCCTCTCTACGAGGCAGACCCAGGAAGGGTCGGAAGCTCGACGCCACCCTCCCAGTCGCGGTCGAGCGACTTCCGGAGCCATTTCTTGACAGGTAAAGAGGCGTACAGAGAGAGAGACACTTTTAGAGATTAACGTTCCAGGTGAAGGTAAGCTTGACCCGCGAATCCCTAAGCTCCTGAGCAAGTTTTACGGAGGCTTGGACGGCACTGTCGAAAGAGCGACTACCGCGAAGACATCACGAAAGTCGACCGTAAAAATTGCCCAAACCCGTGGCCCCTCGATTCTACATCGAATTAACCAGTGACGGGCAGCCGAGTACGACGGGGCAATCCGACGAAACCCCCCGGTAGAATTATTTTTGAGCCGCGGAAGGGAGCAGAGGTCAAGGAGGATCAGCGCCGGGTCGGCGCGTCGACAAGAGTCGCATTTCTCTCCGATTCCGCTTTAAAGGTTAAAAATCCGACCTCGAGCTCCTCGAGCAATTCTTTGCGCCGCTTCGAGTCGCTTATCGTTCTTTAATCCATTGCCTCCTCGGCCCGATCGACGCTCGGCTAATTAGCGAAAAGTACCCCGATGGAAGGGCCCCGAGAGAAGTCGGGACAACGGAGCCGAGCTCGACGAACGAGGGGGAAGAGTCGCGCGCGTCTCCGCGAAGGTCCTCTCGATGAGGCGCGCCTCGACGCCTGCCCCGCGCGTCCTCGAGTGGGAAAAGGGAGGGCTCCGGGCGAAGGGTCGACGACGGCTCCCACCCTCGCGAATGATCATTCGCCTACGGGAGAGAACCAAAGATCATCGGCCCGAGCCGACTCCCCGTGCGCGGCCTCGAACGACGGCGCTCGACCTGCAAAACAACCTCCCGGCTAACGCGACGAGAGGGCCGACTCTGCCGGACGCGAGTCGGTCCCCCACCCCCCACCCCCGGGCGAGGAATCCTGGGCTGTCGAGCGAGCTAAGAGCCGGGCGGGACTCTCGCCCTCGGCCGGGGCGCGATTACCGTACGAATGTCCGTCGAAATCGAGTTGTTCTTCACCCTGTCCTTCCACATCGCGCCCTCGACGCCAGCCCGATTCGACTTCGTCGTTAACTCCGTTGCCCTGCGCACTCGACGAGCCAGGGACGTTAAGCTGTTGGGTGGTAGTCGAGCGGCCGATAATGCAAAAGGCCCGATAACTTACACAGAACTCGACCGGAGCTGCCCACGACGTAAGAGGTTCCATTGTTGGCACTTTGGGCGCCCTTCAATCCTATTTGGTGCTTAAAATTAAAAAAAATCACATTGTTACCTCTCGCCATCATTGTCCCAGGGTATAATTGGGACGTTATATTTACAATTGGAGTTACGTACCAAGGTTTGCCAGTTCTTCGGTAGGTTCTTCGTAAAGCCCCAGGGGTACATTATGAGCTTTTAAAAAAGGTCTTCGCATTAATAGCCAATCTACGATTTCGCCTATTCCTATTAATCAACGATGGCGGCAATAGCCACGATCCAACGATTATCAAAAAGCCTCCCCAATTCACTGAGCTCACCGGCGACATTCGAGGTTGACAAAAGATTGACGGTCGATATCGTACAAAGTCCCAATAAGGATCGACGGAGGGTAAATTTTAACGCCGCGCATCGATTAGATTATCCAGACGACACGTGTTTTTTTTTTTTAAAAATTGCTCGATAATCGGTGGGCTCGACCAAAATGCCAAGGAGGGCATTAACGCCCGAGGCACGGCAGCCGCTCGCTCGCGAGCTCTGCTCTCGACTCTCGAGAAGTAATAATAATAATAACAAGAACAATAACAACTGAAGGCGCGCACCGCAAGGGAAGAACAAGATCGGAGGACGAGTCGTAATCGCGTTGAGAGGCCTCCGATAGGAGCCTCCGAGAGCGGCGAACAAGGATCTCCCCCGCGAGGGGGCAATAATATATACTCACCGAGCCGAAGCTGTGAAAGGTTATGTAGGCAAAAGGGTTGTACAGCAGTATCGTGTTGCGCAGGGCCACGCTCTCCGGCTCGCTGAAGGCTCGGGGCCCGCCGTACGTCTCGCCGCACAGGGACTTATCGAATGAGAATTCTTAAAAAGACAAGCAAACAAGCATTTTTTGCGCCCTCGTCAATGGCTCGTCGGCCTCGGCTGCAGGATCTCCCCCCCGAAGGCTCTTTCACCGGCTTGGGCCGATGGCTGGGAGGAGCGAGGGGCCCGGGCCGCGGAAGAGGGCTCGCGCGCTTCTTTCGCGAGTGGTTTTGCGCTTCGCGAATAGCCGAGGGAACCCATTGTCGGCCGTTTCCGCCGCCCCCACATCGAAGCCCAAGGGCTACGGATAAAGTCTCGACACTCGAGGCACCTTGGACGGCTGGGCTAACCGCGAGGACCGTAGGGAGGATGAATCTGCATTTGCCGGGGCTTAGGTTCTTGCGGCAGGGGGAGGCCGCGAGATCGGGACCAGCCCCTGCGGGGATGCGCCGCACGCGTCGTGGGCTTCCTTGCGGTTGTGAGCTGGAGTCGCGCGGACCAGACGCGACAACGGGACGGGTAGGGCAAATATGGGGTGCGATAATTGTTGGGGGGGGCGGGGGAGTTTATCTCGTATCAAGGCGGTTAGTGTTAATAGTGGCCCAGCCGGCAAATCGATGCTCCTTACCTCCGAAGTGCGAGTCGAAGTTCCGGTTGAGGTCGACGCCCCTGCAGCTCGACTTCGGGCGCTCGGATCTCGTTTTTCGCCAGAATCGATCATTCGTGTGGGAATATTCGTATCCGTCTGGGTTGAGACATGGAATTATAATAAAAGTCATCATATCTGCGAATTTCTCTTCGTATTTAACAATTTTTTTCATAATGTACAGAGCGGCGACAGGAGATGCCCATTCCCGTGCGTGGATACCGGCATCGATTAGAAACACCTGCCACGTCATGAGAATTATTTCTAGGACTGTTTTTGGCTTGAATTGGAATGGTTATATTTTTTTTATTTTATTTTTTTCTTTCTTTCTTTCTTTCTTTCTTTCTCTTCACATTGTCCGTTACTCAAAGCCCCTGCCCTGTCGAGCCCTGGACGAGGATCGCCATCGGGCCGACTCTGGCCTTGGGACTTGCGTTACCAACGGGTTCTCCGTTGCTTTCCTTCCCTTCGTAATATTGCTCTTTAACCCATCTCGCCTGCCCTGTCGATTTTATCGAACTTCTGCGTCAAATGTCCTCCGGCGTGTCTTTTTCCAAGTTCTAATCTAACGAGTAGTTCCCCCCCCCCCCAACCCCTCTTAGCATTCCAAAAAGACGCAAAATGAAATCTATGATATTCAATCGAAACTAAATCTTGTTCGCTTAATCTCACGGGTTAAAGGCCTATTTTATTTTTTCTTCTTCTTCTTCTTCTTCATCTCAATTTATACCTGTGCCATTACTAAAAGTCACTTTTTTTCAGTATCGCATACTGAGATTAAGTTTGCATTAGCAATGTTTACTTGAGTAGCGTTTTCCGTGAAGCTTACGTGCGCGAATAAGTTTTGAAGTCGTATTTTCAAACGAATGTATTCGCTTGTTGCCTGTAACCTTCTTGAATAACTTGCTCGCCTATATCTATTGTTCTTCCACGTTGATTATTTTTAAATCAAAGTTGCTGTTTAATCCTTAACGCTCCCTTTATTTGCCCTAAACTTCTTTTACAAACAAGTGTATATTGCACGTGTACCCGCGTACGCCTAGTATTATTCCTATTTTTTATTTTTTTTTATTACACTATTGTATGAAACGATATTTCCGTTAATTGTCCGATACTTAAATTCATATCCGAAACATATAAATATTATACTTCTATTAACTTGATATTATTCCTTGAATGTAGTTCATAAAATTGGATATAATTATACGAATCATAAGAAGAATTATTTTTTCCTTATATTAATTTTTTCCCTCTCTCCCCTCTACCTTCTACCTTTGATTTTACTTATATTTTCAATTGTTTTATTTTTACTCTCACTTTTTGTTCATTTTTATCATAATTTCCTTTCGTCCCTTTACCTACATGCGCATCTTGCATCTACTCATTATAAAGACGTATCGATTAATAACTACGTACATTCGAACTTTTTTTATCCCTAGCTAAAATTTCCATTGAGTTTTTTGTTATCTTTTTTACATTTTAATCGCAAACTACTTAGATATTCCAATATTTGGCATGGTATATTTAATTTTTCTGCTATACCTTATTTCGCTTCATTCGATATATTATCTCTTTTTTTTTTTGTTATTTTTGTATCACTATTTTATATCTCTTGGTTCATTATGCCTTTGTCTCGTTCTTATTTTCTGATTTTTACATAAATTGAGTTCCGATTTGATTTTTACTTCCACGCGATAAGCTTCTACTCATTACCATATTCATTTTTATAACTATTTTTATGCGTATACCTCTAAAATCGATATATTCGATAACCCCAACCGTACCAGTGAATTTCGTTGCAAATATTCCGTAGCCCAGTGTTATTTTAGTGCTTATGCTCGTTATATATACTCACACTAATCTTTACGTTTTTGTCTTTGTACGCATATATTTTTGTACGTATATATATATATATTAATATTTTTTAGAGTTACGTTTTTTAAATGCTACATGCCGCGAGTTATTTCTTGGCGTTCCTTTACCGAAGCATAACGTAACAATACGCAAGTCGTACGTTTTTCTTAATAAATTAAATACAGCTTACTCTCTGTATACAATTCTTTATAATCCTTCGCCTCAGTATTTCTTCACATCTAATGATAAGTCTATTAGTCTTGTCCTTTGACATAACTTGACTTCAATTTTTAACCAGAAATACGTTATCTCTTCATTTTTATCAATTTGTACATAATCAAACGCAAGAGTGTACGTAAATTTGTAAAATCATTTGACGTTATTGATTGCAAAAGAATTTTTTTTTTTTGAAAACAAAAACAAAAAAAAAAACATATATACATACATATATATATATATATATATTTAATTCTTACGCAATTCATGATAATCAATTAAAATTACTTGAGGTATTAAAGTATGCACAAGAATTGCTTACCGGTTTGCTTCGTAGCTTTTCTATTTTCATAGCATAAATTGCCTTGTTCTCCGAACTGTTTCCTATTTTAATAATTTGGCAATACTTTCTATTACGTACTATTTTTTTCATGAACTCTATTATTTCGAAGTATCTTGGAAAGTAGCTGAAATCGTATTCGTCCAGGTCGAATGATCTTGTGGCGGCCTTCATTCTCTGCTCGTACTCTTTCAATACGGTAACGCCGACGTTCTCGTTTATGATCTTGAAGCAAGTAAACAGAAAAAGAAAAAAGAAAAGAAAGGGGGGGGGGCGGAAAAAAGGGGAAAGACAAAAATTATCTCGCGCGAGGCAACGGCTAAAATATCGTTGGGTCGCGGTGCACCGACAGCGAAGGGGAAAATTTGTCAAAGAAAAAAAAAAAGAAAAAAAAAAGAAAAGAAAAATCAATCGGAAGGATACTCGTTCTTGGATGATTACTTTGTAGCTTATATCGTTGGCGATAAGCTCGTTTTCGAAATCCTCCTGGAGGTCGGGGGACACCATGAAGTGGGAATTGTCGTGTTGCGAGGTCAAGAGCAGATCGAAGCCCTCCATGCCGAGGTATTTATTGACGATGTCGGTCGTGGTGCTCGGCTTTAGATCGGCACTGTAGATCTTGTATCTGCGATGAAATCAAATGCGTTAATCGAAGATTTTCCGTAAGAATCGATGCGGTATGGATGCGATTGGTTCCTGCTTTGGCGCGCCTAAGCAACGGATAGAACGGACAGATTGCCCTTGGAAATAATCGACCGGCGTTGATCGAGCCTCTCGCGGCGTCGAGTGCACAAAGATGCGACGAGGATCGATCGCGAATACGCTTAGAGAAAGCTTTTGCTTATAGGAATCTCAGAACCGACCTGGAGCTCGGCTTAAGATTTACATCGATGTAACTTTGTTTTTTTTTTTTTTTTTTTTTTTTTATCGTCCACGTTGACTACGAGTGAGTCGCGCAGTGCTTAACGCCGTTAAAGGACTTTCATTGAAAATAACAGCCCAAATGTTTCTAAGGACTTTGCGGCGAATTGCGAACGAAAAATTGAAACTGCTCAACTCGGTGAAAATGCCGTAGAATTTTTTTTTTTTTTGAATTTCTAGAAATTCGGTTGCTTCGAAAGGAAATAAAGAAAAAAATAGATCTCAACGAATGGAATATTATTTTCAGTGCACTGTTCTTAATGATAAATATTATTAAAAAAGTAAAACATAAGCGTTCGATAGTCATAAGACCATTAAAACATTATTTTCAATCAAACTGTGGTTTATGGCAACTTAAAAAATTTAATGGCTTGAAATTATTTTCTTAACGTCTTAATTATATTTCTACAATATTTTAATGGCCATTAAATAACGCTGATAGAAAAAAAATTAAAAAACACAAGTCGCTAAATTGAATTATTACACTGGTAAAAAATGTTAATAATTATTAAATCCTCTATAATAAAATGTTTTAAAAAAAACCTTACATATGGTATTAAAATGTCGCACTTTGGGATTATTTTTCCTATTTTCGACTGGTACTCTTCTTAACCGCTATTTGTATTGCTTTTTTTCTTTTTTTTATAATACCGATAAGTACTGTTTTAAGTTAGTGCACAGTAATACATTTATAAGCGTTATAACATTAAACAAGAGCTTACAATTACTATTATTAATATTATAAATACTATTATTCATATGGTCTTGCAACGAGGAAATAGAATATTAAACTTAAATAAAATATAATTTACGATGAATAAAGATTTTTCTTTTCTTTTTTTTTTTTTCATTCACCATTGGATATTTGAGCACGTTTAATTAAATGAAATAGTCGAATGTCCTGGTCTTAGTATAAAAAGAGCACGAGCAATCTCTAGCCTGATACTTGTTAAATTATCAAATTAGTTGCTTTTCCACTGGGATGATAACTTTAAGCCCAAAACTGTTTTTTTTTTTTTTTTCTTTTACCGAATAGAAAAATCAGTTTTATCAATCGATCGACCGATACTCTTGCGTAAGCTCGCGTCCTGTGCTCGACAAAAAAAAAGAGAAAAAGATAATTCGCAATGGTAAATAATGAACAATATTGAACCGGTTAAAAATGCGACATGTACATTGTCGACGGTACTTTTGCGTCGCTGAACTAAAATCATATCCTTCCCCAATGGCAATTTTTTACCTTGCGGGAAGCTTCATTAGGAGGATAAGTAAAGAAAAAAAAATATCACAATGCACGTAAGGCCGATCGTCGGCCACGAGCAATAGGAAGGAACGCGTTGTTTCTCAAGGGTAAGAAAAAGAAAAATTATCGATAAAAAAAAAAAAAAAACAAACGGTTGCTCAACAATGAGTGCGCCCATGCGACTGATTCGATTGCGAGTCTCGATGCCGGAGGTAGCGATGGATTTCGGCAATCGATTATTACAATTTATATTCACCGAAAGTGGTCCGATCGGAGGCGCAATTTTTACTTTTCGTGCAGTTTATCGTGGGCTTTGGTGCTTTCTTAAGCGCGCCACAAATCAAAACCGAATTGGACACTCGCTGCGACTTAGGCGTTAATAATAATTCGTATAATTTTTCTTCTTCCTCTCTCTCTCTCCCTCTCTCCCTCTCTGCAATTTATGACGACCGAAGGAAGTTCCAGTATAAAAATTTGCCAAGGCACCGATTGTTTTTGGTAAACGCTAAGCATCGGAAGCATTTATTCATAACTATACAATTGTTTACGCGTACGTCGCAAATAGCCAAGGGTTATTATCTTAAGTATTCGCTATTGTTCTCTACGTAATTATTATTTGAATATCATTCAAATTATATTTTTTAGTAAAGGTTTAACAACCTTTTTTCAAACTTATCATCGTTCTGTTTTTTTTTTACTCGGTAACTGAGACGAACTATTTTCACTCTACAGTCGTGTTAATCTAATGAAAATTTGCTTACAATGCGATTATAAGAATAATAATTTACGTATCGGATAAAATTTGGAAACCATTCGTTCCGGTTGATTAATTTTTAAACGTTATTAGAATAATGTAGATGCCGTTTAAAGTTGTATTTAAAATTTTTGAATTTTGCCGAGGAATATTGTACTTCTTCTTTAAAGATTACGATAACATAGTACACGTATGAAGAGAAAGAAATGGTATAATTTTTACTGGCTGTATTAGGCATTTGATATCTACGTTTTTTTATTATTATTTTACATGCCTATGCGAACAGAGAATTTTAAATGAAAAATCGTCAAAATCTATAATTCTTGTCACTGATTTAAAACATTTCTAATATTTTTAAGACACTTGATAACAATGTATATTTTATTGAATTGTCAAAACTATTTGAATCACGTTATTAGCTATTAAACGAAGTGTACAATTATAAACATTTATGTATTCTTAATGTTTAAAAATGGTAGAAGATTAGGACACAATTTTTACAACTATAACAAGCGTATGAGAAAAGATGTTGAAAATGTATATCTCAACGATATCCAGATTTGTCTATTCAATTTCATAATAATTTCATTTTTGCTTCGGCACATACGCTT
The DNA here is from genome assembly GCA_018907135.1 of Kradibia gibbosae. NCBI lineage: Eukaryota > Metazoa > Arthropoda > Insecta > Hymenoptera > Agaonidae > Kradibia > Kradibia gibbosae. The sequence continues at coordinate 1,504,537 of JACCHX010000001.1, read as the reverse complement.
AATATAAATCACGAGAGACTGGAAAGGTAACGAAATTTTACGAAATTCAAGCCACGAAATGCTTTGCGCCATTATAATTTATCAATTCTGAAAGTACAGTCCAGTATCCGTAATGAATTATCACCAGATTTGCGTATTGGCAATTGGCTTAATGAATAAAAATACGTGGCAAGTCTTACAACGCGAGCGTACAATTAATGTATAAATCGTAATTGCAAATATCCGAAATTTCCGAAGCCGGATGAAAAGTCACGCCTCAGTTTTAAAAGCTTGAATTATTACGTTATTATTAATATGAAGATTGAATGGAGACGATCTGCCGTTAAGAGCACACTTGGGAAATTTAACGATAATTTACCCTTGATAATCTTTAAGTATTTCAGCATTCGTATCACTAGAAAAAAATGTAACAAAAAGCAGTTGAATTAGCAGCCACATTTTGTACGACTAAACCATTCACTATTAATCGAACTGCTCTGCAAGTAATTTATTTACATACTATTTTTACGAGCGACATTTAATCAAAACAGTGCAGACATTGTATTATTTATTTGGCACTGCTAATTTATTTTCTGTTGATTGAATTATTGTTCAATAGGGAGAGTGGAAATTTTTGTTTCTTATTTTTCCTTACTTTTCAAACGAACTTGGTAATATTTTGCGCAAATTTCCAAATGCCCAGTATTTCCAATTTCATGCGGTATCGCGAGCCGATTAACGCGTTGACAATAAATTGCACGGCTGGAATAATTTGCCGGTTGAGTCCTGCCTTTTCGAGCGATTATCAAACCTTTTGCTATTAAAAAAAAAAAAAAAAAAAAAAAAAAAAAAAAAAAAAAAAAATAGAAAGAAAATTGCCCGCGTTAATTACTCAAATGTATTTTTCGCGCTATCGTCTGTCTTTTATGCGCTTCAAAATCAGCCGCTGGCCACTTTTCGCCAACGATTTGCCGAGGGTACGTACTTTTGTTTTTGCTTTTTTTTTTTTTTTCTTTTCTTTCGATTTTCGTTAAAACGGCATTTTCAATCCGGCGGTACTTAACGGAATAACAGTCGCGCGTTGCCCGTCAAATTGAATTTTCAATCTCCAATAATTAAATAGGTTTGTGTAATAACTATAAAATCACCCGATAATCAGCTTTTGTTTATAATAAAATGATTCATGGGGAGTCCATAGCGATGTTAACGTGCTTTTGATTATTAATTTATTTTTATCGGCTCTTTAGGAAGGATCCCCTCAAAATAAATCTGTCGCAACGCGAGATGCGTTAACCTGCATTACGAGCCAAATTTGTTTTTTGAATTTGCCAGCACGAGAGCGGGCACAAATTTCGGGTAAATCCTGAGCTGGCCTCGCGCCTCGGTATCCGAAGCGAAAATCGACGTGCGTTTTTTCACGTTTTTTTTTTCGTAGAACAACGGACAACGAGAGTCCGATCCCTCGTTGAGCGCCATTTGGGACGTCGATACGTCGATCCTTCGGGTGCCCGTTTGGTTCTTTATTTTTCCCCATATATTTTTGGGAAGCAATTAATAAGCGTCTATTTAATATCGATACACGGCTCGAATTCATTATTAATCGGCAATAAAATTAAGGAAAGGCGAGTGTTTATAATTAAAAAAAAAGTTTGTCCAATTAATAACTTAGTTATTCTGAGCGAAACTTTGAAATAACTTTCTTCGCCTGTTCAGCTTGACTATTCAACGTCGAGCAATTTTTAACGTGATGTTTCATCAATGGCTATTAATTCGGAGCACTGATTAACATTTTTAATGAGTATATTTTCAATGAAGCTTAATTCACTTATGATAAACGGACGATTGTATAAATATTTAATATAATTAGACATTAAACATACGATGCCCGATCAAACGATTTTTGTCATTTTTTTTTTTTTTTTTTTTTTTTTTTATCGACCTCTTACCCTCTGATTAATTAAGGAGTAATTCGGGATAATTAATAAAGGGATAATTGAAATTGTAAAGAGTAAAATTCAATGCGCACACCCACACACCGACACACACACAAACACAGAGATATGCATATATTAGTATTTTCATTATTCCGAAGTTAAAGTTGAATGCAAAGAAACTTTTTATTAGAAACGTTTAAAAAATAATGATTTTTAAAATAGCACAATATATATATATATATGTATGTATATATTAAAATACATTAACAGTTACAATCGTTACAACAATATTTTAATAAGTCCATTTGAGCTCTAATGCTTTCTAATCGTGCTTTAATTTGAATTGATTTTTAAACACTTTTCAGTATAATAGAGTCACAATGATTAGTCTTAAAATATATATACGTGTTAATTAACAAATTTATTTATTTGTGTCAATCGATTTGATTTACCTCTTCAATTTTAAACGTGGCTATTTTCTACATTTTTCAATATGATCGATACGCGCGTAATAGTTAATTATTTTTTAAATCGATTCTCCTTTATACTGGGAATAATGATTTTATTTAAAATAATTTGATTATTTGATCACTTCGTCTGAATTCTCTGTCTAACCGCATGAGTAATGAAAAATCAAAAAATGACGAATACGATAATTTAATTAAACATTATTCAAATACTTTATGTAAATACATTTGATTGATATTCAAGATAATTTTTTATTACATTAAATATTCAGATTTATGGCTGTGAAACAATTAGCAATGTAGTTTATTATCTGGGTATTTTATCTTTTACAGTCATTAATTAATATATTAACTTTTTTTGATTTTATATATATATATATATATATATATATATACCCACACACTCACACATAAAATATGCAAACCGTAAATGAAAATCTATAACCGTGTACAAATGTTATTTTAATTAAACGAAGAGGAACGTTTTTATTATTTAAAAGATCGGCGTTGAAAAATTACAATATTTGTTTTTTTTTTTTTAATACGACAAAACTCCAAATATTAAAATTTTTTAAATTTTTAGAGTATATAGTCTAATTGTGTATATATGATAGCAGTTATAGAATAACCATTTGCGTCAAATATTGAAATTATATGTAAAATCTGGCAATAATGTGATTTGATAATACAGTTTTTGACTTAGAAGTGAGACATTCTATTGGAATATACTTTGCAAGATTCAATTAAACTACTGGATACATTTTGTAAAAATTGTATAAAACTAGTATTATTGCATTCAGTATTAAGAGTCGAAAATCAAATTTCACTTATATTTTTGGAAAAGCTTTTGCAGTTACATTTTAAAATTTACAGTTTGCATCATAAAGACAAGACAAAAAAAAAACATCAAATTTGTTTGAAATTTTTCTTTATTTAGTACGAAGATCGATACATCAATATCGAAGTAGCCATAATAGTTTTTGAAATTTTTATTAATGTTGTTAAAAATTGTTCTCGTTTCACGAAACGAGCAATTGTTCATTTAGTCAAAAATAAAAATGCATTCTCATAAAGGTAATACATTATATATACAAATATTATAGGCAAACGATAGTTTCACCGCTAAAACTTGAGCTATTTATAAAATATGTTATCGTTACAAAATCAAGAATAGTTAATATAATGTTGATACAGATATAACGTTGGATTTTAAAGTATCTTTCAACAAGAGTGAATCTCTTTTGTCCAAATAGTTAAAGTGTATTCCTTTAATAAGCTATTCTACGTACATCTATTGTATTTATTGTAATCGAGCATTATTTAATTGGGTTATTAATTGCAGGTTTCTTCGAACGATTGAAGATTTTGCGATGATTTTTGTCCCTTCTAAGACACCGCTTTCGATAAATCTAAAATGCGTTTGTACAATCAAGATCATTTTTTTTTTTTTTTTTTTTTTTTGAATTCCACTTGAAAATAAAAAACAGAATTAATTCAAAATAAGAGGAGGACTTAAAGGCATTATTTCATTTTAAAATAATGTAAAGTTAATTTGCTTCAAATCAAACAGTGTGACGAAAAATTATTTATACAATATAAGTAATATTAGGTTTCAGCATTTGTTCCAGTTATTAGGAGAACCTACATTATTATTTTTTCTCCTCGAATGCTCGTACTCCAAACGTATGTTTGTGTGCAAATATAGATTTTCTGAAAAACACTAATATGTTACGAGTTCGAAAAGATAAGATGTACGCGATAAGAAAAGTGTTATATTATAAAAGAAAAATATTCATTTTATATGACAAAAGTCAAGTACCATGAAATCATTCCTAATAATTTCGATAGGTTTTGCCTATTGTTCTGTATTTGTTCTTGGAAAAGAACCAAAGGAATACATACCATCAATTTATGGGTTAGTATTCAAATTAATGTCTTAACTCTATTAATCATAATTATTATAATTATCGGCCGGTCGCAGCACTCGGCATTCAGTATCTTATCGATAAAATGTCCATCAATAATAACAGCAACAATCGTAATAACAGTACTAAACAAAAATAATACATTCTCCGCTCGCGTAATTAACAACAATCGTTATAAATAAATTACCTTATAAGCCTTTAGCGGTCGGATGCACGGGAAGGCACGTATCATCGGTATTTTCTCCATTCGGAGAAAATCTAATCTGAATCTAATCTAATCGCCGCGCCCGCCGAAAATAAACGTTGCGTTGAAAGGCGAAAAAAAGAAAAAAAAAAAAATAAAAAAGAAGAAGAAGAAAATAAACGTATGCACGATTTATCAGCGGGCTATCGTGAATTGCCCTCAGATCTTGTAAATTCAGTGCGCAATACAAATTTGTCCGGGCAACTTTGCGGCTGCACCGATCGAGATAATCGCCAAACGGCTTTCGAAAGAAGCTCGATCACCCTCGAGCCAGAGGCTTATCGCAACGAATGCAGATCGATGCGATCTCGTTGCGTATCGCGCGGCCTAAGTCAATTCGGATTTGTTTCGTTCGCGCGAGGCAAGGCAAGGCAAAAAAAAAAACAAGGGCCAAGTACAAACCGAACGCGGGGCTCGACATAATTTGGAGGGGGGAGAAAAACATCGCAATTTACATAACGGACCTCGTATCGGTCGCGTCGACCCATCGGCACTCGGTGCAGCGGATGGGCAAACAATGGCGATCGGGGCCTGCCCGCGTACTCGATTCGCTTGGATTCAAGGACGATTGGAATGGATCACAACCAAAGTATTGGTCTAGCAACGGTGGCGCGCGGTCCATTGTATTGTCATTCGTTCGCCGCCGAGGGGCCAGTTCGCGTGTTATCCACGCGTGGGCGCACTCGGCCCGTCGCCTTGATATTTTTCCCGCCGAGGGCAGAGATAGAGATAGAGAGAGAGAGAGGAAGAAGGAACGCTATCGATCGGCTGATTTATTCGCTTTCTCGGCAATCCATCCCTACGGCCGAGGAGCCTCCCCTTGCCCGGGAGGACGATCAGGGCCCGATTCCAAGGAGGCTCCCGTCCTGGCTTCTTATATATATATACGCCAGAGTGCCAGCACTCATCGGTAGCACCTAGTTCCCGGCCTCGGGGCCCCGATCTATCCCGGTGGCGCTCCTCCAGCGTGGACGCGAAGCCTGTCTCTCCTTTCCATCCACTTCCTCGGCCTATAGCGATCCCAGCCGATTCCCTCGCGAAATCGCCTCCCAGCCCCTCGACGCTTGGCCAAACAACAACCTTTGACGGACGGGAGCTCGACAAGTGCGCTTCACCGGTAGGCCAAAGGCCGAGGCGATCGCGCGGCCAAGAGGCTTTTTTATTCCCCGAGGGAATACCGCGATCGGTCCATCCCTCGCGGGGCGAGTCCTCGATCGATCGATAAGCTCGGAGACCGGACGGGCCCGGAGGCGCACCTCCCCCGAATCCGTAGAAATCCTCTCGCAACTCCGGTTTACCTCCTACTTCAAAGCCAATCGCGTTTGGATTTATCAATTTTCTCGCGCTTCATACAAATTGGCTGAAATTTATATTTAACCAACTCTCTCTCTCTCTCTCTCTTTCTCTCTCTGCTACGTGGCTTCGCGATCTTGCTCCATTACAGGCTCGCTTTGTCGAGTGTGAAAAAAGCACACTGCGTTTATTTTTTTAAAACTCGCTGGCGCTCGGGTGATTTCTAACAGTTTCGACATTATTATTAGTATCATTGTAAGTAGCCTTTTACGGCAAAGGGAGTGGATTAATCGTTATCGTAAAGCAGATCGACGGCACCATCAAAGTAAATTAATCAAGGAAGATAAAAATAAGAATAAATGTTAATATATATATATATATAGTTATATATACATATAGAGATAATTAGCTCTATCTTTTCCTCTTTTTTTTTTTTTTTTTTTTTTGTCGAATCCTTATCGCCCAAGCCCAAATATTTCGAAATGATAATTGGCCTAATTTTGTTGCCACGGTTATTATTGAGGACGCTCCTTCGTAGCCATATTAATCAATCAATTTATTCCTGTCCCTAGATTACCTACGCCCCTGAGCATCGCCGAATCTTCTCTCTCGGCTATAATTTCTTTGCCTTTCCGCGGTGCTTCGACCGTTTTGGCCTTTTTCGTCCCGTCTTCGCGCATCTCAACACCTGCGGAATAAAGCCAATTTCGCAAAATCACCCGTTAACGAATGCCCCCTTTTTTTCTTTTCCATGTTCTCGGCGCGCTAAAGAATGCAAAGCATCATCGTTTACGCTAATACGGATGAAAAATTGAACGTCATTAGGCCGTACATAGGCCGGCGAGGTTTCGACTTTTTGAAAATCACGAGCTCGCACGACGTGCCGGTTCACGTTCTCGTCACTCAAGACCAATTGGAAGGGTTCAAAGCCGACCTGGACCAGAACGGCATCGAGTATAATGTTGCCGTCGAGGATGTCAGTACGGTCATCCTCGAGAACGATCAGAAACAATCTAACAAGCGCGCGGCTCGAAATCGCAGGCAATCTATTAATTTCCAGCGCTTTCCCACGTACGCTGATGTAAGACCAACCATATACTTTTAACCGTAATTGTGTCTATAATATACGTATACGCACGCACACACGCACACACCGCACCCAACCACAGAAGCATATGCATATACATATACGCAGGCGTGCGTGTGTTTGCGCGCGCACGTTGTACAAACGTTAACATTGTAATTCGCACAAGCTTGATATATTGTGCGCGAAAGAAAAAAAAAAATGTAATATAATTACAGGTGTAAATGTAAGCAAGTTAAATAAGACGAACGTTATCACGATGCAAGGAAGAGTCCCACAGAAGCTGTACTCCCTATTGCACGATTGTAATAAATAAACAAACAAAGATATTCAAATTACAGAATGGCCATTGATTCACTAAAAATACTTACCGTCTTCGATCAATCGCACTCTCTCGCCCCTTCCGCCGTCGTTATTATCTTTTTACTTTATTCACGTATCTCTTCCATCCGCCTAGCCGCCGAAGAAAAAAAACGCGAGCCGCTTAGAATCGGAGGCTCGGGCAAAGGCAGCCGACCATTGCAATCATTCTTTCTTCTCCTAGTCGGTGCCTTAGATGTCACAACCCGCGAGACAGATACCCTCGACAGATCTCGAGAGATTTCAAAGATAACGTCGATACTAATTTTAAGACGGGCCAATTCCTCCTCCCGCGAGACTCGCGGCAGTCGAGAGGTATTTCGCTCCCTGGGATGCGGGCCTCGCGCCCATCCGAGAGTACGAAAGAGCAATCGATCGACAATTTAACGATCTTCGATTTTCCAAGCTAAGTGAGCTGCTCCGCGTTACCGATCCATTGAATCCAGGAGCCCCGAAGGTCGTGGCTTCGAGAGAATCGAACAATTGAATTGAACGATCCCAGCCCCGGCCCGACATCGCGATTGTTATATTTTTCACGGTCGGAACGGAACCTTGGCCAAAAGAAAGAGAAGAAAAAAAAATGCTTCGAGCTGCCACTGCCATTCGGCAATGAAAACTCAGCGGCGTCCACGAGTGATGTCCGAGAGAGAGAGAGAGAGAGAGAGAGAGAGAGGTCAAAATTACATGGACAAGGGGGGGTGGGGTCAAAAAGTATTTTCCCGACAGCAGGGGAAATCTTCCCGTAATCATCCACCTCGAGGACGGGGATCTCCAGTACCAACCCTGCACTGGGAGTGAGTAATCCAGTCGCGTTCCAGGACGCGAGAGCGCCCGAGAAATCGAAAGACAGGCTGTGGCCGGACTCGCGCTCGGTCAATCGGAATGGGAGGCACCGACGAGGCGCGAGTCGAGGCTTTTCCGAAAGACGCAGGGGCGAACGGATCGCGCGCGGCTCGATGGGCTGGAATCCGCACTCGCCTCGAGGGCCGATCTCTCCGGCTCTCGGGCCCAGTCCACCGCCCGGCCCAACGACACCACCGACTCTTGGAAGCCGCGTCCGGAGAAGGAACGACGCGACGATCCCCGGGTCTAGCCGCGGCCAGCGCGACCGCGAGAGTCCCCGCGCTCCCGACCGATCGCGCGGAGGATCGCTCCGGGCGCCTCGCGGCCCGCCCAGTCCGATCCGAGGACCCCCGAGAGCCTCGTGAACGAAAAGTCGGCGGTGTGCGTTTCAGATAACCTCCTACGTCGACTACCTGGTGGTGAATTACGGGAACACCGTGGAGGCCTTCAGCATCGGCAAGTCCTACAGGGACGTGGACATCGTGGGCGTGAAGATAACCTCGGGCGACGGTCTGGAGAAGCCGGCCCTGCTCCTAGATGCCGGCATCCACGGCCGCGAGTGGATATCGATCTCCAGCGCCCTTTACATAATAAAGCAGCTGGTCGAGGTGCCGGCCAATAGGCACATACTCAACACCATCGACGTCTACGTCATACCTTGCGCCAATCCGGACGGATACATGTTCACCCACACGAGTCCGGAGGTAAGCGGCCCTTTGTTGTCTTGTTGCGAGCCTCCTCCTCGGGGGCTCGTAGAGGAGGCCGAGAGTCCCCTCCTCGGCGAGGACGATCGTCCACGGTCGGAGCAGCGACCGATGGCTTTCGATGGGCTCGGATCGTGTATCGGCCGAGAAGCCGCTCGATGCCCGCTCAACGATTATAATTAACGGCCATTGGCCGTGCCATGAAACCCAACGGGGACGAGCCCTTCTTTCTTTGCTTCCTCTTCGTTAATGCATTACTCGTGAATTCGGACCGACAGCGAGTCTTTATAATTAAAAAGTGGCTTCGGACGAAGTAATCGTTTTCCATTGTTGAAATCAAAAGAATTTCGTCGCCTGCGTTCCGAGTTTACGCGGCAGGGCATTGCGAGACGAATAAGAGATCGCTTTGGCCACGGCTTAACAAAAAAGTCTTTGCCCCTTGGCTTGAAACGAAACGCGCAACGTAGCTGTTGAATTGCGAGATTTAATGGACAAATGACCTTTTGCTTTCAGAGAAGACTCTGGAGGAAGACAAGATCCAGAAATCGATTTTCGTTTTGCAGAGGAACCGATGCCAATCGCAATTTCGATATTTACTGGGGATGTGAGTACTCGTTATTATTACAAGCGACGATGAAATTGTTGACTCGAGTGGCTTTTCAAAGACGCGAGAACAACGTTCGAGCCTCGAATAAAAAATTTGTCATCGAAACGGAAGTTTTTCGTCTATTTCTTTTTTAATCGACATTTACTAACGAAAACCGGCAGAGGCATTTCCGTCTATCCCTCGAGGGTCGACGAGCCATTCGGAATTTGCAATTTCTTACACACGCGTAAAGATTAGCGTTACCGCGGATCTGCCCGCGCTAATGAAAAATTGGATCGAAGTGCCCCTCGTAATTGGATTGCGCGATGTAAATTACATTGCGAATCTTTCGGAATGGTTTCGATGCTCCGACTAAAGACGAGGCCTCGTTTATTATCGAGGCTCTCGTAAAAGTCACCAACAAATACTGCAACCTCGTAATCGTCGCAATATAGAATAATGCGACTTTTAATACCAGAGACAATTCAATAAAGGATGTATTTTAAAACAGCTGGAGAGGCTTCGGTCGACCCCTGCAGCGATATTTACATAGGGAGCCGAGTATTTTCCGAGGATGAGACCAAAGCCTTCCGAGACTTCGTAACGCCTCTTCAAGACAAAATCAAAACCTACGTTAGTCTGCACTCTTACGCAGGTGTAAGTTTCCATTCGTTATTCTAACCTATTCGTGTCCACGGTACGCGCGTAAGCTCGTGAAATCCTGGGCCGTGTCGCAATTTGCAAATCGCTTGACAAAATTAACCTACGGTGTACGAGGCGCCGGCGATTAATGACGAGTCCCTAAGATCCGTAAATAACGGCTATTTCGTCCCGTGCGCAGTCTGTAACGCGAGGAGTTATCAAGAGAGAGAGAGAGAGAGAGAGAGGAGAAAGAAAAGCAACGAGAGCAATGAATGAACCGACCGCGACGGGACCGCCTACGCAAATAAGAGGAAGTGGAGCGGCTTACGTGTAGAATAACGAGGAGCGATTCGTCAAACGATAATAGAGCCGATAATCAAGCCGCGGAGGCCTTAACGGATTTCTCGATAACGAGGAGCAGCGGCACGTCGAGCGATTGCGCGAGCTTCGGGAGCCGCACCGGAGCCCCGCGAGCAGCGACCCCGCGTCCCGTCGATCGCGAAGAGAAGCCTCGGGGGTGTTCGTTCGACCGGAGTCCCTTCGTTAAGGGCAAGGCTTGCTCCGCTCTCCGTCTCCTGGCTCCAAGGCGTGGATTCCGCGACCGAGGCACAGCCGTCCCGGGGATTCCACGGCCGGCGAAGCTCCGTCGGACCCCTTGGGTCGACGCTATCCTTCTCCTCGGCCGAGTGCGCCCGGGCCCTCGCCTGTGCCTCGCGGTCGTTTGGAAAAATGGGCTCGCGAGGCCGAGCTTTGGAGTACTTTAAAAGTAACCCAGGGCCCAGCCTTCGCCGAGCCTCGCCCTCGCACCCCCGCTATTGCCGTTGCGAGCCAATCGAGGGCTAATCCGTTCGTCCGTTGCCTTTCAGTTCATCCTCTATCCGTGGTCCTTCACCGATGTGCCGCCGAACAACGCGAGGAAACTGGTAAGCGAACACAAGCGAACGCGCAATTGATTATTACGCGCGAGCAAATCAACCCCCCCCCCGGCTGCCCTCGCGCGCCCGGCAATCCTGTCCCCGAAAGCCGCTTGGCTCCCATTGGCGGCTTTTGCCATCTACGAGCGAGAGCTCTCGGGCGAGCTTGCGGGGAAAAGCCGGGACTCGGGGGGCCGCGGGCGGGACTCACCGACCCTTTTTCTTGATTCGCAGACTTGCATCGCCAGGAGGGTGCAGTCCGGCATAGCCAGAGTCTCGGGGACCGTTTATCAAATCGGCAGCAGCACCAGCCTCTTATGTGAGCCCGATCTTTTATCCGTTGTCGAGCTCTTTTGCGTGTCCGACCCTCTCTCGCCCGTAGCCCGTACCCCGTCGCTCCTTGCTCCTCCGCCCCCCCCCCAAACTGTACGTCCCCGCTCCCGAGCCATTTGGCCTCGAGGGGCCCAAGAAGCAACAAGCCAGCTGAATAGCCCGAACTTTCAGACGCCACGTCGGGCGACAGCATGGATTGGATAATGGCCCACACCAGGATACCGACCTCCTTCACCATTGAAATAGACGCCGGGGATTACGGCTTCATAGCCGGGATCGAGCACATAGAACCCGTTGGCAATGAAATGTTCGAGGCTGTTAAGGTCTTTGCCCGGGCCACCGACGGCCAGATATGCAGGAGATCCTGAGGCCTCCAGTAGGATTCTCTTCAAAAGCCTCGCCTCGTCAAAAAATTAATTGTCGTATTCTTCGAGGGGATCGAGCTTTAAATAATTATACCTTGTAACGGCATTTGAAGAAGAAGAAGAAGAAAAAAAACAACAACAACAACAGCAGCAGCAGCAGCTCTTTGTATATAAAATTGTAGACGCAGGCTGATTAGAGTGGACCGTGGTTAATGATAATAATATTATTATTAATAATTATAATGTTAATGATAATAATTTAATTTACACAGTAGTCTTAATTATTATTGAATATCGACTGTCGTAAGATTTTTTCATATGAATTCCTTTGTACGAAATGCTCGAATTAGATGTTGGCGTGTAAAATATCTTTATTAAACGTCTGTATGAAAACTGAATAAACTATTTATTATAGTATTCTATGTTATTCGTTTTGTTCATTTCGATTTTTTTTTTCTTGCTTTTTCTCATAGAGGACAATTTACACTTGCATCACTGCTATTCAGACTTAAAATGAAAAAAAAAAAAAAAAACATATTTTCATGCACTGCGTATTGGGTAAATTGGATTTTCAACGTTATTTGTCGAAAGGTACAAATTAAATTAATTTACAAATAATTGCTCAACGGTGTTAAATTGTAATTATCTTCCTATGTACACATTTTCAACGTTGCCCTCCTTCGGTATGAATTTTCCTAGATATTTTTATAACCTGGAAATACCTTTTTTAATCGCATCTAGATTTTCAATCTTGTCGCAATGTCAATACTCGTCTATCGTTCCCATTCTACCAGAGTCATATAAATTGATATCAATACAATCGTTATAATTTATATGTGTATATAATTTTTGTTGTTGTTACACTACGCATCTCCCATAATACTTAATTTATCATTGTTGCGCTAATGAAATTGTAAAATACATTTATCATTTAAATTTAAATTACCAAATATAACGACGAAACTATTATTTATGAATTTACATTTAGTATAATTATTTTAATTTCATATGTCAATGTATCGAAACATCCTTTTATCCTCTGCCTGAGTTCTTAGTTTATTTATTTAAATTCATAAATGCAGATAATGAGTATTTCACGAACAACAACATTATTTACAAATAAAAAAAAACAAAAACAAAATACTTCCCACGTTAAACCGAATTATTGCATTAAATCAAATGATAAAGATTTTTTTTTTAAATTAATTCAATTGATGTCGTTCAATTAGTGGATTTAAATATGTACGCTTTTATCTTTTGGATAAAAGAGATCGACAATCTTAGAAAATATCAGACAAATATTTGAGAAACGATTAATCTACTGTGATTGATAATTACTGATTTGGCGTTACAACGTTGAAATATATAAATGCCCTAAAACGTAGACACGGGTTTCAAAGTAAAAAAAAACATGAAAGTGCAACTAGTCATTTATGCCGTATTGGCTGCTTGCGTTGGGGCAGAAGATGGAGAATATCTACCATCGATATACGGGTTTGTTTTTAACTTTGAGTTAATATTAATTTTAACCATTAATTTCATTAGGCATTGCCATTGTATGAGCTCATACTGTTGCTTTTAAATTTTTATACGCGTATATTAACATCGATGCACAAGCTTGATAAGTATTACAATTCTGTTCTTGGTTCAAATAGTAACGAAAAAAAAAATAAATAAATAAATTAATAATTACGATGCCGCCAATTAAGATGCCGCCTAAAATAACTTATCCAAGTATAAAGCGACGATTTGAAAATCTACATATTTAATTGGCGCCTTTGATAGTCCGATAGCAATAGAAAAAGGAAGCAGTACCAGCCTTAACAATTTTACCGAGGAGAAAAAGAACTCTGTACAAAAGCGCAAGCAATTAGAGTTAAGGAGTATCAAAGATCACGGCGAGGTATAACAAAAATTACACAAAGGCATTAATCCGATTTTTTCGAGAATCCCTTCGATTCCGCGTGTTTCATCCATAACAGCTCGATGTCACAATGTCCCCGGGCAAATCCCGTAACACGGATTTTGGGATTTGCGCAGAGGGGATAAGATCCGAGCGGGGAAAATCGGGATTTTTATCGCGCGACGAGGAGCCACCACCTCGTGATCACGGCTCGAGCCAAGGCAATCGTTACGAAAAGATAAAGAGTATCACGCGTACGAATCCATCGAACGCCCGCCTAATCTTGAATATTGACAATGATGAATCGACGTCGAATATTTTGTAAAATTAATCCGGCGACTCCTACACCTTGGCGCTATCTCTTGACGCATTGGCTGCCTTTATCGCCCGAGGCAACCGACGAATATCCCCGCGCGTCTCCGAGGATCCCGCGGCTTTCGGCCTCCTGGCAATCCTCCCTTGCGCGGCCGCTCCGAGCGGTTGATTTTCTCTTTTTGCCCGGCCCAACTCTTCTGGAGCTCGCTCGAGAGCATCCTTGGGCTCGGATGAGTTTTTTTTTTTTTTTTTGTGTATTTTCTTTTTTTTCCCCCCCAGGATGCAGGGCCTGTCGATATCCTGCGACGCGAAGACCAAGGAGCAGCTCGTCCGCGATTACGAGGCCGCTCCGGGTTTCGATTTTCTGAGGGTACCCCGCGCCCCCGGCGAGCCCATCGAGGTCTTCGTGACGGCTGAAAATTTGCGGCCCTTCAAGAGCCGCCTCGAGGCCGCCGGCATTGAATACCGGGTCTTCCTGGAGGACGTCGGCAAGGTCGTCGAGGAGCAGTTCGCTCTGGAGCTCAGAGCTCGGAAGGCCCACGCCGGTGACGACATTTTGAAGGCCTTTCCGCGATACGACGAGGTAAGCCGCCACGATCCAGGGGACCGTTTGACCAAATTGAACATTGGAAATTTACGTGTAGGCGCTAGGGTCAAATGTGCATATATATATATATGTATATATACGTGGGCAAGCGCACATTTGTACGCGCATAGATCGTTAATGCCGATCGGATAGATCGATCTTCCAAGCTGCGAACGGTAATAGATTACGTACTTCGTTATCGCGTTACGTATCTTAAAATTTATCTGTTTGGTATCGGATGCTCTACTTAAAAGCTTTTCTCTTACAAACCTAATGAAATAGTCGAAAACAGTTAAATATATATATATATATATACATGTAAAAAAAAACTGATCGAACCGATTCCTTCCTCGCTTCGACGTAAATTATTGACATGGATTAAACGGGCGTATAAATAAACTGCATTACGTAACGATGGCACTAAAGTAGTAAATATTAATATTGAAATAAAATTACAAAAGTTCGAGAGTACGGCGCAATTCAGTTCACTAATAGAGCCAATATAATTATCGCAATTTCGACAATCGATTGTATTGCGAGGCCCGTATCTCGGGCGGTGAGGGGTAGAGAGAGAGAGAAAAATTCACGAGTAAAAGCAGGGTTCGCAGAGAGGAGAATAGGAAAAGGAAGAAGAAGAGGAGAAAAAAAAAAAAAAAGAAGCAGCTCAGGAAGGGGTCAGGGTCCGTCGAGAGCCATTGAATCCCAACGGCAAGCGCCGAGCCGAGGACAAAGTCGGGGATAAAAAATCATTGCAATTGTTTAGATAACGAAGTACCTGAAGAATCTTGAGAAAACTCGGAGCGACATAGTGAAGACCTTCAGCATCGGCAAGAGCTTCGAGAATCGCGACATAGTCGGCGTTAAGATATCGAAGCCGGGCAAGAGCGCGGCCTCGGGTAAGCCGGCCCTGGTCATAGACGCGGGCATCCACGCCCGGGAATGGATCGCCCCGACAACGGCCCTCTTCGCCATAAGGCAGCTCGCGGAGAATGCCAGCAACAGCCACATCCTCGACGGCGTGGACGTCTACGTCGTGCCTTGCCTCAATCCGGACGGATACGAGTTCACCCACAGGAACACGGCCGTGAGTACACCCGAGGCCAAAGGTCCGAGGCAGCTCTGATCTTGCCTCGACGCCTACCTGCCAATTGGGCAATCGTCCAACGGCTAAAATCCAAAGATCTCACTCGCGACTCTTCCTTCCAGACCAGAATGTGGAGAAAGACCCGATCCAGGAACGCCGGCAGCAGTTGCGTCGGGGTCGACGCCAACCGAAACTTCGAATACAAATGGATGAGTGAGTAGTGGTATTAGATCTCCGAGCGAGCTTGCGCGTAAGCTCGTTAAGAGGGAGGATAAACGAAGGGCGCGGACTCGTCGAGCGATTGATAAGCTACGACATGTCGCGGAAAGCTCATCGCCGAGTGGCCGAGTCCTCGTTGAGGAGCGGCCATCGTGGCAAGGGCCACCGCGAGCCTCGTTCGACTGTTTAACATTCGTGAGGTAGGGCGCGACCCCGTTCCCGCTCGTTGGCTCATCGGAATCCCGAGGGGCCTGACGGGAGGGAAAATCCAAGGCTAAGCGAGCCGCCCTCCGGATGGGAAGGAACGGGGGTGGGGGGTGGGGCCAGCGGCGTAGCCAAGAAACCGACGAATGGCTCTCGAATGTTTTCCAGCGGTCGGCGCCTCCTCTTACCCCTGCAGCGAGGTCTACGCCGGCTCGGCGGCTTTCTCCGAGCCGGAGACCCGGGCCCTGAGGAGCTTCATCGAGGCGACCGAGGACGTCAGGGTCTACCTGACCTTTCACTCCTACGGAAACGTGCGTAAGCCTGATCGAAAGGGTTAAGCGCGCCCTAAGGGCCAAACCTTATTTTAAGCCAATGCCTTGCAATTTCAG
Organism: Kradibia gibbosae; assembly: GCA_018907135.1. Taxonomy (NCBI): domain Eukaryota; kingdom Metazoa; phylum Arthropoda; class Insecta; order Hymenoptera; family Agaonidae; genus Kradibia; species Kradibia gibbosae. The sequence goes on along the minus strand of JACCHX010000001.1, from coordinate 1,488,164 downwards.
TATCTCCTTCACCCGTGGGGCTTCACCGAGGAGCTCCCGAGCAACGAGCCGGTCCTCGTGAGTACAGATCGTATATTGGCCCAACCCCCGCCCGCCCACCCGCCCTTACTAAAAAGCCCCCTTCTTTCTCGTTGTCTGCTCGCAGAGATGCGTCGCCGAGGCCGCGGCTAAGAGGCTCGCCGATGTCCGCGGCACCGAGTACGCCATAGGCAGCTCGACCAATGTCCTGTGTGAGTATCAGAGCAGGGGCGAGTCCTTCGAAGATCGCGATCCCGAGTCGGCCCCCTTCTTTCTTTCTCTTACCCCATCGGCCCATTGCAGACGCGGCGGCGGGAGGCAGCGACGACTGGGCAATGGGACGAGGCGGCGCCGAGCTGTCCTACACCATGGAGCTGCCCGGGACGAGGTACGGCTTCGAGGCGCCCCCGAGCGAGATCCTACCGATCGGCGTCGAGACCTTCGAGGCCATCAAGGTGTTCGCCCTCTACGCCCAGGGCAAGATCTGCCGAGACCTCTGAGGGGGGCCCCCCGCTCGATCCCGACGACCCTTGCCCCTTCGGACCCCTTTGCCAGCTAAAGTTACTCGTCGCTTGACGGACCGATCGACGGATCTTTGGGCATCGATGTCGCTTGGCTGCGACGGAAGAAAGGCGGCGGCGGGGGTGGAAGAATCTTCCTCCCGGCCGCTCCTCGCGGCAGCGACCATTAGCCGGAGCTCATTGTCCGTCCTCGATTCGATGGTAACGACGGCCTCGTTGGCCTTTTTTGCTTAACCTCGCCTCCTCCAAAGCTCGCGACGAGAGAGCCGAGAGGCTCTCGATGATGCGTTATTGCTTGTCCAGCCCCCCCCCCGGTCCTGAGCCCTTTCCCCCACAAGAATCCCGACACCGATGGAGAGGCCCTCCGGGGAATGGGCACCGAGTGCCTCTCTGCCCAAGCTCCCCTGGCGATGATTTCGCCCTCCGATCGATCGCTCATTGTACATGTGTAAAATGTAAATAAAAAAAAAAAAAAAAAAAAATACGACGAAGCCTTGGCCGTTAATAATATTGAGCCTGCCTCTCCTGCAGCGATTTCAAGGATAATCGCATTATCGCCCACTCGCTGATAGAGTCGACCGAAAACTGGTTGACTCGACAATCGTGAATTCTCTGTCTCCTGGTGGTGCTTTAGTTGCCTACTTTTTTTTCCAATGGGTAGCAATTACCTTACGACGATTCCCAAGACAATTCAGAGCCTCGCTAAGGTACAATCCATCGCACTGAATAAGAGCGTCAGCACTGATTCCCAGGATGAATAAATTAAAATCAATGCACACGGTAAGTGATGTTTTACCGGTCCAGGGGCGTCGAGCAGGCTTACCTCGCCTCAGCGCGATACGTTGGCCGCTTCCGGCGTGGTGCGGCTCAAGGAAGCATGAAAGACCACGGGCAAGGGGATGCAAATTGAAACGGAGAGCTCGAGGCCGCGACAAAGCCTTGATCGATCGCTGCTCCCGCCGTTGAAATTCGAAAGACGAATCGCGCCAATCGGCTGGAGGCCGCGGCCACTGCGCAGAGTCCAGAATCCATCTGGCGTGCGCCTAAGCGAAGGCTGCGGCCAATCAGGGCGGCGACAGCTGCTAACAGCTTGAAACTTGAAAGAGGCCCAACCGCGGGCCGTATGTATATATGTATATATATATTATATGCGTAATCTAATTGAAAATTAATCGAGCGCCCAATAAATAAGGAGCTTGAAGATAATTGCGATACATGAAGCCGTCCCTGCGCGTTTCACGACGCGTTGAGCAAATTAAAAAATGGCAATCCGACAATTGTAAGGAAGGGAAAAGATTTGGGATCTCTCAATAAAGAATGAGCCAATGAAGCACTGTTATCACGGAACCTTATTTCATCTCTTTCGTGAAGATTCATTGCCGCTCGTGGCTTTACATCTCATCGGCATCGATCCTACAGCTTATAAAATTCCATCAAGGCATCGTCAATTTCATTCTTGGGTAAAACCTATGCCACGAGCATACCCGTGCCCAGCCCTCCTCCTCGACTAAAATCATCACCAATCGATAACAAGGATTTTTCAATTGCATTGCATTTTCTTATCGGCGGTAGGGCAGCCATCGATGGTGTTTTTTCGTTTCGACGAGCGACTCGTTCAAGACAACAACGTCCAAGACGTACGTTTTTTTTTTGTTTTTTTTTTGTAAAGAGATGAACAATGCAGGATACGGTTGAGTCGAGAGTCACCCAAATCTTGGAGGAAGCGTAGGGAAAATGCCAAGAGGGTCGTTCCCGTTGTCGAGGAAGCTCGACGAAAGCCCAAGGGGGGATCTCTCGTTGCTCGCGGCCAGCCGAAGGAGCAACCGATGGATTTGCTCGCCCACCGGCGATTGGAGGAGGAAAAAAGCAGCCGAGAGGACAGAGAGGAGGAGCAAAGCGAAAAGTTTCAAGTTTCGCGCTCGACGCCCGCAGCCCCATCTGGAGCAATCGAAGCCAACGATATCGACGAGGGCCTCGCAAAAACACCGACGACGCTCGGGGAAATATTAACGGAAGCTCGATCGGTGCACGTGCCAATAGCGAACGCCTTGCCCAGGCTGATGCAGGAGGGGGGGAAGGGCCCGTCGGGGGGGGGCTGGAGGGGCAGAGAGAAAGAGAGAGAGAGAGAGTGAGAGAGTCCTTCGAGGCCAGGTGGCCCGCGCGCACAACCTGGTGACTCCTTCGAGGCCGACGAAAGCGAAGGAGGGGAAAAAAAACGAAGCGAGGAAGCCATCGCCCCGGAGCCGCTCGCTCGGAGGGGCCTACACAGGCGCCCGCGCGGACTCACGGATAGCGAGAGAGAGCGAGAGAGGGAGAGCGAGAGGGAGGGGGAGAGAGCGAGGCAAGGATGATGCAGGGGCTTGGGTGACCGCGTGCGCGCGTAGGTGTGCGCGCGGATGCAGATGTATTATCGAAGGGAGAAAGCGTCGTCGGGGGATTATGAAAGCGCGTGGGGAGGCTCGTCGCTTATTATTAGATCGGAGTCGGATGCAGCGCGGCGGTAAGGGATCTTCGGGCGAGATCGTCTTGGCTCGGGGCCCGTGCTCGATAATATTATTCATAAAACGGGAGCTTCGGGGAGTTACCGCGATATAAGCCGCGATATTAAAAAGCAAGCCGAGCACTGCCGAAATGGAGGAGAATCAAAGATCGGAGACGATCGCCGTGCTGCCGGACATGTCCGAATCGCTGTCGAACGAAACCGACGATAGTCAGCAGCATCAATTGCACCAGCCGACAACGCCGAGGTCGGTGGTCCGGGGCAGCGCGGCCCCGGCCCCCTCGGCGGTCGTCGTCGCCGACGTGACCCAGCAGCAGCAGCAGCAGCAGCAGCAGCAGGACATCGTAACAGCTGCCCACCCAGTGGCCGTCGCGACCAACATAGCGACGGCCGTGAGCGCCGGCGTCGGGGCCCCGGTCTCCCTGCCCGTCGGCTCCATCATCGGGGTCGCCAACTCGACCAACGGCACCACCTTCAACGTCATCACCTCCGATCAGCTCCAAGTGGGTCCAAGCCCCCGGCCTCTTCTCTCGCCTCCTCTCTCTCTCTCTCTCTGTCTATCCATCCATCCATCTCCCCGTCCGTCTCGTTCTTTAATACACCCATCCCCGGGCCCAGCCCAGCCTGCCCGACTCCGACTAACACCGTGCCGAGAGTACGCGAGCCGTACCTCCTCCTCGCTCCTTGCCCTGGCCCTCCTCCCTGCCCTTAGCTCGCAGGCTACTCGGATAACTGGCACCCCCGAGGCCTCGCCTAACCTCCAATGGCTCGAGCCCCACCGACGTTCTCTTCTGCCTCTCTTTCCAGTTGCCAGCGGCCGGGCAGTTCAAGCAGATGCTCTGCGTCGATAACGGCTTCCTTTGCGAGACCAGGGGAATCGAGAAGGCCGACCCTCTCAGATGGAACGGCGAGATAAAGGCAACTCACATAGTCATACAAAACAGTGCCGATGACAACGAGGCCGATCCCATACACGTCTCCTCCGCGGCCTCCAATTCCCTCTGCAGTTGGGCCGAGTGCGCAAACATGGCGGTCTTGCCCATAAGGTGTAAGAACACAAACGCCGAATTGCACAAGAATAGATTCGGCTCAGGTGGCAGGGGTCGTTGCATCAAATTGAGCAACGAGTGGTACACTCCCAGCGAGTTCGAGGCCCTCTGCGGCAGGGCCTCCAGCAAGGATTGGAAAAGAAGCATTCGCTTCGGTGGGAGGAGCTTGCAAGCTTTAATAGACGAGCAGATCCTGAGGCCGCACGCCACCTCCTGCACGTGCTCGGCCTGCTGCGACGACGATAGCGCGGTAAGCCAACCGCGTGTCTCTGGAACGATGTTCCAGAGGAGTTTAATTATCCTCCGCGCTCTTTGTGCTCGCCCTGTGCGTAAGATTATTGCTTTCTTGTACAATAACTTGAGCGGTCGATGGTTAACCAATGAGGGACATAGATTTATCGATCCTCCGTCTCTCGCAACGTTAACCACGCTGGGTAATAACACGTGTAAAAATGTCTTGTTCCTTTTAAGGCTGGACCAATTCGTTTATTTACACCCTATAAGAGGAGAAGAAGAACGAGGGATCCAAACGACGGTGAGGGGCCACCTCGCAAATTCAAGGGGGAAAATTCTAGGGACGGCAGTAATAACGAAGACAGTGAAAGTGAGCTTATAACGGAAAAAGGATGTTGGCAGTCGTTCGTATCGACGGACGACATAGTGGTGCAGCACGCTCAAGAGTCGGATCAAGTTGTTGCAAATATTCATCAGGTTGAAAATGGACACGGCGAAAGTAAATATCAAAAGTTGGACGAGGTGTCCAATAAGCTTTTAAAAATAGCCTACGAATTTAGGAGAGTTATCGAAGAGTTCAAAAATGAAGAGAGTAGGCAACAGAGAAGGGAACAAAATTTAGTATCTCAATTGGGCGGCAGAACCGACGTTATAGAAACAGTTGGCTTGCAACCAGCATCGGATTCTCACAATAAAAAGGTAAGCGAGCTAAAGGTCGACTCGTCCTTTGCACTTGTTTGCCTCGTGGCTGGAGCGCGTTACGACTACGCCTACCCGTAAACAAAAGTTACCCAGCCAAGCGGCAAATTGAGTATTCCTCGACGAGCCGAGGCCTCGTCCCAGCGTCCTTGTAAAATAGGCTTTGCCGAAAGAGCGAGCGCGGGCCCCCCTCCCCCCCTTAATGGGTCCAGCCGTTCTTTACCCAACCATCGTGACGATTTTTCTTGGCTTTTTCAGTGCGCCAATTGCAACAGGGACGCCTTCGCGGAGTGCTCGCTCTGCCGGCGCACCCCCTACTGCTCGACCTTTTGCCAGCGGAAGGACTGGAGCATCCACCAAGTCGAGTGCGTGCGCGACGCGGCCGAGACCGTGATGCTGATCGTCGAGAGCAGCAGCGGCGAAACGAGCGTCCTGCCCGCGCCCACTCGGGATCAATAGCCCTAGTGTTTGGAGCGGCGTTCTTTTCTTTTCTTCTTCTTCTCTCTCTCTCTCTCTCACTCTCTCTCTCTCTCTCTCTCTCTCTCTCTCACTCTTCATCGAACCTACTGAGAAGAACCAGTGATTTGTATTATTGTAAATGATAAACGCTTCTGTAAATACTGAGCTGTAACTCTGCGCGGACTGAAACGAGGAGAACGCGAATTTTTCGATGGGAATCGAGCGGCAGCGGTGGCTAAGGGGGTTGGGTGGGGGGGGGGGAATTGTGCTTCACCGTTGATCGAACTCGATTGATAAAGATACCAGGGCAGCGCTGTTCTAAAATCTTTTGTTTAGGACGACCATTGTTTTTCTTTTTTTTCTTTTGGTCCTCAAGCCGAATCGGACTAAATTTAACTTCGTTTTGCTCACTCAAGCAATTGTCAAATTGAAAATGGATAGTGATAATTTTAGATTAATGAATATATGTATGTATATGTATATATATACACATATTAATTTCATCGTAAAAGTAAATTTCCATTCGATTTTTATCGAAAACGCAGATACAGCGATTAAAATTATTTTAAACCTGGAACAAAGATTTCACAAAACTGTACTTTACTTTTGATTTCGTCGTTAAAGAAAAAAAAAAAAAAAAAAAAAAAAAAAAAGGAGTGGAAAAAAATTGTAAACCAGCGATTAAAACCAAAACGATGCTCATGTATAGCGAAGAAGAATTATTTTTAATACAATTCAATCCAGCCGGATTGTGTAAATTAGATTAATTTAGCGATGTCGGGCTTGTATTAGGAACTCGGAATTTTGTATCGTCCTAGTGAAAGATTCTCGTTTCGTGCGCGTCAAATTATTGGGCAGAGGAGGGCCTATAAGGGGCGGGGGGGGGACAATTAGTAATTGCGTTGTGGCTTTTTTTCCCCCGCCCTTTAGCGACTCCCTTTGCCGTGCAATTTTGTACATTGAAGCGAATCGAGCCGGGCCCAGCGAGCGACTGCGAGATCTCGCATCGTCGATTCTAATAACAAGTTCAATTGGATTCATTGTCATTGGTTTCGGCGCGACTGTTCAGCCTTCGTTTCAGGCCATTGTATTTCTTCTTTCGAATCCAACGCGCGACGTAATTTGTACCCGGGCGCAAAAGACGATTAGGATAAAGAACAATTTTGTCGAGCGACATCCAGACGATTGCTCGATACGTAACTTGTTATTAAAGAAATAATGTCGTTAACAGATGTAGTCTACACTTGGAATCCTAATTTATTCTTATATAATGTCACGGTAGTGAGTAGCTCGTATATCGGGATTACAATTTTTAAATGTTGAACCTAATCAAATGTTTATAAATGCCATAAATATAATATTTTTTTATATTATTTTGCAGCGTATAATTTTACAGCACTCGAAGCATCAGTTTTGTCGCATTACATTCCAAGAGATAAAAATATTAAAAAAAAAAAAATGTAAATACTCCGACACAGAGGATAAGCGTGAAATTTTGTAAAAATAAAAAATGGTTTTTTCAGTTTTTGACAGTTGAAATATGTATGTCTCAATGTAGATTGTAAAGCAGTATCTTGGGTGATATTGATTAAATTTTAATCTCAACTATTTTAGTTTATAATACATGCAAGCAAACACCATCTATTTCATAGTGCATTTAAAATATCGACGCGCCCGCGAGCCTTAGAGCGAATTTCTAATTTATTTTTTTTTTTTTACAATATCTATACCGAACAATTGTTCAAAGGGTATTGACTTTGTTTAAAGCATCGACCACGCATTTACGAGATCTTCGTTTATCCATTTAACCCCGTCCGTCTTTCGTTATCCGTTACCCTTGTCGAAGGGGGGGGGAAAAAAGAAAGAAAGAAAGGAGAAAGCGACAACGACGAGGGGAAAAAACGATATTACCGAAGGTTACGCGGTCGGTGGGAGCTTCCCGCTTATTGGCCCGTTGCCTTGCCGCTGCTACCTGCTGCTGCTGCTGCTGCTGCTGCTGCTGCTGCTGCTCCTGTTAAAATTATCTAACGGAAGGGGAAGTTACGAGAGATCGTCGTTTTGCCTCTTGCGCTCCTCTTACCAACCCTGGCGTGTGTTTTGAAGATATTTGGAACGACGATCGAAGGCCGGTGGCCAATGGGGGGTTGGGGTTGCGAAGCTGCTACCGCTGAAATTTAGATTTAGCTCCCCCCCCCCCCCCATTGTCGAGCATCGCTCCCCGAGATGCTTGTTTCAATAACGGAAATAAAGGGAAAGTAATGGACCCGCGCCAGCGGCATCGCTGAGCAAATCGAACGTCCAAACATTGATAAATACTCATCCTCGACTGAAATATAAGCATTGATCGTCCAATCGAAATATAATTCGTTAAAGTCCATTTCACCCCTTCCTACCATACGTTGGATGCTTTGTTTTGTTCTTTTTTTTTTTTTCTTCTTCTTCAAATTAAAAAAAAAATCGAACCTAGAGCCATCGACGCGATTTTGCCAGGAGGAATAATATTACGCCGGAGCACCGAATGCTCGTCCGAATGTTTAATATCGACAAATCCGGATGATTATGAATTACGAAACTCAACTAATTGTGCGCTTGCTTTTTAGCCGTCGCTTCATGCCGATTTGCCCTCTTCCTCTATTCGATGTAATCTTATCTATCGAGCGCCTTTTAGAATCCGACCGTCCTTTTACGGTACCCTTCTTTAAAATTAAAATAAAGAAAAAAAAGCGCGAACGAAGATATTTTTAAAAACCCCCCCCAATCGTTCTCGCGAGGAAAATCATTGGCATTGCCAAATAAAGTCCAGGCAAGTGTGATTTGGCCGTTGGAATTTAGTGTGGAAAGTCGAAGGGTGAGAAAACTAATAGTCGGTCGATGATTGGCGGGCCGTTGGTTCGACTTGTCCAAAATTGAACCTCGAAATTGAAGGCTAGTGAAGCCAGTGGTAGTTTACTTACTATAAATGAAATATGGAATGCTGAATTCTTAATGCATAATATACGCGTGTACATATATATGTATATAATATATATATATATATATATATAACGTCTGTACGCGTACACATTTGCGCATGCAAACACACGCGCACGCACACACGTATATTTCAACATAATTTGTATTTCCTCCTATAAAGTAATTCGGTATCGTATATAGGAGTAGAGTCTTTCTGTAAGGTATACTTTTTTTTAACAATCTTCATGCAAATATGTCTTCATCAAAAGTTGATTGGGGTAAATTTGCAGAAGAACAGGAAAATTTGGCATCAAAGGTGAGTGGATTTATGCGAATGTCGATACAAATTTTAAATTTAAACTTGCAAATTATGCAGATTAAAAAACAAATATTTACAACAAATATCTTGAATTAAAATGATGGTTTATTGCATTGATAACGTTAGATTATAAATAATTTAGTGTGCATTGGGCATTTTTTTTTTATTGATTATAATCAACGTAATCTAACGTGAAATTTTTTTCTCTCCCATTGCAGGTGACAAATTTAGAAATAATTGAAAAAGTCGATAGAGAAAATGATGTACCTGAAGAAGCTACTGACAAAACAGCACCATCGACTACAGAAACAGAAGTCGGAAAAGAGCAATTTTCCGCAGCTGAAACTTCATTGTTACAAAAAATTATTAGGAAAGGACTTGTAGAAACTACAAAGCCATTAGATATCCAACGAAAAAATCCAAATTCACCCTTGTATAGTATAAAGAGTTTTGAGGCTTTGCATTTGTTAGTATTTATATTTTAATTACTTTTAACATTATTAAATATATGAGATAAATTTATGATTTATGTTTGAATTACGTATAGAAAACCGGAGTTATTAAAAGGTGTTTATGCTATGGGCTTCAATACTCCGTCAAAAATTCAAGAAACGGCATTGCCAACTTTATTAGCAGATCCGTAAGTAGAGTATTTAATTTTGTAAATTAAAAAGATTAATATGTGTCTTGTTATTAGAAATAATTTGTTTAAAATATGTTCATTTACTTAACTGTGGATTTTATTTTTAATCGATAAAAATGTAAATTGTACGAGTGTGTATTAATTAATTTGTTACTAATAGCCCACAAAATATGATCGCTCAGTCACAGTCTGGTACAGGAAAAACTGCAGCTTTTGTGTTAGCGATGCTAAGTAGAATAGACTCAAACAAACCTTATCCACAAGTTCTTTGTCTCTCGCCAACGTACGAATTGGCAATTCAAACCGGAGAAGTAGCAGCTAGAATGTCTCAGTTCTGTCCAGAAATTAAGCTTAAATATGCCGTTCGTGGAGAAGAATGTAATTATTTATAATTTGTTTATTTTTAAGTATTGCATAGAATGCTAAGAAAAAAATTAGCTTTTAATCAATAGCTTTAGAAATTTAAAAAAATTAACGTTGCTTGCATACGTATATCGAGGAAAACAATAATAAGGAAAATTGGTATTCGCAGTGACAAAAGGGTTCAAAATAGAAGATCATATAATAATTGGAACTCCAGGAAAAGTATTGGATTGGGCTATAAAGTTCAAATTTTTTGACTTGAAAAAGATATCTGTTTTTGTATTGGACGAAGCTGATGTAATGATTGCAACGCAAGGTCATCAAGATCAATGTATTAGAATACACAAGTAATATTTTTAACATTTCTACGCTTAGCCATTAATTCTAAATTGATTCGCAACAAGTTAAACATGCATCGATGTTAATTATATTTTAACATAAATAACTCAATCATTTCAGATTATTACCTCCTACGTGTCAGATGATGTTTTTTTCCGCGACTTACGAGCCAGAAGTAATGGATTTTGCTGAAATAATTGTCAGCAATCCTATTATTATAAGGTTATTAAAGGAAGAAGAAAGCTTAGACAATATTAAACAATATTACGTAAAGTGTAAGGACATCGATGAGAAGTATCAAGCTATTACAAATATTTACGGAGTTATTACCATTGGTCAAGCAATCATTTTCTGCCACGTCAGTATATTACTGGATCTATCGTTCGTCATATTGATTCAAGCTAATGGAATTTTGTAACAGTAGAGTATTTGCTTTTTTTTTTTGTTCAAACAGACGAGAAAAACGGCTAATTGGTTGGCCGCAAAAATGACGAAGGACGGACACGCTGTGGCTATTTTATCGGGCGATCTTACAGTTAACGCAAGGATTTCCGTTCTCGACAGATTTAGAGAGGGTCTTGAAAAGGTTTTAATCACGACAAACGTTTTAGCTAGAGGTAATGTTTGCCGTTCGCTTGAGAGCATTGTTAGAGCTTCGTTAACAAGCCAGCAGACTTATGATAATTAATTAACAGGTATCGACGTTGAGCAAGTGACGATCGTAGTGAACTTCGATCTTCCAATGGATCACAATCAACGCGCCGATTGCGAAACGTACCTGCACAGAATAGGGAGGACGGGAAGATTCGGAAAATCCGGGATCGCAATAAACTTAATCGATTCTCCTCGGGCAATGCAAATTTGCCAAGACATCGAGCAGCACTTCAAGAAGAAAATCCACTTCTTAGATGCCGAGGACGCGGACGAGATAGAAAAAATTGGTGCTTAAAATTCACTTCAATAACATGCGCAGCTCGGCATGTTTATTATTTAAAAATACTTTATATTAAGGTGTAATTAATTTTACAATATTTAAGATGAAAGCTCAGAAATAAAATTTTTTATATAATTCTCGTTTTGTACGCCTTTGCCTCGATCGTCGCCGCGTCTCGATAAGACGCACTTGTCGTAAAATACAAAAACGGAGTTCGAAGGAAGTATCGTTGACTCCGCTCGAGGTAACGAAAGGAAAAAAAAAAGGCAAGCCACGGTTCGCAAAAGTGACTCCATTATAAATAAACGGACATTGTCGATCGTTCGTTTACCTCGTAAATCAAGTGGCTCAATATTAAAGAGGACGCTAATAGGCCGCTGGTAAGCAAAAGGTCTCCGCAAACGAAATTGCACAAGCGAATCGTTCGCTGGTCGAGGGTAAGGGAGGAAAGAGAGAGAGAGAGAGATAGAGAGAAGGAAGAAAAAAAAAAGTAACGCTCGCGAGATAATTTTATCTCACCGTTGGCATTGTTCTTGCATCGAGAGCTGGACGGGGCCGCAAGATAAAAAATCCGAGACCCCGGCCGCGAAGCCTTCCGACCGCTCAGCGGCAATACGTCGCAGTTTTTTCCCCGAGACCGGACCCTACCAGCGGGCGAGCTAACAAACGTGCCGGTCGTCATCGAGACGCGTGGGATTCCGGCCGCCGGGGGCGCGGGTCGCTCGGCTCGCTCCCCGCCGAGCGCGACTCTCGTCCGTCCCCAACTCGTGCGCGCGTCCGTGGGCGCTGCTCGGCTCAGTGTGGGTAGGGGCGGTCGCGCGCGAAGGTTGAACGCGAGCCAGTGATTACGTCGCACCGTGTCCCCGACTGTCGATTTCGACAGCAAAGGCCCGTTTGCCAAGGCTGCGCGGAGCGGAGGGCTCGGAGGAGTTTTCTTTAGAAGCTACGCGCCACGCAAGACTCGTTAAGTACGAGCGTCTCTCGACGCGCTGACCGACGACCTCGAGTCTCGAGAAATTCTCGGCCTACTCTTGTTTTTCGAGGCACCCCGCGGCCCCCCCCCCGCGGTAAGAGGCCGCAACTCCTTAGGCCTGACACAACGGACGTACGGTAGGAGCCGCGCGCAGCTTCGGGACGAGGAGCGCTCGGCTAGTGAAATCGAGGACCGGGATCGGCGAGGGCTCCTCAACCTGCCGTGGCGATGTCGACGATCGTCCGCGCTGCTGCTCGGCAACCGGCCCGTCCGCCCCCCCGCGCCTTCAGACGGGAGCAGGCGCCGCGGACGCGGTGCCGACGGCGAAAACAAACAATCGAGCGCGGCGCACTCGTTGATCGCGCCGCGCGAGTCTACGGAGCCGGGGGAGGGGCGGGCGGGTCGGAGAGCTCGGCGCTCGAGGGGGATCGGGGGGGATCGGAGAGCGCGGAGCCGTAGGCGACCCACGCACCGGACTCGACGGGTGGAATTGGGGCGGTAGGACCGGGGGGACTCCGGGGAGCAGCGGGTCGCGCATACGGCAGCGCGATAACGTCGCGCCTCTCCCACACGTCGCGGGGCCGACGTCGGCGTTGGGCTCTGCTCGCTCTCGGGCCGCTGCTGGTGTGTAAGCGTGTACGGTTATAGCACGCGCTCGATGTCGCCGTACTCCTACCATTGCCATCGGTGCACACGCATTGGCTTTCGGCGCTGAGGCGGGCAGAACTGTCGAAAGGGGAGAAAAAAAAAATAAACGTGAGTAGCCCGCTTTTCGCCCTCGTACCCTTCGCCCGCCCCTCGCTCCCTCCCACTGTCACCCTCTCTCTCTACCTCTCTCTCTCTGTCCGTCTGACATTGGCGTACCTGCGCTGGATTTACTCGCGGCCGCCGTCGCGCTGGTCTCTCGCCACCCACCCCCCGTAGCGGCCCAGCTCCCGTTGTTCCTCTTCTATCCCTGGCCATCGCGGGTTCGGCTCCCCAAGGGCGTCGCGCACCCGAGCGCGGCCCGTCCCACCTCGAGCCCTCGGGGACTCACCACTCCGGTCGGTCGGCCTCTCCACCCCCCCCCAAGTTCCTAGTCGGCCCCGTTCCTACGGACGACCCTCGGCTCTCGCTGCTTAGCATCGATTATTCTCTCCGCCCTTTCGACCACGAGGGCGCGCGCGCGCCACCCCGCACCGAGGCTCCTCGTGGGTTTGTCCGCCTCGGCCCCCCCCCTGATTAATTTCTCTTCCCTCGGCGATGGACCGGCAGGCTCTTCGCTCTTTCCCCCCTTTATCGACATAACCTTAATTCCCATTCATAAAAAGACTCGCCTCGAGCGCGTGGCCTAATCGGATTCCGAGCGCTAATGAAATTCACTCTGTTGTTTCTACGTCGAGGCGGTCACGAGCTCGATTCACGTGCTCGCTTCCGGGCTCTATCGCAATGCCGATGGTGATTACGGGTTTTTGAGTTTTTTTCTTCTTCTTCTTCTTCCTCGATATCTTTTCCCTTGCTCTCTCTCCTTTACCCTCGAGAATCGTGCAATTTTTATCAACCCATTTGCAATGAGAGCTCTCTCTCTCTCTCTCTCGCTAATCGTAATTCGGGGCCTGAATTAATCGAGAACTGGTCGGGTACAAATGGCCTTTGGTACCGATGCGAGTTACAACAGTTTTGTCGTTTCAATGTCGCTCGCGTAATTGTTTAGAATAATAGCTGAGCGCTCTCTAAATAATTTGTAACTAGATCGAGCTTTTGACAGAAATTTTTCCCGCCCGTACAATATTTCCCTTCATTGTAAATTGGTCGATAAAGACGTGATTAACGATAAGACCTTGGACAGAGCGAGGTCAAATTTAATGGAAGCTCAAGCTGCGCGTTGTTAGTTCGTCCTAATTATCATAAACCCCTATATTATTTGTTCTTTTTTTTTTTTTTTTTTTTTTTTTTTGGATCGTATACCAAAAGGGAATACGAGTACTTGGCACACGAGTCCGCGCTATTTTTATTTACCATTTCAACATAACGGATGGCTATTGTGCCCCTGGTAACTGCGATTATTTATTTGGAAAACCTGTTTTACGACATTACAACGAAATCGATACGGATCGCTCGTTTTCATTGCATGTAAAAGTCCCCGAGGCTCCAAGGGCAAGAGCTACTCTTTACCGTCCGATACCTAAAACCTCCTCCTGCCTTCTTGTCTTAAAAATTAGTTTCCGCGCTATTATAAACAGTCTTGAAGTAAAAATTACATCGCGATATTGAAATCGTGGCGCGCCCGTATGCTTCTTACTTTTTTAAAAGAGAACTCGAGCACGCGTTGTTATATAAGATATACGCGCGTACACTAATTAAAGATTCTATGGAATGTTGGGAAACGAATTTTTATTTTAATTTACGAACTTCTGGCTCGTTCCGCGTACTTTTTTCAAAATACTATATTTTTTTTTTTTTTTTTTTCAACTTACATTGAGAAATGTATTTTTTAATCGTTTCTGAAAACCTAATGTTCGATGCAATCGTCGATTCGTTATATGTATTATTAAAGAATTTTAATTGCCTTCCGAGGCTCTTTTATATAATTTTTAAAATGCTCGACTATTGTACACGATACTGCATTAGAAATTAAAATTTTTTTCCTTTACCTAAGGCATAATGTGTACAATTTACTTGGAAGAAAAAAACCACATTTCTCACGTTTTCACAATTAACAATGCCTCGAAACGGAATTACACTTATTATTTGAAATATTGTCCTCGATGATATTGGTATTATTGAAAAAAAATATATATATAAATATACATATACATGACGATTATTTTTGATATATATTTTTTTTTAATTTATCGTCCCATATAAACGATTAAATACTTACTACACCCATAATGAAACGCACTTCTTTGATTTTTTGAATCATTGTTTGCCCCGATAAAGGCGATAAAGCATCGATACTGTGCAATATTTATCATTGTTGAATAAAATTTTTTCGGCAATTGAACCCAGATTAATGATATTACATTGGTCGCTGTCGTTATAATTAATGACGATTTTGTATAAAAATCATTTGTAGTCCGATGTTGACGACATTTTCCCAAAATTGAGTAATCGAATTATCATATTTTGCACTACGCTTTTTTTTAACCGTTCGTTATATCAATTTCAACCTAATTATAAATGTATTATTATAATAAGCGACAATCTGTTAATTTCATAATGATTAGATACTTATGAAATGAAACTATTTCGTGCTCGGCTCACTGTAATTCGTCTCTAAAAAAATTTTTCAAATATTTGACAAGCATAAGTAAACATTTAATGCATTATCATTTATACATCATCATTTACACAAGTATCTACTATGAGTCATTCATTAACTTTGAATCATACTTGAGTAGATCGGATATTAAGGCAAATCTTTCATAAATCGTCGCGAAGATGACAGGATCTTATCATTTTCAAATTTGTTGTCTGAATAGTTGCAAATAACTGTTATTTATTTAAATATCAAGTAGCTTACTCGTGAATGAATTTTTTTTTTTTTCAAATTAAATTATCGGTTGATTATAAACATAATTGCACTTAATCTAACGCATAACTCATTTTTTTAATATTGTTTTCATCAATCGATAAATATTTACATTTTCATAAATATAGTTTTACCATATACAAATATATTTTATTTTTTTTTTATTATTATTTTTTTTTTTTAACAACGAAGCTCACTGAATATTGGTAAGTTTCAACAAATATTTATTCATCTTTATGAAAATCTGTAAAAATCCAAACATATTTTTAAATTGCGCCATTTTCATCACCTACATTTTACCATGTGCTTTATAGGATATTATTTATACAACCACATGCTGATATATTTTGTTTCTATGGGTTTACAAAAATATACCGACTGTTAAGATTAGAATCATAAATTTTAATCACAATTGTTCTTATTTGTGTTAATACGTTCTAAAACACTCGTTTAAAAAAAAGACGTTAGAATGACTTTGTGCTATTGTAAAAATATCTTTTTTTTTAAAATACTTATACGTATAACATATTCCTGTGCTCAAATAAAAAAATTTATTAAAACAATCATTGTTTGAATTTATCTTTAATCACTGGCTTACTCAAATACAATTTCAATTATTATAAGTTGTATTTAAAAAACATTAGAGACATTATAATTAGAATATTTCCTGAGTTTCATTATTTTCAACGGTAATTTATACAAGTGTGATTATACAGAAATAAAGTACAAAAAACTATTAGGTATTCTAAATTCGGTATTATATTTGTAGAATGATTAAGAAATATATGGGAAAACTACTAAGTTATTATATAAGATAAATAACGGAAAATAATATTTACAAAAAAATAAAATACCTTATATATTTTTTAACATTATTTAATCATTTATTATTCATAACAGTGAATTGTAGAAGTACACTAAGAATTCCATAAATTTTTTTATATTAAACCCGTATCGAAATTTCAATACTTTCATATTTGTATCCAGTATTAAATATGCTTTAGAAAAAAAAAAAAAAAAATCACAAATTAATGATTGGATCAACAGTCGAGTTTCACAATTATTTTCTATTGTACCGAGTATAGTTTTTTGCATTAATTAAAATTATTTTCATACTTAATGAAATAACATCGATATGATTCAGTGACCGAAGTAACTCTGCTTATAAAAAAGAAACCTATATACGTATAAAAACCCGAAGCTGCATTATTTTACAATTATTCTGTAGAAGATCGATGCCAGCGTCTCGACGACGCGTGCAATGTATAAGAAATGAGAACACGGTGTGCATTGCACAATGTATCGATAACCAAATGCACAAATTTTTACTTCAAACGTTAAAAAACCAATACATCGCGATAACAATCGGAACGCCTTATCGTCGTATCAATTATAAATTTCAATCATATTAACCGTCAAATTCGTATCGTTTCAAGTCTGCTTATGAATTAATGTTACAGAACAACTAATTCCAAGGTAAAAAGGACAATAAGCGCTGAAAAATAATGACAAGTCGAAAAATCTTAACAGCCAGCATAAGTGCCGTTGGTACCGGAGCTCTAACGTATTATATGTTCACACCTGATAATACCGTAAGTATTATTTCATACGGGTCTATTAGCCATTATACGTATTATTATAGCTCGTAATCGCTCGAGCTTTCCTTATTAAATCTAATGGCTCGCGCCTTGCGTCATCGGCTCAATTTGCTCATTAGCGTTAGCTCGACCTTCGGGTTCGTCGGATCGAGTACTTTAAAAAGAACGAAAGAAAGAAAGAAAGAAAAATTAAATAGAAAAAACCAAACTGTCCGCCAAGTAAAAAAAAAACAAAGCGAATGCGTCTCATTGTAAGATAATGACGGTTCGCGCAGAGGTAAATGCAATCACCGATGGCAAAAGAATTAGAAAAGAAAAATAGATTTCGGGGTTGGCGGGGGAAGAAAAGGGTTCCGACCAAGGCAACGCCGTTGTTGCGAGAGTCGATCCGGAGGATTGGCGCGGAATCCGCACCCACTGACGACGAGCGAATCCTCTTGCAGGTGCTGGCGGAAAGAATAGCCCCGCCAAAGAGATCGCTGCCGAGCAGGGAGGAGCAAATCGTGTCCCTAAAGAAGCCGGAGATCTACGACGTCCTCATCATCGGAGGAGGCGCTACCGGGGCCGGATGCGCCCTCGACGCCTGCACACGGGGTAAATCCTTCGTTTTTTCCCCCATCGCGAACTTTGCAAACAAAAAAAAAGAAAAGAAAAAAAAGAAAATCCCCCTCCTCTCTTTTGCACCAGGCCTGAAGACAGCCCTGATCGAGGGCGACGACTTCGCCTCGGGCACGTCCTCGAGGAGCACCAAGCTCATCCACGGGGGTGTGCGCTACCTGCAGAAGGCGATAATGCAATTGGACGTGGAGCAGTACAAGATGGTCAGGGAGGCCCTTCACGAGCGAGCCTCGATGCTCCACAACGCCCCGCACCTGGCCCACCCGCTGCCCATAATGCTCCCGGTCTACAAGTACGAGGCTCCCTCGTCCTTGGCCCTCGCGTCGATCGCGGGGACTCCCGAGGGCGCCTCCTCTCATCCGCTCATCGGGTCGCGAGAGAGAGAGAGAGGAGAGGAGAGGGGCCCCCTCGGGAGCGTGCGAGGCCCGGCCAACGTTACAATGTGCCTCTTTGCAGGTGGTGGCTCCTGCCCTATTACTGGTTCGGCATTAAAGTGTACGACCTCGTGGCCGGCAACAAGACCGTCAAGTCCTCCTATTATCTGAGCAAGAAGAACGCGTTGGAATTGTTCCCGATGCTGAAGGACGACAAATTGACGGGAGCCATAGTCTACTACGATGGTAGGCATAGCTTTGAGGCTTCCTTCTCAACGTAGCCGGTGCCATTCGTCGGTGATCGGTTGATCGAGTCGGCTGATCATTGGCATGCCCCCCCCCTTTTTTTCTTCTTCTTCTTTTTTCTTTACAAAGATCAAGATAAAACGAATCGGCACCTATTTCAGGACAACAAGACGACGCCAGAATGAATTTGGCACTGGCTCTGACGGCCTCGAGGCACGGGGCGACGGTCGTCAACCACGTTACAGTCGTCAATCTTTTGAAAGGCTTGAGCCGAGTGAGTATAACAGAGAGCGCGTCTCAACGCTCGGGGGCCCAATGGGATTCAAACTTTGCCTAGATCGGCTCGCGCGACGACTCCCTTCCGCCTCTTCGCCAAAAGAATCACGGCCCTCGACCGGACGACTCGCAAAAAAAAAAAAACAAACAAACAAACAATCCTCTTTCCATTTCTCAGGACGGCAAGCGCATTATAACCGGAGTCCACGTGCGCGACGAATTGACCGGCGAGGAGTGGGACGTGAAGGCGAGGTCGATCGTAAACGCGACCGGGCCCTTCACCGACAGCATTAGAAAGATGGACGACCAGAGCGTCCCCGAAATTTGCGCCCCCTCCTCGGGAGTCCACATCGTCCTGCCCGGCTATTACAGGTGAACCAACGCACGGGCGATTGCTCGCCCGACCGCGGATAGCGAACTCCGCTGCGCGGATCCGGATCCGTTTCCCGGAGTCGCGCGAGGACTATTATCCCGATACTTGCTCCGAGGCTCGCCAGCCCCCGGGATACCTCGACCCGCGGCCGCTGGTTGATTCGGGTTCGCGCCAGAGTCCCCGGCCCCCGCTCGCCCTACCCGCCGCCAAGGAGACCGGACGCGGAGCGAGCCGGATTGTAGAGCGCGACATGCCGTAGATTCACCCTTTGCCGGTGGGATGCCGGCATGCGCTTAGCTTCGTCCTCCGGTGCTCGTCGAGGAGCAAGGGCAATCGCTTTTGAAATTACCGTTCGCTCGATTGTCGCGACGCTCGTCGGGCCTCGATGGCCGGCGACTCCGCGCGAGGGCATCCAAGTACCGCGGTATTCGCTCCCCGAGCCTGGTGGGTGGGTGGGGGGGGGACAACAAAAAAAAAAATCCGCAACTTCGTCAATGGGCTTTGCCAATGGGGGACGGGCGTGCGCGTATCGATTGGGGTCTCGAGAGCCACGGGCCCCAAGGCTTTAAGATCGCGCGTCGCGCGTCGAACCAACAGGAGCAAGTAGATAATAGAGTTTTAAAAAACAAAAAAAAGCCTCCAACTCTTGAATTGATGAATTGTCATGCTAATATAATTTTATAGTCCCGATCAAATGGGACTCCTCGATCCAGCAACGAGTGACGGTAGGGTCATCTTCTTCCTGCCTTGGCAGAAGCATACGATCGCCGGTACCACGGATTTACCATGTAAAGTGACACATAATCCTAAGCCGACTGAAGACGAGATCATGTTTATTCTCCAGGAGGTGAAGAATTACCTAAACCCAGATGTTGAAGTGCGCCGCGGGGACGTGCTCTCGGCCTGGAGCGGCATCAGACCCCTGGTATCAGATCCTAATAAAACCAATACTCAGTCCCTGGCGCGCAATCACGTAGTACACGTGAGCCCCTCGAATCTGATAACCATTGCCGGGGGAAAATGGACGACCTACCGAGCCATGGCTCAGGACACCATAGACACGGCCGTCAAGGGTCAGCTACAATCTTAAAGACCGCTCTATCGAAGCCCCCCCCCCCCCGCCCCCGAAGCGATATTGCGGTTGGAACGCCGGCGACGAGTGGCCCGAGGGAACTTTAAAGCACTGCCCGAGCCTCGCTCGCCGAGCGGTCCATCGCCACCCCCGCCCCCAGCCCTCGTTGCCAATCATCCGGGCGATCTATAAAACTAATCGTTATGACTTCGGACCCCTCGATAGCCTGCGACCTGACGCCCGAGCGGCCCTGCCAGACGCACAGCTTCTACCTGGAGGGGGCTCACGGCTACACGCCCACCATGTACATAAGACTGGTCCAGGACTTTGGCCTGGAGTGCGAGGTCGCCCAGCACCTGGCCAAGAGCTACGGCGATCGTGCCTTCGCGGTGGCGAAAATGGCCTCCTTGACCGGCAAGCGGTGGCCCATCATTGGCAAAAAATTGCACCCCGAATTCCCGTACATCGATGCCGAGGTAATGGCCGCAAGCCTTTTTCTTTTTAAGGCCTTGGCCCGGTATATCGGCAGTTGGGCCGTTTCGAAACGAGCGAAAGATTTGTTATCGATTGGCAATAGGCCTTCCGTTAAGACTTGCGCTAAAGCCATGGTAGAATTTGCTCGCTATTATCAACGGCTCCTGACCGACGATATTCCTTTAAAGTTTCGATGCGTTTAAACGGTACGCCGCTACGGTATCCCTTCTCAAAACACGGATCTTAAGCTTAGCTTTGATTTAAAGGAGCTCTTCCCTAGCAATTATCAATTATCGATAGCTCGAGCTAGTGCTCGAGCCGAGAATTTCAATGAAGTTGAGGATAACTCGAGACGGAGAGAGAGAGAGAGAGAGATATACAGGGTAGAGGAGTACTGTCGATTGAGCCAGGCACTTAAACGCGTTGAGCGCGTACCTCTTTATCGAAACTCAACGTCGACGTTGACGCTGTGCTTCAGGTCCGCTACGGTTGCCGGGAATACGCGAGGACAGCCATCGACCTGATCGCCCGACGTCTGCGGCTGACCTTCCTCAACGTCCAGGCCGCCCAAGAGGCGCTGCCGAACATCGTCGACATAATGGCCGAGGAGCTCGGCTGGACCGAGGCCGAGAAGATGAAGCAGCTGAGAGAGGCCAGCGAGTTCATAGCCACGGAAATGGGACAGAACGTGAACAGGACCTCGCGGGATAAGATACCGATCAACCTCACCCGAGACGAGATTCAATTGTACATCAAGCGCTTCCAAATCATCGACAAGGATCGCAAAGGATACGTTTCCATTAATGACATTAGACGGGGCCTCAAGGTTCGTTCGCATCGAAATTATTTTTCGAAAAGAACAAGGAAAGAAAAAAAAAAACACATTTTCTTTCTTTTCTTTTTTGCTTACAAATTTAATTTCCGTACGATTTTTTTGTTTAAGAAAAAATAGCCAAGTTATAATGACGCTTAGTTAATTGCACTACTATTATTATTATCTTTATAAAATTGTTATTTCAATTGTTTGGTTTATTTTTGTTCTTTAATTACACTCAACGTATTGTGGCATGGCTCCCACAGCTTCCTTGTATTTTTATCGCATAAGGAAATATAAGTGTATAATATACTTGAAACCCTTATATTAATAAAATTAATGCTTCGTGATAAGAAACAATACACTGCAATACTTACTTGTTTAAAAATTGTCTTCGAGATCTGTATATTGTTAAAGGCAGATTAACCAAATAAGATAAAATTTTACGTTTTGAGTAGATATTGTAAGTGATTTAATTATGTAATTTTAGTATACAGTACACTTATATGTTCCTTGCAATAGTCTGTAAAAGAGAATGTTGACTAATTATTTACAATGTAAAAAAAAAAATTGCTCGATTAAAAGTTAATAGCGTAGGACTTGTCAAGATTGCTTTGCATTCGTGTGAATATGAAAATCAAGCCGCTCATATTTTTACTTTTTATAATCTAGGAACTTGGCATTAAGTTAGACGAATCCGAGATGTATTTATTGCACAATCAAATTGATCTTGTTTACAATGGACAACTGGAACTTCAAGATTTTTTGCAGGTAATTACCATTTAACTGAGATTTTAAAACTCGTTTTCTTTTTATCATTTACAGCTGTTCGGTGACAAGGATATTCCGGGGGCAGAACTTCATGAAATTCTAAGAGAAATCGACACTAATATGAACGGTCAAGTAGAACTGGATGAATACCTTCAGGTCGGTCAATATCCAGTAGAACTAATGCCCCGCTTAAATTTGTTTTTCAAAATAAGAAAGTTGTTATACTTGTTTGTAGTATAGATGTTTACCTAAGTTCTATTAACATTGCTAATCAACTCCTAAGATGTAGCATGAAAATTCATACACTGGCATTATCTAATGTAAATGCAATAGGGAAAAATTTGATAATTATAAATTTAACTTGGATAAAGCAGGATCAAACTGTTAAGGCTGAACCATTTTGCAATATGTATATTGTATTGGTCGCATTGAGCTAAATTAAAGTCCCATCAAAATTGATCGTTATCAAAATCAATTTGAAAATTCAATGCAATCTACATTTTTACAATATCGTATAAATTTGTTCGTACAACGTATTCATGTACGTTCATAGCAATCGATTGCTAATTATTGTTATAAAAACAATAACGATTTTATCATCGCTAGAATCTTGAGGTTTGTTTTTTTTTTTTTTTTTTTTAATGCATCAAAAAGCTGTTTGTCCCGTCTTGCTTATAATGTATTGTAATGTGTAAAATATATGCATAATCAATTCATGGAAGACCTTGGCATAAGGTCATAAGTAACGCAGGGTAGTAAATGCAATTTATTAATTTATGTTTCCTTTTATCAGTAACGGCGCAATATGTTTGTAAAAAGTAGAAGGCTTTAATTTGAATATTACAGATTTTTATAAGCAATGGTATTTGATAAGAGTATTTGAATTTGGGATGGTTAAGAAACTGCACGGCTTTGAAGGTGCCTTGATCGTTGCCGGTCCTGTCGATTGTAATTAACGAATTCATCCAAATCCAGTATTCTTAAAAGCCCGAATGTAATCCGCGCCTCAATGTACTTTTACCACAATACCCTGGCCGTCTTTAATTTCTTTAATTGGTTAAAATATGTGTAAAAAAAGGGAGACCTTGCGAAAGGAACGAAGAAGTAAGCGGACTCCCTAAAATTTAATACACTAATGGCAAAACAATTTTTTATTCTTGCACTTCGCAGATGATGTCGGCGATTAAATCCGGTCACGTGGCCTATTCGAGATTCGCACGGATGGCGGAAATGGAAGAGGCCCAACACGAAAAGGATACCCTCAAGAAGAAAATTAGCGTTGAGAGGTCCGGCGGTGGACTGTAAACGAGGAACGCGTTTCGTTGTTAATAGAATAATTACTTTCCTCCTTCGAACTTTCCCACGTTGATGTTACTACTTCCGATCCTTTTGTTATGTAAAGTCCATTTCCTACGTTCCTTCCTTTACCACCTCTCCTTCTCCCTCTCTCCCTCCCTCTCTACCCCGCCGCTCCCAACCCTAATTGAGATTGTACATTATTTATCAATTAGACAATGGATATCTCCTTATCATGCAGGATGGGATATCGGTATGATTTTTAAAATTGCTACGATAACACAAGCGCATACTAAATGATATTTTGAATCCAACGTAATGAAAAGTACAGCCAGTCGATTAAAAATTACGCGATACCGACATACGTATTTCGTATTCTACCGCAATAGAGATTACATTGAGCCAAGTATTTGCGTGTTCTGTTTTTTTTTTTTTTTTTTTTTTTTTTCTTTTCTAAATTTCATTCTAGAGGCAATTAGTGAGCAACTAGTAGAGAGAAGCGCATCTCGATCTAGAATGAATCTTAATAAAAGCTATTTCTACAACAAAAAAAAAAGTAAGCAAATAAGCAAGAAAAATGAAAGAAAGTTCTCAAATCGCAAAAGCATTCGTTCGACTCGGTCGCGGAAAGTCAATTGAATGCTCAACGATTAATAATACGAAAGCTGATTAAGTTGAACTACGGACAAGCCCCTTTTATTTATTTTCACACACACACACACAAATATATATATATATATATTGACTCCCGAAGGCGTACGCAATATGCTTTTGAGCGCTGAATAATGTATAATACGATCACCCGTCGAAAGCCGTTGCGCAGTGTGAAATTGTTTTTAAAAATAACCGACCATGTATTTGACCTGAAATAATCATTTTAATTAGTATAACGACGAGCCAGCATGTCTTCTTAATGTTAACCCAAATGAAAATTATATCAAAACGATTGTGAAAATAGGTAACGACGAACGATTATTAAATAGCGTAATTATTAATAATGAAATGAAATTGCCTGCGTACGTAGATATAACAATTGTACAAAATAGAAGTCTCGCGCGGTTATTATTCTTCTACATTGAAATAATAACTTGAAAGATCAGCGTATTTTTAAACGAGCAGTAGGCTATTTTCTTAGCAACACTATGTTATATTAATTTATTCAAAGCCCATTATTATATTAATATCAGGATAAATGATTCTTATCGATGATTGTAGGATCAACCAATAACTGCAGAATAAATAATTCATTGATATTGATTGAAAAATAAAAAATAAAAAAAAAAAAATTCTCTTACTTTTTTCCCAACCCCTTCTCACCGTCACAGGAACATCATTATTGTGATCGTTTTTACGATTCTCGTAGGTGCGAGGTGCGAGCAAATCCATATGCGCACGTGTGCACATTTGCCCGTCGACGAAACCTTTCGGTAATTTTTGCTACGCGACGCTTACGGAGTACGGGATACTTCGCGGATCCGATTTGAAATTGCAAAGAACTTTCGCGCATTGTTCTTAGAATTAAAAATTGCCCTTTTTTAATTCAACGGCAAGAATCTGAAATTAAGAAGAAGCCAAAGGTAAGATAATTCATACGATTGGGCCTATGGCTCGCCAAATTGATACACATCGAGTAAAATGTGGCCTTTGTTTTTAAAATTTAAGAAAAAAAAATTGACTTCGATTAAATACAATTTACTCTTGATTATCTTATACGTCACGATAAGTAAACCAATCGCGTGGAAATTTTTATTTAGAAATTTCGAGAAAATCCGAGTGAGAGTTTGCCATCGGTAGATATTGGTCTAATATAAATTATTTCGGATAAACTGAAATGTAAGACTTATTGTACAATGTATTTATAAGTAAGGAACTTATAAATAAACGAATAATATGAATATATTTTTTTTAGAAAACAAACTATTTTTACGTACTATCCGTCCTTTTTAAAATAATTTACTCTTAAGAATGATTCTCACGGCCTCAAAATTGCTTGCGGCTTGCTTAAATATCCCTTAAAATGAAAACCATGGATAATTAACAATTTATACAAACAATTCATCGCAAGCCGCTTTAACAAATGCGCCAATATCGTTTTAATCTCGTTCGCACAATCGTTCATATTAATAATATAAGTAAGCCTTCGCGATAACGTTTTTATAATATCATTTCGAATAAATACTTTACCATTGTTGTTACAATTCGTTTTATTAAACAATATCAAGTGTTTCTTTTGCTTTCTAAAAATAAAAAAAAAAAAAAAAAAAAAAAAAAAAAAAAAAAAAAACAAAACAAATATCAGCAAGAGATTAGATTTATCTCGTTGTATTTATAGAAGTAAAATGGTCGGACATTCGTACCGCTCTTATGTCCGATGCATTCGGACGCATTAGAAGCGTAATAATAATAGTAGGGCTCGCTCAATGCCGCTGAATTGCGTCGTTGCCTGTGGAAAAAAGTAGTAGATTTTTCCGAATAATCTTTAAGTTATAACTTCGACAAAAATATCATTCGTTTCGAGCAGTTGGCTGACTAACAATTTTCAACGCGATCGCGTACAATACCTTCAGTTTCAATTAAATTAATGTCAACGATTGTCTCATTTTTTCACGACATCGAACGTATTACTCGAAAATAATGTCTGTACGCCCATAAATTCAATATATTATGCATCGATTGTGCATTGGTCGATCTCATTGGTTTTGCCATTATTTTTGCAATTGCAATTAGTTTTAATCTACAGCTCAAATTGCGCGAACATGTATTTACTTTCGGTCCGCGTAAATATAACGAATATATATATATATATATATATATATACTTACCCATAATCACGTAACGATGCGCACAATATTATTAATTTTTCGTTTATTATCATAATTCTGCGCGAGTGAGTGTGTGCGTGTGCGCGTGTGTACTTACATGCATATATATACATATGCATATGCATATACATATTTATTCGAGTGAAATAAAATGCTACAATCAGTGTCAATAATTAATTAGCTTCAACAAAAGCACTCTTATCAATGAGGATGATAAATGTGAGTAAAATTAATTACAAATGGACGTAAAAGAATTTCTATTCATTTATTGTGCCCTGATATTTTCTTGTTATAATAATATATGTGTGTGTGTGTGCGTATGCATAAAAAGAACGATTAAACATAACAGTGCTCGCTCGTCAGGGCATCATTAAATTCTCTAATCATCGAATGCCAGAGGCGTGCGCTGCACATCAACCAAGTCGAGTAATGTTCGTGGATAATGGAAATTGGCCTTTTATCAGTCTTTATCCGTATTATTATTATTATTATTATTATTATTATTATTATTATTATTATCATCATCATCATCATCATTATTCTAAATCGTAACGGAAAATGAAAAATAAACGAGCGCGCGGAACCAACGGCGCACGTGCCTCGTCCTCCTGGTGCAAGGCATCCTTTATGGCATTCGGCACGACAGCACCGGTACTGGTCGGGCATAAATAAAGCCGCGTATCGACGAGCCGGCTAAAAAAGCCTTAATCGTTCCCCTTTATCGGTAGGCAGACAACCTCGGGCTCGCGGTGGCCCTTCGACGCGGTGGAGCGAGAGCACCGAGAGGCTGCACCCAAGGGCACCACGATGTCGGGGTGGCCCGTGGTGGGCAGGGTGTCTTCCCCTCGGGCTCTCCGGGGCCGAATCAAGGGCCGAGCTCCCTAAGGGAGGACCCTCGGCTGGGTCGGCTGCCCTGCAGGGAAGCCGAGGGACGACGGTCCTTCGGGGTCGAGCCTACACAGGTCAGGGCCGTGATTCGCGTCGGCGGCAGGAGCAGGAGGGCCCGACGCGATTGGGCCTCTCCCCCGGTGGTGCCCGCTCCGACCGAGGACCGTGAAATCCGAGCGAGCGAGCCTGGCGAGCACGTGGGCCGCCGCCGCCGAGGGGGGGTGGGGCGGGGTGGGAGGAGGCGAGACCAGTTGTAGGGTATTGGGCTCGAGCCAGGAAGAGGGGAAGGATGAGCGAGCGTCGCCGGGGGATGGTCCGCCCGAGAGGGATTAACACTCGTTGGCGTCAGGAACAGGGCGACCAATGGCGTAGCGCAGCGCGCCACCGGTGCACCGCCCCGAATATCCGAATAGGCACGCGCGGCCCCGCGACTCGTGCGGTATCGGCGCTATCCGGCCGTTGCCCGGCTTCCTTCTTCTCTCCAAACCTGTGCCAAGAGCTCGCTCGCTGCCCGAGCGCGCGGCCTAAACATATCCGCCTACGTTTCGAGAAAAGGTGGCCGAGAGGAGGCGGAATCGAATGGCTTTTGGCGGGAAAAGCGGCCACCCCTCCTCCTGCTCCTCCTGCCCGAGGCACGGCCCAGCCCGGCAAGTGTCGTCGACTCGCGGCGGCCGAGCGTAGCCGGACATAACCTACAACGCGGAGCCCGAGCTCTGCGACGGCGGCGGCAACGGAGACAGCAGGCCAGGAGAGAGAGAGAGAGAGAGACCCGCTCCCGACCCTGGTAGGACGCCCCCTTGGCACGCGGCTCGAACCTCCGACCGGACGACGACGCCCTCCTCGCGCGCCGATCCTGTTCGCCAAGGCCTGGCGCCAGCCGTTAGCCCCCTGACTTTTTGCGATGCTCGGCCGGCCATGGTGAGTCTCCTCTACCAGTGCGATTGACCTTAGCCGGGCGACGACGAGGACGAGCGCCCCTGGCGAGATCTCGCCTCGCCTGGACTGGACGCCCCTTCGCGGAACCGGCGGCCGGCGGGGCGGACGCCTCGACTCGGGGGGAGTCGCGCGACCTTCCCAGTCGACGCGCGAGCGACGGGCCTCGATTCTGACAGGACGGCACCTCGCCACACCCCCGTCCGCCGGCAATTAGCCGCGCGACGCTCGCCCGTTTCCCTCCGCCCCCCCCCCATGCCCCTTCCCAAACGCTGATCCCTCCTGGGCTTTCCTAGGAAGAAGAAGGGGGCCGGACCGTCGAGGCGCTCGCGCTAACTCGATGCCCGGATTCCCCGGAGACGCGCCTCTGCTGTCCCCGGTCTATTTTCCAATGGCAATGGTCAAGGACCTCGCGCGCTACCAGGATTCGCCTCCTTGGCGATATCGCTAACGCAGGGGCGAGAGAGAGAGAGAGAGAGAGAGCCGAGAGATGCTAATCGACGAGACTCGGACAAAGCCGGAGTTTCCCTCCCTCCGAACGCATCGTAAAATTTGTTCAAACGACGATTCTTAGCCTTCCGAGCTCCCTCCCACCCACCCAAAAACCACCCGTCGACCGTACACGAGGAGCACGCGTACCATTATCATTAGTTGTTTATCGTTATTAATTTGTCATTGTTATTGTTATCGACTCGAGTGGTGGTATCCGGTATCGTTGGCAGGCTTTCTCGAAATTTTGGAAAACTCAGGCGTCGACTCGTACCCCGCCGATTGAAAGGAAAGAAGGAAAGAGGGAAAGCAAAAACGAACGATGTAGCTATCAACGGCATTGGGAAAGCATCGGGGGAAAAAGGAGCGACGGGCGGGGGCCTCCCGTCGGGAGATCTCGCCCTCGGAACGGAACCACAAGGCGCGCGCCAATGTTTGCAACGCTCGGCCCGAAAGTGCATCTGGATCTTGTTGGCGGTGCCGGGCGAAAGTCAATTAAAGTGCCAGCCGTAAAAGTGGCAATAGAGCCATAAAACAGCGGCCCAAGTGGCATCGCGCGCTTCGATCGATATTGTAATTAATTTACGTATGTTTGTTAAGCGAGGAGTAAGACGAAGGAAGGAAGGAAGGAAGGAAGGAAACGAAGGAAGGAAAGCGCAAAGAAAGCAGGACTCGCCAACCGAGGGAAACAAGGGCAACGGAGGATAAAGGTTGAAAATTCGCAGTCGCTCCCAGCCGTAAGGAGGCCTCGAAGTCGAGCCACCGGGGCTGACCGTCAATTACGGTCAAGGGGGGGACTCCGCTCCGGCGTCCGGGGCCCCCCCCCCGGGCTACGAATCCCAACCGGGGCTTATCGGCCCTGGCCGGGGGGCGGGGTCGGGGTGCGCGCGCGCGCGCGGCCGTAGGCGTCGACGAGCCCGGCCCGAGGGAAATAATAATAGCGAGTGGCGTCATTGAGCGCGGGTGCCGAGGGGCGTCGAAGGCGAACGACGTCTCGAGCGGCGTCGGCGGTGTCGCGTTTCGGCCGCGGGACGCCCACGGCGGCCGCCAGGCGGCGCCAGCCGCGTCGCGTCCGTGCATCCAACTTTTATTTCCACGGCTCGTCACGAGCGTGCCTATCGTGGCGTTCGCCTGGGTTCCGTATAAAAATATACGCGCAGTCGGAGTAGTCGAGAAAAGGCGTCCTCTCGGAATAACGGCCCCCTTCATGTCGTTTCGCGGCGCGCTCCTCTCCACGGCTCCCTAGTGTCCGGGCTCGCGGCTCGACGCGACCCTCCCCGCCCGCAGTGCATCATCCGCTCCTCGGCCGTCGTTTTTTCCCCCTTTTTTCTACCCCCCGCCCCGAGCCCTGTCTCCTCCGCTCGCTCTCTCTCTCTCTCTCCCCCTCACTCTCACTCTACTTTGGCCCTTTGTTTTTCTCGCTTTTCGCACGCCTCGCCTCGTGACGTGCCCACCGAGCATCGCAAGCACTCTGCGACTCTCGATTTATCCCCCGCAGGTGTGCTCTGGCCAAGGCTCCTACGCGCCCTGTGGCACGATTCACCCGTTCACGGCCCAATCCAGTGCGATGAGTTTTAAACACCAGTGCACCACCGACTAACTCGGCCACGGCTGCAACCATCGAGGGCTTCGCTGTCCTATTTTTTAATCTGCTGGCCCTCAGGGGGGGGGCCTATCCACCCGGGACAATAACATGCTCTTGAGAAGACTGGACACCGCCGAGGCCATAACCACCAGGCTATGCCTGCACGGATGGATGATACTCTCTTAGACAAGGAGGAGCAAGTACCATCGGTCTCGCTTGCCTTTACCACTTAGCTTCTATCGAGCCTTCCACAACCTTCGCAACAACTGCTAAAGTTGTTCAGAGTTACTCGAGTCTACGTACATCCTCAACCTCATGTATTATGACTCAAAAATCAACGACTAAGCAATCCCAAAAGGTACAATCAACATTTTTATCAATATACCTTATACAGTGCGCCTATACAGTGGGAACAAAGCTCGTTAACCAATCATCTTTCGAATAAAGATTATTGTTTCCATTTAATAAAGGTTCTTCTTCCACTACGTTGTCAGACCGATACGAACGAGCAGATAATATAATATGCGTACAAGTATCTCTGGGCGCTCGTGGAGATACTTGTGGCTGTGTGCGGGGTGTGCGTGTCAGTGTCAATAGGAATGTACGCATAACAGGCTTAAGCTCAACGATTTGAAATGCACAGGATTTGTGAAATGTTTATTAACACCTTTATTCGTTATCCATTGTACAAAATAGAGCTTAGATATTGACAGAAATTTTGGAGTCGGCGAGTGCATTTTTATTGATTTCCCAGGAAAGTCTTGTAAATAAATTACATCAAATGAAAGGGTTAATGTAAATAATAATTATACATATATATATATATATATATATATATATATTTATATTAATGGCATCGACGGATAGGAGGCCTCGAACAAATCATATTAAAGTTGTTACAATGGTATAACGACAATGGGAGGGTAATAATTAATAATAGAATAAAATAAATTTAGAACTCAAAGACGGTGCACAGGGCAAGGCATTAGAATTATGGCATTTGTAATGGAACCAATTGTTCAAGTGCAGCACATTGTTATTATGCGGTGACAGAGCATCGAGCTAAGATCTTGGTTTACCGGTAGAAAAAGTAATTATTACAAGGTTTGTAAGAATTATTTGTGCAACGCGACGTCGAGGCGTCATTGGCTTTAAGCGAACCGAGTGCTATACCGAAGATAACGCGGAAAGATAAGATTCAATTTCGTGCCTTTTTCGAAAGGACCGACACTACCACCGGTACGGCCAAGGTATTGGCTTAGAGAAACGTGCCCAAGCCTCCTCGCAGATCGCAGATTGGAAAAGTTATTCGGAAAGTATACGCCTCGGGTGGCAGTTGTGTACACCCACGCACACGCACACCCACGCACGGAGCGAGCGAGCCAGTGTGCTTTAGAGAGAGAGAGAGAGAGAGAGCATCCTATATAGGTGAAGTTATTCACGCCCGAGGGTTCCCTATCCGTTCGCTCCCTCCCACCCTTCCACTTTCTCCCTCTCCGCCCGCCGCCACTCTCCTTCCGGGCCGGGCCGGAGGGGTATCGGGAGGGGGCAGGAAGCGAACGGCTCCTTTCCTTTCTCTCTTCCCGCGGAATCGCTTTCCCCGGCTCGGGGTCTCGGTCGACCGGGCGCCGACTCGGGCCACGATCCGGCGGGGTCGCGGAGCCCGAGAGAGAGAGAGAGCGAGCGTAGCCGGGCTCCGCGGTCGGAGCGACTGCGAGGTGCCCAACTGTCCGGGGGCCACCTCCGGCTCGTCGTCACCGCTGCCCTCACTTTTTCGGCCGTCGGTAGGCGTAAGCGCGCGACCGCGACGTCCTCCTCCCTGTCGGCCTTGCCTCTTCACGCCTCCGCCTAAGGATCGCCCTCTCTCTCTCTCTCTCTCTATCTCTCTGTCAACGGTTTGGCACACCAGCTCTCGAGCCCCACCCCCAGGGCCCCGGGCCCTTTCGCGTTTAGGATTCGCGGGGCCTCGATCGATCGCCCGATCGATCGATAGATCTCGTACGGACTGGGCGCAAGAGTCGCCGGCCGGGCCGGACGCGAGGGCAGCCGACGAGCGGAAGGTGACTCGCGAAGGGCGGGCTAGCTACCGCGGTGGGCGAAGAGGGCGAGCGTCGAGGAGGCCGCGAGATCCGCCGGCTCCTCCTCCTCCTCCTCTTATGGGCGAGCTGCCGGGGTTATAGGGGGGGGGGCTCGGTAGGTCTCTCGCGGCCGCGCGCGCCTCGGAGCCGATCGCGAGGGCACCTCGGGCGGCCGCCACCGGGACGGACCACCACCAGCCGCGGTTCGAGGCGTTTCGATCGACGGCTGGCCCGCGCCGGTGGACCGCGCACACCTTTCCACGCGACTGGGCTCGGACGCGGCGAGCCGCCGAGGCCGGCCGATCTCCTCGCGGCCCGGGCGGGCCCCCTTGGCTACAATAATATACATATATTTATATATATATATATCAAGCCCCTGGCCGATCTCTCTCTCTCTCTCTCTTTTTTTGTTTTCTTTGTACTCATTCAACATATCCGATTCTATCCACAGGAAATCTGCTCTTCCCGCGGCCTTGCAGGATAGCTGCCCTATTCGAATGTTTGCTCTATGAGATCCATCAAAGCTGCGTAAAAATTGAGCGATCGAATTTTGTTTGTTGAAAAATTTTCCTCTAAGAAAGCAACAGAATGAAACGAAGCCTTGATGGCAGATCACTCACGCAGGTTGGGACTTATATTCTGTCTCTCTTAGCCACTGACTCTGCTTTACTCTCTTTCTCTCTCTCTCTCTCTCTCTCTCTCTCTCTCTCTGTCTCTCTGTCTCTCACCCTTCTAGCTCGCCCTCTTGCTTTCCTCCTTCGATGTCTTATCCGCTTTCTCGCGCGTTAAAACGCACAGCAGCCTCTCGATGCCAATCGTTATTATCGAGTCCTCTCCGCCCGTCGGAGCTTCCAGGCTGCCTATTTTTTTTTTTTTTTTCTCTTTATTTAACTGACATTTTGCGCCACTAGATGCTGCTTTATTTGTATTTTATAATCTTATCTAAGTAGTTTAATGCATTGCGTAGACGTTTAATGCCACGCTCGAATTGCCGCCAAGAGCTAAAAAACCATCGCTTGCGAAGCTGGCTTTCTACTTCTTTTTTTTTTTGTTTTTATTTATTATCTTTTTTTTTTGCCTTCCTTCGAGTAAAAAGCTCGCTCTTATGCGTTAAATTACACGCTAAGCTGCTCTGACTTTATTGCCGCGAACGCGAAATCCTGCCGTCAATTTTTATTCCAACTAATTTCATTTCACTCTATCGATCGGTTCTCGGTTAAATACTTGCCGAGTGTTGAACAAAACACAATGCTATATAATGATAATAATACACACTTAGCCGCGCGAGAACTTTTGCACGGTTGAGCAAATGAATTTTTTCTTTTCTTTTCTTTCTTTTTTTTTTTTTTTTTTTGTCGTAATTACTAGAAACGTCGATTAAAAGGCGCCCGTAAAATTTATCGCAAAAAAAAAAAAAAAAAAAAAAAAAGAATAAACTCAAGCTATATTTTGTTCTCTAATAATCCAACGAAGTTTGCTCGAATCGTTTCGATAAGTAAAATCGACATTGTTCTTTTTCATGCGAGTGCGGCCACTTGAGTGTAGCGGCCAAAGTTACCAGTGCAATATTGAAAAAAATGAATACATTGGCGAGTGTAGAGGAGCTTAATTGTCGGGGTGGGCGGGGGGGGCCGCGTTCGTCCGGCTCTTAGCAATAAGAGGAGGCCAAGTCCAAGTTTGAGGAAGCGATGCTTTAAGCCGAGGCTCGGCTCGAGCGCTTGAGATCGGCAAGTGGTGATCGGCTACTGAAACGCGGGTACCCGTTTGAATTGCCCTTAGGAGGAAATCGACGAGAGCGAGCAGGGCCAGGAGCAGCACCAGGAGCTCGTGGACCAGCAGCAGCAGCAGCAGCAGCAGCAGCAGCTGGAGCACCAGCAGGGCATCCCCACGCAGATCCGCTTCCTCAACACCAATGTCCTGCAGCAGCTCCAGCAGCAGCAGCAGCAGGACATACAGCACCAGCAGCCCCAGGTCATTACCCTGCAGCAGCTGCAGAACTTCGTGCCCCTGCAGCAGCAGCAGCAGCAGCAGCAGCAGCAGCAACAGCAGCAGCAGCATGAGCAGCAGCGGGCCATTTCGGTCCAGGCGCTGCCCCAGCAGTTTCTCCAGGTAAGCTCAGCCTAGAGGCGGTTAAGCCTTTGGGCGAGGCCACCCCCAGAAAAGCACACCCTGGCGCGCGCGCGCGCGAATAAAACTCGGTCGTGATCGAAATATAAATATATATATTTTTTTTTTTTTTTTTTTTTTTGTCGCTGTCGTTGTCCTCGTTGTTCGATACCAACGGCAATTCTTTCTACGGCTACCGCACTGTTCTCGACTATTGCGGAGGTTGCGTCAAACCTGTTTTACTCGAATTTGTGGTAATAGGCAGGTTTAGTTTCACAAGTATGGGTTAAAGCGTTATGAAGCTTATGAAACCAATAAATTCAATAAAACACCACGCGGCCGTTTGTGTCTTTACGTCTTTCCTTCTCGATCCGCAAATACTTTACCGCCGCTCTCTACAAGCCGCGAGACATCCTTTCCTTGCATAGATTTCATCGGGCGGATACTTCATCTCGTTGTCACTTTACTCGCTCCGACCCTTTTCAAGCCGGCTCCCAATTTACCTCATTTTTCCAGCTCCCCGCTCCTTCCCTTTTTTTTTTTTTTTAATTTTGTCGACGACGAGATCCATTATCTTTTGTCGAACGCTCCTCTTCCTCGTTTATCATCCTCATTGTATTTCCCATTCGGCGGTACTTACGATTTCTCAATATTCATTATTCCGGGCCGAGCTCCCCCGATCTCGAGAGTCCCTTTCTCCCGACTTTCCCTCGCCAATCCTTTTGTCGATCGTCTCTCGCGTCGATCTCTCAAATCCTGAGCTCTTCGCGGCGCCTTGCCTCATCGAATTGTGGCCTTACCGATTAACGCGCCGTGCTCGGTTAGTTATTTATATTTATTTCGGCCTCATCGAGCCACGTGATATCAACGATCGTTCGTCGATACCAAAGTACCAGCCCTTGAACAAGATGCAAGCGATGAGATTTTGCGTTGAAATCGACGGAGCAATATTGCAACGAAAGTGGGCGTAAGATTCGCTCGCGTCGGTGGTGCCCCGTAAGGTAACGATTCAGCGGTGGGGTGGGAGGGAATTAAACGTCGCAACATTAAAAGCTTTAAGGGTGCTCAAGGCCCGTCTTGCTCCTGGCGTGAAATAAAAAACGGAGGGGGGGAGATCCTTTACGACGGCCCTCCCGGATGACCGGGAAAGAGAAAAGAGCAGAAGAGGGGGGGGGGGGTGCGCGAGGAGAAGCAAAGAAAAACAAAAAAAAAAAACAACAAACGACCGTCCTCTCGCGACGCCAGGGCGCCCAGCTGGTCAGCAATCAGGCCCAGACGGCGACGCTGCAGCAGCCCCAGCAGCAGGTCCAGCAGCAGGCGCAGGCCCAGCAGCAGCCGCAGCACGCCCAGCAGTCGCAGCAGACCCAGCTGAGCTACAGCGTCATACCCCAGATGCAGACCGTGAACATAGACGGGCAGGAGGCCCTCTTCATACCCTCGGCCTCGGCGGCCCACCAGCAGGCCCAGCCGACGATGCACTTCGCCACGGCCAACGGCCAGCAGCTCCAGCTCTCCGGCCAGCAGATACAGCTGGCCAACGGCCAGACCCTCATCAATCCCCACCCGGTCAACCTCATAAGGTCGCCGAATCTCTTCCCGACCTCCATCATCCAGAACATCAACGGCCAGACCGTGCAGTTGCCCACAGGTTAGTCGCCGATAATTGCCACCCGTCCACCCCCTTGACCCCGCGGCCCCGGTCGCCGGCTGGCCCACCTCGCTCTCGACCGGCTCGAGGCCGATAACCGGCGATCGCCCTCCCGAGCCCTCTTTCCTAACTCAGCCTACCCGGCTCCTCGTCCTTTGCAGCTCAAAGCGTGCAGATGCGGCCGGTGCAGTTCCCCATGCACCACATTCAGCAGACGGTGCCCGTGCAAGTGCCCGTCACCACCGCCAACGGCCAGACCGTCTACCAGACGGTGCACTTTCCGGTCCAGGCCCTCTCCAACGTCTTCAACATGCCCACCGCCCAAATGATACCCCAAATAACCCAGGTGAGCTCTCGGGCCTTCCCCGCGTATAGGCCTTTTTCTTTTTCTTTCTTTCTTTCCTTCCTTCCCAACCAACCCCGCCGCTCGACGGCCGAAGCGCGCCCCTCTTCGTTGCGTTGGTGATATCTGACTGACCGATCCAACGCGGCGAATGCGCGCGTTCCCCTTCGTATTTGCTCTCCTGCCCCCCCCAATAACGCAGTGTTTTCGCTCTGTTTAGCAAATACCACAAGTAGCCCAAATAATAACGCCCAGCGGACAGATTCAGCAGGTTCAAATAGCCAATTTATCGCAGCTGCAGAGCTTGCAGGTACGCCAAGACACGAGTCCTCGACATTATATGATTTTTAACCAAAACCATCATCTACGTCGGTTGGTCTCTTTCCGAGCGCTCGTCGAAGTTCCGAATTTCGATTGGAATTTTTTTTTCGCCGCTTATGCAAAAAAAAAAAAAAAAATTAAAACCTCGGTGGCCGAAGTTCGACGACCGCTCGAAACTATGACACCTAACCAACGTACTCTAACTTTGAACTATTAACGAGGTAGATGCTTGTTTCCCTCTCTCTCTCTCTGCCCCCTTTGCTCTCTCTAGTCCTTGCAAGGCCAACAAGTGGCCCAGCAGGTCGCTCAGCAAGTTGCCGCTCAGCAGCAAGTCGCCCAACAGGTAGCCGCCCAACACCAGCAGAGCCAGCAACAGGTCCAGCAGGTCCAGCAGGTTCAGCAGGTGCAGCAGGCTCAGCAGCAGGCCTCCACCTCGACGCCCGTCTCCACGGTCTCCACTTGGGGCACGACTGGCAACGCTCCGAATAACGTTCAGGTGCATTTGACCTACTACTACTACTGTTACCGCTACTACTATTACTACTGCTGCTGCTGTCGGCTCTTTCGCGTCTAATCGGAGGGCGTAAAAACGGAGAGCCGACTCGTCCTCCTCCGAGCGTAGCTCCAAAGGCGCGACTTTGGAAGATTGGGGGGGGGGGAAGAAAAAAAAAAAAAAAAAAATTGATAACCATGCTCCTCTTCCTTTGATTCGCAGGTCGTCGGCATCGGCTCCTTGAGCAGAAACGGAAGCTCCAACGTGCTGACGACGAAGGACGGACAAAAAATAGACGTTCAGTCGCTAACCGCGCTGAGACCGCAGCAGGACGTGCAAGATAACGAAATAAAAGTTACTAATATCGATACCAGTCAGTTGGCCAACAGCCAAGTCATACATATTCCTGCTGCCTCGGCTATCCAACAGTCCGGGCAGCCCATCAGTATAACGGGTGAGCGACCAGTGGTTTTTGTTGTTGTTGTTGTTGTTTCTTTTTCAAAGAGAAGACAAAAAGCTCAACGTTGAGGCGTAATGGAGCACAATGGAGCAGTTAACGTGGCGAGGCGGCCGAGGCAAAGAATCATTGCCAATCGAGACGAGGCTTAAGAGTGCTTTCCTATTTCGTTGCGCGAAACGCTTGGAGGCGCGGTAGCGAGGGCGCGCGAGAAGAAGAAGAAGAAGAAAAAAAAGAGAGAGAGAGAGAGAGAGAAAAACAAGAGCCCCTCGATAGCCTCTCAGATAAGCGGGGCGCGTTCATTGGCATCTATTAGCTTTTAATAAATCGAGGTTCGGCGCGCGCGAATCGTCGCGGGGCCACATCGCTACAAAGCCGCCGCCCCCCTCCCCATCCCATGTCTAAAGAACGGTTCTATCGGGTTGTCGATAGGTGCCCAGGGCCAGCAGATAACGCTGATCCCTGCCTCGGCGCTGACCAACATAGCGGCGCAGCAGACGGGCGGCATGATCCGGGGCGTGAACGTCGGCGGGGTGATGCAGCTCCAGCCGGCGGGAGGCCTCAACGCGACCAACGGCTTCCTCCAGTCTATACCCGTGCAGAACATACCGGGCCTGGGCAACATCCAGGTGATATCGGCCGTGCAGCCGGCCTCGGTCCAGGCCCTGCAGCCGCGGCCCCTGCCTCGACGGTCCCTCCGAGGGCGGCGCCGACTCCAAGTGGCAGATCCTCCAGACCATACAGTCCAACAACACGGCCATCGCCACCCACCAGCAGGTCCAGCAGCAGCAGCAGCAGCAGCAGGCCCAGGTCATACAGCAGCAGCAGCAGCAGCAGCAGCAGGGCCAGCAGCAGCACCTCGGCGGCGGGGGAGGCGGCGGCGGAGGCGGAGGCGGCGGCGGGGGCGGCGACGACGCCGGCAAACTCCACAGACGTAGGGTCGCCTGCACCTGTCCGAACTGCGGCGACGGCGACAGGTAAGCGTCCTCCGCCGGTCCTTTGCGAGGGCCTGGGTTGGGGTTTGGGGTTGGGGGGCTAGCCCTCGAGCTGACGGCCCCTACGGGTCCTCTGCCCCCCAGGAACCGGGACATGACGAGGAAGCGCCAGCACGTCTGCCACATACCGGGCTGCAGCAAGGTCTACGGCAAGACCTCCCACCTGCGGGCCCACCTAAGGTGGCACACCGGCGAGCGGCCCTTCGTCTGCAGCTGGATATTCTGCAACAAGAAGTTCACGCGCTCGGACGAGCTCCAGCGGCACAGGCGCACCCACACGGGCGAGAAGAGATTCCAGTGCCCGGAGTGCACCAAGAGATTCATGCGTTCGGATCACCTGACCAAGCACATCAAGACTCACATGAAGATACGCAGCACGGTTGGTCTCTCTCTCTCTCTATCTCTCTACCCCCTGCCCCTGCTAGCCAGCCCGCACCGGCGTCCCACTCGCCAGCCTCGGTACAGCCGCCTCCCGCGGTAGACTAGCGATTGGTGGCCGGTGCGATGGTAGCGCAGGGCTCCTTCCCTCGTCCCTGAGAATTACGGGCCGACTGACGGTTCGGGCTTTTTGCAGGAGGCCGCGACGTCGACGCAGGAGGGATCGTCCGACAGCCAGTCATCGAACGAGGACAAGATCATAATAGCCTTTCACAAGGAGACGGAACAGACGGAGCTCGTGCTGAGCGATCCGCTCGAGGTCATTGAGAATCAAGGGGCGAATCACGTTACGAACGAATAGATATTTTTTCCTCCTGGTGAACAAATTTCTTTGGTTATTTATTGAGAGCGGCCAAGGCTGCGGAGGTTTATCATTGCCGTGTCATTCCTTGCTTATTTATTTATGCTCTTGCTCTTGAAAATTTAATCGTTGCGACGGGGTTTCGCCTTTCTTTCCTTCTCTTCTTCTTCTTCTTCGTCTTGTTCTTCTTCTTTTCCAAAGTACTCGAAGCTGCAATTTCGTCATTACCTTTTCGCGGTATTTAACCTCTTTATTTAGCGCGTTGTTGTTCGTACGGGGTGAGTAATGATTAAGCGCCACGGATCGACATTCCTTGTATCGATATGACGAGAATATACCCTGACTAGGTGAAAATGAATCGGTTACGCTTGTAATATTGAAGTATCGACGGCTCCCTTTCGTCCAATGATAAATTGCGTTTGGGCATCGCTTTCGTTTAACACAACACACACATGCACACACATTAATATATATATATATAATTATGTATAAATATAAATATATAAATAAATATATATATATACACACACACACACACACACACACACACACATAACTTAGGAAGTTCATATTTCGTTTGTATTTAAAAAATTTATAAATAGTCGAGTTATTTTTATAATTTTTAAAAATGAAGATGCGCAGGAAATTTTTTCACCAGGATAAACTTCGCGATCGGTCTAAGATTTAAAAAATTTAGACACGGTAAGCGAGGTTAAACTAGTCTTATGGTTATATTTAAGGATTATACCTAGTAATGTGATATATTTTTGTGTGCAGATACATTTATATTTTCTTAAAAAGCTTTTACCTTACATGGATGATGTATAAATATTTCTATAATTTCAATCCATAAAAGCCTCTATAATTATGTATCATTCTGCATGATTATTAAACAATGAAACTTTAGTTTGTAAATTAGTATTTGCTAGATATGTAATAACTTTGTACTGAGCAGATAAACATATCTAGTATTCATCAATGAAAATAATGTATAAATTGTGTAAATCTTAATCAAAGGTTTTTTAAACATCTGTGTATAAAATTGTCTACAGAAAAGAGTTATTATTAATAGTAGGTAGGTAGTATTCTATTTTTATAAAAAAAAATTTTGTATAATATATACATATATATATATTTGCAAATACTGTACAGAATGAACACAAATTTTTTGCACACATTTACATTTTTTGACGTTTTTCAATGGTAAGTTTGTACGATGTTGCCCTGAAATTTTTCTAATTACAGTGTGATTTTGAAGAAAAAAAAAAAAAAAAAAAAATTATATACTAAATGTTTTTATTAGTATTAATTTTCCATTGAACGGCCCAAAAAAATGAAAGAACGAAACTACTGAACATTGTTAAGTAAAATAATATACTGTTACAAAAATAAAAAAAATGACATAAACATAATTAGAAATGAAGTGTTGTTGTTGTTATTATTATTATTATTATTATTATTATTATTATTAATTACTCATCTGAATCGATGACAAAAAAATCTTATCCTCGGTAAAGTTTGTACTCCGATAACAGTTAAGTGAGTAAATTTTACAAATTTACGCAATGTATAATAAATGAACGGCAATAATTAAGCCGAATAACGAAACTTGGTTGATCGGTAATGCGAAAAAGTGGAATTTTACAGTAGGTATTACGTATTTGTAGGGTTTTGCCTTACCGCTGCTCTCATGATTTCGGAATAATGGGAATATTTAAGACTGCGAAGGATTGATATCAATAATTAAGCAAATCCAACACTCGCAAATAAACATTTTCAAGTAAATAAATCTTGTGGTATAATATATATATTGAACGACGTTTCTCAATTTTAACCCGACAACTTTGAAGAACAGATTTTTAAATTATCTGACAATGATTGGTTCAATTCGCAAAAATGTTTTTTAACGTTCCCGATTTAAATAATCGAACATCGAACGGTTCGGGCTACACTACAAGAAAACCATGGACAATTTAGTTGTTTATATGAAAAAGAGGGCGTGAAACGGAAAGCTAATGGTGACGTTATTTGATTAATTATGGGATCTATTGGCATTATTAACGTGCAAGTTCATCTACATTGAATAAAATACAAATAAAGAGGCTATAGGGTTAACTTGCAACGGTCAATTTAAAGACCTTTGATTCAAGTACAGTGGAAGAACAAGTAGTACCTTATCGAGCACTCGAATGCTCTAATACTGATTATAAATCCAAGGACTCTTTGATTATTTGTAAAATTAATTAAGTTCAAGGTTGAAAAGCAATTGCGATCATCGACCATAAAGGCTTTCTCATAAAAAAATGACGGTATCATTCCAGCGGTAAAAAAATTAACACGATCTTATTTTTTACAAAGTTAAAATAAATATCTTATTAAAAATTCAATATTCTTTACATATATTAATAAATTTTTTTGTTTATTTCTAAGGTTTTTATCCAAATATAAAATATAAATTTCACTGTTGTCATCTTAAGATCTAGTGTACTTTCCCCAAATGTGTAGCATAAAGACAGACGCAATAAAGAGCAGAGACATCACTAAAACAGGTACTGGCCCTCTGAAAAATTTATGTAACGATTAACGAAATTAGTAATGTTTCCCTCATCCATACAACTCTTGTATTTACATTTATAATATTCACATATATACGTATAATAATCTTAATTAAACTTGAAAATTTAATTTACAGCCAAGTTAGTAGCTAAAGTAAGCTTACACTTTGATTCCAGGTGAGTCGTCGGTGTAAAATCTCCACATACCACCAGAGTTAGTTCCAGTGTTACGATTTCTAGCGGATGTTGCCGGTGCAGATTTACGTTGCCTCACAGTACCAGCCAATCCAGCACGAGGTGCAACAGCTTTACTCGGCGAACGATTCGTCACCCCAACGCTCGCAGAACTCGGTACGGAAGGCTATCGCAGAATACAATGGACGAGGATATTGTTTTAGGCCAATTCTATCCAATACTGTTCTGGATTATTAAAGAAATGGGCAATGCTAATATCTGCCTGTCCCAATAATTGGAACGGGCCGAGCAAAAGATGCACGACGTTGGATTCAAAACCATCCACGCAGCGTAACATTTGAGTTTATTCATAAGTGCCCGTTGCCAGGGGCAAAAATGTTTGCAACGGATCGAACAATTTACACAAGGAGCAATGGAATTTAGCTGGCTTATTAGAAGTGTAAATTAAAGGTCAAGCAGTTCTTTCCAGTAAAATACATTGCAA
Organism: Kradibia gibbosae; assembly: GCA_018907135.1. NCBI lineage: Eukaryota > Metazoa > Arthropoda > Insecta > Hymenoptera > Agaonidae > Kradibia > Kradibia gibbosae. The sequence goes on along the minus strand of JACCHX010000001.1, from coordinate 1,445,604 downwards.
AATAATATACCATAGTATAACACATACATACATATATATATATGTGTGTGTGTGGTGTGTACACAAATATGCGTGCATGGGTAAAAGCAAAATATTCACCACAGGCCAAAAAAGCTTACCAGCTGTCAATTAATGCACACGCCGTCAAAGGCAATAACGGCCAATGTTGCAAATGAATTTTCAACGAGATCGAAGTTCCCCCGATACAACGAGAAGAGACACAGGTAAAAATGACCCCTGGCACGCTCTTAGCTCAAGTTCACGTCGTTAAGGGCAGGAGAACAAGAGCCTAACGGTACTTTAAAAATATTAGTAGCTTTGCATCGCAGGGCCCGCGCGCCCGCGTACAAAAGCCCAAAGGCGCGCACACACCCGCGCGCTCGCGGTGCACTCGGATAAATAAGGATAAATAAGGGCAAGACGCAACGGAATATAGGAAATACCAAGGGTATGGGAGGAACGTACCATTTTTTAAGCGGGAGCGGTCCGTGGCAGAGTCAACGCTGGCTGCTCGGCTGAAACGTGACGTTGGCTCGGCGGCAGGGAGGCGCGGGCATCGGCCGGAGAGCGAGAAAGACGTCGGCGATCAATACGCGATGGGCGGCGAGCGGAGGAAGCTCGGCCGGACTTCTCCCGAGCGAGACTCGTAAAGAGTCGCGAGAGAGAGAGAGAGAGAGAGAGCTCGATTCAAGAGGGAGTCGGCAGCTTTGTCTCGGAGCAACCGAGTACCCTCGTGGCGAGTGGCCAGCCGCTCGCTCGGCGTATCCCCTGGGGACACGTACTCCGCCGCCGCGAGGACGATCCCAGCTTGACGGGGGGGTGGGGTGGGGCTCCTCTCGACGTCGCGCGACCGGAGCTCCCATTGGTGGATCGGCAGCCGCGGCCGATTGGGCCCCGGCCTCCCCCGTTCGAAACTCGGGGCGCGAGCTTCCTCGTCGGCCGATGGTCGAAAGCGTTTGTCGGGCCTGCGCCCGTCCCGTGGCCTTCGACGAATAATCTCCCCGCCCCCCGCCGCCGCCGAGGCACCGCTCGCAAGCACGGACGGGCAAATAAAACAAAGATCGGCTCCTCTCAATTATCAACTGTGTTCGCGATTGGACCTTGGCCGCCGGGGGCTTTCCCCGATCGGTCGATCCTGTGCCTCTTCGGTATATTATCTTGGATCGGAATTTTGTCTCGATTTTTTAAGAAGCGACTGAAATCGCTCCTGGAACCATCTCCTCGCGTGGTAGGGCCGCGAGAGCCCGAACAACGACCGATCGTACGGAGGAAGATAGTCGGCCGATAATATCGATGCCAATGTTCGACGAGAACGCCACGAACGAAGTCGGATTTTGCCGCTTCGCGGTGCCTCGCTTCGAACGAGGAAAAACAAAGCCCCGATAACGACCGATGGTAGGGACGAGGTTGCCCATTAGGACCACCTCGGCCATCCATCGATCTCCCGTAACTAATTCAAGACTATTTTTGGTGTATTTCGAAAAATATATATATATATTATTATATCAATAAATATTACAATTTCGTCGGCTTATAATACACAAGATACGAAAGTCACTTCGATATAATCAATGCGAAATTCAATGTATTTGATTTTCAACCATGGGTGGGAGGGAGGGAGGGTGGGACGGGGGGCGGGGCGAAGGGAGAGAATCATTACAAATAACTCATGGAACATAAAATAAATTTGTACAATAAATATACATATATATATATATATATGTATATGTGTATATATATATATATATATAAACGTAATTCGTTAACGATTTAAATTCACGCTCGTCCGAGGAGGCTGCCGATGGTCGATCCTGGCGGCGCCGCTCTCTCACTTCATCAAAGCGTGAACCACAGCCTTGGCGTTGAGGGACTTCAGGTCGGTGTAGGTCTGTCCAGTGCCGACGAAGATGATCGGCTGGCCGGTTATGTAGGTCATGGAGATCGCGGCCCCGACCTTGGACACACGAAGGGCAAACCGTTAGGCCGGCGGGCGGGGGAGTCCTCGAGCCGGAGGATGGGGGGGCGGGGGTAACGAACCTTGTCGTCGATGGTGTCGAACTTGGTGAGGACGATGCCGTCGATGATGTGCGGGTCCGGGGAGTTGCTGTAGTCGGCCAGGGCCTGGTTGAACTTGACCAGCTGGTCGACGGCCTCGTTGCCGACGAGGGCCTCGCCGACGAAGAGCACGAGGTCGGGCTCGTTGACCTTGATGAGCTTGGCGAGGGCGCGCATGAGGGGCTCGTTGTCCTGCATGCGGCCGGCCGTGTCCACGAGGACGACGTCGAAGCCCGAGTCCTTGGCGAAGCGGATGGCCTCCATGGCTATGCCCGCGGCGTCCTTGCCGTAGCCTGCGCCCGCGCAAAACCAAAAACACGTTAGAGGCCCTCGGCGCCTGCCGAAACCCCACCCACCCTACCCTACCTTTCTCGTAGAGCTGGACCATGGTGCGGTTGCCGTGCCTGTCGGCCGGGTGGAGGGCGTTCAGGTGCCTGGTGTGGGTCCTCAGCTGCTCGACGGCACCGGCCCTGAAGGTGTCGCAGGCCGCTATCAGTACCCGGCAGTTGTTCTCTATGAGCCAGAAGCAGATCTTGGCCAGATTGGTGGACTTGCCGACGCCGTTGACCCCGCAGAAGGCCATTACGTAGGGCTTGGCGCTCCTCTTGGCCTCGAGGGCGTCCCTAAGTATATCGACGCGCCTCTTGGGCGAGAGGATCCTAACCAGGGCCTCGGTGAGGGAGGACTTGACCGTGCTGGCCATGCTCTCGAAGGTCCCGAGGACCTTGCCCTCGAGCTGGGCGCATATGGAGTCGCAGAGCTTCTCCGATATGTCAACCGCCACGTTCTTGGCTATCAGATGCTCCTTGAGCTTGTCCAGGATGGGCCGCATCTCCTCCTCCCTGAGGCACTTGCTGCCCACGAGGCTCTTGAACAGGCCGAAGACGCCGCCCCTGGCCGCTCTCCTCTCCTCGGCGGGCTTGGACCGCGCGGCCTCGCTTGGATCCTGCGCCTCCTGCGCCTCCTCCTCCTCCGCCTCCTCGGGCTCGGAGTCGCTCTCTACTTCCAAGTCTTGTATACCACCTTTCATTAGACCAATGATCTGTGTTATTGTCGAGGGATGGAAAAAAAAAAAATGAAAAAAAAAACCAAAGAGGAAAAAAACACAATTACATAATTACAACACTGAGGGGGGGGGGGGCGGGCGGGAGGAACGACGATTGGGCGCAATCGCGGGTGAAATTAGTTGGCTAAATATAGGCCTTGGGCCCACTTACAGTCGTGTCGGTGGCAACGTACTCCGCGGCTTCCTGGGGCTTGTCCCTCGTGCGCTCCAAGTTGGCGAGGTCCTTGTTCGTCCCGCCGAGTTCCCAAACTCTGGGCTTTTTGCCGACCTTCTCGGGCTTTGGGCTCTTTCTAAAAAAAAAAAAAAAATAATAAAAAACAATAAGATACGTCAACGACGACGACGACGACGGGCGCTCTCGGTATTACGACCGAGCGTCGAGGTAGGCATAGGACGACTAGTGACTTACTGTTTGTCCGCCTTCTTCTTTGGCTCGACCATTTTCTGCATAAATTTCATGCGATTGGCGATCATGAGCTCTTCGCTCGATTCCCCATTTTGAACGGCGGCGGCTGTGGCGGCTTTGGGCGAATCTTGCGCCGCCTTAGGCACTTCTTGGATGTTTCATAATGGAATTTTTTTAAGTTTGCTTTGTCTTTTTCTCTTTCGCTTAATTAATGAACGCGCCTTTTAAAAACAATATAATTACTTACGTTGGCTCTCATCGGCATCGCTACTCCCTTTTTTCCTTTTATCTGGAACATTTAATAAGCAAAGCCAATTCTCATGCGCAAGACAATGTTACCAGCTAACTATAGCGCTGTCTCTCTTTTCATTTTAGCTCCCAGATAAAATGTACGCATTCGGTGGGCTATTTACACGGGATGAATTTTTAATTTACACGGTGTCGTTGGCAAGGGTCGAGTGGCGTGCTTTTGAATTCGATTGCGAAAGGACCGAGATGTGCTTTAGTCTGGGTTGGAATTTTTGGTTTTGGAAAAATTTACTCTATTAAAGGAGTACTCGAATCCTCGGCAAGTGCATCTTACGATACAATGTTTGGAAAGCGTCTACTCGGAAAGCTTCCTCAATGGAAATTCTTACTTTGCTGTTGAAAGTCTTTATCGTCCTTTCTCTCGATCATACTGGCGACGGTTTTCTTAGACTTGAGGCTTTCGTCGAACCTTCTCATTTGCTTTGGAATCTTGGATTGAGTCTTTGCCCATTGTTCGGAAGCCCTCAGGGTCTCTTGATAAAGGTTCATAAAGTCGTAATTGAAAAACCATTTACAGCCTCTGAGCTCGTTTATGTAACGATTTCTGAATTGCAAATGGACATCGTTTAAGAACTTGTCGACGTAGGACAGTTTTAATATCTTTTGATAAGCGACCACAAAGACCAATTCGAATTCATTGTCCAATTTGTACTGCAGGTGCAACGAATCGTGCTCGAACGTTTGATTTCCCGTTCTTTCCTGAAACAAACAACGAAGCCGAGCTATTAGCGCTCGAGCAAAACAACAAAAATTGGCGGGTTCGCTCGGCCCATCGTGACGTGCTTCGATCGACAAAGTCACGAAATATAACGGCAGAGCAGCCGAATCACGGCCAAGGGCAAATATTGCATGGCTCGGCGGCTGGTCGATGGCAGGCCTCGAATCCAAAGGTCGGCCAAAGCCGAGACAAAGCCGCCTTCTTAAGGGGCCCCGGGATCTCCCGCACCCACGACGAGCGACGGCTGCTGCAGGCCCGTCTACGCGGCCGACGGGCTAAACCATATGGATGGAATGCGAGGATTGGGTGGGGGGGGCGGAGGGGGAAGTCAGCAGCAGCAGCAGCAGCAGCCGCTCTCTCGGGGCGAAGCGCGACTACTCACTCACCTGGAGAATGACACTCTTGATCATGCTGTTGATGCCGGGGGCGAAGATGCCCGAGGCACTTTGGAAGCACCAGAGGACGATGCCGCCCTTGCTGAAGATCGTGAAGAAGTCGAGCATCTCGTTGGGGGGCCCGTGGGGGTTGGCCTGCTGGCGATCTCGATCGGCGAACGACGGGGTGGGTGGGTGGCCGGAGGGTGGAGGGGGCTGCGGCTGGACCACGAGTCAGAGAGAGAGAGAGAGAGCGAGGGAGGAGGGAGGAGGAGAAAGCCTCGGCAAAGTTAACCTTCGGGAGGATCGGCCGCGCGCGACGAGGATTCCTCGAGACTCGGTCGGTGACGTGTTGCTGCCACCGCCACCGGCCAGTCCGCGGATCCGAGGCCGGGCCATGCGCAGTAAGGGCGACGGTCGGGCGCTCGCGTCGCCTCAAGGGGCTCGATATCGCTCGCGACTGGAGCCGCCGATCTCCGCTATAGGCGGCGCGGCCCTCGATGCCGCGGCTTTCGAATCCAACGCCGAACTCTCGCCGTCGGAGCCGAGGTCGCGCGCTCTCGACGATCGGACGGATCCGGGGGCTGCCCGCGCGGCCTTGGATCCCCGGCGTCGAGGCGGGGCGGGCGGACGACGAGCCGCGGTCCGCCTTTTGCATCGCGATCGAGAGCTCGCGCGAATTATCGGGGGTTCGCGCGCGGGTCCCCCCTCCCCCGGTGTCGGGCTCTCCCATCGGCGCCGAACCTTTACCGGCCAATGTCCTCGGACGACGCGGGTTCGGGGCATTCCCCGCCTAGAACCGAAGAGAAGAAAAAGGAAATGGAAAAAAAAAAGAAGAGTCCGATGATCGTGGCTCGACCTTTGTTGTCGCGAGTCGTCGCGGCTCCCAAGGGGAGCAAGTGTCCCTCGGCTGCCCGGGGCGGAGGGCCAAAGTTACCGAGGGTTTTCGAAGGGAAAGGTCACCCGCTGCGCCGAGGATGTATTTGTAGTAACCCTGGGGGGGGGCCCCCGCCCCCGCCGCCCGTAGATTTGAATCTCGACGAGTGCCCGACGGTTGATCGCTTTTTCAAATGGAAGCCTCTTAGTTCTCACGGGCATCGCCGCGGGCCGCGCGAGTCGCGCGGAACAACAGTCCCCGGTCGGATAATTTTCAAAGGCGCACGCGAGGCGGCGGAAGGCGCCGCCAGCCCGTAGAAAAAAGTCACCCTACCGCGCAAAGTCCAGACGTCATGAGCTCAAGGTCGCACTTCGCCGTCGTCCTCGAATCCGTATCGTGCCTTTGTTCGTAGAGTCGTCGGAGTTGTCCACCACGGATATGGATTGCGATCGCGAGGCCGAGAGCTCCTTATTACGGATCGGGGAGCCAACTATGGCTTAGGCCAACTCCGCGGGAGCTGCGGCAGTTGCGTACGTATGGCAATCGGGCCATTCGACTCTTGTCCTCGGCAATGTGCGGCCACTCGGGTCTCGCTCTCCCGGGCTCATCCTTACGCGAACCGTTTGGTTTTTAAACCGAGAATCCGAGCCTGAGCATCGGGTTGATTTAACAGAAGTACGCGTATTTCCTATCGTGTCTCTCTCTCTCTCTCTCTTTCTTTCTGTGTGCAACGACCAGAGGAGCGAGTTGATTATTTAGCTCGCAGGCTTAGCTCGATGATTTTATTGGTTAGGTCGATGAGCGAGAGGAGGAGCAGCTTTCTTACAATTAACGTTGGTTTCTTTTCAGTGTCCCTGGCGTGAGATCCAACTCGATACGCGATAACGTCAGCTTTGAGGAAAGATGCGCTCTAAAATAAATTGGCTCGCAATTTCGCTGGAATGACATGTTGGAATTGGATGTTGCCTTCTCTCTGAAACCAAAAATGTATCTCGAGGACGATGCCATCAGTTCATCAGCACACGGTAATCTCAATGTTGAGCAAAGCTAAAGCACCTTGGTGCGACGCTATTTAAAAGTCACTGCGAAAAATCAGCACTATCTAACGCTGGACGCACGACGAGGTTAATTAGCTTGCAAAGTCTTATAAAGCACAGTGTAACTCGGAAGCTTGTACTTGGAATATTTGTCGATACCTATAACGGGACACTTATCCCATTGTACGAATTTGATCTCCAATTTTATAGTTGTCCTTTCATAGAATATCAATGATAATTGCAGTAGGGCTGTCGTTGAAAAATGTTTACTCGTGGCCTAAGTATCAGTCTTCGGTGTGCCCGGTGCGTTGTCCTACCTCCGTAAGGCAACTGCTTTGGCGTAAAGAATATTGGAAAGAAGGCAAAAGGGCCGAATCGGTCGCGCACCCAGCCACCGAATTCTCCTCGGCTAGTACCCAATGAAGCAGCCTCGGCTATCGATTTCAGACTCGATCGTCGATAAGATAAGCCGTAGTAGCGCGGACGGAATCCCGGCTAGAGAGGATGTCGACGCTGCCGGCCACAGGAGTGCAACGGCCTCCGACGGCCATCAGCAGCAGCAGCAGCAGCCACCGGTCGTCTACGTCAACGAGGACGCGATGGACTGCGTCTACGACGAGTCCTCGAACCTCTCGCAGTACACGGAGCTCCTCGACGCCCCGAGTCCGGAGCTCTTCGACAGCGACGCCGACGACGAGTGCACCAACACGGCCTCGACCTACCCGAGGGCCCACGCCAAGCCGCGCTCCTCCCTGCTGCCGAGCCCCAACAAGCTCACCGCCGCCGAGCAGATACTCAAGGCCGACAAGCACCTGCTCAAGAGGATCAACAAGTTCCTTAGGGGCGTGCCCCCGCCACCGAACCACACCATATCGCAGAAGGACTGCGACGACTTCCTGGCCTACATAGCCCAGAATCGCCAGTACTTCTGGGCCGATCCCTATCTGCTGGAGGGCAAGGGTGCCTCGAGCGCGCCGAGGATGTTTTCACCGGTGCAGGTAAGGCAGGCTACCCCCGACCTTAGACCCTCCTATCGATTTGACCATTGGTCGACGAGCCAGCCGACCGCTGGACGGTCGTCCAATGGCCATTGGCTTATCGGCGCTCGCTCTTTGGCTCGTGAGCCCCTATCGAATGGAGGAAAGATCTTCTCGGGGCAAAGGTCTGTAACGCCCTTCTGTTATTGTTTTTTTTTTTTTTTTTTTTCAAAACAACGGCACGATTGCCCTATCGATAGCCGGTCACCATTAGTTCCAATGAACGGTGAGCTCGATGAGGTTTGATACCAATCGACGATCCTCCGATTCGTAAAGTCGGAGGCTAATCATACCTAGCGAGTGGCGATCCTGGCGCCCGGCGACTCTCGAGCAAAAAAAAAAAATGCCCCCGATTCCCGTAAGAGAGTCTCGTCGTGGAGTCTCGTCTTACGGCCACTGTCGCGCCACTGATCATCCGATGGATAATGAGCAAGGGGATATTATTATCCTTTGGTCGGTTGGCCAATGCTCGCTTAACTACCCAAACTCGACGAGGCCCCTATGATGGCATTAAATGGACTCTCCAGGCCGACGAGTCGTCCGTTCATCGTCGTTGGGATTTACGGGGAGATATTCATAACAATGAGAGCTTCTATTAATACATAAGACGGCGTGTTTATTTTGACCTACATTATACTGATATTCGCTACTCTGTGTTATCAAATTTATTGATGTTTTTCCCAATTACTTGTGTTTATATATATATAAACGTGTTATGTATATATATATATAAGTAGTATATGGCAGGTGCGAGATAATGAATGGCTTTGAAAATGACGTTTAAATTTGTTTTCATTTTTCCCAAGCTGGACAAACGTTCAACTCTATTCATTCGTAAGTTTAAAGCTCGGAAGTTTAAAAGGTTTCGTCGCTTTTCAAAACGGCATTAGAACCCCCCGAGCCCCTTCCATTTGGCATCCAGCTGTATCCAATATAAGCTATTGGTTACAGGCGGTCGACATTAATCGATTGGCACTCTTGCTTAACTTTTTATAACACCTTCAGTAAGTTTAATACATACATGCATACATACACATACACACATATATATGGGTGTGTGTAAAATTTGTTTTCGTCCTTTGGCCTTTGATAATGCCGACGTCGCGAGAGGAAGGATAAGCAGCCCTGGACGGTGCAATTAACGAGGTGTCGCACGGCCAATGCCATCAAAAAAAAGAAAAAAAAAAAAAAAACACCGCAACAATGTTAGGCTAACGGTAACGACGATTGCAGAGGCCGAGCCGTGAGGAGAGGAGGAAGGAGAGCGGCTCGTACAGCATGAGCAGGAGCTTACAGCAGGCGAGGATCGGTCTGCGTAACCTGAGCACGGCTTTCAAAGCCTGCGAGGATTCGATGAGATCGAGCCTCCTGAATTGCTCGACGGGCAGCAGCGCCGAGAACCTCGAGACGACGAGCTCCTTCGAGCTGTCGGAGACCCTCTTCAACAACTGCTCGATCGGCTCGACGCCCGAGCCGACCTCCTGCAACGAGAGCAGCAGCAAGGAGCAGCAGCAGCAGCAGCAGCAGCAGAAGCCGACGGCGGCCACGTCGACTGTTACCAGTGGCGCCGCAACCACCGGCAGCTGCGCGTCGGCCTTCGTCAGCGTCGGGGTGGGCGAGGCAGCGGCCCTGGCCTGGCCCGAGGCCTACCGGCACAAGTGCCACGAGATCTAGTGAGTCGAGCTAGGACAGATGGACAGGCGGTGGCCCGGCTCGCGTAGCCCCCCGACCGACACTGAGCCAGCCCCTCCCTTGTGCTTTTCAGCTACAACAGGAACCGGGCCACGGAGGAGTTCGAGGCCCTGCGCGAGACCCCAGTCGACCTGCAACGTCTGGTTCGCGAAGCAGGCCGCCCCGGTGGGGAGCGCGAGGAAGCGCAGCCTCGTGGCGAAGCGCAACAGCGGCCAGAGCCCCGGCAAGCGGCTGAGCTACCTGGCCAGGCGGCGGAGGACCTTCTCGAGCGCCAACCTCCAGGGCCTCGGCCTCTCCGAGAAGCGCCAGCTCATGCTCAACGTCAAGTGAGTACCCGCCGCGCGTCCACAAGGTGGGCCCACCCAGCCCTAGAGAGAGAGAGAGAGAGAGAGACAGAAGCGTGTGACTCGAGCGAGCCTCCTCTTCACAGGAAGGGCCTCCTGCTGTCGCGGAAGGGCCGGAGCCCGCGGGCCGCCGGCAGGAGTCCCCGGGCCGGCGGCAAGACGCCGGGAGCTCGGCCAAGAAGCGCCACCACCACCTGCCCCGCCGACTGGCCCTCGAGGGCCCCTCGCCCAGGAAGACGCGCGTCGACACCTCCAAGCGGGCCCTCTTCCAGAGCCCGCCCCTCGAGGGCAGGCTCCCGCCGCCCCCGGGCCCTACGAGCCAGCAGCAGCAGCAGCAGCCGGAGGCCCGCGGCGCCAAGCGGGCCCTCTTCCCGAGCCTGGCCGAGCAGCAGCCCACGGCCGCGGCCGGGGCTCCCGCCCCCTGCCCGGAGCCCAACTCGCGCAAGCGCAAGGGCGAGGAGGAGCCCAAGGGCTCCAAGCACAAGTGGGCCAAGAGCCTCTCCTTCGACTGTCCCCGGGCGGCGGAGGCCAGTCCGCCGAGCGGCTGGCTGGAGCCTCGCCAGGCACTCGACCAACGGCTCCCTCATCGGCAGGTCCGGGGCCCCGGGACACAGGCCCGGCGAGCTCAACGAGACCCATCGCAAGGTAACCCTATTCGCTCCCTCTCCCCCCAAATAACTCTACGACGACTCGCTCTATTTTACTCTCTATCTCTCTCTCTATCACGATCCGCCGCGTAGAAGCTGCTCTGGGCCGTGGCCGAGGCGCTCAGGGGCAAGGGCATAGGCATGAACCACGCCCTGTTCAAGAGGTACGCGACCTGCCTGGCCCGCACCGTGCGCAAGTTCATGCCCGACCTGGAGAACAGGAACGTCCCGAGGAAGCCCGGCAGCACCAGCGACCGGATGCTCAAGATCGCCAAGCGCCACGTCCTCCTCATAGTCGAGGCCGAGTGACGACGGCATCCGCCTGGATAAGGAGGCGCGCGCGAACCACGACCGAGCAGCTCTCCTTGGGCCTCGATAGTCGATCGCTCCACCTCCTCGGTCCCGACCCCCTCGGTCGATCGTCTTCCTCCGGCCTCGTACTGCTCTTGAAGCTTTGTCCATCCAGCGCGCGCTCGCGTATTTATTTGTACCGGCGGCGGCACCCCGACGAACCCGCGCCCGCCCCTTCATGACCTCATCGCTTGCCGGCGTCGCCATCATCATCACCATAAGTTAACGTTGGTCTTCGTCGTCGGGCGAAGGCCTATTATCGAGGACGCGATATTTAATAATTTCATAGACTAGAATTTAAAGCTATTTAATTCAATTGCCTTGAGCAGTTGCCCTTTCGGATTTCTTCTTCTTCTTCTTCTTCTTCTTCTTCTTCTTCTTCTTTCTATCTATCTCCATCTATCTCTTTATCCATCTATCTATCTATCGTGTAAATTCACCAGCGACTCCGTCGAGTCCGAACGCTACCGATGATTAACGAGACTTTGAAGTAAAGCGAGCGTCGCCTACGGTCCAAAGAAATTATAATGGTAAAATTCTTCGACAATCGACTCGTGAAGGCTGAATAGAGCTTTTTTCCTAACCGCCCGACCCCTCCCGATCCCACCCGCCCCTACTCAGCCACCCACTCAGCCAACCATTCGAAAGCTGTGCGTGATTATTGCGTTCGATGGCCACCGTCGAACTGAAAGAAGAAAAAAAAAGACAGTCGAGCGTTTTTGGCAGACAAATTATTAAATGCAGTCCGAGATGGTCTTGACATCGATTTATTGCAATAAAATATTATATTTTACATCTTATAAATAATTAGTAAAAGCTCTTATTTCAAACTACTTACGAATGATGATAATAATAATAATAGTAATTATAATTATAATAGTAATGGTAATAATAATAGTAATAATAATATATTTTTTTTTTTTCACTAATATAAGTATGCGCATAATAAATCAATTGGTGTTACGTGTGTGGTGGTGCTTAGTAAAATTTATAAATAAATGCCGTGTAGTAAATAAATAACGATTATTAATCAACCCTCGCTATCATCTCGTCGATTATTTGCGTTAGCTCCTTGTTCTCCTTCATCTTCTGCTCGACCGTCTCCTCGAGGGACTTGCTCTTCAACTCGGCCTTCCTCACCAGGGCCTTCAGCTTCACGGTCTCGGCCTCGTTGTGCTTCCTAATGGCGTTCAGCTCGAGATTGGCCCTGCAATTGTCGTTAAAACGCCCGTTAATGTTGTGCTTGTGTGCTTGTGAGAGAGAAAGAGAGAGAGCCTCAGGGCCAAGCACTCACTTCTCCAGCTGGGCCATCGCGTGAGTCTTGAGCTGCTCGTATCTGTTCTCGAGGGTCTTGATCGTCTCCTGGTTCTCGGCGATGCTCTCCTTGAGGACGGTCTCGTTGCTCTTGTAAGCCGAGACGACGTTCTTCAACCGCTCGTACTTGGAGTGGACGTCGCTGAAGGCGGCCTCGGTATTGCTCAGGTGCTGGTTCGCCACCTGCAGGTCCTCCTGTATCTTGGCCTTCTCCGCCTCGAAGCTCGTCCGGTCCTTCTCGCGCTCGGCTATCAGCCTGCTTATCGATTTTTCGTACTCCTCCACGACGACCCTGCAGCAGCGGCGTTCGCCCAGAGCCACCCGCCCCCCGTCGGCATCATTGCTTACACTCGATGGACAAAGAGGAAGAGGAAGAGGAAGAAGGAAGACGACGACGACTCTCGAGGAGCGCCGAGCACTTACGTCATTTGGTCCTTGCACTTGACCTCCTGCGCAAGCTGCGTCTGCATCTGATTGTACTTGGCCTGCATGTGGCTGAGCTTGTCGTCGAAGGTCTCCTTCTGGCCGCTCAGTCTCTCCTTGTACTCCTGCGACTGCTTGTCCATTTCCGACTCCAGGCGGAGGACCGTCGACCTGACCAGCTCGAGCTCCTTGGCCACGGCCTCGTCGCTCACCACGGCTATCAAGGGCTTGGCCTCCTTGTCGATGATTTCCTACGGCCGGTCAATTCAGTCGGGCTCGCGGCCTACAACCCCCCGACCCCCCAGTAGTAGCAAATTTGACGGGCCTCGTGGCGGCTCTCACCTTCTTGTCCTCGAAAGTCGGGGCTCCGCCGCCGCCGCCGCCGTCGGTGGTGGTGGTGGGCGCCGCGCAGGGACTGTAGAAGAGGAGCTTGTCGATGGCCGTGAGGACGGTGCTCTTCCTCGGGGTCTCGATCTCGCGCCCCGGGGAGGAGGAGGAGCCCTCGAGCTTGACCTCCTTGTCGGGCCCGGCCTCGACCCCCCCGTCCGCCTCGAGGGCCCCCAACTCCTCGGCCCTCGAGCCCGGGAGGCTCTTCTGCGGGAGCATTGTCAGCTTCTCGGCCAGGGGATCGAACTTCATGTAGAGGGAGTCGTACCTCTCATCGCGCCTGTTCTGCTGCGACTCGAGCTGGTTGAGGAAGTCCAGGGCCGAGGGATCGCCGAACACTGCAAGGGTTTTTGCCGTTGGTTGGAAGAATAATTTTGCTGGCCGGGGGGCGGGGGGATACGCGCGGGAATCGAGGAACAATAAAACCTACGCTCGGTGGTGGCCGAAACGAAGTGCTCGCTCTCCTCGATCTTCTCCAGGGAGCAGTCGATCTCCTTGGCCACGGAGAGGGCCGCCTCCTGGAGGGCGTGCAGGTGGCCGCGCTCGGGGTAGGGCAGATTGGTGCTCTGCTGCTGGGGCCTGAAGGCCTCGTAGTCGCACTCCTGGGCCGGCAGCAGACTCGCGGAGCCGTCCCGGCCTAGGAGGCTGGCCTTGGCCGTGGCGAGCTCGCAGCTGAAGAGCCTCTCGTAGGACTTGTTGACCGCGACCGTGTCGTCGAAACTGATGAAGCCGTTGGCGTTCCTATTGGCCTCGCCGACGAACTCCCGCCTCGGCGCCGCGCTCTCGACGTCCCTCGGCCGCCGATCCTCCTCGCTCTCGGCGGGCCTCGGCTGCTCGAGCTGCTCCTCCCCCGCGAACAGGAGGGCGCCCTTGCTCCTCGGGGCCTCTGGCTTGGCCTCCCTGGCCAAGAAGCTCCTGGCCGGCAGCGGGGTCGAGGCTGTGACGCCGGTCGCGAGGCCCGTAGCCTCGGCCTTGCCGCGCGGGCAGACCTCCTCCGACTTTTGTAAACCCTGGCGGGCCTCGCTGACGAGCGGCGGGACGGCGATCACCGGCCGAGGCTCCTTCGGGCTCGCGGCATCTCCCGGACCGAGATCGTAGTCCCCCTCGGTAGTGTCCAATAATACCGGCTTGGCGACTAGGCTCAAATCCTTGACGAAGACTGGAATGTTTTGCGTAAGGATTTCCTCCTCCTCCTCCGCGTCCTCCTCGATCAACTCCCGGGCACCGTTTAGATTTCTACCGTCGTTCTTGTTGTTCTCGAATTCATTGGGATCGCGGTGATTGTTGTTGGCGCACCTCGCGATATTGAGCTTGTTGAGCTTCTCGTTGATGGCTCCCAATACGTAAGGAGAGTTAGAATTTTGCGTGATTATCGCGCTGCTATTCAAACATTTGTCCTCTTCGGCGGCATCTCGCGTCGGGCTCAGAATGTCCCTTTGCTCCTCGATTGCCCTCGGACAATCGTACTCTCCTATTGCATCTTGCGTTTTATTTAAAATATTTGTCTTTCTTACGATATCCGCAGTCTCGTTTAAAATACTTTCCACCTCGACGTCGAGCTTAAGCTCCCCTTCAACCTCCTCTACGGCGTCCTTATTGTTACTTTCATTGGTTAAATTTACATTGTTCTCGTCGATCAAATCAACCGATGGCAACAGATCCCCAGTTCTTATCGGAGATTTATTCAATTCGTCGGATTCAGGCTCTGAGCTTAGCACAGCCGTTGCATTTAATTCCTGGATTTTAGGGACGCTGTCAACGGGCGAATTCTCATCGCCGACCTGCTGCTGTTGTTTTTCTTCGACTGTAGAATAAAATAATAAATGTTAATTGTATACTTTGTTATTTTACATATATGTATATGTGTAAAAAGAATAACTATTTTTTGTGCTAATTCATTACAGTGGATACGCAACTGGTTCTAATATAATTTGATCAAAACAAAAATTAACAATGGTGCAAACACTTGATACGCGATGGAAATAAAAACAAATATTTATATATATATATATATAAATAAAAAAACTTATTTTCGGAAATGTTATAACAGGATTCTAAACAACCACGATTATAAACATTTAATAATGATAAAATAAAGGAAGCAATTTTCAATAATACACGTTTATCAGGTTCTTTTCATTCTACAAAGTGTCGTAAAAAATGTGCAGTATTTTAACAAGCATCGTCAAACTAATATTACGACTTTCGTAGAAACATTGTACGATAAAAGGTATTATATCATAATAACGTCGCCTGATAAATAAAATACACCCTCGGTGTTAAAGCGCAAGTAGACCAGACTATATACGAATACTTTATTAATGATGAGAAGGCGATGAAAATACTTCCAGTGAAGGGATTTTAATTTGTTTTTTTTTTTTAAATATATAAAAATACTTCAAGCATTTCTTTTGCTCGTGATTAACAATGCATATTTATTAACTTTTTGAAAACGCGCTTAAGAACGAATAAATATTAATCGACAAATAGAATTATCGGAAAGCTCGGACTCGTCGATAAGAGCGCAAACGTTGACAAAGCGGAATAGTTATTATCCACGAGAGGCGGCAATGGCTTACAATGGGAAACCGGATTGGAATCGAAAGAAAAACAATAATAAAAAGCAAATTAACCATGCGTGATATTTAACGGCGACTGGATTTGATTATCAGTTTTGACGAACGTCTTATTCCTGACGATCCTGGCCTGGCTCTTGTCGAGCTCGAGTTCACAGGGCGGACCGCGATCCAAGTCGTTGGCTAAGGGCGCCTCCTCCTCGACGGGCCACTCGGGCTCCGACTCCCCCTCCTGATTGAGTCGAGCACTGGTCTCCAATGGGTTGGGCACGACCGGCAACTCGTCGATCGGCGCCAGTGGCTTTATTAGGCACGAGCCCAAGGACTCCCCTTGATTGACCTGCGATAATAACAATAAGGGGGTCAGGTAAGAAAGGTCGCGAGGAAGGCAGGGCGAGCCTTACCTCCAGTACGGGACAGGTGGCAAAGGTTTGTATGCTCTCGTCGAGTCGCAGCTCGATCTGCGTCTCGTTTTCAATGGTGTCATCGGTGGCCGAGGCGTAGGTCTGATCGTGGCTGAGGTTGCTGCTGTCGGCCGCCTCCAGGCCAGCCGGATCGTTGAGGTTTATGTTAAGGCAGGCGTCTATGAGCTCGCTCAGGTCGGGAATGTTGCCGTCGAGGTAGGAGCCCTCGAGGGCGGCCTCGACCCTCGGCCCGGGGGGCGGCGTCCGGGCCGCCGAGTCCGAGCAGACGCCGCTGCTGCTGTCCTTGGAGCTGCGGCTCGAGCCGAGACTCTGGAAGCTCGAGGCCAAGGAGAGGCTCTCATCCACGAGGTTCCCGGCTAAAGACTCGAGGGAGGTCACCTCCGAGGCGCCGGCCTCGAGCTGCTCCTCCGGACTATCCTCGGCCGCTCGGGCTTGGCTCTGATCGCTGCTCCCCTGCTGCTGCTGCTGCTGCTGAAATCACGATTTTTATCCAAGTTAGCGAGGAGAGAGAGCTCTCCGCCGATCGTTCGCCAAGGGCCACACCTGCTGGCCCTTCCGCGAGCTCCTTCGCTACCCGAACCCCCGACCTTCGCCCGTAAAAAGATACTCAACTTGGGAGCCCTTCTTTATCGGTGCGCGGTTTTTGCGATTTGCTTCGAGGAGCGCGACGCTTCGTTAAAGTTGATAAATATTTAAGGGGAAGCTTCCTCTCGATGCGACGACCGAGGAACGATTTTTTCCGAACCATTGGAATCGAATACTCGGCTTCCCCGCTTCATTTTTAACGCTTGCCGAGGCAGATCCTTAGGCGCGACTCTTAATTCTTACGGCGGATTATTACAACTTACGCAACCGCTCGTAACTGCCGGGAGAAGAAGCTTCGTCCCAGCGCTTGGATGATCATAATCTCGATTTTCCTCGATCAATGTCGCGCGTATCGGTGCATATTGCGTAGCTTTTGTTTCTTTCCTTTTCCCTCCCCACCCACCCCACCCCCCTCCCGCCCTCGTGACATTGAAAACAAACCGCTCGGGCACGGAATTGGATTTGTAGGCCGATAAAATTAATCCAATATTAAAAATAGACGATTCGACCACCGAGAGAGGTCTCGATCGGGCCTAAATTTATCCGCCAGGCGAATAGCGAGCCCTTTTATTTTGTAATAATATCGGTGGGCGGGCTCATCGGAACAAGGAGCGCAATTTTAATCCCTGGCCCGATAACGAGGCGCGAGATGCCGCCGATCGGGAAAGATCGTTAAGATGCGCGGCGCAATAGTGGCCGATATTCGATGAAAAGCTTCGGGGCCTCCGACAACTTCGACAATGCAGTCAAGGTCAGTGACGAATGCCCAAATGGCACTGGGCTCTTGCGATGGAAGGCTCGAGGAGCCGAAGAAGATTCATCGGAAGGGATTTTCACCTCGCGAAGATGCGTAATTATTCCGCGTTGGAGGGTCGGGGAGGGGGGGGAAGAAAGAAAAATCGATCGCACGGCACAGTCGAAGCTCCTTCCCTTCCAGTGGCAGTTGAATAGTAGCTTATCGAAACGCGCCTATCGATTCGCGAATACGAATATTCAATGCAGACCGTTGCCGAGTATTTATAGACGGTGTTTACGATGCCAATGCGGTTTTAAAAGAAGAGAACGGCAATAGGCTGCAATTATTTACGCGTGCGTCGCACCCGAGGTCGAGCTCGCAAGTTGTCGAGCTTAAATGTCGAGCGATTGGCTTTGATATCGGTTGGATACACCGAGGAGGGCACCGAAAACGAAAAACCGTCCGACTCGTCCGACGGCCGCCTCTCAAGCTCCCGCAGATTTCAGTTATCTCAATTTAAGCTCTCCGCCTATCGTTCGTACTGTTAAAACCGCGAGGTCTTGTTCCGCGGCAGGAATTAGCTTCGAGCTCCCAACGATTGGATTCGTTCGTTTACTTCGCCGCCCCCATTGTCCTTTTAATAAGGATAGGGCGTGGCTGCCGATGCTCGTTTCGATCCGGGACCCGGATTCTCGCGCATCGGCGGATCGTTGAGCAATTCGCACGAATCGTTATCGGAGAATGGACGGAAACGAGAATAATAGGACAAATAAATGACTCGACCGAAAGATCAAAAGCCTCCTCCTCCTCCTCCTCTCGTCGCCTTGATTTGGCTTTATTTTTCTAGCGCGGCAGCAGCTCGGCCAATATCGAGATCTCGAGACGTGGCGCTTCCCTTTGAAGAAGGGGGAACAAGAACGAGAACGAGAAAAGAAAAACAAGCGACGATTCGGTCGGGGACTTTTAGGCTTAATAAGAAGACGAATCGGTCAGCTGATGAAAGGCCGAGTTCCAATGGGTGCAGCTGCTTTTTAAAGGGCCGACACGGTAAACAAACCACAACCTGCCGGTAGAGGAAATTAAAATAGCGCGCACGATTGGGCCATTGGCACGCGAACGTCGCGACCGGTGAGAAAGTCACGCGGTTATTGGCTCTGATAAAATTCGCCGATCTTAACGCTTGGAGGTTTCCCAGCAGCCCCGACGATTTTCCGGGCTCAACGTCGCGCGCAAACCTAAGCGGGGCGCAATCGTCCGTTCGTCGTTTACGCAGCAATGAGTCGCCGAGCCATTGGACTACGGTCAAAGAGTCGCGCGATTCTCTCGGGCTGCCTCCTCGTCCTCGGCTCGGCGGGGGGGGGGCACTCCTCGGGAGGACTCCGGTGTCTCGCTCGTAGGTTGGGAGCGACCTCGACGTTGCGAGGCCGGCGGCTAGGATAAGCCGACGAATCGCCAGCGTTACGTAAGGTCTGCGCGCGATACGCGCTCGTGCTTTGCATCTGCATAGCCCGTGTGGGCGTGTGTATACGCATACGTACATATATGCACACGTGTGTGTGTGTGCGTGCGTGTATACATATATATATATATGTATACGTATATGTACATACGCGTATGTGGATGCATGCGTATAAGAGGAGTGTCGGAACAAGGCGTCGAGCAATGGATTTTTATCTAACGACGGCTGGCTTTCTCTCGGCGGTGCAATTGCGAAATAAACACAAGCCCGACTCCGGTGTCCGTTGAGCGCAAAGCCGTCGACGGTTGACACGACGCGCCTCTTCCTCTGCCTCTTGTCGCTCGTATTTTTACGAAAATGTTTGGATGTTTCCTTAAAAACCAAAAAGCAAAAAAAAAAAAAAAAAAAAAAAAAAAAAAAAAGGCAAAAAAGAAAGCATAGCGGAACAGAAGGAATGATAAAAGAAAGAAGAAAAAAATAACAGGCGACTGATGCGATCCTTGCACATGTCGCGTCCAATTCCTCGGAACGATGCACAAAACACACTTGGAGCTTTAAGAAAGCCACTCGCCAACGCTAGGGTCGTCGATCGAAGGGGCCCGGAACTATCGCTCGTGGAGGAGTAATTAACGCGGGGGAGTTCGATAGGGCGGCGCGAGAGAGAGAGCGAGAGAGAGAGAGGGAGGGAGACCTTAGAATTAACCTCTGCGCACTCACGGATATCAATCGTTTGGCCGAGCAGGCCGAGGGAGAACGGCAGGGGCGAAGGATACTGCGAGATATAGCAACGACGAAGGATGGACGGGACTCGGGCGAAGGGCCTCCGGGTGCGCGAGACAGAGCAATCGTCGCGGTTAGGATAGGCACTAAGGCGGTGCTTGTGCGCCTGGCCCTTATAAGGAAAATGACAACGAGGAGAGCCGAGCGAGGAGCCCAATGGCATTTGCCGTGGATCCGTAATAAAATGCCCTCTCCCCCCCCTCCAAACGCGCACTTGCCCCGGGCACACTTTATTACTCTCTCTTACCTCGGTGTCCAATCGCCTCCTGGATCCAGTTTTCGAGCTTGATTACAATCTACGAGATCGCGTTTTATTTTTCTCCTTCATGCTTCACACGCCAGTCCACTGCCACTCGCTTTTCCCCATTCCCCTATTTTCAATTTCTGAGTCATTGTTTTTTTTTTTTTTTTCTTTTCTTTTTCTTCTTCTTCTTTGTCTTTTTCTACCACTCGCCAATCGCACTACGCATTGTGCATCAGCACAACGGACTGCGCAATTTTTTACACGCTGCTACCGTGATGATAAATAAGATCCCTTTTAACGGAAAGATAGTCTCTCTCTCGCTCCAGCTAACCAACCATCTCATTCATCTATTCATCTGGTGGATCTAACTTAGCTAGGACCGAGATAGCTTCTGCGCGCCGGACCGTGACGCGCCGTGCCTTACTTGACAGTCGCGCACTCGCTTGGCGACCGCGAAATTGACACTTACGGTCGAGCGGCGGGGGCCGGCGGGGCGGGTCGAGAGAGCAAAAGAAAAAGACAAATTCACAACGCTCGCGTTGGGAATTGGCCAACGGGACAACAGCGGGGGCCCGGCGCTTCCAATTATGGACGCGGAGCCGAGGCACTGCGCCGTCGGCCGAGGGAAGACGCGCGACGAGTTGGGTTGAGTCGCGACGCCGGGCCGACCTCGACACCAACAACGCCCGCGCCCACCGACGATCGCCGTCGACCTCCGCGCCTCTTCGACCCCTGGCCGCTCTCCCGAGCACCCCGTTCTCGAATCCGGTGCTCACAGCTGTCGCGGTATCGACGAGGGCGGCATCCGTTAGGGGTACTGGCCGCTCCACCGCAGCTTTGGAAGGGGCTCGTCGTGCGCGCGTTGGGGTGACGCGCGGCGAGACCTGCACGCGATATAGGGGAGTGTGTCCGATCTTATGCTCTCTTATTTTCCTAAGGCAATGACCGATTTTAATCTTGTCGGTTGGTGCTTCTTCGCTGCACGAGCACTGAGTAAGTGTACGCCTTTGGCGATTCGTCCTTTCGACTCGGCCTTAACTTCGAATGGAATCACTCTATTTTGCAACTTGAACTCCATTGAACAAAGGGTCTCGATAATTTGATTTCGCATTATTTGCCTACTGTCGTGCATTGCTCTTGTGCACAAATTTCTTATTCCCATGAGACCAAAAGTGTTTATTTACAATTTATCGGAGGAGAAGAAACAATTGCCTTTTACCAAAAGAAACTTTTTCCTTCGACGGAAAATTATAGCTCGGAGAGTTACAAAATAGTTTTGTACGAGTACATAATAATATTATGTAAAATTCGGATAAGATAACATGAAAGCTATGCGATAAATCAAATTGATAACGAGCAAGGCTTTGTTCATTTTACCTTTAAGATTATTAACTTTTTTTGATTTACTTAAAAACAGAAAGGAAAAGAGAAAGGAATATTTAAGTCATAAGATTAATACGTATGATTTCAAAACTAGTATTAAGCAGCTGTTTCATAAAAATAGTATTTAAACAAGTACAAAACTATTTAATACAGCGAGGGTACAATTTTCATCGATTCTAAATATATATATATACATATATATTTATTACTTTACGATTGCCATTGAACATGAAAATTATACTTTCAGAAACAGTCATTGTTACAAGTTAGAATAAACTTAATGAATTATTCTAAAAACTTGCTTTTAGAATTACACACAAAGCTGTACAAAGGTTTAAAGATTCAGAAAGATTTATTTCAATCGAAGGTCACCTCTTAATTTGTATAAAACAGCGAATATAAAATTAAGACAACGGTGTCGAGTTTGGATCGATCGTGCTCTGTGGCTTGGATCTAAAGGAGGCACGTACGTCCTTTCAATATTACAGATGTACAGGGGGCTTAAAAATATCTCCTGAAAATGAATTCAGTTTGTGATATAGCAGTGAAAGTAAATGCACTCCTTACCTTAAGCTCGGCCGGCTGCTCTTGTTCCAGATTCTGAAGTGTTGTCATGGCTATTCAGCGGTGAAAACTTTTTCTAAAAAAAAAGGTCTTTCGGTTACAGCTCGGACGCTCGCTCGAGGATGCCGAACTTCGGTCCTGGTCCAAACGAAGGATACACCTACTCCATAATACTGCTACTGCCTGCTCCTCCCCTTCAAGCCCCGGGGAAGTTCGTCCGCGGCTCTCCCCTTCTTTGTCCTTGAGAACTAATGCACGCACTCGGCCGTCTCCAATCCAATCGAGCTTTTTTGCACCTTTGCAAGCGAGTCAAGCTCTTCGGGCACCGAGACACTTAGCTCTTACGGCTGTAATATAGGCGCCGAGACGCCAATGAAATCGGCAAGAGCTCGCAGCGGGAATCGGATAAAAATAATCATTGGCAGAGCTTATTCTCATTTCGCAATACCGATGACTCTATCGGCTCTCTATCTTTAATTATAATGGCTATTGGGGTGTACCTCTTTGGGGCGCCCGGCACTCCCTGGCCAACGAGAGTCCCCCTTCGGCAAAGGATATCCTTTCTCTACCGCTGGACCATTATCAACGAACCAGGCGACAACGGTTGTTCGGGCATTGCTGATCGCGAGCTGGCACCGATGCGTGGCCAATTTCGATTTTTGATTTTTAACGGTTGCGTCGCCGTCCTCCTCCTCCTCCGCCGGCTCGACCGCTTCAAAATACCGCGGCCGGCCAATGGCCTGCGAGGATTCGAAAGGGAGCCTACGCTGCCGCCACCTGCGGGCCCTCGGGCCAACCTTTCGCCGAACCCTTCTCGGCCCCCGGGGGCCCGAGGATCCTCGCCGACGACGACGACGGGGGCTTTTTAAACTTTCTTTGGGGCCGACTATAGGGCCGAGGTAGAGAGGCACGAGAGGCGCTCTCGTTGGAATGGACTGCCCTGCGGAAGTCGGGCCCCCAAGGGAATATAAAAAGTCGCTTCGACCGATGCGGAATAATTTGAAGATTAAAAACAAAAAAAAATAACGAACGATTCCCTCGTTAAATTAATTACTTCTGTGACAGATAAACCATTCAATCGTTTATTCAAATACAATTTTTAATATGTATATACTTGATACAGGAATATTATCTTTAACTTAATTATATTAAAAATACAATAATTTGACAAGTCACTGTAGTATTTATATTATATATATACTTTTCAAAGCAATATGATGTTAACAATTTAATATGTTATTAGAGGAAAATATATATATATATATATATATATATACTTTTTTTTTTTCCTAGCTATTTATAAACTTTTGTTGCCGTTGCTTTTTTTCAACATCATCATCATTGTTGTTGTTATTATTATTATTATTGTTATTACTCTTATTGTTAATATTAATTAATCTCTCCTCATAAATGCGTAATGATCTTAATTACATATTTATTACCAACACTCACGAATCAACATGTTCCATTACTTACATATAATTCACATTTTTAAATTCGCCTAAACGGTTTTCGAATTTTTTTTAATTTTTTTTTTTTTTATTTACAAAATATAGCACACATGCGTATTCTGCTTTTACGTAATAATGCGTCCTGCATTAAAAAATAAAGCTTAAATTGTATAAAAGAAATAATGAAAATACTATACACAATATTATTTTTTTTTTTTCATCCAATGGGTAAAAACAATCTATGTAAGCGCACCGACGATGGCAGGCACTTTTCTGCGTTATTTAAAAACGAAAAAAAAAAAAAAAAATAAAATAAAATAAATAAAAAAAAAAAAAATAAATAATAATAAAAAAACATATTGAAATTTCATTCGATTACAGTTGATTTTCATTAAATTTTTGTTTGCCTCCCTGCTCGTTTTGTTTGTTTTGTTTATCATTATAATTACTTTATTTTTTTTTTTTTTTTTTTTTTTTTTTTTTTTTATCGTTTGTTGCTGTTGCAATTTTCAGTCATTGAGACGATCGGACAATAGTTTACGACTCGGGGGAAATCAAATTTTTCAATTTCCGACTTCCCCCAAGGCACTCATTCATTCTTCCTCGGAGTTTCGCTCATCCAATCACAGAAATGTGCGATTACAGCTCGCACAAAAACTAATTAATCGTTAAGCATTTCACTTCACAGAAGCATTAGCGCTGACTTTCCTTCAATTTGCCTTTGATGTATAAGTAGATATCTAATCTAATATCCATTATATGTACAGAAATAAGTGGCCGGAGTCGACTGTAGTTATTTAGAATATAAAATTATTATTATTATTATTATTATTATTATTTATATTTTAATATTATTATCATTACTATAATTACTATTATACTATTATTACTATTACTATAACTATTATCATTATTATAATTATAAATTTTTTTCCTTCTTCGCGAAAAGATATCTGTAAAAATAGTCACATTTTTTTCAGTCTCTTCAGCTACTCAAATATATATATATATATCATTCTTTACTCGGACAATCGTATATTAAAATAATCCGTCAGCATATAAAAATATGCCAAATTCAAAGTATTGTTTTTTTTTTTTGCGATCAAATTTAAATAATTTGAAGGTAAGCAGTTATTTAAAAATAGACGTTTTACCGTTTTATTTATTTCATAAGTTTAAGAAAAAAAAAAAAAAAGAAAATAAAAGAAAAAAACGAATAATTCTATAAAACTGATCGATGGAAAATGTAGCCATGGGTATAGATTGAAAATTAATTTGCGCGTCGTTATGAGAATTGCATGGAAATATTATCGATCGATTGTACTTTTTTTAAACAAGCTACAACAATGGGGAGGAACTTCGCCGCGTTTTCCAATCGTAGGCTCCTCGGGGTAGATGCGATCGAGCAATTTTAATAAAATTCACCAAATCAATCCATTAGGCAAATGCTATACATTGGACTAAATAAAAAGCACAACCATTATCGAAACGTTCAATGGCGTATTTAATTATTATATACAATAATGACATTATTACGAGTGACGAGTATTCAATTTATGCCACGTGTATAGCTACGATCGTTGTTGAAAATTCATTTTATTTATTTATTTTTTTTTTTTTTTTTTAGTAAATTTGCGAAATAAATAAGGTAAAACTATTTTCTTGTGTTGTTTTTTGTTTGTTGTTGTTGTTGTTGTTGAAAGTTTAAATATAGTCCTAAAAAGTAGAGCAGTATTCTACTTGACTAATACGTGCAGCTAGTAACTAATTTAATTTTTTTAATTTTGAATAAATATTATACGTTCTTTTCTCGGATATGACATTTTCAAATCACGATAATCTAGGTAAATTCATTTTTTCTTCTTCAATAATTAATACTCTGTCGAATAAAAATTACACGAAATCATCCCAATAAGTGTTTGCTGTTTGTATTTTTTTTTTTTTTTTTTTTTCTTTTCTATTTATTTTTCTCAGTTCATCATTATTATCATTATTATTCATGCAATAGTGCCGAATTTTAAAAGCTGTGAATTTATCAATTATTGAACAACTTTCGTGTATGCGTGCGTGTGTGTGTGTGTTTGTGTTTGTGTTTGTGTGGGTGGGCGGGTGCTAACATGACGTATAACTATAAAAAAAAAAAAAAAGTACGACGTTCCATTTGCATAAAATCAGCGTAGATGATATCGAAGTGCCGTAACTGGGCGTACGCGAAATTCGAATAATAATTACTATCTGTCGATCGTTGCAATTGACGGCATTTTCGGTGACTATCCACACAGTTGGACATGGCGTTTATAGCGTCACATTATCGGATTCTCCGGATTTAAATACGATTGTGGAATATGTATAAAATTAAACACAGAAAGAGGGTGGAGAGTGAAGGGCGACGGGGCGGGGGGCAAAGAGATCCATCCAAACGTTTATACAGTTATTTGTAATATTAGGCGTGTGGGCGCGCGCTGTTCAACGTTGAATAATAATAATAAAAAAAAAAAAAAAAAAAAAAAAAAAAAAAAAAAAAATAAATTCAAACGAAGCACATTAGTCGTAGATAATCGTTCAAGGCAATATCTCAGCGTATCCTCAGCTATAATTTCCTCGCAACGGGAAGTTAAGACTTGCAGGCTGATTATTTGGCTCGAAGTCGAAGGCTCATTTTATTCGTGCATTTGGAGAAAACTGGAGGACAAGGATCACCAGTCAGTGTGTACATAGTCTAAAGGGAGGGGTGGTGGGGTGGGGTGGGTGCTAGTGCGATTCGGCCGAGGACGGTCGGGTTGTTCGTCGATTGCGAGGGGCCAGCGAGGCGAGGCATGGAGGGGTCCGGGGTCGGGGGTCGGGGGGTCGGGGGGCATCGCGGGCGGCAATCATGTGTAGGGCTCCATCTGGGGGGGTAGTCTCGGCGGCGTGGGCGAGTTCTTCTGGCTGCTCGAGGGCGGCGTGAGGATGCCGCTCTGGTCTGGACTGCTGCCGGAGTCCAGGATGGCCTCGAAGTCGAGGCAGTTGACGAGGAGGGTGTCGTGCGTATGCCGCTGCTGGGCGAGCTCGAGCATCTCCAGGTCGATGACGTGGGTCTGGAAGCGGTGGGACTCGTCGACGACGATGTTGGGCACCGTGACCCTGAGCCCGGAGCTGGAGTTCGTGTCGTGGAGGGGCACCGCCGAGCGCAGCATCTGCTGGGCCCGCTCCTCTGTCACCGTCACGGCGAAGGCCCCGAGCCACTTGGCGCAGGGCGCGAGCTGCTCCCACGTTAGCCGCGAGACCCGCAGCGCGCACTCCCTACCCTGTGAACATCAGCAGCAGCAACGCGACAACGAGTGCCGCCGTCTAGTTTCATTCGGCTCTTTTATTTGCTCTGCGAGCGCGCCCTCTCTCTCTCTCTCTCTCTCGTCATCTCTCTCGTTATCTCTGCCGCCGCAGCCGACCGAACCACGGCACGTGGACATTTTAAGATTCGCTCGAATCGACGCCCTTGTCTCGATTATCGGGACTCTAAGTCAAGTACTTTTGCCCTATTCTCAAAAGCATTGTTTTATTATCTCACAGATCGTTTTATTATTGCTCGTCGATCGGTTTACGCGCAATACGGCTTATGCCTACTATCGTCAAAGCACCTGTCGCGAAACTTTATTCATCCCTTTTGACTTTGTGCAACGCATTCCAAATTAACGCAAGTTCATTCAAATCGTTCATTCGTGATTTTATTAAATTCATCGTCTTAAGCCCTTCAAAAATAAATCCATTCGCAATAAGCGAATTGCGAGCTTTCCTTTAATGCTTAGTTCTTCCTAAGCGTGCACAAAATTTTTTACTTTTTATAAGCGTAAATATATATATATATATATATATTAATCGCGAATTCACTTTAATCTAATATTATATTATTATTCGAAGCAAATACCTTATTGAGACATAAATGTTTACCGTGCAATGTTAAATGACATTAATAATCGTTATAAGCTTTTAAAATCTTACAGTTTTTGTTCATTGCAAACTGTACTTAAAGAGTTATATTTGATAGACGTAATAATAATTGTTTTGCATATGTATTTGTAGTTATGCAAACATTCTTTAAATTAAAAGACAGAGATAGATAGAAGAGAGAGAGAGAGAGAGAGAGAGAGAGAGAGAGAGAGAGAGAGAGAGAGAGAGAGAGCATTCAATATTGAATATAATAAGATTATTTAATATTCAATAAATATGATCAAAATAATTTATCAGTCCAATTAACGAAGATTCTGATAATATTATTAACATGTATTCAATGTTAAAACTGGTTAGTATTTAATTTTTTTTGTAACTGGCTCAATACGATTGCAGCCTAGTACGAGGGATGCAATGTTAATTATTTTGATATAAAAAATGATAAAAGAAGGGAAGAAATAATTGTACCTGGGTGTGATAAACAGCAGCAGCTGCCAAATGACTATACGAAAACTTTAAACTTTCTTCATCGAGCGTTGCTAAATCTAAGAGTTGCGCGGCTTGTGAATACTGTAATCCACCGTACTGAGGATAAATAAAGTATTTGGTCTTGACCAATCACCGGACTCCACCTGCATATAAACATTAAGCCAGCCCGGTGTTGTTACGGGAGATAAGTTCCAACCGAGACCCTTAAGGACGACCAATTCCTTGCCGAGTATCTCCTCTTCGGTGCACGCGCCATCCGTGACGTATGCGAATTCCGCAATTTTCGGGGGATAAATTTCCTCGACCTGGAAAGAAAGCGACACGGCGGATAAATTATTCCGACGTAGGGGGAGAAGAGCGTTGAACGATGATTAAGTATCGCGGATCGCTTCGGCAGCTAATAATGCAGCCCAAGGCAGTGCGCAACCCTTATAATTAGCAATGTGAGCTCTACCTTAGCCGCGATAAATAAGCACGTGATCCCAATGAGCTGAAGCTGGTTCTTCGGTACGTTCTGATGGGTCGAGAGATACCTATCGATGTAATCCATGGCCAGGTAGTAGGTCTCCCTGTGGAGCTTGTAGACCTCGCAGACCTCTATCAGCCAGTCCAATAGGATGGCCCTCATTCGGGGCTGGAGGGTCGGATGCCTCTGGAACATTTGGGGATCCCTTTGGGTGACCGACTTCTGGTCGCCGAGGCACATGAGCGACCAGACCTGCGTGCCGTCCGCCCAGGGCAGCGAGGGCAGGGGCGTCGACCTCTCGCTGTGCGAGGCCGAGGGCGTGAGAAAGCACGTGGACGTCCTGAGCTCCGACCACGTTGCCGGCTCCTGTTGCTCCTTAAGGGGCGAGGATATCGACTGGGAGGTGTAGCCACCTACGTTGGCTGGATTGGTTATGCTGCAGCTCTCGCTGTAGCCGCCGCTCGGTGTCAAGGTGGGCACTTTGTTGGGGGGGTAAATGTTCTCCGAATCCTCGGAAATCTCGGTGGCCCTTCTCTTGCGCCTGGTGGCCTTCGCGGTCTGATGATGAAGCTTGGACTGCTTTTCTTGCATGCTGAAAAAAAAAAAAAATAGAAATTATGCGCTACTTTTTCTATTCTTGGCTACGATGGTGTTAATTTTTTTTTTTTTGCCTTGTTTTTTATTATGACTTTCCATAACTAGGTCTAAATGACTTTGCTCCAAATCACCAAATTAAAGCTGCTCAACGAGTCGATGTAACAAAATGAAATATTTACCTGTTACTCTTCATTATACATAAATATATATACTTATACAATGTTGTTGCGATTACCATTAAGGCACGTATTGTCATCTAATTTTTTAATGTAAATAAAATTTAACTATTTTATGAAATGCGACGATGATTTACCCATAAATACTAAAATACGTACAAACATTTTAAACAATAATCTTGTTGTTTTGTACATCTGAAATAAAACACAATACACCGTTCTTATATTTTATCTGAAATATTGTTCCTGGCCTTTCTTCAAAAGAATTTTACACCGTGTTATTTGATTTCTAAAAAACCATTCAAGAAATTCTAAGTCGAATAAAGCAAAAATAACATGCAACGACAACCATTGTAAATAAATATATTTGAGTATTCATATTGAAAGGAACTTAAAAAAACAAATTTTAAAATACTCGATTAAGAGAGAATCACTCCGATGCATAGAATTTTTATCTTAAGCATTGGGTGTAAAAATTATTATTACTTTACGGCACTTTATTATATTTTAAACGTGTAATAAAGAAAATGCTTTAAAAATTATCGAGGCACCATGGTAATTGTGAATAAAAATAATAAATTCAGTTTCATTTAATAAGAATACAAATGCTTCAGTTTGGATTTGGTCTATTAGAATAATGAATGTTTTAAAAAACTTTACTCTTGTATTACACTAATTATGCTTGTATAAAACCATTTGTTATAAAAATATGATTTATATCACCAATTCGTTGAGATAAAATTATTTAAAAATAAAAAGAAAGTAACAAAAATAAATTTAGCAGTAATAATTTGGATTAGTTTACCGATCGCTGCCTTGAAGTTGTAGTTGGAGCACCGGTCTAATTAATAGCTTTTTAAGATATCTTACAAAAGCTTGATAAGAAATGTTCAAAGTATAAGAAAGTATCGTATAAATTGCCAAACAATTACTCGCTGCAGAATTATAAATTGCTAGGACATTGCAAAAAGTGTAATATAAAAGTACGGTAATAATCCAATACCGATACTAACCAATCACTTTTACATCAGTACTGGATTCAACAACGATCGGACACAGAATCGTTCCAGAGTACATTTTTTGTTAACGAAAGATAGATGGATAGATAGATAGGGAGATGTGGGAGAGAGGGAGGGAGGAGGGGATGGTGGGGGGGGGGGAGAGCTAGTAATTTCATAGGGGGAGCATCAAGGAGGTAGGTGGAAAATCATGTCCATAGGAAAAGCTCAGAGCGTCCGGAATGGGGGGCAAAGATGTCAATTGGTAGTAAGGAAATAAGGACGTACCCCAAAATCAAGGAGCAACGACCCAGGGAGCAGGAGACTCAACCAGAGTCGAGGTGGCAAAAGATTTGCCGAGGGTTCGAGGTCGCTGGCGAGGCAGAGGATTATAAAGGAAGAAGAAGGAAAGAAGAGAGAGAGAGAGAGAGAGAGAAAAAGCTGCAAGGGCGGAGACAAGGTTCTGGATTCAAGGAGAAAAGCCGAGGAAGGTGGAAGCTCGTGGGTGGGCGGGTGGAGGAGGATAAGGTGGGCGGCTTCGGGGCAAGGCTAGAAAGCGAGATCGGTAGGGTGGCTCACCTGGTTTGCGGCATCTTGGAGGAGTCCGGGGTGGCCGAGGGCGCGAGTCCGTCTCGGGGGCTTCGTCGAGTGCTCGTGGGCAGGCCTCCCGGGGTCGAGGAGAGCAGAGCTCGTCTCGGTCGCTCGGTGCTCAGCTAGACGTGGGAAAAGTGCGGGATTTGCTCTCGGTCAGGAGCTACCGCGCTATTCCAACGCCATAATACGGGGCGACGACGACTTCTCGCGCGCTTCTCTCCTCAAAGCCCGCGAAAGTTCGGACCGGCCCGGGGAGCAGCAGCAGCAGCAGCAGCAGCAGCAGCACCACCACCAGTAGTAGCACCAGCAGCAGCAGCGGTAGTTAGCAGCAGCGGCAACGGCGGCAGCGGCAACGGCAGCAGCCCCGACCCCCGGCGAGCGGATCCTCGAGGGGCTCGAGCTGGTGCTCGAGGGTAGAGTAGGGGCCGGTGGCGTTGGCGGCAAGGGAGGCAGGGAGCCCAGCCGCGGTAGAGGCTCGCTCGCCTCGCCAGGATCGGGGGGCTAGCGAGGCTCGGCTCTCCTTCGGCGCTCCTTCCTGACCGAGACTCGCGCGGGCGAGCCAAGCGCGGGAGAAGAGCGCGCGAAAAGCAGCTGCCCTCGAGTGGCACGGCGATCACTCGTTACGTGTTGTCGGCCGGCGCGCCCCCTATACGCCCGACGGCCAACCTCCGCGCTCCTGCTGCTCTCTCTCTCTTTCTCGCGCGCGCGTCCGACGCGCTCAAACTGCCCACGTCTGGCAGGCCGAGAACCACCGGCCACCGGCGGCGGAGCCCACGAGGGCGCCTCGGAGCCGGGAGAACGGAGAGCCGAGCGATCCATTCAAGGCCGCTCGGCGATCAAGGCAAGGCGGGGTGTGTCTCGCGCACCGGGACTCGGCCGCCAATAGAACGTATCCTTCAGGTATCGGGGGGGCGGCGCGTCTAAAGGAGAATAGGCGCGTCTCTACGGCGAATCCGTTGGATCGCGGTGCGCGCGGACTCAGCACCCAAATTTTCGAGGAAATGATGCTGGAGTTCGCCGCCGCAACCGAAGAGGAAGACACACGACTCAGCAGACGTCCCGCTCAGCGGCATGGGCCAGTACGGGCTCTCAGAGAGGGGAGCAATGGGGAGGTCGAAGGTCTAGCAAGTGTCGTGCCGCGGATACCAACCGTGGACGGGCAGTCACCCCCGACGTCGTCCGGACCCTCCAGCGGCAGGGTTCCCCATCTTCCGTCGTTCCGAGCCCGACGACGCGACACGGCCATTCCGAGGAGGCTCCTTCCCCCTGCTTTGTTCACAGGGACGCTTGCCGATGACGCGACAGGCAGCGGCACAGACCGGACACATTAGCGTCGGCCTTGTCGAGCCGCCGTCCATCGCCTTGGCCAGCCATTTGGCGCCTCAGTAATGCGAGACCTCGGATAGGGCGCTCAGGTACGGCTCCTCCCCGGCCCTGCCTATGACAGCGCGAGGACGATGAAGGGCCTGAGTCGCTCGCTCGCGGCGGAGATTAGACCCCAGCGGGACTCCGTCCCCTGGGATGGTAGTGATTATTTCCCCCCCGAAGTACGAGGCCTTTGTTGTTCGAGCTAGATTGATCCGCGACCGAGACATCTCGCGCCCGAATACATGCCCGTCGCGCCTTCGAAGGGCTCGCGAAATCGACGCCCTCCTCACTAAGTCCTCACGACTCGCGACAACTAGCCCCCCAGCGCTGCCCCCCCGTCCTCCCTCTCTCTCTCTCTCTCTTCTCTTTATCCATCCATCTAGCCCTCGGCGTGCCGCCGCTGCACCCCCCGAGGCCCGCGTCCCGACCCGGCGACGAGGGCCCTTCCCCGGCGGCCAAGGAGCCCCTCGCTTCCGCTCTCTCGCTGTTCCGCTCTCTCTCTCCCTCGGACGGAGGGCTGCCTCGGGCCCGGAGCATCCCGGAAAAGTCGCATCCTCGGCGAGGCCTCGGCTCGTGTGTCAAGGCCGCGCGCGGGTCGCCGCCCCCCCTGCCTCAGGAGCAGCAGCAGCGGGCGGCCGGCCGTCGATCTCGTTACGTAACTTTCGCCTCGATGCAGCGGCAGCTCGCGGTTGGCGGGTAAGTCTCCCGGCGAGACTCCGCACTCCGACGGAGCAGCGCCTTCGGTGAGCTGCGCGCTTTCGCGCGCGTAAAGCCGTTTTTTTTTTTTTACCATGGCGGCATTGGCGGCTGTCGCCTACCGAAGGCTCTTCTCTCTCTCTCTCTCTCTCTCTCTCTCTCTCTCTCTCTTTTCTTTTTCATTCATCCATCGAGCACCGATCGAGCCTCGCTTCCTCGCGGATCAATGGCCGTAACCGGCGAGCGGCTCCCCGACGACTCTCCGCCCGATTAATCGCATCCGAAGCGCGCGGGCCGAGCCCTCCTCGACAACCCTCGGCGAGTGCTCCAAGCCTAATCCTGCCCCTTTCGCCTTCCCTCCTGGCTCCCCGCGTCCTTCCTCCCGATCGAGGCCTCTTCCCGCGTAGTACTCGGGGCGACTTCTACCCGGGGAGGCCGAGGCCGTGTGAAAATCAAGGGCCCCCTTCGGCACCGGGCCGCCCTGCGCGCATCGAAATTTTTTTCCCTCTCGATCGCGTTTGCCCGCGTTCGCGCACACGTGCGCCCGTACTTATGCACGCGCGCTTACAAATCCGTGGCCTCGCGCGTATTCCGCAACGAGGACTCGCAAGCCGCGAGGCGCTTGTGCCCAATGATAAAGGCCCGGCCAACGATCGATAAATAACGATCGGCTCTTGGAGGCATTATTTAACGATAGCGAAAGCTACGTCGTTGCTCTTTTACGTCTCTCGACGAAGGTGTCGAAACTAGCCAATGGTAGCTGCCACTGGAGCAAGATATATATATATATATGTGTGTGTGTGTGTGTGTGTGTTTATGTATAAAATAATCACTGGTCGGAACATAAGAGAGAATAAAAACTATCCTCGGGTAATGATTATCGCGCGGTCCTTTCCATCGGAGGAATTCATCGATTATTAATACGACACACGCGAATGATCGATTGATGAATAACGCCGTTGGATAGGCTGGAGCTATCGCCCTTGGTCCGAGGTAACGATGCAACATCAACGAGCTAATGGCATTGTTACCTGAAGGAAAAGCTCGCGCGATCAAACGAATTGAAAAGCAACGAGCGATATTACAAGAGTCACGAGGCATCCCTCGCCCGCCCGACGTTAAATAGTTTCGCCTTAGGAGGTTCTCGTCTCGCGATATTGCCCGAAGGTTCGATACGCTCAACGCGGAGGATTATGTTCTTGATAAACGCATTGATTTTAATATCGGCGCTCCGATTGCTCTGGCATTAAAAAAAAAAATGCTCAACCTTTGCGGAAGAGATTTCGTAACTTTAACCTAATTCATTGTCTTGCTTACGTGAAAATTCCGTCCCGTAATAAAATGCGCGTACGCGCTAAGCGGCCGCGTTGTTTTTAATCTCCTCCTCCTCCGTCTCTGTGCTTTGCGCGCGCCTTCATTTTACAGAACTATTCGAGTATCTTCGAACGAGCTCCCGAGGTTTAATAACGTTACTTAGCCCATGGCTTATCTCACTCTCGTACAAGCGCAACTCACAAAAGCATTAGATAGATTCGCCCGATCCAAATGGCTCTTTTTTTCTTTTCTTTTTTTTTTTTTTTTTTCAAGCACCGCAACGCACTCGGCCCACGGATAAGCGAGCAAAGTTAACCGGGGATCGGATAAAATAATCGTCGATCGCTGCCAAGTTGCCGTTCGATCGTCCCGTCGAAAAGGTTAAATATTTCAAAAATTGCGAACTATTGAACAATGCATTGGGGGGGGGGGTAATTTACACGCGCACGCGTGCGTAATTAAAAAGTAATTCGAATCATTGTTTTATCGGGCTATTTGGCAAAAGTATCGGGATGCTCATGAGTCGAGTGCAATGCATCGGCAGGGCTTTAATAATCGCGCGAGTGTTTGCAGGTGGACGGAGCAGTGATAAAAAAAAAAAAAAAAAACATTCGCCTCCTTCGGCCAAAGGGAGCGTTTCAACCGAGTTAACTAATTAATTTACAGCCTTAAATAATAATCCCGCGCTCGCATCGAACCCAAACGAGCTCGCGCGTTTATTTAAACGTGACATATGTGTACGTATATAAACATACATATATATATAATATATATGCAGTGGAAGTAAATAACAATTCGGGCGCTGGCTTCCGGTGCGCAGGGGTCGGGAAGGAAGCATTAGCCGGAAGGAAGGCTCGACCGAGGCCTTCCTCGGCGGGAGGAAGAACAGCGGCAGCAAAGAGTACGAGTGGGCCCAAGACCTCGGACGACCGGCCAGACAGGCGCCGGCTTATCCGGGGGTCCGCTCCGCTCGGCACCGGGGACACTTGGCTAGGGAGGCTCGCACTAAGGGGCTTCCCTCTTCCGCCCGCGTACATCCCGATAGCCGGGCCGGTCGTCGGTGCTCCGGTCGGAAAACCCTGCGCAGCCGGGCGACTCCTCCGCCTACCGCCCGTCGTCGCTCGAGGGCAACGAGGCCCGGGGCTCCTTCGAGTGGCTTTGAGCGACGGGACGAGAGGTTGGTTGGCAAGGGAAGGCCAGGGATCGCATTGGAATTCTCCACCATGGTCGGGGCGCGCTCGGGTAAAGTCTTCCCCTCGTAGAAAATCTCAGCCCTCGATGAATCCACTCTCGCGCGCAGCAGCGGTGGCAGCGGCTCCGGGCCTCTCGTCGACCGGCCGGATCCCGGGGCAGGAGGCGGAGGACCGAGAAGCCGAGAGGGCCTCGACACCGCGCACCGCTGCTCGTCACCGCGTAGGCGTGCTCGTAACATTGCCGCCAACGACCCGCACCGAGCCGATCGGCTTTGAACCTCAGCGGGAAGGCCGGAGTCTCGTGGCCCAATCGCCGCCGAGCCTCTTACTGCGCAAGCTCGGCAACGACGATGACCTTCCCTAGCAGGCCCGCCGCGGCTGCGGAGAGTTGGCGCACGCAGCATCCCCTCGGGTCTTCGTCCTCCTCCGCCGATGCCACGGGAGTCTCCGCGGATCCCTACCTCCCTCCGCCCCCACCCCCAGCCCACGTATTGCATTCTATCGTCGCTCGGTAGTCGGTGAAGTTCCATCGACGGGTAATTATTCACGGTTGGCCGAGCTCGCTTGGAGCCTCTCAGCCTCTCGGTGACGCGGGTTTGGAGCCTAGTTGCCCGGAATTCCGATGGAACGTAGCGAGCTCGATCGCATCGAGTCGAGGAGTTGCTCATAAGCAAAGTCGATTCGTTGGCAGCTATCGGTACAAGCCGAGGACTCATCCGGTAACTCGACTCGCTCTTGGGGGAGGTTCGGTAAGCCTACGGATCCTTCGGATCCGTACCTTTTCGACGCGATAACATTGATCCTTGAATTTCAGGTTAAGAGACCAGTTATTTTTCTAACCTAACTGGTCATCCGAGTTCATTTGCTTAATCATTAATACTTGTGCACACGCATATGTGTGTGTGTACATACGCACGCGCACACACGTATGGACAAACCTAATGATTATCCCGCGTTGAATTTTGATTTTCAAGTATCAACTCGAGAGGAGGCTGCTGCAGGTGCCAGAAGGGTAAAATGCCAATCAAATCGAAATCGCGACTGGAGAGCATGGGAGTGACGGGGGGCATAGTCGACGCCAGGGCCAAGCAAGTGCTCAAGGAGGCAGTCGACGCAGTGGTCAACAGCTTCGCCAAGCACACTCAGGGCTACGGAAGAGGTGAGCGATAGGAGGGACTCTCAGCTGGGAGGGAGCGAGCGAGCTCAAGCTTTCTTTGCGTTTTCTAGTCAACGTGGTGGAGGCTCTGCAGGAGTTCTGGCAGATGAAGCAGAACAGGGGCACGGAGCTGCGAAACGGAGCCCTGGTCATATACGAGTCGGTGCCGGGGGCGACCCCGCCCTACGTGTGCTACGTCACCCTGCCGGGGGGCTCGTGCTTCGGCAGCTTCCAGAATTGCCCGACCAAGGCCGAGGCCCGGAGGTCCGCGGCCAAGATAGCCCTGATGAATTCGGTCTTCAACGAGCACCCCTCCCGCAAGATAACCGACGACTTCATAGAGAAGGCCGTGGCCGAGGCGAGGGCCAGCTTCTCCAAGCCGGCCATGGGCTCGGGCGCGCTGCACGGCCAGGGACAGGTAGTTGAGCGTCTAAGCTTGGCAACGACGGCCACCTAACCCGCGAGAGCCCGACTGATAAGCCAACGCGCAACCCCGACCCACAGGACAAGGCCGACAGCAAGGAGGACCCGAA
Source organism: Kradibia gibbosae (assembly GCA_018907135.1). Lineage (NCBI taxonomy): Eukaryota > Metazoa > Arthropoda > Insecta > Hymenoptera > Agaonidae > Kradibia > Kradibia gibbosae. Next base: position 1,408,857 of record JACCHX010000001.1, on the reverse strand, counting down.
CACGGGCATAGGGGCCTTCCGGTTCATGCTCGAGTGCAACCGCAGCAGGACCATGCTCGAGTTCCAGGAGCTGATGACGGTCTTCCAGCTGCTCCACTGGAACGGCTCGCTCAAGGCCATGCGCGAGCGCCAGTGCAGCCGGCAGGAGGTGGTCGCCCACTACAGCCACCGGGTCCTCGACGACGACATGCGCAGCCAGATGGCCCTGGACTGGGTGTCCCGGGAGCACGAGAGCGGCGGGGGCATCGTCGCCATGGAGCTCGCCCTCGCCGACCGGGAGCTCGAGACTGCGAGACTGGCCGGCCGCGAGCTGCGCTTCCCCAAGGAGAAGAAGGACATACTCATGCTGGCCCACGCCCAGGTCTGCCCCTAGTGAGGCCCCCCGACGCCCCCGGTGACAATTTTTACACCCCCGCGTTAACGTTCGAGCGTTCGAGCCGCGGCATCGGGGATTTGCTCCGATTCCCCCTCCTCCCACCCACCCCGTTACGTCCATTGCGCGGAAAACTTATTCCTCGGCGCTCGCTTTATCGCCTCCCGTCCAAAGTCGGCAGCCGCTACCTTTCTCCGACCGGTGATCATCGTTTCTTCCGAGATGTGAATTTTTATTTTTTTTTTTTTTTTTTATTTCCACTTTTTTGCAATGAGTAGGCTGCGTTTAAATACGGCTCACAAATACACATACGATTCATTGATAATGCGCAAGAAGCTCGATGCTTATTCGATTTAAGGATTCGCGTGTACTCGTGAAGCAACAAATGTGTGTATATATTTTCTTTTTTTTTTTCTTTTTTTTTTGAATCAATTCTCCTGCCATGACACATACATATACGTTCGATGGCACACAGAACGAATATCGATGGATTTTTTTATAATACTTATTAGCATGCCGTTAAATTTTATCAAAAATTGTTATTGTTAGGTTAGTGACAAATTTTAAACAAAAAAAAAAAAAAATAAATAAATAAAGAAAAAAAGAGAGCAATAATTGGTACTAATTGTGATAATTTATACGTGAAAATTATTTGTATATTTATATATGAGAGATGCTTAAAAATTAATTGGTTTTATTGTTTACTTTATTGTAGAGTTTAGCGTAGTTTCAATTATATCATTTTTATCGTTAATTACAATGATTCTAATACACACGTAACAATATCTGTAAGAAATCAGTTTTCTGTTTCTTTTATTTACTATCGTTTATATTGATTAAGCTACTGAAGTAAGATGCCTTAAACTACTAATAAAGAGAATACATTTTATACTATTATAATAATTATATTATTATTCAATAAATATTAAAAATATTTATAACAATCTATGACGTAACTTTTCATTTATCTTAAAAATCCTTTAATATATTCGTTCGATCGAATCTTATCTGCTCTTGTGGTACTTAATAACTAAGCACTTGACTTTTCAGAATTTTGAGATGCTTGTTCTGGTTCTTGCAGGGGATGCTCTAGAACTTTATCGATTATTCCAAAATCTTTCGCTTGCAGCGGACTCATGAACTTATCCCTTTCCATATTGCTTTCTGCAAATTTTTCATTCGATAACAATAATTTAAAATATTAATTGAAATAATAAAATATGTAAATTGTACAAAGCAATGTAAATTTTTTTATTATTTACGTGACAATTGACTTAATTTTACAATAAAATTTGTCAAATTACTATCTATTATTACAAGATCATCGAGCAACGAATATAAAATTAAAAAAAATCCACACGACTAGAATAAAGTAGAGAATAGATTAGTCTCAGATTTGGGCAAAAGTTCTGCGAGCAGAACTATGGTTAATTATCGTTAAATAAATAAATGTTCACCTATTGTTTGAATGTCGCATCCGGTGTGTTTGGCGTACAAAATGTTTATCTGATTTTTGAGCTTAAGGATTTCATCGGCTTGTATTCTAATATCGGTGGCCTGACCGTGAACACCTCCGGACGGCTGGTGGATCATAATTCTGGCATTTGGTAGCGCGTGTCGCATACCGGGCGCACCAGCTGTCAGCAGCAGACTGGCCATCGAGCAAGCCTGTCCAACGCACCACGTTGCAACCGGTGGAAGTACATACTGCATCGTATCGTAAATGCCAAGACCGGCTGTCACCACTCCTCCTGGAGAATTTATGTACAAGTGTATTGGCTTTTTACTGCTTTCGGATTGAAGGAAAAGTAATTGAGCTACAACCAACGATGATATCTCATCTGTTATCTGAAAACAATTTTATATTGCCTCTCGTCATTTTGTTACATAAACGCTAGCCTTTAAAACCATAGCCATTATTGCAAATGCCTTACCGGACCCATCAAACATATTATTCTTTCTTTGAGTAATCGAGAATAAATATCATAAGATCGTTCACCCCTGCCAGTTTGTTCGACCACTATTGGGACCAAATTTAAGGCTCTAGTGTTTGAGTTTTTGATTAGGATGCGCTAAAAAAAAAAAAAAAAAAAAAAAAAAAGTAAAGAAAAGAAAATGACAATCAAACATAATTTTTAATTATTGGTTAATAATTTTCACTATAGTATCCGCTTATTTAAATGTAATTTAAATGGACTGGCTTACTATGATGCCATTAAATAGTAAATAAATAAACTTACGTTAAGATGAATTAAATTTCGAAAATGTCGTAACATCTTCTATATTATTAGAGACCTTTAAAATAAACAATATCGTATTTTAATCAATAAGTTCAATCGCTATCAAGTTTCTAAAAATTCAATCAACAACAAATATCTTGAAAATTTTCGTGACCTTTCAGTTTTCAACTTCCTTTATCTTCGTGCATTTTAACATTACAAAAACTAACCTTTTTTAATCGTGTGATATTGTACCTAACCTTTGCTGGAATATTTATAACATAACAGAAGGAAAATATAGCCTTATAGTATTTTTCATTCAAATCTGTCGATTGAGAATATCCATTTATGTGACTTCGGTAAAGGAATATCAAGGCTTGAAATTAAATTTCAAAAGCATCGAGATTCAATTCCCGATAAGTTTGAGCTAAAAACTTTTATTAAAGGTTAGCTCGCATAAATTAATTATTATTTATTAGCGATTATTATTGTTATCGTTAAGTTTCATTACTTGTGTATAATCGTGTACGGTGCATTATTAAAATGTGAATAGTCATTCGTATTGATTATTAAATAACTGCAGTTCATATTTTTTTCAGTAATGAATTTTACAATATTCAGAAGGTTTCAAGGTGGACTAAATTATGTCAGGCAAATGGTAGCGTTCAAAAATTTAGAAGCTAATGGTACTAGGGGTATACATGAAATATGCGGTGATCGTTTATCGAGGCAGACAACCGCAAAACGAGACACTTTAACAAATGCAGGCTTTCTTACACCTGTGTCGCATGAATTCTATCAATGCTGTGGAATGAAGCAAAGAGGCCTCGTGAAGCGTTATTGTAAAGATTGTCACTTTGTCACCAGGCAAGGAAGGATGTTCGTCTACTGCAAATCATTTTCTAGTCATAAGCAGATGCAAATACAAAAGAAAGAAAAGTATTCGCGAATTCTTACTTTCGCATATCAGAAGAAAGTACGCGACTGGTGATACGATACATTTGTAAGATTCCTTATGTAAAGCCGTTGTGAAAACGATAGCTTACAAAGACTTAATAAATAGCCCAATTTTTGCTTACGAGACTTTGGTAAATACAATTGCTCACCTATCTGTTGCAGAATGTAAACGTCAACTGATATAAAAATTATTGGTCAAAGTAATATTTTTTCCACAAAACAAGTTTTTAATGTTAAATCTTGTTACAGTAGCTCACAGTATAGGTATGTACGTAAATAAAAAAAAATCCAAAATCTGTACAATAGACGTTTTTATAATAATTTCCAATTACACATATAACGCTACCTTTCGTAGTATCTTAACGCTACTTATTTACAAACGCGTGTTCATTTGTTACATTATTTTCAGCGCTCAAGGTATTATTACAGTTATCATTGTATCAAAGCCTTACGAATACAAATCCAAATCGATAGCACTTTGCTCCAGGAGGAGGATTGGATTTTGATTTGAGAGTCGAGTCGAGGGGGGTGGGGGGGGGTGTAAAAATCTAGTATTTATTCATGAATTGAGCCATAGGATCCTCGTCCCTCATTCGCTTCATCTTGAAGGCCTCTATCTCCTCATCGGTGAGCTTCTTATCGTTGTACATGCTGTTGTAGGGCCGCTTCCTCTCGTCCGTACCCAGCAGTCTCTCCTCCTCGCTCTTGAGCTCCTCCTTCCTGAGGGCCGCCTCGAGCTTGTCCTTGGCCTCCTCCTTCTCGGATCTCCTGAGCTTGCGCTTGGCGCCCTTCCTCCTCTCCCTCCTCTGGCTCTGATCGGCCCTCGAGCCGGGCTGCTGCTCCCCCCCGTCGCCGGGGTCGAGGGCCTCCTCGTCCTGCCGCCGCTCCCGGTCTACGTCGCTCGGATCGTTGCGAGCGGGGCCCCTCTCGGGGCCGCTCGTCCCCTCGCCGTTGGCTCTGTGCATCGCGTACCGGTGGGCCTCCTCGGCGTGGCCGAGGCCCCCGGCATTGAAATCGTCCGCGAGGCGCTTCCCCTCCTCGCCGCAGCAGTAGGAATTCTTAATGTAGGAGTGGCAGCATTGGTAGCCCCAGTGGCCCTCGTGCCAGTACGAGCCGAAGACCGAGGTGTGATTGTTGGTGTAGACGTCCTCCTCGTACCTGGACCGAATCACCTGCCTCTCCTGGCCCTTGATGACCTGCGGTCAAAAGCAAGAAAGAAGAAGAAGAAGCCCATCGGGTATCGAGCTCGACGAGGCGGGGGCGGGACCCCGACCGGGAGCCACAACTCACGTTGCCCTTCCTCGAGTACTCCACGTACTCCTCGGTTTGGGCGAGCAGGAGGCCCGTGGGCGGGGCGTTGAAGTGCTCCTTGCCCCCGTACTTCTCGATGACGGTGCCCCGGGCCTGGTCCTTAAGCTCCTCTCGCTTCTTGTCGAATTCCTGCTTCAGGAGCTCGACCTTGGTTGGCTCGGCCAGCAGGTGGACGGTCACGCCCTTCTCGTGGGCGTCCCAGGCGAAGAGCTGGGCGTTCGCGTGCTCCCGAGTGTCGCCGGTGAATCTCGCCGAGTTCTCCCCCTTGTAGTCGACCCTGCGATCGTTTTTATCCTTAGGTCAGGGTCACCCGAGGAGGAAGCGGAGGGGCCGATTGCGATTCCTGCGTTTGGATCTTCGGCGGTCGCGTCGGGATGATTCAACGTTTGCAAAAACATGACGATGCCGCGCGCTCTTTTATGAGGGCAAATTTAAACGCGATTCGTAAGGATGATACCGAGCTCGAACGAGAGGCGGGGCGATGATCAAGGAAGCCCGGAACCGGGGAGGAAGGTTACATCCAAGCGGGCCAAGGGGCAACATTGGCTTTTGCAATGGTCCCGGGGTACGGGTAGGATTACTCACTGCCTCTCCGTGCCGGCGTAGGGATTGTCCCTCATCGAGCGGGTCTTGGGGTCGTAGTAGGCCGAGTTAGGGTCGAGGTTCCTCAGGTACTTGGCGGTGTCCTCCCTGATTCTCAAATTCCTAACGGTGATGCGCTGCTTGCTGTCGACCTTGGTGCCGGGCATGTCGACCTCGTCGACGTACTTGTCCTCGTCGTCGTCGGAGTCCTCGTCCTTCTCCTCCTTGGCGTTCAGCTTCTCGGCTCGCAATTGCTTCTTGGCCTCCTCGACCTTCTGGTACTCCTCTATTATGGCCCGATGCTCGGAGGGGTCGTAGCCCGCCCACCTGCGCGCAACGAGCGGATAAAGTCGGCCCATTGCTCTCGAAGAGGCTCCCCCCCCCCCCGACTCACCTGTCCCTCTTGCCGTCGTAATCCAGGGATAGGGTGGGCTGGACGAACTCGTCGGGGGCAATGTCGGTGTTGGTGTACTTGGCCAGGGTCTTGCGCGGCCTCTCGAAGCAGTCCTTCCTCTGGTGTCCCATGGCGCCGCAATTCTCGCAGGAGCCCTTGCGCCACTTGGTCGAGACCTTATTGGTTTGGCCCCTGTTGTACCACTGGTCGATTTCGCTGAATTTCTTCTGCTTCTCGGGCTGGGGCCTCTGGTGCTTGAGGGTCGGTCCCTGGGAAAGTCAAGGCCTCGTTAGGTCGCCAGTCGTAACCAGGGGCTCGGAGGGGGGGGGCGGCCCAGCCTAACTTACGTGCGCTCCGAAGTACCAAGGGGTCGCGCTTATGTACTGGGGTATGTGGGGATTGATGTCCTTGCCCTCCTCGTCGACGGCGGCCGGAGCCGTGCCGGCCTTTCTGGCCTCCTCGAGCTCCTTGGCCTTGCGCCAGTCCTCGCGGCTCTTCTTCCTCGGCTCATCCTCGAAGGTGCTCGCGTTCTTCAGTATCTCCGAGACCGGGGCGTTGACCAATGGATTGGCCATCCTTGGGCTCTAGCCTCGGGCCGGGCCGATCCTCGCGTCTAATCAGCCTCGATCCCTCTACATGCCCCTTCGGCCTCCTGGTGTCAATCGGCCTCCGAGGTTCGCGTCGCAGATGCTGAGCCAAAGAAACAATGCCCCCGCCTCCGCCGACGCGGAACCAACGAACGATAGAATGGAAGCTGCTGCGCGATGTCTCGATTGCGGCGCGGGGGGTGGGGGCCGCCGTAGTGGCTCGTCGCCTCGCCGGAAGGGGGCGCGGCCGAGCGGCCGGGTCAGCTTAAGACCGCGACGATTTCGAAGGATTGACGAGCCACTGGTCGGCGATTATTCCAATCGCTCCTCACCTTACCTTAGCTCCTCGGCGAAAGGTGCAGAACCCGAGCCGAGGCTCACGTGCTCGAGTCGCGGTCGGCGGCCCATTCGAATCGCCCCCTCGCGAAGGATCCTACGATCGATCGATTGCTCCCGTACCGGCCAAAAGCCCTCGGATTCGGCCCTTCTCGCGTCTCGTTTGCACACGATTCGGGCCTCTTCTTCTTGTCCACATCGACGGGCCCACTGAACAATGGTAAGGTCGCTATCGCGGATAGCCCGGATCGATCGATTCAATTGATATTTCGCGTTAACGAATTGCCTAGATCGGGGATGAGAGGAGAGCTCTTGGAAATCGGACTCCCACCGCGTGCGGCCGATCTCGAGATACTCCGAGGCCATCGAGGTATATTTCGAATGGGGAAAGCTCCGCGCGAGCGGCTCCGCACTCGTTGGAACGCGCTCCCGTCGATATCTCACAGTAACAAAGGCACGATAAATTGTAGACTCGGTTGGTAGGAAGGACTCCGGCATCGAAATCGCAAATATTTATCCGCCACCCCGTGCGATCCCTATCGCAACGTGGCATTTTTAACGTTGACGATAAGCTGTTCGAACGCTCGAAGCATTGACGACGGCGAAACGGGGACTCGGTTCTCAAGCCCGTACGGCGTGGAGAAGAGAAGAAAAAATATGATAATAATTGCCGGCACGATGGGCCAGGGCTCGATGGAAAGAAAAGAAAAGAAAAAGAAAAAAAAAAGAAAGAAGCCAATTCGAGACTCGCAGCGGCTGAGAATCTCACAGCGCAGGGCCTGTAGAAGAGCCGAAGCCCCAGGAGGAGGAGGAGAAGATTTCACCGAGGGCCGAGGTCTTCTCTCAAGCAGTACCCATAGGCGTGAATAAACGCCTCGGCGTGTTAATTTAGCCGAGCATCCGAATCGCCGAGTTGGTGCGCGCCTACGCACACGCGCGCGCTCGTGTCCTCTTTTCCAAAGGGTTCCGTTACAATTTGCCGTGATAATTATCGAGATGGCCAGAGGCCCGCGGGCGGTCGCAGCGGCGGGCGGGTGGCTGCGCCCGAGGCGGGCCCCAGTACTCCCGCGTCATCCTTCGCTTCGCCCTCGGCCGAGGATCGCCTCTCGCGTCCGGAGCTTTCTCCTCGCTTTGCAGTCGAAGTCGGGCTCGAGTCAACCGGTCGAGAGCAAGGGGAAAGGGTGCTCCGAGTCGCCGGCCGGTAGCGAGGGGAGGAGGAGCCTCGAGCTTTCATCGGCCCAAGGATAATGGGTGGAGCTTTCGTCGGCCGATCGCCCCCAACGACGAGGCAGCAGTAAAGCCGATCCGAGAGTAATAGCGAGAAGTCATGAGAGGACTCCTGGGCCTCCTGGCTTGGGCCGGGCTGCTTCTCGCCGCGGAAGTCGCGGCGGTCTCCCTCGCGGACGAGGCCAAGTCCGGCTTCGAGGATGTCGTCTTCACCGTGGCCGGACCTCGCCGCGGCACAACGCCGAGAAGCCCCGGCGATCTCTGGCCCGGAGAAGTCATCGATCACCAGTCCGACTCCGGGTAAGCTCGCCGAGCGAATTTTCCTCCCCTTCCTATTAACGTTGTAGCGCCAAGTCCGTAGCCAGCGATACCTAGGATTGGCTTCATTATCGCTTGTCGCAGATACACGAGCCTCGGTGGTAAGCAGCAGTCGGCGATGCCGAGCCCAGGTCCGAGAAGCAGGAAGAGGTTCCAGGACAGATTTCATCCGCCGCCGATATTCGGGACGCTCGCCCGAGGACGAATCGACCGGCCCTAAGCAACGGCTCCCGGTAACGAGCAGCTTTCCACCGGCCGACACTGGGATCCTGTATTCCAAGCCCCTACCCTTGGCCTACGATCCTCCCTCGAGCATCGGCTCCAAGCTCAAGCCGAGCGACCCGCCAGGATTTCCCCCCGAGGTACTTTCGACTCCCCTTTACCCCCCCGACTGCTTTCTTTTGCTTCTTTTAGTTTGTTCTCTCTCTCTCTCTCTTCTTAGTTCGATCGCAGGCAAAACGACGCGACGATCGATTCGCCGAGCGTCAAAGACGAGCTCTAAGGCCGAAACGCGAGTGTCGGCGTTTGTCTTCGAGTCGAAGATTCGCGAGGCCAACGGGCCCCGAGAGCTCCCGCCCAATAACGAGCGACGCCTCGATAGCTGGGATTCTTGGTCCATTCGTCGTTCCGCGCATAGCTCGAATGCCGTGGGCTTCAAAGGGAAGACGCGTCGCGAAGCGCGGGAGAAGAGTCGAAACGCTGACTCTTCCCGGGCCCCGTTCCAGCGCATGGGTTTTTTGTCCTTGATTAAAGCTCGCGCGCTCAAATTTCTCCCGATGAGCGGGAGCTTTTTCCTCCTTCCGCGTGAAAATTAAAAAAAGAAAAAAAAAACAACGCGATCATAGCTCCGGCAGCTCACCGGTGCGACAAAGCTTTCAGGTACGTATTCCTCCGAGCCGAGCGGCAAGGGCCCCTTCGAGATGACGGAGTACGCGGAGGACGGGCCGGATTTTTATCTGGATCACGGGCCGCAATCGGCCGATTATCCGAAGCACCAGGAGGCCCCCTTCGATGCGCTACGCCTCGGCGATCCTTACGAGCATCACGGGCCGGAGGAGGAGCACTTGGTCGGTTACCGGCCGAGGCCGCCGAGCCACGAGGAATCCGAAATAATGGACCAGCGCGTCAACAGGCGGCCCTACTCTTATTACTTCATCGGCAAGAAGCTATGGTACATTCCCCTCTACTTCAGCATATACTTCATCATCTACGTGGCGGCCCTGGTGCTGAAGAGCATAGCCCGGCACAAGATAAGCTTCCCCGCCGAGCCCGGCGGCCCCGAGGATCACGCGCGCGGCTACGCCACCCGAGACGGGCCCCATTCGTCCTGGACGAGTTACGTTGCCCTCGTCCTCGAGGCCATCGAACACTTTCGACGGCCTCGATGAGGGCTCTGCGGTCGTAGGGAAGGAGGCTCGAGCCACTGATCTATCGCTAGAGAATCTAATGCCGACGCAATGCTCGAAGGTCAATGTCTTTGTAATAGTTAGGATGCGAGCTTAGTCGGTATAAGGAAGCGATTGTGAAAGGGAGAGCCGTGAAATTTTTTTCCCTCGTAATTTCTTATGACTTCTGACTTATTTTGTACGATTGTATTTGTATTGTGGCGGCGAAACCGAAAAACGCGTGCGGCATTTTTATTTAATATGTTAAAATGTATATCGATAACAGTGGGTAGTGTGCGCACAAATATATATATATATATATATATTGCACCGTAAGATTAAATAATATATATATATATTAAGCTGAGCTTGATAATAATTCCCATATTTATGGAGATCCTTTTAAGCATATATTATTATGGCAATCGGTAGGTAAGCTTATTATGTTATTTTTCTTCGGTACTCGATCGAGTATTCGAGGTCGACCTCTTTTCACGATTAATTTAGCCTTAATTTCTTAAAAAACTCGTAAGCATTGTTACTTTTGTTGCTATTATAATTACTATTATTATAACCGTTATTATAACCATCGACATCCATAATCATCTCATTCAGTATGGATGAATTTACAAGCATTGCAATGTAAGAGTCTTGGTAACGCGAAGGACAACAATTTTTCTCAATAAAGGGCATTAGGAAATTTGAATATCATCGATGAATACTTGTTGTATTGAATTAAAAATCCTCGGGTCGAAAAGATCACGAATAAATAACGCAATGACATATATATATATATATATGTATATATTATACAAGTACGCGAAGCAAGTAAAAATAAAAGACACCGCGAGTCGCCAGTCACTTATCGATCCTAGCCCGAAACGTTGGAGCAACGGTTCTATTTTTCTTCCTTCTATCGTTAACGCGTCGTCGACAAATCAGGCCTCGGCTGAGTATTTTGACGCATCGTTCGCACCAAGGAAACACGAGAGGAAAAAATTAATTTCTCACCTCTCGATTCGTCGGACACCCGGGGGGAGTCCCGAGCCGACGCCTTCCCCGACAGAAGCCAACGCACCGGGAGCAATTCGACCGAGAACCAAGATACGCCTATCGACGACGGCTGTCGTCCGTTACCAGGAAAGGCACATTAGGCCGCGTAGCTTCGCCGCGGGCCGCCTCCCACCGGTGATAAGAATATCGGTTAGGCCCCAATTAGCGTTTCGCGTATTAGGATTATTGTTGCCTTAACGGGACCCCGGGGGGCAGCGACTCGTTAATCACGCTCCGAGACTCCGAGCCGCTCGAAGCCGAGCTCCGCGGGCCGAAGGCGCCTTCCTCCCCCCCCCCCCATCGGAGGTGAGCGCGCGCGCGCGCCTCTTCAAAGCTCGCCGAATCTTCGCTCGGCCCCGGGTTGCCTACACGGTCCCAACGTCGAAATCCTCCTCTCTCGGCCAGGTCGGCCTCGAGAGCTCCTTACCATTATCGTCTCGATCTCCCGATGCGGCTCCTCCGCGCCTTGACAATCGTCGTCCGCCTCGCTCTGCCGGTCTTGGGTCGATGCTTAGAGCTGCTTTAAAAACCATTGCGCGTGCTTTTCGGACAAAATCAATAGGGAGCGCATCGACGATTCGGCCGGCTCTGGCTACGATTTCGTTGGAATTCCTGCCCGTCGATCGAGTCGGACCTGGTGCCGCGCCTTCCAGACGGAGCTACGACGAATAGACGGACAGCGAGAGAGAGAGAGAGAGAGAGAGAGAGAACCTTTCGCTGCTTCGCCGAGCGCTCGATCCGAAATCGGCTGTCCCCCCCCCCCGGGCCCCCGCCGCCGCATCGGCTGTCCACACTAAGGACGATCGTCGTCGAGCAATGCGAACGGGTTCTCGCTCGCTCGGGTGCGCTCGCCTGGCCGAGGCACAGCTCGAGCCTCGAATTAGTCGCAATTAGGAAGTTTGGACGCGTGGGCGGGGCTCGGCGTTTGCTTAACGTTGCTCCTGTTACAGTTACCGGGAGCGAGGGATACTCGGGCGGGAGCCTCCTCTTGGGCCGAGGCGATGATTTTTTTTTTTTGTTTTTTGGGCCCGCGGCGTCAGTCGAGCGCCGAGCCAACGTCGACCGGCAGCTTTCCTCCGGCTTTCCGTCCGTTGTCGTTTCACGTGCGCGCGCGCGCTCACGCAAGCACGCACGCACACACATACATATACACACACGTACGCGCTTCGTCTCCAGCAGTAGGGCGCGCAAGCTCTCGGCACTCTCCTCGAGCGCGGCGGGCCGCGCCGGTGAATCCGACGAGCCGGCGATTCGATCGCCTAGTGCCGTGGCCAAGAGCCGCGAGGGCGGCCGAGCAGGGACGAGGCCGACGGTCGCGACGAGTCGAGGGACCGATTGCGGGAATACCAGGGCCCCGGATACTCGATCGCAGCCGGAGGGCGAGAGAGAGGGAGAGCGAAGGATTCCATCGGGGCGTCCGGAGGAGAGGAATCCGGAAGGATGATATTACAATTCTGGTGGAGCGCTTTGATCTTGTCGGCCTGCGCTCGGCGCTTCCCACCCGCGCTCGCCGATGCCGCTGCCTCGATCCGCGACGAGGGACGATCGCCGACAACCGAAATCACTGCTCTGGCAACCACGAGCGAATCCCACAGGTGATACCCGAATGCCTAACGCCAATAGCAAAGAGACGGAGAAACAATTTGATCGTCCCTGTGGGCGAATCCACGGATTCTCGCGATCGATCGCGGCAGTAGGTTTTGCTACTATCGGAGGACTCGAGTACGCGTTCCTTTACGTACAAATGCGTGGACCATTTGCGGGCGGGCCCAATGTAACGCGGCTACAATAGAACAATATGCTCGGATACCTTACGGTGGATTGGCAAACGCGCGCAATTATCGATCGTTTCTGTTTTCTTTTTCTTTTTGTTGTTTTTTTCTTTCTTTTTTTGTTCTTTTTCTTTCCTTTATCTTTCGGAAGAATCTTCGAATCTTATCGAATTTCAATTGAAAAATCCAATCGATAGGAAATTAATCCTACAGTGGCTACGGGCCTTTCGCGAACAAAGGCCTGCCCCCACGATGGAACGGCAAATACGGAGCCGAGAAAAAAATTACTCGTCCGCTCGCAATCGTGAAATCACCAATGGATCGCTGGCGCGAAACAACGAAAGCTCGTCCTCGACTGGAGGTCCGAGGTCTGCTCGGAAGTCTCGGTGCGAGCTGCCACTGGCCCTGCAACTAATCGAGCGTCGACAACGCGTTCGCGGTGCGATCAAGGATCAAGACGCGAGACGAGTCTCGGTCGAAAAAATTAAGATCGAACTCTGAGCCTCGATGGAAAGTCGGGCCGATCCACTCGTTCGACCGTATCGAAGGTTTGCTTCCGTGCGCAGGCGATCCAGGCGATCGGAGCCAGAGGACGAGCCTGCCGAGGATGCAGGAGGGGCCCCCGACGAGGAGGACCGGCTCTCGGGGGCCGCGCCGGGAGCCTCCTGGGCCGGGAGAGGGGAGTCCCTGAGAGAGGCCAAGAACGACCGCTGGGACGGATACTACGACTTTCTCGTGAACGAGGGTAGCTACAAGTTCTGGGCCGTGTTTCAGGTACCTTTTTTTTTTTCTTCCCCCGTTTCTAGCTCGGGCCTTTTTCGCGCGCGACGCGAAAGTTCTCCCCCCCTACGTCGACCCTCTCGAGTCCGACTTCGCCGATGCCTCGTCCTTTGCGATCGTCTTTGTTTTGTTTTTTTTTTTTTTTGTTTTTTTTTATTATTATTTTTGTACGCCTATCGCGTTCACCCCGACCGAGAGCAACCGCGCGTCCAAGCCTCTCGAGCCGGACGAAGCCGAGCCAAGCTCGCGATATTCCGTAATTAACGCGCGCGGGCCGCAAAAGAGCAAATTGACAATGGACTTGACCGGCAGCCGACGATCGATTCGCCGCTGTAACTTTTTTACCGGTCACCAGGAGAGTCGATTGGCTAAAGCCCTTGGCTCCCTCGGCGAATGGCAGGCTCGCGAGGACGAGCTCCTGCCTTTCGCGTACTCCCCTACGCGACTCGCGACCAACGATCGTTAGCGCAAAAGCGCAAAGGACGTGACATCGGTCCTCGCGGCGGGACTCCCGGGCTGCTGCATCGGATCGTCCTCGAGGGACGTCCGCGGAGGAGCTCGACCGTTGTGGAAAGATTTTTTTTCAAAAGCCTGCCACCTCCGGCCGAAAGACCGATTGCCCCGTTGAACGGGGGGGGGGGGCTCCGGAGCCCCAAATGAACGCCAGAGGCCGCATCTTGCATCTTGCCCTTTGCCCTCTCGCAGCTGGCCACCGCAGCTCTGCTCATCTACAGCGGCTTCGCGGCCCTCTACTACGCCAAGGTCAATCCCCAGATAACCGAGGATTACGATGACTTCGTCGTGAGGAGGAGGCGCCGATTCGCGGGCCGGGACGCCAAGCCGGGAGATTATCCCTTTCTCGGCTTCGAGCCCCGGAGCTTCCAGAGGATACTCGACGCCATTGGATCGTAAATTCCACCGGGATTGCCAGCCAGGGCGGGGCGGGCGGGCGGGGGGAAGATTCTCCGACAAAAGCCCACGCACGGAAGCCTCCGTTAAGCGCTTCTTTACGCGTGAATAACATTGTAACGTTTTCCTTTAATCGAAAGTATCTTTCTCTCTTTATATTAACCTGGAGTTCGCCCTGGAACTTGGCCTTTAATGAACAGCCATTGAAAATGCATTGCAATGGAGCTTTGTAAATAATTGCACGAACGCCATCGAGCGTACCGTGCAAACGATTGTCGACGAACTTTTAGACGACGTTTCGTTTCAATTACTCTGCTCGAGACAATTTGGCGCGCGCTTGATTCGCAAAAGACTAATATTTTTATATCATTGATGAATACGACGAGAAAAAGCTTTCGTTGCTTTTGCGAAATCATCTTACCAAGCTGGAAATTGTTTTTTTTTTTTTTGTTTTTTTTTTTCTTTTGTAACGCACTGGAAGCAAAGTTATTTCTTTCATTGGGAGGGTGGAGAGAAAGGCAACGAGATACATTGTCCTTATGGTATCGGTTTGAAGGATGGCAAGCAGCGTTGAACGTTGTAAGCGTGTACCGTATAACTAGGCCCCGGGATGCTTGGGATTGGCGTCAATTTTTACTTCGATTTAGCGTGAAACTTACAAAAAAAAATAGAATCGCGACGAAATATTCATTGGTAGGCAGTCAATGGAGTTACTTTTAACGAGGGAGCCATTGCCATTGTGCGCGGCTTATTTGTTACGATTTAATACCAGCCACGATTGACCGCAAATCTATAAAAAAAAAAAAAAAATAATATCAACAATGATCCTTACTCGACGAGTGTATCGATCCATAGCATCGTTCATTCCAACGGTCCTGTTGATAATAATATCTAGCATCGGATTCTCACGAGATGGCTAGGGAAATTTCCACTAAACGCATCTCCGCTTTGAACGGTCGGGTGAGAGCTTCTCTTTCGCCGCGCGTCGTTTCTTAAAAAGGGTGGAGCGCGAGCGGAATAGGAGCGGATCGAGGAAAGTCCTCCGCGCGAGTGGAAGTCGCAAACGGCCAGGGGATCGCTCGCGGAAGGCAAATTCAACTCATCACTGGCGTACGAATGATCTCGTCGCAGGGCATGGAAATTGTCAAATTGCAGTTTTCTTTCACGAGCAAGGGTCTTGCGCGATTCAGTTGAGTGCGGAGGAGTGAAGGAGATCTTTTTTTTTTTTATGAAGAAAATAATTGCCGAGCGAATAAGCCGGACTAGAGAATTTTCGCGTAAATTTAAGCCGAATGCCATTTATGATCGATATATTTTTAATATATATATATATATATATATTTAATGCAACGTATAAGCTTTAGGATATAATTCTGTAGTTGAAACGAATGGTTTCATTGTTGTAAGCATAAAAACTGATTTTTTTTTTTTTTTAAATAACCGACCTCTAACGTATTTGTATGTATAAAAGAAAAATATAAAATAATTTTATCTTTACAATTTACGTGGAAATTGCGCGCCAAATTTCACTCATTGCAGTTAAAAAAACATAGCGATAAACGGAATTTGCGTTTGCCAACGATATCGTTACAACTTCGGCACGTTAATATTCTTGCCATAACAAACGAAGCAACAAGGCCCTCTTTATTATCATTAATAAATTGGGATCAAAGGATACATCAAAGCTGGATTAAATTAATTATTCTAAGGACGATTGATTTATTATGAAATAAGAGACGCGAGGCTAATAGCCGGAAATTGAAGTTAATCAATTTAATTATTGTAAATTCGAGAACGTTAGAAGAGAACAAAATCCGATATAAGCGTCTTCTTTATTACGAATAAGCTTCCGGAAAACGGAGAAATTAAGCAAAGTAAAATTTGTACCTGCTAATACGTGTACTTAATCATATACTGGTGCCTTATAAAGTGCCAATGAAATTTATTAAGAATATTCAGTAATTTGAACGATAATTTTTGTAAAGTTGTTATTAATGTTTGCATCAACCTTCTTTAAAAGTAATAATGATACTCGATGATACAACATTGGTATTCTTAATAGTTAATGATTTTACAAAAGTAATAAATTTATACAATATTTCGCACGCATTCAATTGACGTAATATTAAAACAAATTAGAAGAACATTAGTTATTGAAATTGATTTGCCTTTCACTTAAAGACAATAAAGGATAAAGCTGTTCGATGATGAATATTTTACAATAAAAAATGAGTTTCCTTTGAGAATAAAAATTTTTATTACAGATAATAATGCCTTCGATAATTTATAATAAATAATCGAGGTATAATTGGTAATAACACTCGACTCAAAACATTTGTCTCACTGTAAGCTTATGTATTTATTAAAATATACATAATATTTGTACTTTATATCACTCCTTATTTTATATACATTATGCGAAACACTTCAAATACACAGGATATAATTATTTCATTAATTTTATACAAACATTGCATTTTTTTATGATTATCTTATAGCTCGATCTACTTTAATTTCATATAAAAGTGTACAGTTCATTATTGTTTGATAAATTTGTATAGTCGATTTCATTAAATAATTACTAAAATATTAAACTCAATTACAGTTGATTTATACAGCAGTATCGGATAGAAAATATTTATATTTTTACACACGGCCATGTAAATCTTCGAATAAAATGCTACTTCTGCTTAAATATATTTAAGTACTTTCCTCTTGTCATTTCCTTAGCCTCCTCTAACCCCAGTTGATACGCCGTATCGTGAAGCTTTTTAACCTCCGCTATTAATTCGTTAATAGATAAATGTCCTAATTGATACAAGTGGTTCATGTCATCGGTGGTTAAATTGGTGGACCAAACGGGAACTTCTAATTGTGGTGAATTTTGAACGACGAATTTTGTAATACCTTGCTCGGGCCACAAATCTGGAGAAGCTCTGTCCAATTTTTCCAGGCTAATTAAACTCTCCTCCGTAATTGGTATATCGCTTCTTTCAATTTCAGTATCTTCAATAATCATTTTCTCCATCCTGTGCCATTTACATTTTACAATTAATATTTTAGAAATTCATCGAGTTAATTTAATAGAGGGAGATTCAAGATAGATTATTAAGACCGTTTGTACAGAGCCAGCGTAGGCTACTTTTTTTCAAAAACAACAACCATTGAAAGTCATTTAATTTGGAGCAACACATTTGGATAATTTGATTTTAAAAGCTGCAGGTGTTCGTGGGATAGTTTTGAAACGAGTCTCTTCGTTGTAGGTGCACATTTGAAATTGGCCTGATTCTTAATAATACAAGTGCAAGTTAAATGCCAAACATTGCGAAGGCATAGTGTGATTTGGATCGTGTACGAAGAGTAGGGCAATCTTAATGCAGAACAACGAAAGGACCAAAGTTATTGTAATATCACATTGTCGAGTAGTGTAATTTGAAAAAAGAACGTGTCTGACCTGCTTCTCAAATCCAAAGGGGGAAAAAAATTCGAAAATCAGCTATTCATTACAAAGTCGCAGATTAAAAATGAAAACAACATTACGTTGCCTCTCAAAGATGGGGTGAGTTCGAGGATCTGGATTTGCGCAGTAGCGGGTTCGAACCGATTGGCTCCTGGTTCTCCCGCTTTTTTTTCCAAAAGTACCGCGGCCCACGGGCCGTACGAGCTCAAGACGGCAGAGAGCGGAGACCGAGGACGAGGTGGAGGATTTTTTTTGTTTTTTTTTTTTAATCGGCTATTGGCGATAACTCTTGGCCCCCAGGAGGCCATCTTCCAATATAGCAGCGGGTGATTTTAATCGGATCTCCGCGCAAGATTCGTCCCTTCCTTTGGACCGTTGAGGATTCCGTCGGGCCGCCTACCCTTCGGAAGGGGCCTCGTATCGCAAAGCTCGAGCAAAAAATAAATGGGAATACGCAAAGAGATGATGAGCGTTACACCTAACCTGATACCGGGCTGGAAAACAAAAATACGATAAAGTAAAATAAAAACGCGGGTAAAATTGGATGCCGTTTGTGCTCCCCTAATGCAACGGTACAATATTTTTAAGTCGTGGATATTGATACAATAATAATAATAATAATAATAATGATGTTCACTTAGTTAAAATTTTAAATATCTTTATTTCTCAACTTATTGGCTATAAGATAAAAACAGATGCAAATTTCTTATGCTTTTAATAATGGTTTACGAGCGCACTTCCAAAGAAAAAAAAATTGAAAAATTTTCTTACAAATTGGGTTATCTTTTAAAAGAATTATTTAATATAAGGATTATATATATTTTTTATTGTGATAATTTTTAAAATTTTGCCTCACTTTTCCCCCACTCTTAAATACGTTTCAATCGCCTAGAGAATCCAATGCTTCCCCGAAATCATTAAAAAAATATCAATATTGCAACAAAAATACTTTATTTTTACTATTTTAATAATTTAAGCCTAAAGTTATTTGCAACAAATAACTTAATTTGAAATTTTAGTATTATAATACAATATTTTATTTATTAAGACTAGCATACTTTCATTTCCATATTAACTTTTTAAACAAATTATATTTGATATAAAATTTATTGGAACTATCCTAAGATTCATTTTTTGTATATACTTAAAATCTTCAATTGTTTATTGAAAAAATTATTATTCCAATTTTGTGCATAATTTAAACGTTAAAATAAATTTTTATGTTTCCATAGTTAAAATTCAACATTGTAATAATTTTTGATTTACAAATTTACAAAAGATTCATCTCATAAGAAGCATCTTTTATAAATTTTTAGGTTATAAATTAACTATTTAAACAATACACATTTTTTCTGTACATATTCAATTAAGAAGAATACAAACATTTATAAATCACAATTATCCTCGTACAATATTAAAATACAGAAAGTGTGTGCATAATATATATATATATATGTATAATTTAAATTGCTAAACCAAACACGGACACAATGCAGTAGAGTGCCTTATTTTCCCAACGTACAGTACAACTTCCATCGGTAGCGTTATCCCAAAAACAAGAACTCGCAGTATGTAGACCAGCTCCATTTTTTTGCATAATCGTACAATTAACTATGTATTTGTAAGGCTTCTGAAGTTTAGTCAAGCTTCCCAAACAACTCTCAATGACGTTCGAAGTCCATTGACTCACTTTAGCATGGCAATAAATATTTCCTCCTATTGATTCCTCGATAGCCTCTTTGATAATTTTGCTCACGTCGTCAACGACGAATTGGGTTTCCTCTTGCATATCCTCCATTACGAATGTATAATAAATCCGGGTCCTCTTGTAAGGGTTCTCGCAAAGCTTCGCTCGAATTATTTCCGAATCAACATATGCAACGGCCAAGGAACCTCTACCAAGTGGAATAAATATTTCTCTGCAATGATAAAATACGATACGATAAAATTAATGCACAACAGCAGTCGCCCGCGGCGACAACATCCATCGGCGACACGACGCGCCTCGCGAATTTAACAATGATCAATCGCGCCAATTGTACGTAAAGCCCATAAAGAATCCTTCGCTTATTCGAGAGCGGAGCAAAATTCTTGATCGATTGGCAAATTTTTCTTTGTTATCGTTCTCATTGTATCCTCGCACGTCAAACAAATTAAATTTTAAGGTTATAATGGGGGAAGAAAAGAGCACGGCGTCACCCCCTTGGGCAATTATTCGGAAAAAGAATAACCAAGGTATCGCTCTCGTTACTTACTACATTTTAAAGAAACAAACATCGGAGATAATTTTCACGTCGAACGATATCCATTTAAATCCTAATGACAAATAATCAAAAAGCCAAGAGTGCGATACTGCTGTCTTGCGAATTGCGTTCGGTAGAAACTTCATTCCAATTGGCCGCTCCCCTACCATGACGTTCGATTCGAAATGACGGGCGGACCGCCGATTACGAGAGAGCGGCGACGGCGGCTAAAGCTTTCCCGGCGGCCCCGGGAACTGCGCGCCAAGTGCCTGGGGGGGACTCGCCGAGATCGCGCAAACTTTAACGGGCGCCAATCCACGCGCGCCGAATCTGCGTTTATTCCTTTTTGGACCTCGGCAGCAAGAACGTCCTGTCCTCGGCTTTGCCCGCCTGTGGCCTCGATCGCAGCCCCACCCCCGCGAGGGCGAACCGTTCACGTTTAATTTCTCTCCCTCGATTCTCCCCGCTAATCCCATTATTCTCTCGCTCCTTGTCGCTCGTTGATTTTTCCTCCCTCGTACAGCGACATTGTGCTTTTGGTCGCCCCCCCCCGCCCGCCGCCACCCGCGGTTATTAAAATCTCCGAGTCGCAAGATCGCGTCGACAAGTCCCTTCGACCCCCCTTTGCTCGAGTGCTCGGTTCCGTTAATTTTAACGGCGCGCTCGTCGTAGACTACCTCGAGTTGTAATCGTTCGTCGAGAGCCCCTCGATCGTCCTTCGGCGCACGAGAACAGAGTCGCGCACCGAGCACTTCCTTGGTTTCAAACAAAAAAACCCGTGTGCCGATCAATGAAAAATACAATCTTCGAACGATTGTCGAGAGAGAGAGAGAGAGAGAGCGAGGGCCAGTTGTTCGGCGGGCGCGAGCTTTTAAGACGTTTAATTATTGTGCGTAAAAAGAACAAAAAAAAAAAAAAGGATCTTTCAAAATAGCTGCATTACGAGTCGAGATTCGTTCGAGTGATTCCATTACCAAGTGCAATATTTATAATCGAAACTGAATTAATATATATATATATATATTGCTGAATCAGCGTACGAGCTCAAAATTTCCCCACATTGTTTCAACATCAAGGCAGCAGTAGTATTATGGATAATTACTTACCTCTACAGATTCATTTACAAATGACGCATTCGTGTATTTATTTTTAAAATAAATACACATAACGATCGATTAATCGGGCGTGTTTCTTTTTAATTCAGGTTCGCTGTTCGGGCTACGAAATCTTGAATAGTTGAAGCCAAAATAAGAACCAAAACACCAACCAAACACCACCCAAGCCCCCCGGCACCGGCTTCTCGCGTGTCACGGACTCTTTGTTTACAGTCGCACGGGTCGCTGTTCGGGCTACGAAATCTGAATGAATGAAGCCAAAATTTGTAACGCCTCTTTTCTTTTCTCTCGCGATGCATCTGTAAAAACTATTTTATTAATTTCAAAATAAGAGAAGCAAAATACAAAGATATATTCGCTAAGCATTGGTCTCGTCGCTGTAGGCAAGGAGATCCGCTTTTTTAAGGATGAACGAGTGTACTTCGCATAGCTGTGTGTCGGATAAAGTGCTTTATTCGGATTTCCCAGTGGAACTGGCCCGAGTCTTACGGATTTTCAATGTTTAAGGACTCGTCGGTGCGCCACTCTTATCTTGTTATTACAAAGCCGGAGACGCTCGGGCGTAGATGAATTCTCAAGGATGGGTAAAAACAACAGAGCCAAAGCCAAGCGTCGATAATACGCTCCTTTTCGGCTCGCGTTAGCTCGTTAAGCTGGAAGGATCATTTTACATCCTCGGAAAATTACTTGTACCATCGACGTATGTATTCTTTCGTCGCGTGAACCCGACACGAACGAAATATGGGCCCGTCGACAAACGCAACGCGGACCCCTTCGGCTAAAAGCAACCCCTTAAATCTCGGAAAATGATATTTGACTAAATACAATTATTCTTACTTAGCTCGGAATCTATGCGGCATGCGATGCATTACCAAGGGCGGACCTTCGCTACAAACGGGCGCGACTTCTTGTAACTTGAACTTAACGCGACATAAAAAAAACATGGATCGACGGTAATACAATGCGGTTATTGAAATGCCAAATAACACTCCTCGGAAAACGCTGTTTTTCCCGAACAGATGTATATATATATATATATATATATACGGCGCAAAAATTTGCAGGCCTGAAGTACTGCCACGGGCTACTATTTTTTGTAAAGAGCGACGTTAATGCAATGCAAAGCCGAGAGTTTGCAATCGATAACGCGAGGAGGCCCTTGGGAATGTTTTTTTTTTTTTTTTTTTTTTTCATAAAAGGTCCTTAAGTCGCCGATCGTTGGGCGCTACACGTTGGAAAATGATAAATGCCTTTTGGATAGTTTTTCTTTTTCTTTTATCGTTTTGCTTCTGTAATCTTTTATTAAGTTTGTCCATTAAAAAATGTATCCTTACAATGCAATTCTATTTCTAAAGGGGCAGCGCCAGCTAATATCGTTCGCACCAGTTGAATAACCTTTATAATACACACATATATATATATATATATATCGCCGGCTCGAGCAGTGCAGCCATAGGCGGCAAGACCATCCGAAGTTATCCTGGCAACATCAATCCTTGGCCCCGGTCGCGCTCTCGCCCCTCGATCTCAATTTCAGGTGCTTGAGTCTCTCGATGGGTCCGCCCAAGATGTTGCCCAAGGGTCCGGCGCCTCCGGCCTCCTCCTCGATGCTCCCCATTAGATTGGCCTCGACGGCCTCCACGGCTTTGGGGCTGTCGCCGCGCGCCGAGCTGCCGAGCATCTGCTCGCCGAGCTGCGAGTCCAGGAGCCTCATGTACTTGTCCATTTCGCCGTTCAGGCCCTCGTCGTCGGCCCCGAGCTCGCTGTCCGAGCTCTCGGCGAATTCGCCCTCCTCCCCGGGAACGACGAACTCCAGGACGTCCCGGAGGGTCGCGTCGAAGAGCTCCGGGTCGAAGTCGATCCTGTCGTTGTCCTTGGCCTCGGGCTTCGCCTCCTCGCTCCTATCCCTGTTGGCCGGGGCGGTCGAGGATTAACAACGATGGAATTGCAAATTGTCCGAGGATCTTTTTAAGGAGCACGCGGGAAAATTGGGGTTACGCCCCGGCTGGGAAGCCAATTTAAAATTGACGCGGCGTTGAGCATCGCGCGACAAGAGGAGGCGCGTTGGCTCGTCGCGTAAATACGTGGTGAAAAAGCCAGCGGGGACGCATCGTTGCAAACGCCCACCCTGGAATCCCTCTTCAAAATATATATATATATATTTATATATTTGAACACAAAGCCGGTGGATCGATCGTCGCAGGCGGTACTACTTATTTTTCCAACGCGCGCGAACGCGGAGAGAGGCTCGTCGTTGGCTTTTTCGAAGCGGCTCTCCCCGGGTACGGAGCATCGGCAGCTCAATTACCCGTAAAAGTGAACACCCTCGAGGCCGCTCTTCTGATCAATGAAGGCCTGGAGCTTGTCCCGAAGGCTCAGGGGCTGGCCCGGCAACTTATCCGTAGCGGCCAATCGTTTGTCGAGCATGGACTCGAATTGTGCGGGATCGACGCTCAACCAGCTGTCGCTATCGGCAGGGCTCAGGGTGCGCAGCTTGGCTGTGAATCGAGGGTTAAGCTTAATTGTCGTCGTCGTCGTCGTTGTCGTTGTTTTTTTTTTTTTTTTTGTTGTGCCCCCCACCCTCGGTCTTAAGCCGAGCTCCGGACAACGGCGGGAAGCGTCGTCTTAAAGCGATCGACGTTTCCGGGCCGAGTCGAGCTCCTCTCACCGTCGGTTTCGATGTCGCTGCTCAGGACGTTGTCGTAGATCTCGAGGAGCCGTCGGCTCTCCCCTCCTGCGGCGGGCCCCTCGCTCCTCTCCGCCCCGCTCAGGTGCTCCCCGTAGTAGGCACGGGCCCTCTCGGCGAGGGCCTCCCACTCCCTGCTGCCCTCGAGCAGGTCGCGGAAGTAGCCGCTGGCTCGGAGCCGCTCCAGGTAGGCGGACCAGGGCCCTGGCCCCCTCCGAGGGGCCCCTCCTCCCCCTGCCGGCGGCGGGCCAGTCCTCCTCCTGGGCCCGGCCAACGAGTATCTCAAGGCCGCAGGCGACCTTTATACCGAGCGAGTGGGCCTTGTAACTCGGATGGCTCGCAGCCGGGAGATTCCAACCGGTCCTGATGTCTCCGGTGTACCTTGATCGGGGAAGATTTAACGATGCGTTAGCCGCGAAATACAACCCGGGGGGAAACTTTCGGACGGGCCTCGGCCTTCCGTCGTACGTCACTTGTCGCACGACGTTGATTGTTTTTAATTTATCAGCGAGGCGGATAGTCGCAATCGTTGGGCGCGCATTGCGTTAAAAGAAAGAAAGAAAAAAAAAAAAAAAAAAAGAAAATAGAGTAAGAAGAAGAAGAAGAATGATCAAAGCGCGGACGCGAATTCCATCGACATGCTCTTTATTGGCCAGAATTGATTGGGGGGCCGGCCCCCAGCCCCCGCACATTTGCAAAGTTTCATAAGATTTAGAGGAGCCTTTTTTTACACGCCCGCGCATCCGCGCACTAAATCTACGTAGTCCCTTATGTTTTTGTAATATTTTCAAAGCATACCTACAATGCTTAGCCATAGCATATAAGCACTTAGTCATATTAAGATTCACCATAACGCGTTGCTCGGGAGGAAAGTAGCGCATACCGTAGCATACTTTTCTTTCCGCAGGATCCGACTGGCAGATTGTTCTAATGGCGGTGGCTATGAGCCTCGGCTCCTTGTGCAAAATATAGGCGGCCTTTTCCGGCAAATAAGCCCGCGCCTTGTGCCTCCTGTTCTTTATTTCCTCCGGATAAGCGCTCAATCTTTTTTCGATAGTCGCTTGAACCTGATTTACGTCGACAAAGAAAAAAAAAAAAAATTATCAATCCTTCTTTGGTTGCCATTGTCAATGGGATCGTGCAATTTTTTGTTAAAAATTCACGTTTCGAGTTTCAGAGCTAACTTAGTACTTAACATCGTCGAATGAAATTAACTGTTAATTGAGAGGCCAGTTTGAAATTGCATCTATCGAACGTTGCTCAAGATATCAAATTGATTAAATAAATAATTGGAAACGCTCCGTCTGTGAAATTAATAAAGACTGGATAATACGAACCTGGTCGGACATTTTAAATATGTGAGAGCGTTGATATAAGCTGTTCAAAATATTTCCATAACTGGTTTGCTTGTCTTGAACTACGTGTACGGCACCATTCATAAGAAAAACACCGTTCTGACAAGTTTCCGGAGATGCCCAATTGGGAATTTCATTCGCTGCTTCAATTAAAAGAAATTCACCGTCAGAGTCAACTATTCTTGCTATAAGGCCTTCGTGGTTTTTAGTAAGATTTACAACAAGGAACACAACAAACCATTCGTCTCCAATGTCTTCGTCGAACCTTAAATTAATATACACGTGCGGCACTGCTTCAAAATCTACAAAAACAGATAAAGGAATATTACATTGAGCAGATCGAGCATTTTCTTAACTGTACTATTTCTTTTAAGCATAAAAGCACAGGATCTACCACAGCTATTAAAGACTTCAAGAATATTAAGGACATTTAGCTTTCCTATGAGAATAATAAGTTTTGTATCGGTTACTCGTTAAATTAATTTGATAAATTACTTGTTTCTTTCGAGGACTCCTCGATCATAGAATTTAATTGCAGTGTCTGTTTGGTTCTACGCTTAAACTCTAGCGAGTCTCTATGCCAGATGTAATTTTTTACATAAGGCTCGACATCCTCTTTGAACTTTTCAATTTCCTTGCTTAGCATATCATCGGTGATTTGATCCGGATTAAGGGTGTAGCAAAATTTCGGATACAAAAAACACTCGAGAACATTGTCTTCCATTGGCCTCTTAGAGCTCATTTTTCACCAAAAGTGTGTTGCTGATACTTTAACGTTCTCGCAAGGCTTATCGAACAGTGTGCGATTGTGTTTACTTTAGTTGCTGATCCGCACGAACAAAAACCGCGCAAGGTTTCTTCTTTGTCACTGCGGCGAATGCCAACAATTTTATTTCAAAAATGAATCACTAAACTGCTCGGTGGTAACATAACCAAAATATTCGTTTGAAAACTAGGAATAATTGTACCGATGCAAAATAATCGGAAAATTGTTTAAGCGAGTAATAGATTGACGCGAGGCCATGAATATCGGAAATTTAAAAAAAAAACCTTTATCCCGTAAAATTAATTGAAAGATTCATATTTAATACAGTACTGAATCGAACAAGGATGCGATATTGATTATTGTATGGATTTAAATGCCGTGTATTTTCGATTCTGCGCAGAAGCGGCCTTATGATTATTGTTTTTTGCCTTCCACGTTTAAAAGATTCGATGAAAGCCCTCGTAAATATTTACATATTATCCAATACATAATTATATAATACATAATTAAAATTCGAAATTGATGGAGAGCTTGATATTGGCGTGCAAGCGATAAAACTGCTCTGGTCTCATACTCAAATTGATGTTTCTATAACCGAATGAAATTCTTGCATCGTTACAATTTGCAAAGACGTGATAAAAAATTATCGAATGCCCAATACCTTGCAATTATTTTCATAAACAATTCGCTGACTATAGCACCTAACTGTTAATATTAGAATGTCTAATCTTATAAAAGCAGATTTCAATCTTCGACAATGTATTAAATCATTAATTTGAAAGCTCAAATAAACTTTTTTATTTCAAATCCATTCGCTCAAATATTTTATTAACAAAGTATTCATATGTTCTTAATGGATAAAGCCATATTATGCATGGCAGTCTGTTAAATTGATCTCTAAACAACATGGAAATCAATTTTTTACATATTTTGTTTTGTTTAAAAATGTATAAATGGGTTTTTTTCAATTATAATTTACATGAATTTCTAGAATCAAAAAACACGATGTAGATTATTTTTACATTATAATGTAGTAACATATAAATTGAAAATTTCTCATTACGCATAAAACGTATATTTACTTTATTTATTGTATACATAAATGCAGAATAAGATAAAAAAACCTTTTTGATAATTTGAAATTCTTAAAAATTACATTTATTATACATTATTACAAGTTTATAAACTGATACATGTATACATATATACATATATATATATATACTTCATTATTAGAAATTATATTAAAATTAGGTAATACATTTTTAAAAAGATTGTATGATTTTGTTTATTATTATTTAAAGAAACGACTGAAATTACAAAGATAAAAATTTAAGATACTTTTAAAATAATTAAAATCGCTGAATATATATTATTATGATATCAGAACAAAAGTACACATTTTATTATTATTATTCACTTGAAATATAATAATGCTGTAAAATTGAAAAGCTTTCAAAGGCATAACTTTTTTTTTCCATTAATAAAATAGATATTTCTTTCAAGGAATTTTCATCCTAAATCATGTACACAACATTTCTCAACTCGAAAAAAAAAAAAAAAAAAAATCAATAATCAAGCTATAATAATCAATAAGAAATGATGTTTAAGTATCAAATTGGTAGATAATTTTCTTAAATATTTGAATTGCAAAGAAATAACAAAAAGGTATTCAAAGATATTTGCCATCTACATAAAAAAGAAAGAGACTCCCCGGGAATCTGTATTAAATGTGTTTAAAGTGTACTTAAAAAATGAAAATAGTAAATAATAATCATTATTAAAATGAGAGAATTTAAACAAAGAATGAAAGCAATGATTGCACGTGTACAAATTTTCCTTAACGATAATTGAGCGAGAGAGAAAAGAGAGTTAGATTGGATATAATCTATGAAGAAAGTTTTCTCATTTATAATAAGAGAAGATTATTTTTGGATTGTACAATATGGCCCAACTTTCGTCGGGCACGGAAAAAAATTGTCATTTAGACTCATCAAGTGTTCCCCTCCACGGAAATCTTTAGTAAAAGGCGAAAGATTTATACGTGTTATGAAGGGAAACCAGGGTGAGGATCTTAGGTTGGCTCGGCCCTTATGTAAACTCGCCGGGGCGACTTCAGTTGCGGCGAGGCTAAAATTCGCTCGGCCACCTGGCGGTCGAGCGGCGCCCCACGGCCGCCTTATCATTCGGCGGGCTTATTCGAATCGCGAAAAGGCGCGGAGCCTTTGCCCCCCCCGCCCTCGATAATACCATTAGCGAGGATAAGGAGCTGCCGAGGAATCTGGTGGAGTACCTCAACAGCGGCCATCGCTGCGTCAATAGCCGGTGCAAAGGTGGGTAAAGGGCCTCCTCGACCTCCGATCTCGAGTATCTTTATCAGACCAGCTCCGGTCGACGGACAATCAAGTTCAAATCCATTCGGTTAAATATTTTATTAACAAAGTATTCATATAGTGTTTATTGGATAAAGCCATTTTATGCATGGCAGTCTGTTAAATTGATCTCTAAACAACATGGAAATCTATTTTTTACATATTTTGTTTTGTTTAAAAATGTATAAACGGGTTTTTTTTTTCAATTATAATTTACATGAATTTCTAGAATCAAAAAACTTGATGTAGATTATTTTTACATAATAATGTAGTAATATATAAATTGAAAATTTCTCATTACGCATAAAACGTATATTTACTTTATTTATTGTATACATAAATGCAGAATAAGGTAAAAAAAAAACTTTTTGATAATTTCAAATACTTAAAAATTATATTTATTATACATTTTTACATTTCAATTATTTATCAATTTCATTTAAAACATTGTATGTACAAAAAAGATATTTAAGCTGTTTTTTTTTTTTTTTTTATCAAAAGTCCTTACGATTTTTAAAATTCAGCTTCTTTATACTTTTAAAGTATATAATAAAAGAAACTTTTCAATTTGTAAAGTAAATGCTTCCAAATTTAAATATCGTACAAAAAAAGGAAGTTTTAATTAAATTTACGAATTTGATCATTTTTCACACTTGAAGCACGACCATCTCTCCGGCAGTGAATACGAATCTGGAAGCATCAATTTGTCTTCACTTGTAAATGGTATGTGCCAACCGTTCTCACTTTTTTGTGTTTTTATTTCAAAATCAATAGGCTCTATAAGCGTGACAGTTTTCGTAATCTTATTTGTTTTGTATAAGTATTGTCGTGACATTTGCCAACTTTTAAACAAATCCCTAACATTTGCATCCACAAGCTTGTGCTTTTGATTTCTCATCAAATCTCGCGATATGAAATATGTTTGAGGCCCACTCGTAAGAGTCACATGCAGTAGAAATGGATCGTCTTCGGATCTGCAAATTAAACAACGATTATTATTGTGTTTAAAAATATAATTTGACTGTGTAACAAAGCAAACGTTATCTTATGTACAACATATGTTTATCCATGCAAATCATATTAACATTGAATATATCGTATTACGTATTGAAATATATTATCTGTGTTTTAAGAAGTAATTTTTTTAGCCATAATTATATATTATTTTAATAAAAATCTGTACAACTTGACACAAGCGATAAAATTAAATCTTAAACTTAAAAAATACTTAAACCGATAAGGCTAACGTCAATGTAAATTAAACACTTACAAATTTTTAGTAAAAAAAGTATCCGCCTTTTCCTCTATAAGTTTTATTACTTTTTTCGACCACCACAGCATGTGCACTCTACCGATGACAAGAATCCTTTGTCCCTTTTTATGAAAATTGTCAACAATATCCAATATCTTTAATCAAAAATTAAGAAACGTATTATGTTACTTTTTAATTAATATAGCTTTAGATTTTGCGTTCTTCTTCTTACGGGATTGAGCGAACCAGCTTCGGACTTGGAATGAAAGGCATAAGCAACGTTCAATCCATCGATGACAAGCTGATAAGGTTTCATGGATTTGATAAAGTCCATGTATTTTTGTAATTCTTGCGGCGACGACGAATAAAATATATTCTTTCCAATGATTGCATTCTTCATGAACGATTGAGATAATAATTTAAATTCGCCATCGCTGATATTGGTTTTTTGCAATGGCCGCAGACAGTTTTTACAAATGCCTCTGTAAAATATTAATCGACGGTGTAGTCAACAATTTATATAAACGTATTGTAATAATAAATATAATTATCTTATATACATATATATACGTGTGTATATATATATATGTATGTATGTATGTATGTATGTACGCGCGTGTTTGTGTGCGTTATAAACCGATTTAATCATCCGAATAGTACAAACATTTTATAAATATGGATATACGTTCGTTGGAGCAGTATTTCAAAATTGTATTAAATTTAACGTTCTAATTATTGAACAAATAATGTTATGCACTAGATATATATATATATATATATATGTAGTCCGATAAAAATGTTACTTGTTCGTAATGGTAGTATCATTGGCAGAATATCCAAGAGACTTGTAAAAGTCGGCGTAGGCATGAATAACGTGATCCATAGGATGGATGTTATGTTCTCTCCAAAATTTAAAAATCTTCTCCACTTCCTCGACGGTTCGATAATCCGTGAAATTCCTCCTGCAATAATCCAAATATTTGACGTAGACGTCGTATCGCAAGGCGGCTTTAGCTATAGTTTCGTTCATCAATTTCCAGGCCATTTCAATATCGTCATTGTCCAAGCAGGAATTAACGACGTTGGCAACCTCATTGAGGCCGGGACTCCTGCGGCTGGCCTTGATCATGTCCAGCAACAAGAGGGTCTCCCTCCAGCTCTTGGTCAGGGCCAAGGCAGCGATGCAATTGGCGCAGGTGTCCCTGTCCAGGAGGCTGTACTTAAGTCGGAGATCCCGGTAGGCCCTCAGTATCTCCCTTTCCTCGGCCTCGCCGACGGGCGACTCCCGGTGGGAGAAGGCCCTTATGTAGCTCCCGTAAGCGCTGAGCTTCAATTCGCAATCGTTGGCCTCGAGATACTTGAAGTAGGACTTGGCAGCCTCGTACCTCTCGTAATGGAAGCAGAGCTGGAAGATCTTCGTATCCAAGTGGGCCTCCTTGACCCCGAAGTTTCGCACGAGATCGGCCCGAAGCTCCGGCCACTGGCCGTCCTTTATCCGAAGATCCCCCCTCAGTGCGACGTTGACCAGGGCCTCCGAGTCCACCATCGAGGCCAAGGTCGTCCTTCTCTTGCTCGCCGGCGAGCCCCTGCCGCCGACCTCCGCCGAGGGCCGGAGGGGCCTCGTCGCGTTGCACATGAGCCGCTTGGCGCACCGGAGCGTTCGGCCCAGGGGTAAAAGCAGGCTCTCCATCCTCCCCGTAGGCTCTCGCCAGTCACGGCGAACGCGACGAGTGTCCAATGCCCGCGCGCCCGATCAGCGACCGGCCACGGCTGCTCCGGGATCACGCGCGCGGCCTCGTCGCCGTCGAGGATCCGGATGGGGAGGGCTCCTCGACAATCCCCATCGATAAGAGGACGACGGGACGAGTATCCCCGCCTATGCGATCGCGCGAAGCCTCGAGGCCCGATCGACGCGCGTTTCCGTCCCTTTGAGGTTAGCTCTTTATTTAGGGAAGCCAGAAGGGACCGCGAGCGACCGCGGCTCCGTACCCCGATTGGCCCCTTTCGGCTGGCTAGAGCTGCGCACTGGGGGGGCTCCGAACGCCCTCCTCGAGAGCACGGTATCGGGTAGGTATCGTGCCTTCAAATGGGTTTAGCTCAATCGCCGGGGTGC
This sequence comes from Kradibia gibbosae, assembly GCA_018907135.1. NCBI lineage: Eukaryota > Metazoa > Arthropoda > Insecta > Hymenoptera > Agaonidae > Kradibia > Kradibia gibbosae. Next base: position 1,377,292 of record JACCHX010000001.1, on the reverse strand, counting down.
GACGGGAGAGGAGTCGCGCGCGCCCGCAGAGCCGACGAGGCCAACGCGATCCCGAGCTCCTTCCTTTTCCCGGCAGGGCTTTCTTACGGTGGACTCTCTCTCTCTCTCTCTCTCTCTCTCACTAGCGAGAACTTATCGATGCCCGCTAAGAATAAAAACTTCGCCGCGAGATCGGCCAATCGGTCTCTCTCGGCTTCTGCTCTCCGCGCGGTTGACGTGGAGATACGTTCCCTCCCCCCGCCCCCGCCCGTAGATTACGAGCCAGGCCCCGGGGGGGCCTATCGAACGATCGTCGATTCGAACGAATAATAGTCGCCGAGTGCCAGCGCCGATTGATCGATCGAGTCGCGCCAAGGAGGCCAACGATCGTCGCGGCTCGACGAGGGGGCCGGGAAAAAGGTCGTCGCGGCCCGAGGCTACGAGTCCGCGGCCCGTCCGTCGAATCCGACCTAAAGAGCACGCGGGGCTGGGGCCGGCGGCGGCGGGCCTCCTCTCTCTCCTCGCGGTTGGAGTCGATCGACTCGGTAATACACAGCGATCTCGGGGTGGGCTCGAAGAGAGAAACGAAGAAGTCTTAGGGGGAGTCTCGAGGCTCGCTCGGCTCGCTCGGCAGTGCGCCTGGCTCGGCAATTGACGGCGGTGGGGAAGGGGTCGCGAGCGAGTCGCCCTCACGGCTCCCGACGACGACGTCGACGACGACGACGATTGCCACTGCCGCGGCTCTGCATTAGAGCGATTTCCCTCGGTCGAAGGGAGCCCAGCGTCTCGAGCCCCGCTGCCGCCCGTAGGAACGAGTTCGGCTCTCGGGCCGGGGGGGGTGGGAGCCCAGACGAGCTTGCCGAGGCCCATCGAAAGCGCGGCCCAGTGCCGGACGCGCCGCCTCGGCGATGCTCCCCGCGTCGGCTCCGGCCTCCGCGCGTCTCCCTTGAGCGAGAGAGAGAGAGAGAGAGAGAGAGCGAACCAACCTCGTTCCCCGGGGGGGCCACCGCTCCGGAGCAACGAGGAGGGAGCACAGAGGAGAGCCTGGGCACGCCGATCCTCGACAGGCTCGGCAGGAGTCTCCGGGCTCCCGGAGGACCTTCCCTGGATCCTTCCCTGGCGTTCGCTTGGCCCTCCGAAGAGTCTCTACCCGATCCTCGGTGAGGCAAATTATCCTCCGCCTTTTTTTTCATTACCCCTCGGACAATGGGGGGGGGGCGGGGCCCTTTTAGCTTTGCCGCGACCTCTTTTGTAATTGATCCGTGCGCGTGCCATCGTAATTATCGCACCGTATCAACGCGACTCGTGCCCGACCACTTGCTTTTGGATTATGTAAAATTGCCTCGTTCCTTCTTCGCCATTACGTTGCATTAGTAAGCCATTTGTGTGTGCGTGCGTGCGTGTGTTTTTTTAATCCGATGCTTTTGAAAAATTGTCGCATTTGGATTATTTTTGGATCTCTTCGTTTATTTATTTATCTTTTTTTTCCTCTCTCTCTCTCTCTCTCGTTGCCCAGTTCAACTGGCCCACCAGCATTACTCTATACATCGGCAGCTTATCGAACTTAGAACGGAATAACGAATAGATGGAAACTAACCTCAAAGTATACGAGCTACCCACAGTAAATGCACTTGGCAACTAATGAAACTAATCTCTTGCCTTTAGATCATTACTAACAAATGTACAGAGTAAATGAAATTATATGAGACTCGAATTTAAAGTATCTATGTATTATTATCGTTTTGGATACATCTTTACTCGATACCTTTTTAAATTGCTTTTCTAAATGAAACCGATGGAAATATTTTTAATTGTAGTGTGCATAATCTTAATTAATTAATAAAGTGAAGGTGCATTGTATTATTTATTTCTAAAAAATAAGCTTCTGTTCAAACGAAACAAAGTTATTTATCTTATATTGTAATTAAATATCTATAGATTAGTATTAATAGCTTGAAAAACTTTAAAAATCTTTGTTTACATAATTATCTCACCGATTACTGTACAATGTGTTATCCTGTAATTTAATGTTAATAGGTATTAGAAATATCAGATTGATAAGCAGTAATACTATGTCGAGATGGCAAGGTCTGATAAATATAAAAATATTTGGACAAACTGGCTTTCGATTGAAAACTTCCATCGTTTGGTTGAATTTAAAAGCCACCGAAGGCCATTAGATCATGGAAATCTTTAACTACGGAAAAAAAAAAAAATAGAAAAAAAACACATTTTTTTTGCTTTAAAAATAATTGAATTTTGTAGAACAAACCAAGCTCGACCCGATAAAAATGGTATCCCAACAATGTAAACTAAGCCACTGATTTCGTTGCAGATCCAAGTGCAGAGATGGAAAACTACACGTCGGATTCGAGCGACTCCGAGTCGATCTTCAAGACCTTGGATCTGTCTTACTTGATGCTGGACGATCAGGCGTTGCACATCCACCTGCTGTACGCGAGCACACCTGAACAGGTGGAGACGCTGCTGCTGCACCAGAACAGACTGAGCTACTTGCCGGAGAGCGTCGGCCGCTTCAACAATCTCGCCACCCTAGACATTTCCAATTGCGGCCTACGCAAGGTGCCGGACTTCCTGCTTCAGCTCCATCAGCTGATCTACGTATCCGCCAAGAACAATAGCTTAACCAACGACTCGTTGCCTAAAAGCCTCGAAGGCTGGCCCTTCCTCAGAGAGCTCAATCTCAGTGGCAATTCTCTAACCGAGTTCCCAAAGCAGATACTCGGCCTCACGGGACTGAGGTACCTCTATCTCGGCGGAAATCGCATTAGCGAAATCACCGAGGATATCTGGAAGATACAGCGGTAATTCATCATTTCCATCTTCATTTTGACTTGACTTCATCTCGAAGAAGATATTTGGACTGATTAATTGACTCGCGTCGAGCACTGTCAGTATTGCCTGGAATTAATGAATCCAATGATGTGCCATTCTTAAGATTATTATTATTATCATTTTTATAAACGAGCGTAGAGTTTCGCATTTTTTTTTTTTTTTTTTTTTTTTTTTTTTTTTTTTTTTAAGAAATTCAATATATTTTCTAACGTGGCGCTTATTCAACGTCCCTCCGTACTTTTAAAAGCAGCCGAATGAATTAAACGACAAAGTTAGTGAGAAAAATAATTTATCGGAGCTTTTAAACGAGAAGCAAGAATAATTATTATCGATAGGTGCTGTACAATTGATAATTCATTACAAATAATTCGTTGTGTTAGTCGAATTAAATCAATGATAAGTTAACGCTTACAGTATTATGCTTTCTTTTAAATATGTATACTTTTAAAATAAAATTTAGATAAAGATTAAATTGTATGATTCGTCTTCTTTACTTTTAATACATTTTACATTATAACAAGTTTATAAATTGATGCATATATATATATATATATATATATATATACTTCATTATTATCATTATATTAAAATTAGGTAATACATTTTTAAAAAGATTGTATGATTTTGTTTATTATTATTTAAAGAAACGACTGAAATTACAAAGATAAAAATTTAAGATACTTTTAAAATAATTAAAATCGCTGAATATATATTATTATGATATCAGAACAAAAGCACACATTTTATTATTATTATTCACTTGAAATATAATAATGCTGTAAAATTGGAAAGCTTTCAAAGGCATAACTTTTTTTTCCATTAATAAAATAGATATTTCTTTCAAGGAATTTTCATCCTAGATCATGTACACAACATTTCTCAACTCGAAAAAAAAAAAAAAAAAATCAATAATCAATATATAATCAATAAGAAATGATGTTTAAGTATCAAATTGGTAGATAATTTTCTTAAATATTTGAATTGCAAAGAAATAACAAAAAGGTATTCAAAGATATTTGCCATCTACATAAAAAAGAAAGAGACTCCCCGGGAATCTGTATTAAATGTGTTTAAAGTGTACTTAAAAAATGAAAATAGTAAATAATAATCATTATTAAAATGAGAGAATTTAAACAAAGAATGAAAACAATGATTGCACGTGTACAATTTTTCCTTAACGATAATTGATTGAGAGAGAAAAGATAGATTGGATAAAATCTATGAAGAAGGTTTCTTCATTTATAATAAGAGAAGATTAATTTTGGATTGTATAATATGGCCCAACTTTCGTCGGGCACGGAAAAAAATTGTCATTTAGACTCATCAAGTGTTCCCCTCCACGGAAATCTTTAGTAAAAGGCGAAAGATTTATACGTGTTATGAAGGGAAACCAGGGTGAGGATCTTAGGTTGGCTCGGCCCTTATGTAAACTCGCCGGGACGACTTCAGTTGCGGCGAGGCTAAAATTCGCTCGGCCACCTGGCGGTCGAGCGGCGCCCCACGGCGGCCTTATCATCCGGCGGGCTTATTCGAATCGCGAAAAGGCGCGGAGCCTTTGCCCCCCCCGCCCTCGATAATACCATTAGCGAGCGGCTAAAGACGCCGAGGAACGGCGCCGCGACTCGGACTAAAGGTACTTTGGACACAGTTTGCAGGTACTGTCGATGGGAGGTAACAGACTGACGGAGGTGCCGTCGACCCTGGGCCAACTGACGGCCCTCCAGGCCCTCGTGCTCTGCGACAACAGGCTCGAGAGCCTCCCGAGCTCGATCGCCAACCTGAAGAATCTCAAGTCTCTGCTCCTGCACAAGAACCGATTGCGCACCCTGCCAACCGAGATCGTCACCCTCGAGTGCCTGACCGAGGTGCGTTACTCCTCCCCGCCGTCCTTGACCATAATTTGCTCTCTCTCTCTCTCTCTTTGCGTTCCTTTCTTCTCCACCCCCGCACCACCCTTCGTTGTTAGGCCCCTAGCCTAATCGCTAATCGTGAAAAACCGGGCGCAGCTCTCTTTAAGGAACAATCCCCTCGTGGTGAGGTTCGTCTCGGACATGACGCACAACCCGCCCTCGCTACTGGAACTGGCCGCGAGGATGATCAAGAGCGTCGACGTACCGTACGAGGACAGGGAGCTGCCGAGGCATCTGGTGGAGTACCTCGACAGCGGCCATCGCTGCGTCAACAGCCGGTGCAAAGGTGGGTGCGAAAAGGACGGGGGGGGAGGGGGGCGGCCAGCTCCAGCGCCGTGCTCGCGAGTAATCCTTATCGGGCCGGGGCCTCCCCCCCCCCCCTCGGTGGCCCTCTTGACTTTGCAGGGGTCTTCTTCGACAACAGGGTCGAGCACGTCAAGTTCGTCGACTTCTGCGGCAAGTACCGGCTGCCCCTGCTCGAGTACCTCTGCAGCAGCAGGTGCATCGGCCCGAGCGAGGGCGACGGGGTCGTGAGCGGCGCCATGATAAGGAAGGTCCTCCTCGGCTGAGCCTCCGAGCCCGTCAGCCCTCCGCGGCCTCGTCCAAGGATCGAGCTTAGGAGGAGGAGGAGGAGGAGGAGGGCCCGACTGCGACTGGGACGAGGGGAGGAAAGCTCGAGTCCAAACGATCCTCGATCCAGTGCCGCCCTAACGAAGCCTCGCTCTCGTTGCTTTTTCTTTTTCCTTTTTTCTTATTTTCTTATTTAAAATTTATCGATCCTCGAGTTTTTAGCCGAGAGCCTTTCGACTCGATATACGTATTCCAAGCCAGTATTAGGGCTTTGCGGACGAGTGATACGTTAATCTACGATCGGAACACTTGCCTCGATGATTCGCGTTGAAAATTATACGATTAATTGTCATACCTCCATATATATATATATATATATATATATCGAAGTATATTAAATGACAATTAAGTTTACGAACGATCGATAATGCAAACTGATGTCGATTTTTTTATGAAAAAATAAAGCATTCGTTGGCTGGATTATTTTGAAGGATCGTGGTGAAAATTAATTAAGCAAGAACGAGGCGTGTGTATAAATTTTCGATGTTATTTTTCAATACATCGCGCTTAATGTTAAAGAGATGTTAAAGAGGCAGGGATTTTGTACAGCGGCGTACGAATCGCGATTGATTTACTCCGAACACACAAAATTTTATGCGTTTATAATAAATCTATTATTTCCTTGTTAATCTATTAAAGCTTTTTTTTTTTTTTTTTTTTTTTTTTTGTTTTTTTTTTGGTTGCCGTTCATTTCACGTATACTTCATCGTTTAAAACGCGAACGTTTAAGCAAAGTAAATAAAATGCGAAACCGGTGTTTATTTTATACGATTGCATTTAACGGATTTAGGTAAAACAACCTACGTCTTTAATTTTTGTTCTGAATAAATAACAAGATATTATCTATAAATGTACTTCCAACGATGAAATTAATTTTAGTCTGTTAACATTTGTAAATTGCTAGTATTTCCTTCGTCGTTTCATTACTGAATTGTATAACAAATGAATTAATCACGAAGATATTAATCCTCTTAAGAATAATGTAAAAAAATAATAATGTTGAATAAAATTTTTTTTGATAACGTTACATTTACATTTACACACACACACACACATATATTATTATTATTATTATTATTATTATTATCCATCGATTTCATTATTTATGCATACAATCGTAGAAAAACAAGGGCGAAATTCATAAAATTATCGAATAATATTAATATTCAATTGAGAAAAGTATTATAATTCATCGTATGCGTTTTTATTGTTATCAAATACTGAATAAGGTTTTATTTCAGAAATGGGAATTCTTAAAAACGGCGTTTATTACTTGTAAAATAACAAAAATACAAAAAAGCATTTATTGCAAGCATTTATTAAATTTGGAATGAAATACTGACGCTCGAAGAGCACCAAAAGGCAATTCGTGTTTCTCTAGATCAAAGAAATGATTTTTTTTTTTTTTTTTTTTACGAAACCGAGGATACTCCCTTGCCGAGAAATAAACCGACGCAACGAATTATTGTTCTCGCTGAATTAAAATTACAAAAAAAAAAAAAAAAAAAAAAAAAAAAAAAAAAAAAACAAAAACAAAAATCTTGCACATCAAAACTGAATTGCATTAGTTTCGGGATTATTTGTAGAAAAGAATTTTTATTCGTTGTTTTTGACTTTTACAAAAAAATATCATTTCAAACAAAAAATTATTACGAACGAGGAGAACATTTTTTTTGTTTTGTTTTAAATTAGCCTACGTATTTATAATTAAAAATGGAAATTATTAAAATTAGATATCGTACATATCGTGTAAAATAAATCTCAGAGGTTATCGTTTCTTTTTCAATTTCCTTCATAGAGTCTACATTCAAAAAAAAAAGAGTATTTACACGCAAGTAAACTCATCATTTTCCTCTATCCTCCATTATAATAACGCCGCCCGAAGTCATCCTTATTACATTATTCGCACGCAATTGTCATTGCATTCGCTTCGTTCTGTCGCGGCAGCGGCGGTGGTGAGGGGGGGGGGCTGGCCCGATTGGGTTTCGCGCCTCCTATTACGGTGGGCCTTAATTAAAAAAAAAAAACAAAAAAAAAAAAATAAACAAGAGAGAGAAAGGGAAACGGCCGAGGGACGTTGAATTCAACCGAGGGGCGACTTCCCTCGCGCGAACTCCCGGCCAAAAGCGTAATCCCCCCCCGCCGCCGCCGCCCGCCCCTTGCGGGGCCCCGCTAGTCATTAAACGAATGAAAAATAAACAACACTGCAAGACAGATTTAATAGATTATCCATTTAATTTTTATTTGTTAATCATATATATATATATATAGATATCACTAAGGATAAAAACATCGCAATTATATATTACAAAAAATTAAAAAGGGAGACACGGTTGAACGGTACATTGTAAAGATTTAAACTCGAGCGTCGTGTTCATTAGAATCAAACGAACATCTTCCTTATTATTCTTGTTTCTCATAATCAGTGCGTGGTCACTAATTTTTTATTTTTTATCATTTTCCTTGCATGCGGTGTACTAAACAATGAATTGTTTTTTTTTTTTTTTGTTTATGTTTTGTTTTGTTCACGTCCGTTTACATTTATCTACAAGTATATGCACCCATTTAACAAAGCTTACTTTTAATTTCTCTTCCTCCCTCTGCCCTTCCTGTCATTCTCTCAGGCAACGCTCTCACAGATTAAATTTTATGCTTACGCAATGTCGTCATTTTTTGTCATCGTTATCATTATCGTAAATCGCTAATCAATAATTATATCCACATTGTAAATAATTATTACAATTATTCGCTATTATTCATCGTTTAGAATCGTATCGAAACATGAAAGCACAGCACGGATATACGTAATGTGTGTGTGTGTGTGTGTGTGTAGGTTTTTTTTCCCCTCTTCAAAAATACAACTTCGATCATTGGTCGATATTTTTGAAAATGTTAATTTTTATTGCAATCATAATTATAAAAAAAAAAAGGTTAAACTATGAATGAATAATTTCTTTAAAATATCTGATTACAGGAACAAGCATTGGAAATAAATAATTCGGTCCTTAAAAAGTGTACGTTAATTCGATGTTGTGTGTTTTGCTTTATTATTAGCTCATTTTATTGGTAGAAAATTTTTTCAAATAGAATTTTTATCATCGTTATTTTAAGTAAACAAAATAATTTTTCTCAATTTTTTTACTCATATACATATACATATATATATATATATATATATATATATATAAGATTATTTTTATCATCAGTAATAAAATATTTTAAAGTAAATTATTTCGTAAAACGATTAACATTTACAAAAAACTATGTAACTATAAAAGTCAAACGTATTTTCCGAATACGTTTAACTATTTTTCCAATCAAATCATGTAGTGGTGCGATCAACAAGTGAAAGGATCTTTCATATTCGTTCGCTTTATTATAATTCTTGTGCTGCGATGTTCTTTCTTCTTGATTTATTAAATAAATTTCATTACGAATAGAATTAATGGGAAAGAAATGATATTTGCATGACTGTGTTTTGCAATAGTATATAACAAACTTCCGATTTCTATTTATAAGTATTATTATTAATTATTTTAATTTATTTTCTATATAAATTAGTTTGATCGTTCCAATTTTTTTCGATTACCAATAACGATTACTTTATTCAGACTCTCGAGATCTTAATTATTAAAATGAGTCTTCATATGCATGTGTGAGTGTTATATATATATACATATATATATATATATATACACATATAAATATATATATATTCGTTTGGATTGTCGTAGTTTTATATATATATATATATATATATATAAATATATATATATGTATATTTATTTATTTATTTATTTATACGTAAACTTTCGGTATTTTACACGGGTTTGCTTACTTATATAATAAGTTTACCTTTTACAGACAATTTGAGTGGCTTCGAAACAGGCTCATTTTTTCTTACTTTCTCTATTTCATCAGGTTTCAATAGAAACTAATTTTGAGGAAGAAGAAGAAGAAAAAAAAAAACAACAACGAGGGTCAGTTTCATTTCGACCGCTAATTACAATCAATGGCCTTGGGTATTGTTTGAGGGTTCTTTTGTAATCGCTTCGTCATATTTTTCTACTCCATTGAAGCTTTCGCATAAGATTGCTAAACAGATCGTTTTTAATAATCTCATTAAAAATTAATTAATAATATGCGAAGGATCGTACACCGTGGCTACCAAGCTTTTCCTGTTATTGGACTAATTAAATCAATCGTATTCACAGTGTTAATGCGCTTTAAAAACTTACTTCAAAACGGGGCATGGACTTTGCTAAACTGTACATCAAACCTTATTTTACATTTGCCAATTTTTATCCGTTTGCTTCTCGCTGGATTCTTGTCTTAGAATGCAGAGAGACCATTAACAAGGCTAAAAAGTTTTTATCTTACAATAGCTCGTACTTTTTAATGATTATTTTATTTCATTAGGTTTTTTTTTCTTTGTTCCATTCATTTGTCGGTTGTGTGTGTGTGTGTGTGTGTCTGTCTGTTTTCTTCCTTGTTTTTTTTTTTTTTGTTTTTGTTTTTGTTTTTTTTTTTATACTGTGCCCACTCTGGAATTAAGTGTTCGCTCACGTTTTTTGTTCATCAACTTTTTTTTTACAATGTGTGTGAACGAAAAGAAAGTTGTATAAAATTGATCGTTAACTTAAATCTTTCTTACAAAATGACAAATAAAACGCTTTCAGCTGTGCCCTTCACTTATGCGTGCATTGTTACAATTTAGCGGCCGTTTAGAAGACGCTCATTATATATCCTAAGCAACAGACTCCAAGGACTGACGACCGCGTTTGTAAGCGATTTCATTGAGTAATAATAATAATAATTTTTTCCCTTCTGCAAGCAGTTCACTGATCTTGCCGTTAAAAAGATATTCCCATTTGAAGTAATTACCATAGGCAAAAGACCACCGTTTCTTACCCTTATGGTCATTTTATTTATAATACGTATGTACATACATACATACATACATACATGCATATATATATATATATATATATATATATATGTGCATGCATGTGTGTATAAGCACGTGATTTTGTTAAAAGGACGAATCCTTAATCGTGAAAAGCACAGCGAACCAACCATTTTTTTTTCGGTATATCATTAAACGCATGTTCTCGTGCTTGTGTGTACTTTTTTTGCATTTTTATTAAATTTATTTAAGAATTTTCCCGAGCAAACATCGCTGCTGCTGTGAATTTTTTTTTTTTTTTTTTCATGACCAATCACAATTATAACGTACAGATAAGAGCTATTATAAAAAAAAAGTTACGGTGCGCTACTCTTTTTTTTTTATATTAATTTAGTCACTTCTTATTTACTGTGTTGTCAACGAACTCTTCAAAAGCGATATTAATTCGATAATTGTCTTATTTGATTTATACATATTTATTTACATTTTCATTGAGAAACGGAAAATAAATTATTGCCTAATAGAATTTAGAATGTCAATGCAACTTATGTATAATTTTTTTGTTTTCCTTAAATCAATCGCGTTTTCGTATCTCAAACAGATATACAAAATAAAAAAAAAAAAAAAAAAAAATAATAACGTAAGCTCCATTACATTCAATCTTTCCTTCCTCTGTTACAATTTTTTAAAATATTAAATTTATATCAGTGCTTTATTAACAAAATTACGCTTCAATAATATATCTCGATATCTAGAATTCTCTTAACAATGAATGTATCATTTATCGATAATAAATAATGCATAACACTTCTATAAACAAAAAATGGACTTTCGTATTTATAAACGTATTGATGTTTAAGAAAGGAAAAAAAAAAAGAAAAAAAGAACGGTTATAATTGTGCACGATTGATTCTACTCTGACAAGTCAACCTTGCACAATATATATATATATATTTAATTCGATCTAATGATAAATAGAAAAACGGCTTGTAAACAAAGAGTACAAAATAAAAAATTAGTTTATTAAGGGTATTTCACCAAATCGTTGGCAATAATTACAAAAATTGGAACTTATAATAATTAAAAATAGAAGATAGAACGAGAACTATTTTTAGGTCATTTTAGGTCGGTGACCTACGAAAGGTTATTTGCGTTTAAAAAATACATTATGAAGAATTGGTGATGAAGATAAAATAATTAAAAGGTAAGAGGATGAAGTTAAAAGAAGGAGAAGAAGAAAAAAAAAAAAAAAAAAAAAGAAAGAAAGAAAGAAAACAACTAAATCAAATGCCTAAGCTCATTCTAATTTCAACAATTTTCCGTCCGTTTTGTACGCGCATCGTTCGAAGTTTACTTTACGAGACTATCTATCAACATATTATATAACTGTCTTATGTTAAAAAGGAGGAACTAATCAGTTCGTTAATCTCCATCATCCACCAACGAATTTGTGATATGTAGGCGTATGCCGGGCAGTTTGTAACAAAGACAGAAGCTTATTTATTCACTTGCAATGTAACGTTATTGTTATCTCTTTTTTTTTTCTCTCTCTCTCTCTCCCCTCCCCCGTTGCTTGCCATTATTGGCATTAAAAAGAAATTATTCCTACGTGCACTCTTTCGCTCAAATTATCATTATCATTATTATTGATTTAATTTTCTACTTTTTTTTCTTTTCCTTTTTATAGGCTCGCATAGTAACAAGCCCGAGCTTCAATATCGATTTGAATTGCAGTTAGATTGGGTAAAGAAAGATTTAACACATCGTTTATTTACAAGATAAAGCGTATATATATATATATATATACACACACACACACACACACACACACACACGAATACACATTATATGTAAATACATAAACGACAGAAGCTTAGCGACCTCGTCTTATTTTATATAATAACTTTATGCTTCGTATAAAAGAATCACGTGTCTTGCAGCCAATTCATTTTAAAAGTACGTATTGTTGAATTTGAAAGAGAGGGGGAGAACGAAAGAAAGAAAAAAAAAAAAAAAATAAAAATAATAAATAAATAAAATAAAATAAATTATTTCACCAAATATCATGTTTTCATAAAATTACAAATTTGATTGTAAAAATCAACCGGTCCCCTTCGTCGCCATTCTGTTTCATTACATTGTCCATTTGGAGTCACTTTACATCGCCGTTGCGCGTACTGGATTATTGGTAAAAATGACAACAATTAAAAAAGAAACTTAATCGTTTATTATTACTATTATTATTATTATTACTATTTATTATTATTCATTTATTTCTTATTATTATTATTGTTTATTTATTGTTTATTATTACTATCATTATAAGCAAATTGTTGCAATTTTTTTAAAAAAAAAATCAAATCAAGTGTTAAGGAGCACACATGATTGCGTTAAAAAATCCATTTACGACTGGAGCGAAGAAATTCACGTGTTGCGCGCAGGCACATGCGTTGGTGCGTGCGTGCGTGCGTGCGTGCGTGTGCGTGTGTGCGCGCGCGCGCGCTCCCGGATATATCACGAATACGCGTATATTCATATATATATATATATATGTGTATTATGCTCGAATGGTTAACCTGACTTTACGTGGGCAAATTAGACGAGAGAAAGAGGATAAAAAACAAAGTGAAAAAAAAAAAAAAAAAAAAAAAAAAAAAACAATGAAAAAAAAGGGTTTGAAATAAGAAATTTTAGAACCAGTCGTAGGTCGATGTAAAATTATACATACGCTTGGGTAAAAGTGTAAAAAGTTTAAAAAAAAAAAAAAATTTCCCGCGATAGTTTGGCCTAGTCGAAATTTTCTTTTAAATCCGCAAGGAGAATGAAACTAATTCAGCGTATTATCCCTTTTACTTTTATTATTGCGTCGCGGCTTTATTCGCACTCGGATTCATTATTCAACAATGAAGAAATAAATTACAAGTTTATCGAGAGGGAGAGTGGAAAAAGTTATTATTATTGTACGAGCGGGATATTAAATCTGCGCCAGGACCGAGGCAAGACTCGGCCCCAACCGAGTGCCAATTGGCGAAAGGTAGATTTTCGATAATCCGGGGTGGGGGGTGGGGTCCCGGGGCCCGCTCCCGGGACATACGCAAGCGCGACCGGCGATCATTGTTCATTGGTAAAAATTGGAAAAGCTCGGCCCCGTCCGGCCGATCGATTAGTTTGCGATCGATGGGAATCGTCGGGCCGCCGCTGCTGGTTGTTTCTTTCCTTCGAATAATCGATTATTGTACAAACTGTTCCTAGCACAAGCCCCAACGTTGACCGGGGTATGATCGATCGGTTGATTTTTTTTTTTTTTTTTTTTTGTTTCTTTAAGAAGGAAAGAAGAAAGTCGAGGAGCCGTTGGAGGAGGAGGAGGCGGAGGCGGAGGAAGAATCGATTGGCGAACGACAGAGCGACGAGCATCGAGGGATGCTTGTAGATGCTAAACCCGGGGAGGTGCGAGCTCGACAGCGTTTGCCGGACGTGCTCGAGTCGAGTCGGAGTTTCAGTTGGCGGCGGCGGTGGCGGTGGCGGTGGTGGCGGCGGTGCTCGAGGAAGGCTAATCAAGAGGGACCTCAGAAGAACTTGGACGTGTGCAATCTTCATTGATTCTAAAGCATTGGACTTTTCGGATGAAGCTTCTCGAACGGCGTCGGTTTAAAAACAAAATAATAATAATAATAATAAAAAAGCCTCGCGCCTCTCCTGCACTCTCTCTCTTTTCTTTTTTTTTCCCGCCCCCCCCCTTATCCCGCTATTAATAATACTGCTGTTGTTCGCGGCGTTCGACCAAGTTGAAGCGTAAGTATGCGTGCGTGGTTTTAAAGGAAGGAGGGGGGGGGGAAGGGCAGAACAATGAAAGAAAATATGTCTCGAGGGTCCTTGACAGATTATTCAAGATCAAACGCGAGATTTTACTTCTATTAAACTCTATTATACAACTCTTCTCATACACACACATGTATAGAGCCCATTTTTCTAGTTCCGTTACACAATCATCACTATTGCGGCGGCGCGACTCTCTCTCTCTCTCTCTCTCTCTCTCTTTCTCGTGGCGTCGGCTCACTCCTCGTATTCCCTTCCATCGTTTGTTTCCTCTCTCTTTTTTTTTCTTTATTATTATTATTATATATAATATATATACTGATGTAAAATCTTTATAGAATTTATTCTATTTTTTTCATCATTTACTTAACTACTTTTTTTCACAAATCATCGTTAGAGCACTTTCTATATGTACAATATAAAAGATGCGACCGTGCGCGAGTTCACAAATGAGCTTCGTTTAGTCACTAGCTAAAGAGATACATTATACTTTGTTTTACTTTATTGACAAGGATTTCCAAGATCTCATCGTCCTATCGTTATTTCCTTTAATTTCCAAAAATTTGTGTACAACAAACATCATTAGCGTACGCTTTTCTTCTTGTTCAGCTGTTTTCCTCCTCGCCCTCCGCACTCGCAACTTCGTGAACACTCGATGCGTGCAAACATTTATCGTTAAGTGTGTTTTATATCCATCGACAATTAGCTGATAATTATTTCTTTTATTGATCCCATTCGTGCTTTATCCTATTTATTCCGCGCTATTCTTCCGCTATATATTTCCGCTATGTGTTTCCGCTATTTTTCCGCTATTTTTCCGCCGCTTTTGCCCGCCTACAATCAAGCCGCCGCGCAGGGCGTTTCGCATTCTCTCTCCCCCCCAACCGCGCGCCTCGTCCCGCCGTCACAAGCCCTCGCTCCCCTGCTCATTTTATCTCGTTTCCATGTAATAAAAATTGTTATTATTATTATTATTATTAATATTATTCTTATTATGTCAACGATGATAATCACGTTTGTCAAACCTCCGATATTGGGAAAGGTTATTGTCGTAGACGAGTAATGCCAGTCCGTCGAAAAGATTATACGACTCCAGAAATGCGTTGATTGATAAACCAGGCGTATTATAATCTTTCGCTGCTTTAAATTAAATTATTTTTTTTCCTTCATATGTATATATATATATATATGTATATATATGTATATGTATATATATATATATATGTATATATATATATATCGTATAGCTCTTTATAAAGTATGCGTCTCTTTACTTTTTGCGTTGTTTTGTAAAATTAAAATGAAATAAGAATCAGTTAGAATGAAAGATGAGCAAAAGAAGCCGATTCTCTGTTAAGTGCGACCTGAAAAAATGAAATACATATATTAATAAGCGAGTTGTCGTTTCTTTCTCACTCTCTCTCTCTCTCTCTCTCTCTCTCTCTTCTTACTTCATTACACTTGTTTAAAAGACGAAGAGAATTACAGCTAAATAACGGCCACCGAGTTAAACGCTTCCTCAAGGGAGGAGGTACTATTGGGATCAAGTAGATTTCGTCTTTGAATACCGATCAACGGGTGCGAAGCGAGGGACGCTATACTTCCGAAGTAAACCGATTAAGAATGGCTCGAGGAATCACCGAGAACCATCGGAGGCCTCCGATGGTTCAACGAAGCCAACACGATTGCACGTTGCAATGTGTATTATTCTCGGGCGACGAGGGGGTGGGGGGCCGGGGAGAGAACAAAAGCAAGGGTAAGCCGCGCGTCCGCGAGTCCCTTCGAGCGGCTTCGAGCGCTGCAGAAGGAAGTCGACGCGTGGTTGGCGCATCGGCGCGAAGGTCAGGCCGGAAGCCGCGAAGCGGATCGCGGGAAAGGTCTAGGAGACCGGGGGTCGGTCGAGGCCGAGGTTGAGCTATGCTTTGTCGAGGGTGGTGGTGGGGTGGGGTGGGCAAACGAGCGCGAGACAAGAGCGAGAGCGAGAGGGAGGACGATAGACCCACCCACCGTTCTAAGCCATGTTCGATTGGCTGGAGTTGGCACTTTGCTGGGCGTCGGTCTGCTGGTCGGCGCTTATCTGGGCCTCGGACTCCTCGCCCACGGCTATGCCCCCGCCGACGTGCTGCTGCTGCTGCTGCTGCTGCTGCTGCTGCTGGGGCCCGGGAATGGCCGGACTGCTCGCGGGACTGCTCTCGGTGCCGGGGGGGCCGCTCAGGACAGTGGTCGAGGTCGCCTTTGGACTGCTGGAGTACTTGGGCCGGAGCATGTGGTTGAAGATTGGCTGGATCCTGAGCTCGTGGTCGGTGAAGTTGAAGAGCGGCGGCAGCTCCCGGCCGTTGGGCAGCCTCATGCCGGGCTCGCGCAGCTCGTCGAAGAAGTTGTGCACGCAGGCGCCGAGGGGCGTCGAGCGCTGCGAGGGCGTGTACTCCAGGAGCTTGGCCACTAGGTCCATTGCCTCGGGGGGCGTGCGGGCCCTGAAGACCTGGTGCGCCCGGCGGACGAGCGGCAACAACAAAACACACAACCCGCGTCAGATTCAATGTGTCGGCCGGTGCCTTATCTTTTGCTTTTGCTTTTGCTTGCTTGCTTGCTCTCTTTCTCTTTTGTTCTTTTTTTTTTTTTTTTTTTGCTTTGCTTTGCCCTCGGTTCCTTTGCAGGCGTCTGGGACCCGTGTCGGCCCCTACCACCCACCCACCCACCCGTGCGCAAGGAGAGCCTTATGGGTACGCCCGATCCACCCCCTGGCTCCTCCTATCCTCCTCTGCCTCGTCCTCGTACGGACCGTTGGAGCCCTTTACCCCCCCGCCCGCCCGCCCCTGTGCGCCAGCGACTTTTCTTTACCCTCGATCAAAAAAGCTCTTTTCGACCCTTTGCATCCTTGTTATTATTTCTCGCCTTCTTCTTTACTCCGGCGCGTACTCGTCGCATCGTTATCCGATTATCAGCCTCGATTTCATGATAATCGTTGAAATTAATCAAATCTCTCTCTAAATTGTTGTGCTTCGATTTTTTTTTTTTTTTTTTTTTTTTTTTTTTTTTACCGTTAATGCACTCGATGGTTACACGCCCGACCGATAGAACGTTGACAAATGGATTTTCTATTATATTGTCAGGATTCTTTTAGCAATTCACAAGTTAAGACTGCTTGCTCATTACCAACATTAAAATTCTTGCATTTGTTATTTAGAAATTTGTTTTTTTAATACTCTTGGATGGTTGTGTGACTGTTGCGTGTGCGCGTGCGTGTTTTTGTGTTGTTTTTTTTTCTTTTCTTTTTTTTATCTTTTGGCGAACAATTCTCATTAAACGTCCGGTGAAAAGCTTGGAAAAGTACCAGGAGAAGGAAGATCACAAGACAATGCTCGTAGAATCCGTCGCCTTTGTAATATGACAAATTTATAATCGTACTTTAGTTTTATTCGAAAAGGATAAATTGATCGTGTGTGCGTAGACGATTATTGTGTGTAAGTGCGCGTACATATATATCGGTGTGCGCGCGTGTGCGTGTAACAGTTATTACTATACAGATTTATTATTTTTTAGTTATGCCAATATAATTAACTATTATTAAGAGTCATAACAGTTATTTTCCAACGTACACCCGCGAAACTTTTTAGGGAAAATTTTTTTAATGTACATTTTCTTCGATAGCTGCTTTGATAAGAGTTATGCCAATTATGTAAAAAAAAAAAAAAAAAAAAAAAAAAAAAAAAAAAAAAAAAAAGTTAAAATCCAGTGGCATTTATCACAGGCAATATTGACAGTGAGGTGATATGATTTTACACAAAGCTGCAAAGTTTTTAATCGTGATAAAATCGTTACGGATGATACGCTTTACCATTGCATGGATATATGATATTAATATAAAAATATCATTTAAATCTATTAGAGATGCATCGTAAGCTGATAATATTGTATAAAGTAAAGTAAGTTTTTTTATCACATTATTTTTTTTTATCGAATCGCAATGCTTTTTGACCCCTATTATGCGTTGAAAAAAGGAGCACCAAAAGATTAGACCAAAAATTGCTATATAGCATAGAGTAAGTGATGTGTTTATTCAAGACATTTTCAATTTTTTTTTTTTTTTTTTTTTTTTTTTATTAAGTATGTTAGTAAGGTTAAACCTGTCGCAGATAATCAAAGCAACATTCGTCTGCAGTTGTAATTTTATTTGCACTAAGTAAAAGACGTACTTTCGTCACATTCTGCAATAACTGGCTTAATAAATTTATTGCAAAATTTATATTATACGAAGTATGCTTTGTTTTCATCGTAAATAATCGCGACACAAATCGAAGAGCAATATGCATTTAAATAATTCAGTACTTTTAGAAGACTTGAAAAACAAGTTAATTGCAGTCGAGGGAGAGCAATTTTTTCAATTTTGAACAACTTAAAAAACTGCTAACGACGTTAAACAATACTGTGAAATTGAATCTTTCATTAGAATCGACATTTATCCTCGACACTTGTCAATTTCGTTGTATTTATTTCCAAAAAGAATTTAAATTATTTCAAATTATTATGAATTAGCGCATTAATTTAGGTTATTTTTATTGCTTGCCTGCTATTGTGTAGCATATACATATACATACAAACACACAAACACACACACACATATATATATATAACTTTTATTAGTTATATCAAACTGTGAAACCACTGTAAAATTGGAAAGAAGAGAAAGATTTATTAGCTTTATCGTAAATTAGCTCGATTGATCGACTCGTGCGATGACGAGTCGCTAATGAATTTGTTTAATTAAGTACAGTGAATTACAAACACACACCCATGTATATATATATATGTGTGTGTGTGTGGGTGTGTGTGGTTTGCGTGTGTGTGTGTGTGCGCGCGCGCGCGCGCGTGTGTATGTGCACACGTGAAAAACAGCATTTATAAACTAATTTTATGAAAAATGATCAACAGCATGGGGCAAAGTTGTAATTGCAATTGCGGCAAGAGGTAAATTTGAAAATCGTGTCCAATGCACCATAACCGAATTTAAATTTCGAAAATCGACGAGCACGTAAGCGCTGCGGAAGCAAGAGTGTCGTGTAAAGAGAGAGAGAGAGAGAGAGAGAGAAACAACAATGAAGGATCATATGGCATTTTACAGTGATATTCACGATTTTGTGTGTTGGTTCGACGTTGTTAGTAACTGAGTGCCAGATAAAGAGAGAGAGAGAGATAGAGAAAAGAGGGAAAAAAAGAAAAAAAAAAAAAAAAGAGAGAATAAAATAATAACACGTATAAATAACGTAGAATGTGGCAGCCACATAAATACGTTTCAAAATTTTTTTCACCACTTACTCTAATCTTTTGGTGCTCGGTGGAACACTTTGGCAAGCTCATTTGTTGAAGCATAAACTGCAAACCATGAGTAATACATGTCGTTGTTACATAAAAAAAATGAGAATGACTTAAGATTTTTTTTGTTCGCCAAGCGCATTGACGTTTGTCTCGTATCGATCGGGTAATAAAAGGTTCGACTATTAATGACACAATATTAATTGTCCGTTAGTGCTTTGTTAATCTTTCTTCTGTAACAATTCTTATGTACGATTCATGTGAATTCTATTGCGTGATGCCACGTCTCTTAGCCTTTCCTTCTCTTTTCTATTCTCCTTTCTCTTCCTTTCGGTTTCTTTTTTCGGTCCTCCTCCCTCCCGCTGCCCCTCCGCCGCCGCGATCTCGACTCGAGCCTCGACTGCGCTCCTGAGCCGCCGAATCAATCTCGCCCGGAAATATAAACATCGTTTTACACAGGAACTTTCGCACGGCTGGGCTCGTAATAAAAAAAGCGGCCTCGTGCAATCGTACGCTGTGCAAGATAATTTAGAGAGAGAGAGAGAGAGAGAGAGAGAGAGTGAAAAAAAAACAAAAGAGGGGAAGAAGAAAAGAAGAAGAAAAAAATCTATTCTCCACGCAAATGAACTTATTAAAACTTTTTAGTAGCATTCGACATATAATCAGTATTATCTTAACGCAATGAGCGTTGGTTGAATGGCTTTGAAACGAATACGAATCGTGTCGAGGGCTCGTAAGCGAGCTCGCTGCGTTGATATTTGTAATGAAAAGAGGAGAAATTAACGGACGATGAGCGAGAGGAGGAAAAAAAGAAAAAAAAAAGGAAAAAAAAAAGAAGAAAAATCAAAAGTCGAGCAGCTAAAGCGACGAGCCACAAAAGTCTGTCGGATAGAGTTGAGCGTAAATGAAAAAAAAAAAAAAAAAAAAAACATCCTTCGACGGCCAAAGTCCCACCGACCATTATAAATTCTTACGGATCATCGATTCCTTTAAACTATTTTTATCTTATAATTAATAATCAATAATAACTACTGGCTACTGTTAAGAGCTAAAGCTAAGAGAGATTTGTGCATGAGCGAAGAGCCCATTGTTACCTTCTGCCAAGGATGAGATCTTATTTGTGGGAATTTGAATTCGGTGTAGTTAGGATTCATTTCGCGAATCTGTTCACGTGTTGGCGTGCCGAGTACTTTGATGATCTCGACTAATTGATCCACGCCGCTATCGCCCGGGAAGATGGGCTGTCCCAGGAGGAGCTCGGCTAGTACGCAGCCGGCGCTCCATACGTCTGCATAGACAAGAAAGACATTTGCAAGGAGAGGTTTCCTCGTTGGCCGGCCCGAGCAGCCTGGCCCGGTGCCGTCCGTACCCCGGGGGTCGGGGTCGGAGAGGTCCTCGACGGAGGCCGGCCCGGCCCCTGTCGTGCAACAGGGGGGGCGGGGGAGAGGCAGGCGCACTTACCGATTTTCGTGGTGTAGTCGATGGCGCCGAATATGAGCTCGGGGGCCCGGTAGTAGCGACTGCATATGTAGGCGACGTTGGGCTCGCCCTTGACGAGGTGCTTGGCCGAGCCGAAGTCGCAGAGCTTCAGGATCCCGGTGTCCGGATCCAGCAGCAGATTCTGCGGCTTTATATCTCTGTGGCAGATCCCTAACGAGTGGATGTACGCCAGCGAGCGGAACAGCTGGTACATATACAGCTGCGAGAGAGGCAAAAAAAAAAGAGGCAAGGTGTTTTTTTGCGATCCGGGTAGGCTCCGGGGGCGGGGGCCCCACTCGACGCACCGAGTCATACGTTACCTTGATGAAACTGATGGGTATCGTTTGCTTGCTCTTACTATAGTGTCGGGCTACTTTGTACACGGTTTCTGGGACGTATTCCAGGACTAGATTGAGATAAACCTCGTCCTTCTGCAAATATCCAACAAAAGCATCGTTGAACCAATTCTATTACGATTTTCACCTTTAATTATCGGTGAAGGCCTTAAATTAGAACCCTTCTGATAAGGAGTCGTACATGTTAAACAGACAAATATATATATATATATATATACACACTTTTTATTTATAAAGCTCTCTATTTCTCAAGCCTACGGCTACTGTTCGGAAAAAAGGGCCATTCTTCCTTAGGTACAAGGGCTGTTTGCTTTGAATTTTCGCGTTGGTCTCGTTAAGTCTAAACTAAGCGAGTGCAATTGCGTTCGGGAGGAAGGCGCCCTTTTTCACGCCAATACGCAGCGCGCATAAAGCCTCTGTATGTTTTGCCTCGTATCGCCCCGCGAAAGTTAGGGACATTCTTTAAAAGCGCGAACCGCACCTTCGCGACTTAACGTTCGGTCCTTCGGGCCGGATAGATCAGCATCGGTCGTTAAGACTATCGAAGAATAAGTGTCTCTATCGTATGCTTTAACGAGTGCTGTGAGATGCGCATGTGTGCAAAGTGAATAAGTCAGGTGAGATGCGTTGATATCAAATTGAAGAAGTAAAATCGGACGATTCCGAAAATAAATTTGACGAGGTGGAACTCAAAATTTGTGCAAAGAATATACACGATACACGAGAAGAGAAATTGGACGATTTTTAAATACAGCTGCAAGGGAAAAAACAAAGTACACAAAGTTATTTTGTAAAGGGAACAAATTTGTGTTGATGCAAACACAAGCGCAACATACAAAAGTGTTGAATATCTCAAAGTGAGTTGATAGAAGTCGGATGATTTATATAAACGAGCAAAAAAAGCAAAACAAAATATAAGCTTTTTTTGCAAAGAGTGTAATTGTGCAAAGAAAGCATTGATTATATAAGCCATTGGGTAGCCTTATATATATATATATATATATATATATGTATATCAAACGTAAATAATTAAAGAATTCTGAAAAATTCTACATTAAAACAAAATACACAAGGCTATTTTGTAAAGAGAAAAATTCGCGTTAATGCAAATATAAACGACGATATAAGAAGGTGTTCTTATATATCAAAGTGAATTGATAGAAATTGGAAAATTTCTACATTAAAACAAAATAGAGAAAGCAAGTTTGTAAAGAGAAAAATTTTTGTGCTGTAGAAAATACCTAGGATATATAATGCAATGGCTAGTTATATATCATCGTGAATAATTAAAGAAATTGGAAAATTTCTACAAACGAGCAAAACGACAAAACAAAATTTAAGCTTATTTTGCCAAAAGGAAAATTTTGCGTTGAAGAAATATGGACGATATATGAAGAAGTGTTTTATATATCAAAGAAAGAATAAATGAAATTGGAATATTTCTATCGTGGAACTAAGAAATTAAAAACAAGATAAATAAGTTCAGCTTGTAAAGGGAAATGATTGCGCAAAAGAAAATTTCCCGGTAAAGAAAATCTTGCGCCAAAGAAAAATATTGACGATACAAAAAGGCGAATAATTTATATGAAAGTTCAACAATTAAAGGCACCCAAAGGCCGAAAAAATATAGTTGCGAGGGAAAACGAACGCTGAAGTTTGTTTTGGAAGGGTAAAAATTCGGGCAAAGAAAATTCCGTCGCAGAAGACACGTACAAGGTTGTCGATGAATTTGAAAAGTGAGGGAAAAGCCTAAAAAAAAAAAAAAAAAGGGTCATCGGGTCAAAGGCCGAGCAGCCTCTCGACTACGAGAGCACCGCGACTACTATGCAAAGTAATTTAATCTAGCGACTCCGCTATTGGAATACCAATTTTAAAAATACCGACTGCTCTTTGTGCCTTTGATATTAAGCAAACATTTCCGCGAACAAAGAAATTCACCTCGTTACGATGCATTGTATTATAAATAACCTTTTTTCACCCCCCCTTCCCTTTATGCACACCGACAAATAACTGCGATGTGTATTTACGCCTCCACCCGCCGAACCCACCCACCCACCCACAGGTGTACGCGCGCGCGCGCGTAATTTCAATTTGTATTAATAGAAAACACCGATGGAGCGGGTCTTTATAAACTTGGGCGAAGTTCCTAAAGGATGATAAATCCGAACGCGATGCCGGCCCATCGGTGTACGATCCTATCAACCAAAGGTTAGAATTACGATTAATGCGAACGTTGTCGAATGCCTCGGTATCGTTAAAAGGGCAGCGGAAATTTTTTAAAGAGAACTCGATATCGTCGAAGGCCAGTTTTTCTTGATGAAAAAAAAAAAAAAAAACAATTCTACGCAACTAGCCAAGCATACTGAATGTGCAGAATTTGGTCTTAACCCTCTCGTTAAGTTTTGGAAAATCTACCAATTTGCGAATCGTGGCGCTACGCTTGCAGCAAATCTAAATAATTCTATTTTTTTTTTTTTTTTTAATTTTTTTTTTCCGTATTCTTTCGTATTTCTTCCTCGTCAAGAAGATTATCAATTTTTATGCATCTAATCTAGAAGCGTCTGTTCTACACTGCGAAAGGAATTATTGTATATTAACTTGGTACACTTGGTTCTATATTGACTGGGTGCGCTTCAACTTACGTCCACGTGAAAAACTGGATTAGTCGCATTTAAGAAGTTCTACAAAATAATGTAATAATGTTGCACGCATAACGCAGAATTTTTTTTTTATAAATACTCGTTATTGCATTAAAGATTAAAGATTAAAATATGGAGAGAGAGAGAAAGAGAGAGAGAGAGAGAGAGAGAGTGAGAGAGAGAGATAGAGATAAAAAAAATGACCATTGTTCTTAGGCTTTAGAGCTCTTCGGTACTTTGCAAGATTTCATAATGAGTTTTAACTTTAAAATCGACTTTGCAGTCATTTTTACCGCGCTCAATTTAAATAAAAAAATTCTCTTTTGATTTTTTTTTTCTTTTTTTTTTCTTTTTCGATTGAGTATTTCTATTTTGCGTTGTACATAAACTTGCCATTAAAATTGTAAATCATTTTCTTTAACCTACATCCATATTTTAAACGCATGATTTGCTAAAATGCTCACCACTACTTAAACGAACTCTTACTACTTTCATTTTAAATTATTCATGCCATTATAAATTTAAATAAATTTTACTTATGGCTGTTGATATTCATATATATATATATATATATATATATATATAAACGTCTTTGCCTCTATAAATTTGTTTGATATTTTCATTAAATAGAATAATAAAAAGTAATTGCAAGCCTTTATATCATAATCACCGTAAATTACTCTCTTATGCATTACTTATTAAGAAGAAGAAGAA
Organism: Kradibia gibbosae; assembly: GCA_018907135.1. Classification (NCBI taxonomy): domain Eukaryota; kingdom Metazoa; phylum Arthropoda; class Insecta; order Hymenoptera; family Agaonidae; genus Kradibia; species Kradibia gibbosae. Next base: position 1,352,694 of record JACCHX010000001.1, on the reverse strand, counting down.
GAAAAAAAAAGTAGAAGATTATTAAAAAATACGGAAAGTTACCTTATCACCACTAGAGTAAAAGAAATATTTGAGCTTCACGATGTTGCAGTGTTCCAAGCGCCGCATTATTTGTAATTCTCTATTCTAGAATAAAAGCAGACAACGGCATTAGCGATGAAATGTTTCTTCTTAATCGATTTATACAAAATATTGCATTAAAATATAAAAGGGCATTCGCAACGTCGCGCGCAGACACAATATAAGGAAGGAAGCCCCCGACTGGCTTAAAAATGAATAAAAATTGCCTTTGCTTCCTCTGACAGTTTGTTCATATTGTGCTGCTTATTAACGCTATTAAATATAAATATATATTTAAGAATATATAAAAGAAATGGGGGAAAATAATGTTTCTCTTACTTTTCACATTTAATGATAATTATTGCTCGTAAAAGTCTTGAAAATTGCTCTTACGAGACGCTTGTGCGGAGATATTTGCAAATGTAAATAACGGATGTAAAAAAAAAATTTGTATTGGCAAATAAATCATAGCGGCAATAAATTAAAACGTATTTATGTACATATTGCCGTGTAAACGCTTACGTTAGTTTAGAAAGTTGACAATTTCGTTACGAGTGAATTATCGAAATTGATTAAATTTGATTTAGCACGAGGGTACTTGGCCATTCCGTAATTCGCCATAAAACGTAACGACGATATACATTTTCATAGAAATGCGTAAATTACTCGCACGTATGTAATAAAGATGTAAATAAAATGTAGCTGGAAAGAATTCGATGCAAAAGTCTATTTATTTATCAGGGTAAAAGGCTTTTGTCAATAAATACTATAGATTAGGGGTAATGCGTTTGGAAATTTATCGGTAATCGAATATCGTTGTAAAAAAATTTATATTGGACGTATCGAAATTAATTGGAGAAAGGGAATAAAATATACGAAAATACTTTAGCTAATTAACGTAGCCAATTAACAATGAAAATTTGGTCACGACTATATTTAAACGACGCGGCGAAGAAAATCGATTTGCTTTTGTACGCACAACATAATGACACGTAAAATGAGACGCGGCAAAGATTATGCGTCTAGGATTATGTAAAAAAAAAAAAAAAAAAAAAAAAAAAAAAAGAAGAAGAAAAACAACAACGTAAAGCACAGGGACTCGGTGAAAGTTGTAGATTTTCGTAGTTTCATCAGCAGTTTGGACGTTCAAAAATTGTTGGCTTCCGATGAGATTTTGCCCAGCCACGGGACATTTTTGTCAAAAAGCAATACAAACGCGCGCGCGCTGTCGCCCCAATAAGGTCGTCGAGGAAATTAAAAAGAGTTTTACCGACCTTAAATCGCTTGTCCTGCAAGACCTTCTTGATAGCGATCGTCTCATTGGTTTCGCAGAGCTTGGCCTGGTAGACGACGCCGAAGCTGCCGTTGCCAATGATCTTGGTGTCGGTATAGGAAATCTCTTGGGGGCGGTCGGGACCAGCACCAGGGGTCGCCACGACTGTCGTTGCCTTGCTGCCATCCTTGCCTGCGGGTCGGCACCGCGAGTGGCCCATGCGAGAAAAGAGAAACGACACAGGGAAGACATTAGAGGGATGCCGACCAAAGGTGACGCCGCTGTCGTACGTCACCGGGGGGCTTTTTTTAGCTGCTGCTTTTGCTACGTCCCCACACCCCCACCCCGACCAAGTGACTCCCGTACCCTCGGAAGAGGGCCGGACCTCCTCCTCCTCCGGGTAGACGCGTCTCGAGCCTCCCCCGTAGCTTTTGGCTCCGAGCATCGATCGGGGGGCGGGGGGCCTTTTTACTTCCGAGGGAGCGACGGGGCGCAAGTCTCTTGATGCACGACCGACGATCTTAGTTCTTAATTTCCGATGACCGCCGCCGATACGGCAAGACTCGACGAGACCTCGGATTGCTCTCGAGCGCAGGATCGCGATTTATCTGCGATTTACCCTGGCGCCCGGGCCACCGACCCCGGCATCGATCCTCCCGATTTCAGGGTTTGCGTCGAGAATCATGACGAGCGACCGCGACTCCTCGCTCGCTTTCTTAGCAAGAATTTACAAAGGCAAATTTTTGCACGAAGGCCGATTATCGTCCCTCGAGGCGACGATCCGTGGTCTCTTCGTCGCGCGATGCGATTTCGAGCTCGCCCCCCCCCCGTGCCAAGCTCCGAACCGAAGGCGCTCGCCGTTCCTTCCCGTTTCGCGTTCTTACGAGTAGCACAGACTTCGGTCGACTGGATTTTTGACAATCGACGATTTTAATTGAATTTAAAGGCGAGTCTCTCCCACCCTCCCCCCGATGATAATTCGAATTCTAAGCTCCTTGCTTTTGCCTCTGTTCTTGCATTGCTTTACCTTTGGCTCGGCGCTACAAGCAACAGAATCGATTGACGATTTACGAAATGGGCAATAATTGTCATTTAATATCAAGTAAATTTATATATATATATATATATATACATTGTTATGGGTTATAAGGCGACCGCGGATAGGGATCGTCAGAATTGTGGGATTCCGGCGACAGGCCACTTTTGAAAAATTGTCACAATCGTTGTGCTCGACGTTGGGAGATAAAGTCGTAGCTAATGATCTCTCGGGGATTGTTTAATCACTGCACGATAGCAAAAGCAGCTAAGTCTTTTTTCGAATGACGATGGAAACGGCAGAAGCGAACGCGAATGTACTTACGATGGGGCAGAGGATGTGGAGAGCGAGACAGAATTATAGGATTTTAAAGGAAATCTTAAGAAGGGGGGAGAGAGAGAGAGAGAGAGAGAGAGTAAAAACATGGCAGAGTTTAAGAGGAACGTTACTGGCGTAGAGATTTGAAAAGCGAGGAGAGGCTAATGCAACGAGCGAAAAAATACTTCCAAGAGAAAAATGAGTGTTTTTAGTGTTTATAATAAATGTCGTGCTGCTGCTCGCCTCGGAAAGCTGAGGATGCGCGGGAAGCCAGAGGAGCGAGTGTACTTGCCAAAAAATATGTAAAGTAGCGTTTAGAATCGGGGCCATTAGCTTCAAAAATGCGTTGTCGAGGAAAAAGGAAAGTCATTAATTTTACAGTCATTGTGGCAGAGATAACATATTGGATAGAGGAGATAAAAGAAACTACGGGTGAATAGACCGCGGGCGAGATAAAGAAACCATTGGACAAAGTGTCCGAATCTTTGAAAATTTCAATGGTTGAGCAATGACGAAAGGCTAACTCGAGATGACTGAGTGAAAACCAAATGGAAAAATTATTGCACAAGCACAAAGGGAACGGACAATTTTGGAAATAGGAAAAGGACCTTGAAACTAGGGCCATAAATGATGGAGAGAATTTGGACACAGATGAGATAAAATAAACAGTTATCGAAGCTGAAATTCGAAGAAGATAGTGGACATTTAAGAAGAATAGAAAAGATAAAGACGTTTTGTATTGCTGTACACTTCGCATTACTATTGTTTGCTTTGGTAAGTTAAATGACGATGTTGGTCATGATATAATGAAATAATTTTGGCAGTCGGTACGTTGCTATCCATTTATCGTACCGAGTAAGAGTACAAGTAAAATACATATACAATATATGTATATATATATATAAATGTACACGCGCGCACACATACGCACAAAAAAGATATTGAGTTCAATAAATTTGCTCAATGTAACGTGTACATATATATATACATTTCATAGATTGTACGATGTTGATAATAACGCATACAGATTTACATTAATATAGAAATAAATATAACAACAAAAATAGATTTTAACTATGACGCGACAGTACCAAGGCTGTAGCGTGAAAAATCCTGGCACCGCCTTGCATTTTTTGAAAATGTAAGCCGTAACCCGAATTTCGATGATATACATAACGAAGAATTTCAGTTTCGGATTAAATGAAATAGGGTTAAAAATACTGAAGACTAATATTATTATTATTGCTGCCACTACCGCTACTACTACTACTCGCCACTGCTACTACTACTGTTATTATTATTATTAATGCTTTTCGCGAACGGCACGAGCGATCGGCGGCGGGCGGAAAACTCGAGCTCCTCTCGTCGAGCGGACTCGGGCCTGGGATCCGCGGATCCGCGGATCGTCGTCGTCGTGGGGACCCCTTCGCGAGTGGGCGCGGCCCTTTGGGTGCCCCGCTAAGGGTCCCGTCCGGCCTCGAGCCCTCGCGCAATTCGGGAAAATCCCTCCGACGACGACAACGCGATGGCTTGATTTTGGTTCAGCGAAGGGGATCGACCCGAGCGAAGATCGCGAGGCGGAGAGATCTATACGATACCCGGGTGGACGGGGGAGAGACGAGCAACCCTCTCTCGAGATGCCGCGGCTCTTGCGGGAGGCTCGGCTTTTGCGACGCTGACTTGTGTATACGTAGATATATACATATATATATGTATGTATGTTTGTGCGTGTGTGTATATGAATATCCGCACGGGTCTAAAGTCGAATGGAATTCCCGAGAGATTCACAAGGCCTCGGGGTAAAATGGAGGGTCACTCTCCACCGGGTAAGTCGGAGGGGTGAGACTCCGCTCGTGGCTTTTCGCCTAAGATGCGCGAGGCTCGAGAGCTGGTCCCCAAAACTCCCGTCGTATCGGGATCCGAGCTCCTCTGCGCGGTAGGAGCTCTTCGGCCTTTAGCCATGATCCTCGAGAGAGGATCGAGGGGGGGGGGGAGAGGAGCCCGGAACGGGCCCCGCGCTCGCCGCGACAGGGCGAAGCAACGAGGCGATCGATGCGGGAAGAGCGCTATTCGATTCTTTTGATCGTAGCGTCAATTGCACAAACGACGGAATGCCAATTGATGATTACACGGCCGAGGCGCGTTTTATTATTCACCGACGGCTTCTATTTCAACGAGCGAAGCTATTCGCGATATAGAGCGAGAGCCTTATTATTTTTGGCGGTGGTCCTCGCGCGCCACGATACGCACAATAATAAAGCGAAGAGATAAATAATGCCGATGGGTGGTCTGCTGTCGGAAAATTGGTCCTCTCTCTCTCTCTCTCTCTCTCTCTTGATTGAAAGCTATTGACGATAAATAAAGACGGTCTCGGCTTATTGAGTCTCGGACAATGACGGATGGCTCTGCGGATAATTTGAAGTATTTTTTTTCTTTTTTTTTTTTCTTCTTCGTTCATGGCTCGGCCCTAATTATAAGCGAGCCCAAAGACGCGAAGATGCAATTTTCGTTGCATTTGCGATTTGCGCTTGATTTTATCAGCGAGCTACGAACAACGTTGCCGAACAAATTGAGCCGCGCAAGTTACAAAGGGTAGCGAAAAAGCACCTCGATTCTTAATTATGAATTAGATCTTTATTGCTTTTGTGTATTATATTTTTGTACTGTATCGTCGATATCGTTTGCTTTAGAATGACACAAAGGTCGTGTGAAATTTTACCGGCCGATGCTCGGACCCGAATCGCTTTTATCAAATTTAGCCCGTAAAGATTACGCGCTGCCGATATTAACGCGGCCGCGGCGCTGCGTTGAAATAAAGTTATTAAATTGCAAATAGAGGGACAGATTTAGCACGATATCGGAAGCCGAGCTCGCAAGCTTTGAGCTCCCAAGAAATTCGGCCCTTCCGCTGCCGGGCAAAATAGACGCGCGCCAAAATCGCGGGTCCCCGGCAAAAACGAACGTGCGAATTGCGCTGCTTTCGCCCGGTCGATCTACGCCGGAGCGTATTTTCGTTTTGGATATTGATTTTCCGGCGTGCCAGCCGAGCTTTTTCGCCGGCCTTAACGATTGATTGGCCCCCCCCCCACCATCCCCCGTCTTATCCACGCGACAAGCTCAAGATGGAAAATGGCGCCCTCGAGCCAATAGGATGGACTCCGATAGAAATGCCGGCGCAACGGCGAAAAATCCCACAACGATAGCCGCAATTAGTCGCTGCGCGCGTCCGCAAGCGAGCGCCTCGATTTTTAAGAACGCGCGCAACATTTGCATTCACGTTTGCCCCGAGCTAATTGCGATTTTGAGGAAAGCTCGATTGGGAGGAGGTCAAGCTCCTCCCCCTCCCCCCTTGCCTCGAGGCGAGCAAAGCAAAGAAGAAGGGAATAAGCAAAGTGCCAGAGCCGTCGTCGAGGCTCTTTTAACCGAGCGACGTTCGGCAACCCTTGGATCAATGCCGGTGGTGACCAACCCCCGTGGTCCGGCGTTTCGAAGAGGGCAACTTCGCCCGCTCGCGTCGAGCCCGAGCCAATCTAATGGAACTCTCGTGGCGAGCTCTTCGCTCTCGTCCGATCGCCTGGACCTCGAGGCGCGCCCGCGCGAAGCGAGTGCTAAGAATCGGCGGTAGGCGACCGATGATGATGATGATGATGATAATAATAATAATAATGCAAAGGGAGGGTACTTTTGCAGCGAGTGTTTCATCGATTGCCGGCAATGGCGCATCGAAAGAGAGATCGAGGTATCGAGAGGAGGAGAGACCCTTGGCGACGGGGGGTCGATTCGAAATATTCGAACCGACGCGCCGTGCACGAGCGCGGCGCGACTACTTTGTTCGGGGATTGATTTTTTTCGGTGGTGGGCGGTTGGGCGGTGCTCGGGGGTGTATAAACAATCAAGCACAATTCCACTTTTGTAATAAGAATCTTAACGCTCGTAAAAATGATTCACGAGTCAATGCGCCCGAACAATGAGTTGGGCAGGGACGAGCATTAGAAGCGAGCGCGAGCATCGAATGCGGAAGAATGAGAAACGCCCTGATGAATTGCGAGGAGCCTCGAAGTGCGACATTGGGAAAGGAAGAAGAAGAAGAAGAAGAAGAAGAAGAAGAAAAAAAAAAGAAAAAAAAAATTGAATTTACACGGACCGTTAATGCCGCTTGTTGTAAATAAATAATGTTAGAATCGGAGTCCCTCGGAAGCCGAAAAGCAAGGAGCTCCGATTTAAGCTGAAAGAAAAAAAAATGTCCATTTATAAATGTTGGCAGCCGCTACAAATACATTATTTTACAAATCCCACTTATTCTCGCTCTCTTTTATGGACTTTGCGAAGGCCGCGAATAATAACACTCGACTAAACAATTTTGTTTTCACTTGTCCCACGCGCGGCTTGTAATATTTAAGATTTTCGACGAATCGTCTTATTTGTTATTAACATTACGGCGGCTGTGGTGCTTAATTACATGACTTTGTGATTTCCATTTGTCTCGTTAATGCACATTTTTAAGAACGCCGCGATCCAAAAAATGGCAATTTACTTATTTGAAATTAATACCAATGGCGAGTCCAATGTAATTTTAAATCTACGTCTAAGTCGTATGTCAGCTGTTAGACTTAAGATACAAGACGAGATACGACGAGTAAAACTGCAGCAGCGGCAGCGGCAGCAACAGCAGCAGCAATAAATATAATAAATTGATGCACTTTTATTTGTGCCCGAGGACGGAAATAGATAACTCGCGAGCATAAGAATACTCTTTATAATTATTTGTATACTTACATACAAACATACGTACGCACGTAAATAAATAAATAAATAAATATATGTGTGTGTGTGTGTGTGTGTGTGTATATATGTACAAAAACGATTTTTCAAATCAAGTATCAAACGATTTAGCTTTAGCCACGCGGGGGGTCCGAGCAGGCGGCATAACGATTTTAACGAAAAATCATTATCGCCCTTACCGTCCCGAAATACCGAATTATCCCAAGGACTCTGCCCAACTATTACGTATCAATTGCGATGATTCGCTTTTAATTTGTACGCGCATCGACGTGCCGTTGTAAGAGAAGACAGTGTTAACCTCGCGATCGAATGGCTCGTATTTAAAATCGATAAATTTTCCCCCAATATGTCGTCGTAGCTCTAATTATAAAAGCAGGCCAATGCGAGCAATTTTTTTTTTTTGCTTTGAAGACGAGGTAGGGAGCCTCCTCGCGGCATATCGGTACAAAAGTACTTTGCTCCTCTCATTTTCCAACGGCAAGCGACACACGGTGCAATGGGAATAACGTCGCCAGTGGCATTGGTCCCATTAAAATGCCATCGCTTGTTTCGACCAATGATACGAGTAATGCGCAATAATAAAGGCAGTTCATTATTAGTTTGGGGGGGGGGGCGTAGCGGAGGAAATAAAGGCCGGATAAGGAGCGCTAGAAATATTAAGAGACTAAAGGGAAATGCGGAATTCGTAATAACGGCCTAGAAGACGTTTGATATATATATATATACATATCTTACAAGGGACATATAAGATACTGTAAAAACAAATATGCCAAAGCCGCGGTGCCATTGTCTATAAATTGTAAATAAGAAGTGAATTTTTTTAAGGCAAACGCGTGAGCTGATACCGTTAAGGATTAAAAGCCACGAGGAGCTCTATTGTAATGAGAAAATACCGATGTTCGGCTTGCAAATCTACCGCGAGCTTGCCTGGGTTCTTTCTATTTTGCCGGGACTTGTCATTAAAGTTGAAGAGAGAGAAAAAAAATTACAACTTCATTATTGGATAATGCATTCGTTTTATTTGCGTTGTTTCCGGACTAATGGCCCTCGCTATTTAATATTAATTTATTAAAAAATGCTTCACACAGCCGACTCTTGGAACGTTGCACTTATTTCACCCCCCCCCCTCACTCTCTCTCTCTAGCCCCTTATGTTATTCGCTTCCTGCTTTCTATTTGAATCTATTTTTCATCTATCCCACAATAGTCATCATTGTGTTTATTCTCTTCTCATCATCCTTTCCATTCATCGTCTTTTTTATGCCGCGGCATAATCATAATCCACATTGTATGCCAGCAGTTATATTTGCCGCTACTGTTCCTTGTCCCTTAATTCCATATGCTTCTACGATCTCCTTCATTCCGTTACATTATTACATTATTTTTCCCCATTCATTTTGCATTTTATTTCTTCCACTTTTCTCTCTCTCTCTCTCTCTCTCTCTCTAGCTCACTATACGCAATTGCTGTTACACACTTATTATTATTCCTCATCTCTCAGCTTTACTCGGCACTTTTCTGCAATTTCTCCACTAAATTATTTCCCGCGTTGTCGCTCATCCTCATCGTTGGGCGCTCTATCGACGATCCTTTAAAAGTTATTATCTATCGTTCCTGCTATTCGTTTCCCCTCCCCCCCTCCTCCCGCACTTTTTTGATTCTCATTCATTTTTAATTCGATTCTCCGCACTTTAATGGAGTCTTTTTCTTCATCCATCTTATTTTCTCACTCTGTTCTCAGTCGTTCGTAAATTCTTTGGTTTCCTTTAATATCCCTTAATCCTTTTCGGCGGCCCTTGTCTCGTCTCGCATTCTTTCATCCGTTATCTCCTCCTAATTTTCTTATCTAATCCTTCGTTTTAGTAAAGTCTTTGCACTCAACGCTCGCGCCGATTTAGCATTGTTAAGTATATAATTTCCCTCGCGTCTAGACCTTCCCTTTTCCATTATATTTCTCTGCATTACATCTTGTCTATCTGCTCGCTACTGCTTTTTTATTTTAATCGCGCCAACGTGAACCTTTTTCCTTCCTCCTCCTTTCAAACTGAAAGTTCGAAGAAAATTCTATTCGAAACATAGAGGATGAATTATGCGAAATGCTGGGTTTCCGGTTGCCCAGCTATTATTGATTATTAAATGATACGGTACTTATTTGTCAACAAAAAAAAAAAAAACCTTTTCGTATCTTCAAACTTAGTTCAATTCATTTAGGAGAGGCTCAGGGTGAAAGGGTAAATTGTCGGAATAGGCGCGAAGAAATTTGGGATGGAATTTTTAGTAAAGGTGATTTAGTAAAAATAGCTCACATATATTTTCAATCTAGTAAGATCCAGAACCATATTCCTATTTAGCATCGATTTTTCATACCATGGGTATTTTTGGTTCGCGATCAATTGATTAAAAATCATTCGAAACGTACATCAATGCTCATAATAACTCCGATCAAAAAAAAAAAAATTTTTAAACGCCGAATTGTTTTTTCGCTGCCCAAGCACCAATTTTAAATATTCTTTTTTTTTTAAATTCTATTTCTATTTCTCAAGTTAAAAACTTGAATTAATTATAGAAAAACCATCGCGTGGAGAAAACGAAAGAAAAAAAGAAAAACTTTAAAATCTACAGATTTCATTTACGTAACGAAATCCAACGGGAGAATAACATATAATTTTATCGGAATGGCGACGATTTTGAAGCTCTCTATGTACTTTTACGTAAAGTATCGATTAATATTTCCGAAAGGATCGATTTACGAGAAGCGCATTATAAGCCATAGGGATCCTTTACCGACCCACGTTGATTGGTAGAAAAAATTAAAATTAATTTATAGCATTGGGGTAAAAGGTGGCTTAAATTTGATAAATATGGGGATGCAGAATAAAATGTAAAAGAAATGGCAGTGAAGTTGAATAGGAATGTTTTTTTTTTTTTTTTTTTTTTTTTTCTTTCAAATTAAGGAAAAAGTAATAATTATTACTCGGACTCGGCTATGAAATAAGAACGTCATAATTCTTTCCGATACGAGTGGACCTTTTCTAAGCCTCTTGATATTTATTTGAATATAAATTTGAAAAATAATGTATATTTTCTTAAGGCGAACGTTAAAAGAACTTAACGGCGACAGAAGCGATTAATACGTCTGACATTTATTATATCGGTAAATGTGTAATATACGAGTTGGAAAAAAATCTCGAACTCTAATATCGATCTATTTTGAAACGATTGAACGCGCCCGCCAATCGTAAATTTGTGCCGCATTCGCATAAATAATACAATGAGCATGTGCACTTGTAGATGATCGCAATGACTCCGCGTAAACAAAGTCCACGCTAATTGAGATGCTTTAAATTTCAATGGCACGTCAAAGGCAACGCATCGACGGTAATCTTTATTCGCGCTTTTATTGTTTTTTTCCCTCGCTCCGAGGCGATTCCTCCTCGACGTCTCCATAAATTTAACACGGCTACGCTGCCCGCTACGATCGTCGTTATCGATGGCTCTTGATTTTTTTTTTAACGTTTCAATTAACGAGCGCCGCATCGACAGTTTCGGTCGAGGACCTTGCACTCGTCGCGGGAGCTCATCGTTGGCGTTTCTTAATTTCGGCGAAAGGACGATTGGCTCTCGGGCGAAGGCTCGCAGCAGCCGCTCGGGGGTGGCAATTGTTTTCAAATACCGTCCTCTAAATTTCTTAACGATCTCTCTTACTTGCCCATTCGTACTTCGTACTACTGGCTTGTTGGCTCCGCGATCGCTTTAGGCCGCGTATCACTGGGGGAGGGGGTCCGAGACGTTCGCGAAGCGGACTTTTATCGATGGGCGTCGGGCCGAGAGCGCGCGAAAAGTGATATATCCCGAGAGCGAAGGAAGCATTACAAGTACGCAAATAACCTTTTACGATCGGCCCCAAGGTTGTCCGTCTATATCGACGCGCCCGTGCACACGATGCACGATTAATGCCCCTCCCCCCCTCCCGGATGGGATTGTCGTTCGGGCGCGAGCAACAAATGATAATCGCCGCCTCATTATTGATCTTAAAATAGGCCGCGATAGGATCTCAAAGGTTCTCTCACGAGCGCGCGAGGATAAAAATAGCCCCGAGCGGGCTTTGCTTATTAGCCCTCCTCGAAATTTAGCTTCCAAGATGGCGCCGGACTCGGAAGAGTCACGAGCCGCCCGTTGGGTCGGACTCGGGCCATTAGCCACTGAAAATAGTTTTTTTTTTTCTTTTTTTTTTTTTGATAAAACAAAGAGAATCCCTAACCCGATAGCTCGATTGAATTCATCATCAGACGTCGGCGTCGAGGCAAACTGGCACTGGCCCTCGTCGCCTATTCATAGATTCATATTTAGCCGAGCGATTATTCGCTCGCGCTTCCCGTTGGATTGGCCGATCGCCCCGCGACACTGCGAGCAATTAAATTGAAAGGTGCGCTCTTTGAGCGACCGCTGGCTAGTTTTTTTTTTTTTTTTTCCACGCGACTCCGTTGCCCCGAGATTCGGAATAAAAGCCCGACTCCGGGCAGCGGGCACCGCGAGATGAATTCTCATCGATCGAATCGAGCCACTGCTCGGCGTCGAAATATTGCGCGCGCGCGCGAGAGAGAGAGAGAGAGAGAGAGAGAGAGAGAGAGAAAAAAAACAATCCGTATCAGTGCCGTTTAATTAGGCTCTTCGAGCGTTAACGAAGAGTCGTCGGGAATTATTAAAGGCAGTGGCAGCCACGGACGGCCACGAGGTAAATAGAGGTTTTTTTAGAGAGAGAGAGAGAGAGAGAGGTTCTACTCACGAAAATCGATAGAACGTAACGAAGCACGATTCTAAACTAATAGGCTCGCTGATGATGGGTAAGCGGGAAAGAAATTGACCTGTCCAAATGCCCGACCAAAGGAAGAGGACTTCCATGGGCTTGTCCGGCTTGCTTTCCTCCTCGTCGCCCTCCATGCGGGAGTAATCGGCGGCGGCGGCGGCGGCGGCGGCGGCGGCTACGGCGGCAGGCCTCGGCCCGTGATAAGCAACGCGTGCAAGGGCTAAGCGAAGCTCGAGCAGCGAATCCCCAGCAATGTTTGACATTAGTAGCGGCGGTGCGCCCGGCCAAAGAAGCGCAGCACCACCGCCCCGGGGAAGGCGGCGGAGCCAGGAAGGAGAGAGAGAGAGAGAGAGGCGAAAAATAAAAGCCACGCGGGCCCACAGAGCGTGCCAAGCTACTAAGTAGTGCGTAAACCCTTGCCTAGGTAACGACGCGCTTGGCCGTGAATTATCGTGCGCGGCTGCGCGCGCGCGCCCGCCCCCACGGCGAGGATACATCCGCGTTTGTCGCTATCGAGATTAGCGAGCGAGGCTGACGCCGAGGATTGTGCGATGCGTCGCGATGTTTCCATTATCGGGGATGGGGACCCTTAGCCGTCCGGGCCTTTGCTCTACGAGCTCGGCTCGGGTTGCTCCTTTTTTCCTCCCCGTTCCTGATTACCCTACCGAGGCTTACGTGCGATCTATGCACTCGTAGATATATGCGCATTTGTACAAAAGTGGCCTAGGTCGCTTCGATCCTCGCAAAATTAGGATTACGTGCGACTTTGGGAGCTGTTTCATATTTTAATATCTCGTAACAAGAGTCATACTGTCGCTTGAGTTACAATGCCAATCCTACTGAAGCTACAAAAATAATGCTCTAATCTGAAGTTAAGGCCGCGCGCAATAGGAAGCTCCAAATCTAAACGAAATACACTTAACAGGTAAACAATAATAGTATTTGTGTCGATAAAAATCAATAACATATATAAATACATCGATACGTACGTACATGCCTACATAAATACATACATATATATATATTTATGAATATATATATATATGTATGAATATACGTATATAAAGATGTGTATTCGTACAACAAACATTGAGTCGAATCGTTTCGAATCGTTTTTTGGCCCATACAACGAGTAACATTACTAAAAAAAGGTACCAATGATTCCCGGGACCGACAAGTAGTCCGATATTCGGTGATTTACGGAGTGTCGGTAATTGTTAACGAAACTGAATTACTCGTCGAATAAAAGGATTATTAATTTAGATCTGTTTTGTTGAAACCGGTTGCTATATACTATATACTCGCGTCCAATTTATAAGTCCAATTCTTACGGCTTTGTTTTACGCAAGGCTTTATTAAAAAGAAAAAATAATTAAATTAAAAAAAAAACACGCTTAATCGGCTATTTTTCAAGTATGCCATTGACTGCGCTTATATGCATTGATTTTTTTATTATTATATTATAAGTGATATACGATTATGAGGACGACTCGAAAGTGTCTAAATATTTTAATAGTTTCGTACTGCTTTATTGGAAATTGCATTGTTCGTATTATTTAAAAGAACATTTTTTACCTTACATCTCTCTATCTGCATATGTTTTGGTGCAATTTGAATATTATGCAATTAAATGTTTTCGATAGTTTGATTTTTTTTTTTTTTTTTTAAAGTGTATCGCACAATGTTCAAAACAGGACCAAGATAATTAAAAAATTATAGTTTTAACCTACTTTTGTTCGATTATAAAACATAACGATGGAGAAGAGTACGAAAATAGGATTTGATATATGTAATAACTAGATTGAATAGAGAAAACGTTGTATGATAACTGGATCGAACGGAGAAAATGGTGAATTCGCTTTTACAAATGAGAACGATCGATTATAATTAATGGTCAATCAGTATGCAACGAAGGTTGTTAGTGGGTCTGTGTAGGAGAGAGAGAGAGAGAGAGAGAGAGAGAGAGAGAGAGAGAGAGAGAGAGAGAGAGCATATGGGCACATACAATTGGAATAACAATATAAAGCTAGATTGCATAGCGGCGATAGTAGTCGTAAGAAATACACATATAGAGCACGAGGGGCAATAATTTTCAAGGAAAGCCCGTATGCCAAGGGAAGGGCGAAAAGTATCGCGATTGTAGGGTGAAAAAACAGTTTAGCGCAGTGGCCTAGGCGTAACAAGGTATTAAAAACTATTATACAACGCGTGGATTTCAAGCTGCGAAATTAAAACGTTAAACGATAAGATCTTCGGCGAGGGGGGCGGAGGACGAGGAGGAGGGTGGGATTAGGGGTGGGGTGAAGCTCGAAACCTCTTCAAAGGGCGATAAAAAAGAAGAAGCAAAAGAAACGAAGCAACGATGATGCAACTGCGCAACGTAATTCGATACCGTAGATGCCGCTAAGTTCGAGGATAACGGTGCGCTTCGTCCTAAACGTTTTTTAATCGGGGAATCGATTGGCTTCTGCCTTTGGAAAGGGCAGAAAAGATAAGGAAGAAAAAAAAAAAAGAAGAAAAAGAGTGCTCGGGCTCAAGACCCACTCGTCTCCTCGGTTCCTCTTCCGCGCATTCCGCGTAATTTTCATATTTCAATCCACGATAAGGACGTACTTACAAAGCCAAATCGTCCAGTTCTCCTACCCGCCGCTCGAACGAGCGCTTGATTACTTCGTCTCTTCTCTAAGATCTAAAGTGGAGCGGCTCAAGAGCAAACGCGTCGCCGACTGCATTTAGTAGGGAAGAAAAAGAGAGGAAGGAAAAAACGAATCGTCTGCAAAGGGCGCAGAGAGAGAGAGAGAGAGAGAGAGAGAGAGAGAGAAGACGATTCTTATCGGCTGATTGCAGCATTAGCGGATCGAGAAGGTAGCCTCCGGATACGCGAGGAGCCCGAGACTCGGGAGTCGGTGTCCCCGGTAGCCCTTATTCACCCCCCCCGCCCACCACCACGACGGCCTTGGACAATACCCTGGACCGATGGCAACGAGGCCGGTCTCCGATCGAAGGGCCGGGCCCCGGCTAGGCCCCGTCGTCCAGCCCGATGCGGTTAAAGGCCTGGGGCCATTGAATTGGGGAGGCCCGGACGGGAGGGCGCCGGAGCCGCGATAAGCTCGATGGGCTTGGCCCGAGCGACCCGTGAATTGTCTCGCAGTTGTCGCGGGCGGACGAGGGAGGCAGCTCCCCCCTTCGTTGTCCCCCTCGACGTTGAGGAAAGGCCTCCCGTCTTGAAGAATCGCGTTGGATGGAATCCCACCCAGCCCCGTTGGGCCGGATCCAGCGCCCAAATGCCGGTTGGGAGCAACGACAACAGCAGCAACGACAACAAAAGCCAATACTCTTTGGCCGTGCTGAGATTCGCCCTCGCTAATTAAGCCCTCCAGTTTCGAATATTTTTTTTTTTTTTTTAACAAACCTGGCGATCCCTTATGCCAACTCGTCCGCTCGTCGCTACCGCGAGGCTTTTTAATCACGGCCCGACTGTGCGAGTGAATTTATATGCAAATGCGAGACATTGTTTTCTCCTGCCCTACAATTATAAATGGGTAATTAGCGAACTTTTATACCAAGTGCTTTGGTGCTTAAATTAGAGAATTATTATTCAACGCGATGTTTTTTTTTTGTTTTTTTTTGTTTTTTTCAACCTCTCTTCTCTCCTCCTCTCCCATTCGAAGATAAATCCTTCGCTATGCATTAACGTCGCCTGAGCCAACTTTTGCACGATTATCATAATCTGTCGGTTATATCAATTCGCATAATTACCGCTATCGCGATCTAATATTATTGGCAAACATCTGCTCGTTAAATCGAACGAGTTAAACAATGGGCCTTCTTAAAACGTCAAAGGACGCAATTAAAACATTTTAATTACGACTTTTTTTTTATCAGAAGCAGCACCGAAACTGCGAATGCCCTAAGAGTAGAGCCTCGCTGTCTGGGATTAACAATAAAATAAAAAAGCTGCAAAGGAAAAAGAAGATTAGGGGGGGGGGAAAGAAGAACAACAAGCCATCGCGATTGAGGAAGTTTTTCACTTTCGGCCATTGTTCGTTGATCGCAAAATATTTTCGGGGGAGGGGAAAAAAAACTAGCGCAAAGCCCTACTCCTTGCGCTCGTAACGAGCTTAAGTTATTTATCGCTACGAGCGTCAAAGAGCCACTGGTGGTTCGATTCTGCCGTTTTAAAATGTCGAAATTTTGCATTTTCGGTCGTTAGCCAATTATTGCATTGCGACCTCTGCCGGAAGTATACGCAAGTAAATCAATAGAAAAAGGTCGATCCTCGGTCTCCGTTTGGAATATAATGCATTATTTAACTTGTCGCAAGTGCAATGACCGCGATTGTTTATATTCAATTGTCATTAAAATTAATTATTCGCCTTGCGGCGCGTGCTTTAAAGCATTAGGGTATTTTGTACGTGCGTTTATAACCGGGGCAAACTTTCTTCTGGCTTTTGTGAAAACCGTCAGGCCAAGGAAACTTAAATGCATGCATATTTATTTATACGGGCACGCGCGCGTTCAAATTATTTCCATAAGGTAGACTTATCGAATGCTCGCGATGGATAATTTACGGCTCTGTGCAATGGACTTCCTACTTATCGAGTATTATCGTTGGAGGAAATTTTGCAAAATCGAAGTAACGAGCAATTGGAAGCAATTGGAGAATCGTCGAAGGGAATGGTTCCACGGCCGATCGACACTAACGAAGACGTTACTTTGGCTCAGAGCTAGGAAGAAATACTGACACTGTACGCAAACAGTCGTACGGTCGAACGATTTACCTACTTCGGTATAAGCCCCGCCCTATTGCAGAGTAAGTACGAATGTGCTACTTTGTTTTTTTTTTTTTCTTTTCGTTTTCGTTTTCGTAGCCATTGGAATGGGCCGACTTTATTTGATACTCGCATCATGCGAGCCTTACGCTTTTATTTATTTATTAATTGTAGGATGAGTAGTGCATTTGTATTATGAGGCGTTCATTGCCCAGGTGTTATATCGTGGCTAGTTATTTTCTAAGGGTTTGTTGCGTTGGTTTGTAATTATTGGAGGAGGAGGATAGCGGCGACCGATGAAAGGGGAGTTACTCTTTACGAATTTCGACCACCCATTGAATAATTCGGTCAAATTAAAACTACAACTACCGAATCACATTTTTCAAGAGAGTTTCTCACGGTGCATTGTTAATTATATATATATGAAGAAAAAAAGATAAATAATGATATGACAGAATTGCAAAGCGAGACATTGCTCGTTGATCATTTTCAATCATTGTGATCTTTGCCACGATATAATCGAATGCCCTCCAACGACTCGGGCTTCTAAATTATACGATTTTAATATGATTAACGTGAAATTGAACTATTTCGCTCTTTGCCGAAAATGTGCTTTATTATTTTGACGACAGAGAATTGTGCCACAAAGGCAACTCTCTATTTGTCAATGGCAAATTGGCATACCTGCTTAGCGTTTCGTGCATTGCACGGTAATCGTTTTTAATCGATAGAATATTTATTATGAATGATTGAACCGGCTAAAACTCGATAAAACTCGAGGGCAATTGCTATCGTGTAATCGCATTGAAGAGCAATGTAGATGGGGGATGGGTATTCGCTTTTTTTGCCATTGTTGCGGAAAGCTGCGTTATTAATTTCACGATATAATTAGGATGGAATGTTAACGGCATGTGTAGCAGCCATCCGTTAAGGGCTGCTTTCACGAGAGAGAGAGAGAGAGAGAGAGAGAGAGAATGAAAAGGTAATAATCTACCACTTACACGAGTGCTCCAAGTTTGTGTAAAAAAGTCCGACGAAAACATTTTTTAAGAGAGAACTTCGTAAATACTTTCAGCAGTGGTCTTATATTGTACTTAGAAAGCCAATTTATTAAACGGATTTGGGCATTCCGTAAATGGGTTGCTTTTTAAACTTTGGAAAAAGTTGAGATAGGCGAATTTATTTAAACGATATATTTTTAAAGTTAAGCTAGTGCAAATATATGGAATATCCATTCGAGAGCAATAATCGTGTAAAACTCGTACGAGCTTGTATTAAGCACTTGCAAACTCAAAGGATATAACATTTGAATCATAATGAATGAAATCAATAGTAGCGGTTATGCGGAATATTAATAGCAATGTTAAAATGACGGTGGAAATTATTATATAACTATGTTGGATGATAACATTTTAAAGCTGTAAGCTGTAAGCGACGAATAATTCTGATCATTTTCGTACACGATTTTAAGCGAATTTTCAATTTTTTTTTTAATACAAATCAGTCACTTACGCCTAGTTTTGTTATAAATATTTTTTTTAAAACTAAGAACCTTTTTTTGTACGTTAAATTCAATACACTTAATACTGCCAAGGAAATGTAATAAACGAAGCGAACGTTACGATTGCGATAAGCTCAGACAGAAGCTTTTTTTTTTTATAGAATCGATAAATATTTTAGCGAGATTAAGAAATTTTTTTCCCTCCAAGACTTTCAAACCATGGAATAGAAATTATAGTTATTAAGCCACGAGCAAACTGAAGGTAATTTATAATATACAATTAGCGATGTTTGTCAATTTTGTATTCGTTAATGTGAAAAAAATCCTCCGTTTTTCCTGAGGACGCTTATGAAAAAGTTCGTTTTCGATAAAATACCGGCCAATTTGAAACAACGAGCAATATATAGTTTTATTTACCACACAAACACACACAAATATATATATATATATATATATCTCAGTACGATATATAGCCAGTATACATTTATTTACCACGTATAGTTTATAAAACTAGATTATTTAGTACGATTGCTAGAAAAGCATTTTAAAACAATGCGCTTCCGAAACCGAATACATATTTGCAATTCGGTTCGATAGTAAAACAGTTCACTCGTGGAAATGTAGTCGATACGATGAGATGTATATAAATTTGTAGTTGTCAAAGTGTCTTTGGAGTAGTACCATGACGACCGTATTAGGGCAGCCACTGCTCGTGGCTTTTTACTTCATTCCCGTGTCCTTACCCAATTTTTCCCTTCCGCTCGGATACTCGGTATCGATGCTCTTATTTGCGGGGCCAATTTTCGAAATTGCCGGCACTTTGTATGTTCATCTCGAGCGTTTATTTACAATTTACCGTGGCCTCGGTTCTGAAGCTGCCTTATTCATTTTTACAGTTTTCAAATAAACCGCTGCAGCTGCTTTGCCGCATACCGCCTGGCGCTTCCACGGGGGTCTCTCTCTCTCTCTCTCTCTCTATCTCTCTTCTTTTTTTTTTTTATTCGCGAGCGAGAATTGAATTTTATTCAAATGAAATACGCATTTTGCGTGGGCATTATTACATAAAACGCGCGTGCGCCTCCGGCGTAGAGGCATTCATTAAACCGAATAATACCTGCTCCGGCATTCCTGGCGTTCTTGAAAAATACCTCCTGACTCTGTGTCCTCTCGCTTAACGGTATCGAAAACATTTCCCCACCCCCGACGCCGCCGCCGCCGCCGCCGCCGCCACCGCCAAATCACGCTAATCCTAAATGGAAACTTTCAAATCGGAGTTGGTTTTTTTTTTTTTTTTTCATTCATTCATTCCCACCGATCCCGTAGAATCTATGGTGTCTTTCCAATCGACTTTCGCGCGCCGCGAGCTCGGCAGGCGCGGGCCCTCGGTCGCCCGAAGAATTCGGAAGGGAAGATTTGGAATTACGAGCGCGGGCGTGGAGGAGCGGCCGAATGGGAGGTAAATAAAAATCGCGAGGGTCGAGTCGCCTCGGCCGAGTCCAGTCGAGACCGAGGACAAACACGCAATGCACGAGACAACGAGTGCGTCGCGCGTTAAAGGCTGGGACGTCGGGCTACGGGGCTTTGTAACGAGATAATGGGGGGGAAAAAAAAAGAAAAAGAAAAAAGAAAGAAATGGGACGGCAACGATAAGGGCGCCCTACGGTCGTGGAGAGGAGGGAGGCGGTCAAAGGGAGCCGGGGATAATAAGGGATGCCCTCGTTGTTTGCAATGAGTTTGTTATTGTTTTTGCGGCGGATGCCTCGTGGGCGTAAAAAGGAAACGCGCAGAGGGCGCGGCTCCCGAGTGCATTGCTATGAGGAATTTAAGAGGAGAAGGAACGCCGAGGAGGCCTTGGGAAAAGCAATTTTGAGCTGCGAGGAAACTGCGAGAATTTCGCTAAAAACTCGGACGATAGAGGCCGCAAAGGGAGGAGAGAGAGAGAGAGAGAAGAGACTCGGTCGAAGATAATAGAAGCGATAGCGGAAGGAGAATGAAGCGTAGCGGGGGGGGGGGAATGGCGAGAGCATCGCGACAAAGATAATTGATAATGCGAATATTGCTCGCGGGGAGACACAAGAATCGGCAATTTAAATATGCTTTAATTAATTAATTATATTAAAGGAGAATCGTACTTTATTGCTGCTCGGCATCGTTATAATTATTGTTAAAATATTAATCCATTTACAGAGGCATCGGCACTCTACGAATATAATACACACACACACACACAAACAAACAAACAAACAAACAAACATAAATCTATATATATCATTGGCGTGTAAATACTTTTAATTAATGTGAAAAAGACACCTCCTCTCTTGGTAAAAGCTGATGAATTTTCTTACGGCGTCACGCAGTACAATTTGTCCGGAAAATTCCCCAACTACGCGGGGAATTTTATTTATTTGGGCAATTTTTCCGCTCGCAACGCAATACGGGAAATTCTTCAAACGGTCCGAGCACAGAATCGGGAGAATAAATTAATTATGTTAAATATACTTTTTCATTACATGGGTCGATTAAAAAGTACGCCGCCCGCAAGTTAGGCGCAGTGAAAATTGTTCTTACCACAGGAGTAAAATTCAATAGAGGTTAATGATAAAAGCCAATGGGTTAAAAAAATTATGTTTTTTTTTTTTTTTTTGCAAAAGCGACGAGAATGAATAGACGCAGTTAGCGGATTCAGTTGAATTCGTACGAAGTATAATTACCCCTCGAACGTCCATTCGAAGAAAATTAAAAAGAATTTGAAAAAGGGTCGGCGTCCGGCGGAGTACCAAGTCGCTGCGGAACTCAATTACGTCGGTTTGGTCAATTTTAATGCGCGATTACGTCGTCGAACGCTCGAAAACCACCGCCCCCCCCCCGAAAAAGCACCGGCGTCGAACGGAGTCCCGAATCGAGGGCAGGGGAGCAGGGCTAAAATTGTTCCCGCGTCTTCTAACGCGAAACTCCAACGCGGTATATAAACCGAGCTCGACGGTCGAGCAAGAGTCGAGTAAATCATTGTCGCATAAGCATCCGAGTCCCGGAATTTGGCCGACCGAAGGGTACGCGCTAGGATTCCAATTATCCGAGCCCATTGTATTATTCGGGCGTTAATGATGAAAGAGCGAGAGCCCGACGATTGCCAAGCTCGGGCGGAATCGCGCCCAGCTCGTCGAGTGCATTATTATCTACGGCTCCGGAAGATCAGTTGTATCAATATCCGAGAACGCAGCTGATAAAGCTCTCGAGTGGTCGCTTTGTTGCTGCTGCTGCTGCTGCTGCTGCACGAGGCTTACGAATTTTTACAACGGACAATTAGTGACTCTTTAGCAGCAGGCTTCGCCGATTTTCGGGCTACTTCTGTCCCCGAAGAGTGCCCCGGAATGAAAATGCCTTTCGCAGTCCCGCGCTCCAATTTAATATTATTGTTCGCGCGCTCGAGGAGCCAACGACGACAAAAGAACAAAAACAAAAAACAAAATGGAGCCTATTGCAATCGATTGGAATACAAGTTGCCGAATCGCGTTTGGATTACTCCGAGCTACGTTCCTCGAATGCCGAGATTGCCGAGAGTGCTTGCGAAGCTAAATAAACTTTTTCAATTATACGCATCCTCGCGTCCTCGGAAGCAAGCGCCGGGCAGGAATCGTGTCCTTTTCGTCTCCCTTTCAACGGAAATCCGGAATCCATCGTACGCTGACGCGGACGGCCAAAAGTGGCCTCTCTACCCCCAAAAAAATCACATTCGTAATGGTACTCTTAACGATTAACGTATACGATTGTACAACGACGTAAAACGCAAAGATCCTCAACTGCTGCCCTCAACCATCGTACTTTCGTTTGATAATCGAGCTATTGTCGATCGTGAACTTGCTCCTTCGACCAAATGGATCGGCGTTGATGAGTGCGTTTGGGGAGAGAGAGAGAGAGAGAGAGAGAGAGAGAGAGAGAGAGAGAAGTAAAAAACATAAAAATGCAAGATAATGGTAGGAAATTGCCAAATCAATAAGAGCAAATAATACATCGCCCGATAAAGAGCCATTAGTCATCGAGCTTGAGCTAACGGCGAAGCAATAAGCAGGCATTTGCATTATTGCATTATTGCGCCATCCCTATCGCGAAGGCAGAGCATTTTACAATCCTGGCCCTTGCTCCCGTTATATTTACATTATTCCGTTCTCTTGGCGTAAGAATGAAAATTCACCGCGATTCGAATTGGCGACAAAGTATGCCCCCGCCGCAACTGCAAAGCTAATGATAACGATGCCAATTAAAAAGTTGCACGGAGCGGCAACGACTAGGGACAGCCAATCGTTATTAACGGTTATGGCTTATTGGGCCAAAGGTGGCGGATACTCGCGTGCCGCCTTTACGGCAAGGGAGAAAAGGCAAGGCAATAGCCTTGTAACAATTGAGCGTCGGTCCTTCTCGGCGAAAAGCCCGATTCGACCAACGCGTTATGGGAGAGGAATTTTCGCCTCGAAGCTCCGCGGGCTTACCGATGAAAGCGGGTATGCCCCAAAAGGAGAGAGAATAGCCACGCGAGGATGCAAAGCGAGAGAAGAGCGCACACGTCGGTGATTTCAGAGCCGCGGTCGGATAGTTCCCATAGTTGCTTGCGCAACTGTTGGCCGACTGATAATCGGGGTGCTTTGGTAGCGAAGAACGCTTTACCTCCCCCGGGGCCTCCGGGCCATGCGATAATACCGCACCCTGACCGCCGCCGAGAGGCTTCTCCTCGGTCCCTCGGCCCCGAGCGCCAAGCGAGCCGACCAAAAGTTCTCGGCCCGCTCTCGATCTCACGGGCGCGACGACCCTCGATGCCGTCTTGGGCAATTTGTCAGGAGTACCCGCTGCTGCTGCCCCATCGGTGAAGTTCTCCCCCACCCACCTAAAGCAATGCCGTTGACTCGGCCCCATTGGCTGCGATTACCGCGATAGCCTTCGTCGATGGTTGGACTTGAGCCTCGCGAGCCGCGCAGCACTGCTCTTGAGAAATAATCCAAAGAAATTGTGGACTTTCCGACCCCCCGGCCCTCCCCCGCGCTAAATACTCGCGCCGGTTGCATATTTTGTTTTTTTTTTTCTTTTTCTTTTTCCTCTTTTACATCGATTCTCCCGCGATCGAGCTCCCGATACGATGCCCGAGGTCCTACGGATTTCGATATCGCGTTAAGCCAACCGTGGCTACTGCGACTGCTCGGCCGTGCCGTTGCTTCCTCGGCTTGCCGACTCCTTTTCGCTGATTCGCGAGCGTCGTCGAGCCTTTAGCCGCTGCTGCGCATTGTCTTTTCCAACCGCGATTCCGCTTAAGGGAGTTGGATGAGTCGAAATTTTTCCGCCGCGGTTTCTCCCGAGGCCGCCGCCCCTGTAATTCCGACCCTCGCGAATCCTCGCCGTCCGTACCGGCTCGCCGCTGTTTTTAATTCCCCCCGCCCCCCCGCGTGTATTTCTTATCTCGCTGTACTCCGTGGCCGCACCCCTGTGCCTTCGTTGTCCCCCCCCCACCCACCGCCAGCTTTCCCTCGCGCCCCCGCCCCCGGGCACGTTAACTCGTTCTTAACTCCGAATGGCCTACTGGTATATTGCTGACCCCCTCTCTCTCTCTCTCTCTCTCTCTCGCTCTTCGGTTTCGTACTCGTACCCACTCCCATCGGATCCTCCTCTCGTTCATTAAATAACTATTATACACGAATTTTACTCCCGTTGGATTTTTTCTTCGTCATTGTTTTCCTCTCTTCGCTCAGACAGCTCTCTTGTGCTTTTACGAGGCTCCGTCCTTCCCTTGGACCCCCCCTCTCCCCCCATCCCTTAATTACACGCGTCTCTGCGACCTCTCGACAAGAGCGTCGATTTTATTTATCGCGCCAGTGTCGAGTAACTCGGCGTTAAAAGGATCGCAATTAATGGAGGCTTCGCATTTCACTGGACAATAATTAATAAGTTACGACAATGTACGCGCGTCGTCTGGAAATGAGATAGTCAGTATTTTTCGGTTATTTTTCTTCTTCCTTTTTTTTTTTTTTTTTTTTTTTTCTCGGTAAAATTTTATTCACAAAATTGCAACGTATCGAAGATACGGGCGCAACGCTATAATATCGATTGTAAATTAGTACGATTCAACGATAATTAGTTCTCACTGCAATAATATTGACGCGTCAAGCGTTTTATTTAAAAAAAACGAAAAAAAAAGAAGAAGAAAAAAAACTGACGCGCACTTAATTTTTATCTTTCCCGTATGACGGTTAATGCGACATTTTTTCCACGGAGAATTTGCAGTGCCGAACAAAAGGTAAAATTAAATATTTACGTAGAACTAAACTGCAAATAAAGAAGATTTTATAACGCTCGAAAGCTCGAAAGTACATCTGACCGCGCTATGGCGCTTATATCTTCGTTGTAAATAAATTAATAAAAAAAAAAAAAAAAACTACTTCTAATCCTTAAGCGAGAACTGTACTTTTTGTCTATTATTGTAAATCACCCTAAGAACAAAGATACTGCCTTACAATGTATTCACCGGATAAAACACAAATGTAGAATCTTTCTTTATCCCAGAGTCTTGACAAAGGCAAAAGTCGATTGTGAAAAATAGAATCTATCGGCATTCGAATTAGTAGGCTATGATTGATCGATGAGTATATAATACTTATTGATGTGTGCCTTTGTAAAATAATTAAGAACTTCCCGGAGTAGGTCTTAGATCATCAGCCTCCGTTTTTTTTACAAACCAGCAGAATAATTATTATAATAAATGTCATTGAATTACGGAGAGACACGGATTTCCTTTAATTGTCTTTGATTGTTAAATCGTTAAATTCTTCGAGATTTTTTTATTTAAATCCGAATCAGGATTGAAAATTTTACCCCTTTTTTTCATCATTGAGCATTAAAATTTAAGAGACGATGGTAAATTTGCCTTGATAGTCGAATGCCTGATATCATCGATTCGTCATACGTATGCTCCATATTTTAATATTTGTACTTTAAATGTTTAGATACAGCCCAGTCATTGCTAAGCAATTTATGAATTAAATGCTATAACAATCATCGAAGAAATATTAATATTACAAGAACGGTATTTAACGAATCCTGTTTAAAATCGAAAAAATGTTGACTTTCCGTACAATATTTTAAGTTTCTTTCATTTTTTTTTTTTTTTTTGGCATAATCTAATAACTTTTTTATATTAAGTTTTTCAAGATCGGCAAAAATAAATGTCATTTTCTAATTATCGGTGCGCGTCTTTGCTTCAAAGAAAATAAATAGATGCGCCAGAAAAAAACGATTTAAAATTATATTTTCTTCCAATAAGAAAAAAACCTTTAAGAATATATAAATATCTTAAAAAAAAAATATGACTGGACAACAATTGTTTCCTGTTTAACTTTAAAATTAATAAAAGTAATATACTCGGAGAAGAGTAGCGAAATGGAGAAAAATAATATTTTACAAATCAATATTAATTAGACACATCGAAGAATTATAATCTCGTATGCAATGGCGCTTAATTATCAGTTTGCGTTGCCTTACTGTATAATTAACGTAACTTTATTGCTTTCTATAATTGTGCTTATTATTATTAATCACTTAACTTAATGCTTCCACAGAAATGACGGTAGCTCATGCGACAGAGATGAGCGTAAAGTAAACTAATTTTTGTCCATTGTACACGAGCTTGTAATGTATAGAAAATTAGTAAATTTATAAGCGCACGAATCGAATTGTCCTATTAAACAATATCCTTGCCCGTACGTACTCAAAAGTGGTTCGTACGGTGCTCCCATTGTAAAATATTGTTATTAGGCAAATGAAGCGAAGAGAAAGAAAGAAAAAGAATCATAACGCACCGCGATCCGTAAGGGATGATAAAACAATGTCAATATCAGAACGAAATATTCATTCGAAAGCCTTACTCGCGAACCATCTCAAATACAGGATTTATTTTTACAAAACTTTTCGTAGCGAGTTGCGCGTATTTTAAATTGCACTCTGCAGCTCGAAGATTGTGCGAAAAGAGAGGAAAATTTTTTAGAAGACAGGATTGGGGGAAGAGAGAGAGAGAGAGAGAAAATAAGATGAAACATTTGATATTTTTACGTAATATACGTCAACCGGAAAGTTCTCGTCAAATATAGATTCGACAACTTTTAAAGTCAAAAAGAGCGAAATGTAATTTTCACGTGGTAAAGCTCCTTTCAAAGCTTATTTCGAATAACCTAGTAAAATGTATCGTAACGATGAAACAAGTTGATGGAACTTATTAATAACGCGTATTCTTTTTCACGGTGCCCACCGAGCTTATAATCAAATATGCATAAGTTCGAGAACGTCGTGTACTCGTTACCCGAAAATGCGCACGATATATATTTCATTGCTTGACAATAACAATACGAAGAAAAAGAGCTTTTAAATAGGTTATTACGCGTAAGCCTCGAATTCTAAAAGATTTCCAAGTTGCAAAGATGCGATCCATTTATTGTGGTTGTTTTTTTATTTACTTATTTTTTTTTTTTTTTTTTTTTTTTTTTAGTAACGGTCGAGATCGAACACAGAAATAAATGCACCTTGGCACAGATAAGTAAAGAAAGAATAATATTTTTTTTAAATTATCGCCCCGATACCAATATCCGTAGATTCGCGCGAAACTACGCGCTTTTTGTAACTTGTCACTTGCGCCCCCGTTGGAGCTTATGCATCCGGGGCGGGGGGGGGGGGGATCGCGCAAATAAAGTCGCACGGCTCTCGGCTACCGCCGAAGCGGCGAGCTTGAGAGTCGACGCATCTCTCGTATTCGGGGGTGGGTGGGGGGGGGGCTTTATATCGAGAACGCGCCCCGTCTAAATTTGCTTACGAGCGTACAACTTTAACGAATGCCCGCGGCCACAACCACTAGTTCCGACACAGGCGATAAAGTGTATTTGGGGCAGGAATAGAGATGCGGATGAACCGGCCAGCGAATGTCAGAGGAAGCCGACTAAGGTGGTTGGGAATATTTTTACGGATCTTGGCCGGTCGTTGTACCAATTAATCGGGAGTCGCGCGCTCGAGCTTCGCTTTCGGATCTTCTCGCTCTTTTGATCGAGCTTCCGGCACACACGCCTTTAAACAAAAGCAAAGGAAGAAGAAAAAACAAGGACGACTACTACGACGACGACGATGACCACGACGAGAAATAAGAATAAAAATAAAGAATACGCGAAAAGCCTGCATCGGTGCCCCGGGTAATTTTGCATTAACGATGCAACAAACTGGTCGCGAGTACTTTTGTTAGGCTTAACGAGTTGACTTTATTCGAATGGCTTTTATCGGTACAGCCCGCCTAGTCCTATTTATGTTAATTTAATTTTCTCCACTCGTGGCCGCCTTCCGGGAATTAAAAATTATTCATCGCAAAACATTAAAAGCCAATCGTTACCGTACGCACTGTGCAATATTAATTACAAAACTATCTAACAAATTAGAGCTTAGTCCGTTTTACTTGATAGCACGCGAGCCGATGCGGTATGAGTTTTTTTTTCCAATTACTAATGTTAACTCTTCGTTTCGCGCTGCAATTGAAAAATTATTCTCATATTTACCTTCCTATGCATTGCAATTGACGTCGTCCGCAAAAAATAAGAGTATTATTAAAGTGCATTAACAAATGAAAATAGAACAGCTAGAATAAATTAATTTGTATGTTTATTGTTGTGTTTTTTTTTTTATCGCGCTCTGCGTCACCTGTTTATTTGCATCTATTTAATGAAAATTACAAAATTTTATTTGCTCATACGTACTACTTTGGCTTTGCGTAAGCTCGGTATTGGGAAATAATGATACTTTTGTTAATTCGTAAATTTAGAAAAATTAACGCATCGTGTTTAGAAATAAGAAAAAACAAAATTCTGCGCACGCTTGAGATGGAGTACTCCTAAAATTCATTATAATTGACGCGATTCGCTTTTAATGTCTTGCTCATGCACAATAAAGTATTAAAATAATTTTAATCGATTTTTATTGGATACTTCGGGCGCAAACTACGAAGTTCATTAACGAAAAGTGAAAAAAAAAGTTAAAGCGTCATGAATATTCCAAACTCGAAAATAATTTTTTTTTTTTTTTAATGTTTTTTAGTTTTTTATTGCATACAATTTACGAACACGACTTAAGGCTTTCTAGTAGAGGCTGCTTTTCGGTATATATACATGCGTGTGTATATATGTATATACATATATATGTCGATACAAGCATTTCTAATGTACACGAGAAAAGTAAAAAAAATTACAAACATTGTAAAGCGGTAAATTTTTTTCACAAAGAGCCGCGCTGGACGCCGCTCGAATAATGCAAATGAAAAATTTCTGCTTAATCGTTATTTAACGAGTGCACGAGCAGACGAAACGCGAGAAATTATCTACGCGACGACTTCGCGCACTCCGATCACGAATCATTTTCCTCTCTCTCTCCCTCGCGCGCGCCCGCGCCGGTTATCGCTCGCGATTGTCAAAACAAAGAGACTCGTCAGGGATTATTTCCTCCTCCTTCGCGGCAACGCGGAAGCGCAAAAGCGTGGCCAAGGCGAGCGCCGAGCTCGCGGTCCCTTCCGATTTACCATTGATCGATCGATGCCAATCGTATCGAGGCGGCGCGGCCCCGACCGACCGCCCAAGCGCTCCGAGCGCCATTCGGGAAGAATCGGAGGAGAAGGTTTAAATGACTGGCGCTGGACCGTCGCCCAACGCGGATAAAAGGGATGACACCTGCGACTGCCAACGCATTACCGCACGACTGAGCCTCCGCTGCTCCCGAGCCCCCACGAGCTCGCGCTCCTCTTCCTCCTCCTCCTCCTCCTCCGCCGCAGCCGACTCTTTCCTTCGCTGGCCCTCCCCCCCCCCGACAGCGCCTCGCCAGGCCGCCGCCGCCGCCGCCCCCTCGCCGATCCGACCCCGCCAAGACGTACCGGCCGTCGTGCACACGCACGGAGGCGCGCGCGCGCACACCTACGTAACCCTACGCCTCGCACACTGGGTCGGAATGGAAAAGTAAGGCGTAGCCCTCTTTGTTTTTCCTTCTTTCTTTTTTCTTTTTTTTTTTGGAAAACTCCCCTTGCGGTGTTGACCCCGCCGCTGATCTTACGTCAATCGCGACCGATCAATAATGTCGGATCGCAGCGGGCTGCCCGGTCATCTGAATTCCTCATCCTTCGAGTGCATTTATTATGCTAATTCGCGCACTAACGGCCGAAACTGGAGCACGCCCGTGACGACGAGCTATTGTTGCGAGTACGTTTCACCCCCCGGGCGGGGCTGGGACTGGGGGCTCGGGGGGGGGGGCGAGTGCGCGTGGCTTTTAAGGAGGACAACAAATCAACGAGGGCGGCCCCGAGAGGGCAATTTTTAAATTTCGACGCGACGTCCTCTCCTCCATCGGCTAGACCCGGTGGCAATAGCGTTAAGAGCCTGCGACTTCACCGAAATAGGCGGAAGGAAATTTATACCGTCCAGCCGCTGCACGGACCCAATCGATATTTGCATTTTTTTTTTCTTTTTTTCTTTTTTTTTTTTAACGAATGGCTTAATTGCAATTGAATGCACCGGCCAATGGGCAGCACAATTATCATCGTTTCAAAACGCTATTGTACGCTTTGTGCAAAATACGGTTTCGTGCGAAAGGCAAGATTGGGAGATTGAGGGAGAACAACAGGGAAGTGAATAGTGTTCAAAGAGTGGCACGTGAGTAACATTGAAACTTGTGAGTTTAGCCAATCGAAGGAAGCTTTTTCCATCGCAGCTGCTAAAATTTGCAATGCAACTGAAATATGTGGTTTGCCGGCCACTGATCTCAGTGTACTCAAGAATAAAATAATAGCCAACGATCACTAGCAAACTGTGTACAGATGCATGAATAATACCAGCTCAAACTTGAATTATTGAGAAAAGTGTTGTCGACAAAACTAGCAATAAGAGTCATACTAAACAAGGGGATTAATTGCCTCTTTGTAATAATATGCCTTTACAAATGTGAATAATAATCCTAATGGAAGAAACTTATATTCCTGTATTAATGCTTATTTATGCAAACGTGCATTTGTTTAATAATACATTATATACCTACATTTCAATATCTAAATTTTATCAAAATAAAAGCTCTTTAACAGCCTATTACAACAATGGCTGTATACGTAACATTAATATTTGATGGTATTGTAATTATTAGAATACAATGTACTTAAAAAACAGATATTTGATAACTTTAACGTTAATTAACTATTCGTATTAGGTTATTGTGTCTTTTTAAATTAGTTCTTTCAAAACTATATATAGAAGGCAAACTCACATTTGTACAATAGTATAGAAATATGGTTATGTGTGTACATGTGTATATATATATAGTATAACCTTAAAAATTGCAGCTTGTGCAGGTATGTCACAGAAAAAATTTTATTCAATAATTTTCATTCGGGCAATAATAATAGAGTCTTATTAATTTTTCAGATATTAGTTCACCTTTAGTTCTAGAATTATACATGCCCGCTAACTAAAGTACTTGAACAGAAATTAAAGTTTTTTCAATAAAATAATTTGATAGAGCGCGAAGGCTATTAAAGTGGATATTGTTCTTAATAATTTTGTCGATTAAATGTAAAGAAAAGCAATTTTTATAAAAATGGTTACCCACATCATTAATAGATTGAAGTTTATAACCTACGTAAAATTGTACAATAAATTATTCGGGCAAAGCAGTTATTAACTTATTATTCAAATCTATTCAATGTTATGCTTAGTAATGAAACTCATTAGATTCTTAATAAATGTTAATTCTGTTATAAAGCAAATTGTGCAAACCAGGTCCATTTAAGAAATTTCACAATAAACAGCAAAGCACAAAAATTTACTTTTAACATTGTATTATCCTTTTGAGTTGTTACATATCTGTGTGCTTGTGAGTGGGTGAGCGTTTAACGAACAACGAGGCTCCTTAAAAGGAAAGCAAACAAAACAATAAAACTAAAAAATAAAGTAAATCCAGAAAGCTAAGAGAGCGAAGATAATATGAAATATATCTGATCTTACGGTACTCACTGCTCATCTTTATCCCACCAAGCGTTGGATTTACCAAAGGCTTAGTTCCTTCGACAAAGGAGGTAGTCCTGCTTCGACCGCTCATCTTGTTCCACTACTGGCCACTAACTTGGCCACTCCACTTGTTTCTTTTTCTTTTCTATAATCGTCTTTGCGTAGCTTTAACTTATAAAACTTATATTTATTTCAACAAATGCTCCTCTGTTTGTCAATTTTTGAACTTTTCCTTTGACTAATACATTTTTCTTGAGTGATATGAAATAGCTTGCCAGTCTTATTCACTTCAAGGCATACACAGATCCACACGCACTGTATATATTTTATATATTATATTATTTACTTAATCTTAATCATCTCAACTAGTTTAGTAGCTTGCGACCTGCTCAATCACCTCATGTGTTAGCTGTGCATTGAGGCTCTACTAATTATATTTTTAATTTAGATATATATTTCGTAATATAGTGTTACTATGATTCTAATACAGACGTCTAAACCAACCGTCGCGACACGAGGTATACATGGTATGAGCATGCATGCACACAACTCAAAACAAGGCCGCTCTGGCAAATGACGTGCAGCAAGAACACCGGTTTGTAGCGACAGGGCACGGAGAGACGAACCCCACCGACGGAACGGGCACGTGTACGCGCGGCAAGCCGCCGGCAACCACAAGACGGACGCGCGCCCACTCTCCACGCACTCCGCGAGAGGCAGCACTCCACGCGCACTCACAGCGCACGCACACGCACACTCGGGCGCCCGCACGCACTCGCACACGGATTGAACTGATACTCGTTATCACATCTCGCACACAGTATAGGGCACACTCTTTTCCAATGGCAGACAATAACCTCTCGGCTGAGCTCTCGAAGACGAGGAGGTCCAAGCGACGTAGTTGGATCTAGTTCCAGGCGAGGACGACTTCGGCCAGATAGATAGATGGATAGAGAGAGAGAGAGAGAGAGAGAGAGAGAGAGAGAGAGAGAGAGAGTGAGTGAGTGAGAGAGAGAGAGAGGCTGTGGCTTCGCCCCGAAGCTCTTCGGCCCTCACTATTTAGAGCCCCGAGCCGAGAAGAAGCACGACGTCGACGTTGGTCTGGATAGTGGGACTCGCGCACTAGCTCTTGGTGACGAGGGGCCACAGGCAGAACGGGAGCCACGCAAGAGAGAGCGAAGAAGAAGACAGTCTTCTCGCTCTCTCCCCCGTGACGCTATCGCGTTCGGAGCTATCGCGACTCTCTGCACAATATCTTTCTCCGTCCCACTCCCTCGGCTTGCTTATTCCTTTTTATACTGCGGGCCGCACTAGCTCGCGAGGGGGGCAAGAGCGAGACTGACGCTACGCGTTCTATCAATACGTCGTCGTGGTCTTCCTCGTCGTGGCCCTGTCCATCGTTGTCGTCGTCGTCGTCGTCGTCGTCGTCGTCGCCGTCGTCGTCGCTGCTGCTGCTGCTGCTGCTGCTGCCGCCGCTGCCGCCGCTGCTGCTGCTGCTGCTGCTGCTGCCGCCGCTGCTGCTGCTGCCGCTGCTGCTGCTGCTGCTGCTGCTGCTCGTCGCCTCCTCCTCTCGTTCGATGAGCCGATGTTTTCTAAATGACGAGTATGGCCGCGTGCGCAAGAACTACGCACGCGCACCATTTAGTGCTCTCCCTTTTTCAATTTCTTTCCGTCTCTCTGCCTGTCCGTCCCTCTGTCCGCCGCCCTGCCCTGCCCCGCGCCGGCCCCCGAAACCTACTACTCCGTCTGTCATGCGCTCGGCCTCGCTCTCTCTCTCTCTCTCTCTCTCCCCCGGCCCCTCGTGTGTATCCCCCGCGCCGCCGGAGGCTCGGCTCCTAGCCGCACGGGTCCGAAAACTGCTACAGGGGGCGGCCGAAGAAGAGGGAATCCTTTTCTCGCTTTTTGGAAACGTCACATTTTCGAGCACGGGAGAAAAGTTCACGCCGTCGTTATTCGAATTGCTCTCGGTTGCTGTTCGATTGGCCGAAGCCGTGCTCGGGAGCAGGAGGAGGCGGAGGAGGAGGAGGATCCCGCAGAAGAAGCGCTCGTCCATCTAATCGCAAATGTCCAGTCGCTTTTCGCGCGATGCACGAAAGTTACGGGGAGAGATGCGGAGCTACGATGAATAATGAGATAACAGTGTGCGAGCGCGTGTGCGTCGTCTGTACGTACGATGATGCTTGTAATTTGTAGAGAATGAGAGAGAGAGAGAGAGAGAGGAACGAGGGCGGACGAGAGCGAAAGAAAGATGACAGACGTATGCCACTCTCTACTTTATCTGCTATGGATTTACTTATGCACATTCTATATTGGGCAGCTTAACTATAGACTTTTTCAAGTTTACAGGCGCATGCGTAAGGTAATACGCGAGCCGTGGGCTTTCCATTAATGAGACAACATTTAAAAAATTGAAAATTGACTCTCCTCAATACTCCGGCCATGGCGTATCTTTCGAGATAATGAGGTAATCGAGACTTTTCATTTCCCATTGAAAGATTTCCATTGCGGCTCGGCCCGTTGATGAGACTTTCATTCATACTATGCTCGATAATAAAGTCACACGGTCGTAAATTGCCAGCACAAGTGAATACTCGATAATTTAATATTTGGCAGGATTCGGATAATGGTCATCGGGCTCCAAATTGAAAATGCATTCTCGCATTGTTTTTACCATTTCTTTCTGTTTTTCCTTTTTTTTTATCCTTTTCTTCTTTTTTTCTTCTTCTTCTTATTTGTCGATGCGCGCACCCGCCGCCGCCGCCCACACCCAAACCCACACCCGCGCACACCAGTGCACGCGCATGTAAACAAGCAAATAAACAAATACGAAAAATAATAGGCGTACGCGCGTGTATTTTTGTATTCGGGCGCGCGCGCGCGCGCGCTTACGTACACGCACGCGAGAAGGGGGCAGAGAAGCGATGATTACAATAAGTGAGAATACGATTGGACGGGCAGGGCTAAAATTAGCGCATATTAATGAGCTACGGGGCGGCGTTAAGGCTCGCCTAACCTTAACGCGCACTCGGCGCGAGCGATGGCTCCCGTCGGGCCGGGAGGGCTCTCGGGATCGAGGCCGTGGCAAAGGTGGTAAGGACGTGGTGGTGGGTGAGAGGAGGAAAAGCTCGCAGTTTCCGCTCGCGAGGCTCGGCTCGGCAGAGCGCCCCTAAGCGCTTTTTCAAATCGAACGAACGAGGGAAAGTGGGCGGTGTCGCTTTAACGCTGTATTTGCTCTTACTTGTAGGCCAGGATTATTAGCCCCCGGCCGCCGTCAGCCGCTGCTTAGCACAGGTCACATAATCCGATGGCAAAGGCCACCGCCAGGCAAATGCGGCTCTCCGCCCGAGGCGGATATAACGTCCTCCTCCGAGCGGACGCATGCGTGCACATTCGTACGCGGGCCGCGAATAGTGCCCCTACCGCCCGTGCCCGGCGATCGTCTGCGCGAGGGCGGGCGGCGGCGGCGGCGGGCCGCCTATCGACGCCCCGAGCGCGCGAGCCCTCCTCGCCCGGGCTCCGGCACCGCGGCGCACCTCCTCGGCGGGAGCCCGGAGGCCCTTAGCTCTGGGCTCCGCCCCGGCGATGCTCCCGGCGATGCTCGGCGCCCGCGCGCCCCTGCCCCTGCCCCCTCTCTCCCCCTATCTCTTGCCCCCGTCCCCCTGCCGAAGAATCTACCCGGACCCCTTTTCTTGTGGCCGCTCCTCGAGCCGGGCTCCTCCGCGCTCGGGGAGTCGCGCGGCTCCACAGCACCCCCCCCCTCCGCCCCTCCTCTTTTACAACACCGAATATGGGTCACTCGGCTTTGGGGCTCGGCACGGCCTCTCCCAAAATGCAAATGTGCCGGTGTCGCAGGTTGATGAAAGCGTAGGCGGCGGCGCATCGAATGGTCGCCGAGGGCAGGGGCCGCACCACCGTCGGGAGCCGCGCACTCGGTCCGACTGTCCGGATTGTCGGAGATAAGCGATCGACCAAATTGAAGCCTTGCTCTTTGCCCTAATCCGTTACAAAGGTCCGCGTCGCCGATCGCGAGCATTTCTGCATTCTTGACGCGTGAGATCGCGACGCTTTAATTACCTTATTTTATTATCTCGCTCGATGCCGCGCACTATTGATATTATATTAGCCCTGCAAGGCTTTGGTACGCGCGTGCCTATATGCGCTTGTATGTACACATTTGATTAATTTGATACTCTTGTCCAAACGAACGAGTGCGTAATGCAATTGTACTTAATCGAACAGAGCTGGCTACGGCTGAATAATTGAAGCTTTCAATTATCATAATACAATTGTACAATTGTCGATGTGGGATTTACATCGAAGCGCAAGGCCTTAATTTTTTTTCTCAGCAAACTTGTACTTACGTGCAATATTATAATCGAGATTCGTTGCAATTACCAACGAATTACTACTTATTGTAAATTATTGGCCGTAGCAGTCGGGCTTCGATGCTTGGAAGATTAAGGCCGATCTCATTGAATTGAGATATCCTTTTGCATCGTTATTAACGTTTCGCTGCAGCGCGACGCTTCGTTATAATATTTGGATATATATATATATATATATATTAAATTTTTCCCGAAAACTTCTCATCGATAGTTCGGTCGAACGACCTCTGAAGCTTATGGCCAATAATACAAAGCGATGCAGAGTAGCGTTGAGCCCGTGATTGCACCATTGACAAAAATCGAAGTGGCAAAATTTTGAATCCGACGTTTGTTCGAGGGACAAAAATAATACGCGCTTTGCCGGTTCGAAACTAGAGAGCTCGAAATTAGAAAAGCGCGCTCGCGTCATTCGTTCGCGATCGTCCCGAGTGGCCGACGAAGGCTTCGTTTAATTTCCGAAGCATGGCAGCTTCGTCGGGATGGCCGCGCTAAATTATTCGATCCCCGGGACGAGTCCTTAGCTTTGGCGAGAGCCCGAGTCCTGGGAACGCGATTGCGCGCGAGGCATGCGATCCCGAACACGGGGGGATGGGGACGCCTGGGACTCCTGGCCTTATCGAGGACCGAGGCTCGTTACCGGCGCGATCTCTCTCCGCCTCTCGACACGAGCCCGGCTCGAGAATTGAGACACCCTCGAAGGCTCAAGGATTATTGCGTTGGAGGAACCCGGTGGTTATTACCCTTGGCCGAAGACGCGTCTTTCCATTTCTTTTGGAAAAAATGTTGGACGGTCAACGGTCGACCCTGGACCCACTCAATGCGCTTGGTGATATAATGCGAAATTGCAATTTTCCCGTAACCGCTGACCGGCATTGTTGGGCTCGAGCTAAGGCATAATTATCAATGTTGGCCACGAAGGATTTTGGCGCGGCGTTACTCGGGCAGCGGCCCGACGGCCGCGGAGTTCTGGTGCGACAGGGGGGGGGGAGGAGCGCAGAAGATTGCGTGCTAAGTTTCGGCACACATTTTATGGATGGATTGCGCTAGATTCATGATATTAATGTCTATTGCTATACTTGGGTTTCCACCTTATATATACATCCACCTTATATATATATATATATATATATATATATGCATGTACGCGCCCGCGCGCGCGCGCACACACACGCACATGTATATACACGTATAATTTAAAATAGTCTCATTGATGAAATCTCCGTAGTCTCGGATCGAATGCACAAAATGAGAATAAAGCGAATTTTAATGAAGCTTTTGGGACTTTTTTCAAACTTTTACATCGCAATACTTTACCGTATATAAATTCGGGTACTTTGAAGAGAAGTCGAATATTTATTATCTCATACGCCGTTTCGACGTACTTCGATAAGCGTCTTTCATTTAAATTGTCCTTTTTTAAATGCGGCAACGATCCAAAGGAAATAACAAAATGGGTCAAAATTTTAATGATAATTCTTTAAAAAACAATGAACATTTGTCCAGAATCGCCTTGGCAAATTATTACCTTCTCTCACGGAATATGCAAAATTAATATTTTATTTATGATAAATAATTAACTTGAGTAAGAACCGAGCGAAGGAATAATTTAAGTGAGACAGGATTATTTTCTTTATAAAGCAAATAATGAAAAAATTGATTAAACGTTCAGAAGAGTACAAATACTTCAATTTTACATCCTCGTAAAATAAAATTTTGTTAATTTTCATACTGAACAATCGATGTATCAAAAATTGTAATAATAGTGAAATTGCAATATTTGCTTTTTTAATACATCGCACCTAATAAGAACAATTAAATTTGTTCGCTAATGCAATTGACGAATGTACGTGCAATCTAAAAGAAAAATATCACTTTTGGAGGGTCACACATTCAAAACGCATCTCCCCTTTTTATTCTATACATTGTAGAATTTGTAGGTTGGAATGCCGAATTCGACGTGGTATTGCGGTAATCTTATTCCCTTATTATGAGTATTCCGGTTTCTCCGAAATTCGCGTAGTTTCGTATCTCGCTTTCTGATTATAAGCAGTTTTAATGATTTGAATAATTTGAATTTATGCGTTTTGTTAAAATACTCCGAAATAAGTAATACCGTTTTCTTATTTATCGCGATGTAACAGCAACTTTAATTTCATCGAATTTCGAAAAGCATTTTTATGAGACAGTTGTATGATTTTTGTACCCGGAACTTGTGTACGTGGTTAAGTAAGTTCAATTATCAATCGAATTTTTGAAATTGAAAAAGATACATTGATTGCATTTAAGTTTCAATAAGTTGAAATTACCTTTACTATTTAATTTATTAAATTTAATACATACGGTTTATTAAGCATCTTTATTATATCGAAATTGTGTTTTTTTTCAGCAAGGGAACAAATTTTTGCTTGTATCTAACATACTCAAAATTAGTGATTTTATATATCAATTTATCATTATTCGTATCAAACATGGGGCTACTTATGAAAGCTAAAGGTTTCCATGTATCTGCTCAGAAACAGGAAACGTTTTTGAAGTTAACTATTTTATCATTCGCAGCTATATTATGTGAGTTATTATTCAAGATAAAAGACAATAAATCTTGCATAGTGTATAAATTAACAATGTTGTATTATTTTAGCATTTGCAACGAGATTATTTTCAGTACTAAGGTTTGAGAGTGTCATTCATGAATTTGATCCATACTTTAACTACCGAACAACAAAATACTTGGCAGAAGAAGGTTTTTACAATTTTCTCAATTGGTTTGACGATCGTGTATGGTATCCGTTGGGCAGGATTATTGGAGGTAATACTAATTATTATATAAATTTTATTATATAAAATTATTATATAAAAAAAATATGAAAATATGTAATTCATAATACGTGAAATGTTAAATAAACTAAAGAGAAATTAATGCTCTATCAAAGGAAATTAAATAGTAATTGATTTATAATCTATATTTTAAAATTATCGATAAAAATATGTCTTTGAAATATATATATATATAAATATAAGAACAGAAAATTTCAGTATGAAATAATATATTGTTTTTAGATTTTGTTTGCGATTACATTTTATACAAAAACATATGTTTTTTTTTTAGGAACAATATATCCTGGATTAATGGTGACATCAGCAGCCTTCTATCATTTAGGACGGATGTTAAATATTACCATAGATATAAGAAATGTTTGCGTTTTTCTCGCTCCATTATTTTCTAGTTTCACAACTATTGTAACATACCTACTGACGAAGGAATTAAAAGTACAAATTTTTAATGATAAAAAATAATGATGCTTAGGCTTATTAACTTGCTCATATTTGTACTGACGCATTAATTTTTAGGATGCTGCTTCAGGCCTGTTTGCAGCCTCAATGATTGCAATAGTTCCTGGCTATATTTCAAGATCAGTCGCAGGATCATACGACAATGAAGGAATTGCAATTTTCTGCATGCTCTTTACCTATTACATGTGGATTAAGGCTGTAAAAACGGGTACAATTTTCTGGTCTACTTGTACAGCTCTAGCATACTTTTACATGGTTTCATCGTGGGGAGGCTACGTCTTTTTAATAAATCTCATACCACTCCATGTTTTGACTTTGATGGTGACTGGAAGATTCTCGCACAGAATTTATATTTCTTATAGTATTTTATATTGTTTAGGGACAATATTTTCGATGCAAATTCCTTTTGTTGGTTTTCAACCTGTTCAAAGTTCCGAGCACATGCTTGTAAGTTAATTGCATAAAAAAATTACTTTCTCGTTACAAAATGCAATAATTTAAACTTGCTCTTTTGCAGGCAATCGTAGTTTTTGGCTTGTGTCAAATACACGCTCTAGTGGATTACCTTCGTAGTAAATTATCACAAAACGAATTTGACGTATTGTTCCAAGGACTAGTGATTACAACATTAACAATATCAACTTTTACCGGAGCTATTTTAATGCTCACTGGAAAAATCTCCCCATGGACTGGAAGATTTTACTCGCTTTTGGATCCTTCGTATGCCAAAAATCACATTCCAATTATAGCTTCCGTATCAGAGCATCAGCCAACTTCCTGGAGTTCATTTTACTTTGATTTACAAATTTTAGTATTTTTGTTTCCTGTCGGCTTGTACTTTTGCTTTTCTAAGTTGACCGATACAAATATATTTTTAATTCTATACGGTGCTACCAGCCTCTACTTTGCTGTAAGTTTATTAAATTAAATTTAATATCTTCGATGATGCCTTGCAAAAATTAGCTTAAAGGCTTATTCAATGTTGTTTTTAAGAATAAAATCTAACGTTCATTTTGTTTAGAGATTTTTTGTCGTATACTTCCATTTGATTAGTATTTGGAAATAATTAGAAGAAAAAAAAGAAGCATATTGTATCGTGTGTTTTAAAAAGCAATATTCTTATTTTAGGGTGTCATGGTGCGTTTGATGCTTGTACTGGCACCAGTCATGTGCATTCTTGGTGGAATCGGTGCTTCGTCGTTACTATTGCGGTACATGAAGGAAATCGACAGTGCAAAAATTGTTGATAAAAAGTCGAAAAAATTTGACAACAATTACGTTCTACGCAGTGAGGTAAATCCAAAATTACTTTTTAACTTTTTAGATATCTCATCGGTGCGCAGTGTTTAGACAGTTTAAAATTTTTTACCCCATAAACGTAGCTTTTTGAAACACGGCAAAAAAGCATTTAACCTAACATTAATACTGTACGCTCGAGGACGGCAAATATTTTACTCGACCCTAACGGTCCTCGGTCCTTAGCGTCGAGTCTCAACGATAAGGCCGAGTGAGCCTTTGAGCAGGCAAAAGCAGCAGCAGCAGCTCATCGTATAATTGACCTGGGCCGCAATTTTTTTTTTTTCCCCCCCCTAGATCGCAACGCTCTTCATCATGGTGATGTGCGTATTATTTTTCTCTTATACCTTGCATTGCACGTGGGTCACCGTGGAAGCCTACAGTTCGCCGAGCATCGTCTTATCCGCTCGATCACCCGACGGCGGCAGGATGATTTTTGACGATTTCAGGGAAGCTTATTACTGGTTGCGCATGAATACCCCAGAGGTTCGTATTGATAATCCCTTGATGTTTCTTATTCCCAATGATTTAGAGGCTCTTGAGCGCGCTCATAAGCATCTTTTGTCATTTCCCAAACAAACCTCAGGACGCGAAGATCATGTCCTGGTGGGATTACGGCTATCAGATAACAGCAATGGCGAATCGGACTATTTTAGTTGATAATAATACATGGAATAATACGCATATATCAAGGGTCGGGCAGGCAATGGCGAGCACCGAAGAAAAATCTTACGAGATCATGAAGGAGCTCGACGTTAGCTACGTCCTCGTTATATTTGGAGGACTGACGGGCTATTCGTCCGATGGTAAGCTCGGCACTTTCAATTACAATCTAACGCAATTCAGTTTGAGGCCAATGCGCCCCTCTTTATCGTACGCCTATTCGTTTCGATAGATCTTAATAAATTCTTGTGGATGGTGAGAATTGCCGGTAGTACAGCGGAAGGAAAATCAATATCCGAGTGGGACTATTACAACCCGGCCGGAGAATTTAGAGTTGATAAGGAAGGAACTTCCACGTTGCTCAATTGTTTGATGTATAAAATGTGTTACTACAGATTTGGCCAAGTTTATACCGAAGGAGGTGAGAAACAATTTGAGCTCTGGATTTATTAAGAACTGAATAAAACATACGTCTTATTACTATTATTTATTTATTTATTTATTTATTTATTTATTTGCCTTTTCATTTATAATAGCAATGGCTAAGAAATTTTATGCGAATTTAATTAATTTATTCGATTGCAGGTAAGCCATCTGGTTACGACCGAGTTAGAAATATGGAAATCGGTAACAAAGATTTTGAACTCACGACTTTGGAAGAAGCCTACACGACTGAGCATTGGCTTGTTCGCATTTATAAAGTGAAG
The DNA here is from genome assembly GCA_018907135.1 of Kradibia gibbosae. Classification (NCBI taxonomy): domain Eukaryota; kingdom Metazoa; phylum Arthropoda; class Insecta; order Hymenoptera; family Agaonidae; genus Kradibia; species Kradibia gibbosae. Next base: position 1,310,758 of record JACCHX010000001.1, on the reverse strand, counting down.
GACTTGAAGAATAGAGGGAATTGATGATCAAGAGATTTCTCGTTAAATCAGTGCGAATCAAATTTACTACACGTGTTTGAACTACCAGTTATAAAAAAAATTTATTTATATTTTCCTTTTTAAACGCATACAGAAGCTTTTTTTCATCATCTTAGTGATATATCTATTGCATTTTACATGTCGAACTTTGTAAATTATAAAAATAAGTTTTTTTTTAAAATACAACTTTTTCAAAAAGTTTTCAAAAAAATGTATAACTACTGTATAATTATTACCTTGCGAATCGAGGCGTGAATTAATTTGCCATTACAACGCAAACGGTTTCGATCGGAGCGACATTTATAGTGCCGAGATTGAATTGCAAAAAAAAAAAAAAGAAAAAAAAATGCGTTTGCTTAAAAAAAAAAAATTTTATTGCGTAATTTAAATATAATATTTTTCATCGACAATTCGAGAGTGAGAAGAGTCAACATTTGCCACTTTTCTTCACTAACATGGCACACTAGTCTTCTTTTTCTACGTTTATTACGAATTACAAAAATACTAATAACAATATACATCTAGTTTTTACAATATTTGCTTAATTTTTTTTTTTTTTTATAAAATTATCATCAAATGATCAATCATTCAATACTTTATTCAGAGATTAAGGGGAAGTTTAAAAGTGAAATAATAATAAAAATGGAAGCAAACAGAGACAAAAAAGAAAGGGGGAGACAATGCAATAACAATCTACAATTAAAAAAAAAAAAGAAGAAAAAAAAGAAATATTTATGTTGCAAATTGATAATATACAAGTTTTGTAGGTACAAACTACGAGGAGCGCGAGAAGGGACGAGGTGGAATAGAGGGAGGCGAAGTGGCGCGAACTGGAGGACAGATAAAAAAAAACGAGTGTGTCTGAGAGATAGTGATAGAGAGAGAGAGAGAGAGAGAGCAATTCCTATTAAGCGTTAATCCCATTCACCGATGAACATAGCACGAGGTGTCTGCGGTATCATGCCCCTCGTCGGGATCGGTAGCCTTCCGTATATGTGATTGTACGGGGAGTCCATTCTGTCGTCGGAATCTAGAAAGAAAAGAGAGCGAAAGTTCGTAAAGGGTTCACTTTAAAACCGAGGGAAGGTCATCTTAGGGGCGCCTCTTTTATTCTTCACCACTGGCGCCAGTAGGGCCGCCCTTCTTTTCTTTCCCTTTCAGCTCGACGCACATCGGTGTGGCCTCTCGCTCCGGGGTAAATTTTACAAGGGTGGCGGCGGCCTCCCCTCCCGGCCCTTGGTGCTCTTTCGTATCGATGCACGGCCGCTCGCGCTAAGGCTTTGTCGATACGGTTTTTTTTGTCAAGGACGCTCGAAGGCCCGACCCTGGGAACGACGTCGTCGAAATGCTTGGACGGCGGCGTCTAGTGAAAACACGCGCGCACAGGGAACGGCCGAACGAAGGAAGGACAAATCCCTGGCGCAGCTTATCTCTCTCGCGCGCCGTTTGGCTTCTCCCCGTTGCCCGAAGCCCTCGCCCTTTGTACGGGGCGATGCCGCGCTTTTCCCGCCCGGGAACTCGACGAGCCCCGTGCCCAAGACCGGAGGCCGCAACTAAATGCCCTGTGTATCTTAGCCTTGCATTGTCCCGAGAGGCGAGCGAGCCGACAGGAACGAAGGGAGGAGCCCGAGGATGATTCGGAGGGTCGTGGAGATTCGGGATTAACGGAGAGGTCGCTTGGTCGCGATCATCGCGACGATTGCACCGACGCAACGAGCGAGAATCCTCGATGAGGCCAATAATGGATGGAGGCGATCGCCAGTTAGGGTTTAACGGCGGCAACAGGAGCCGAGAGCAAGGCAATACCGATCGCGCGCTTCTGCGAAAGCCGACGACCGACGGCCGGGCGTTGTTTCGTTATCGTTAACGTTGGACTTGGACTTGGGCGCGCGCGCGGGAGAATCCTTGGCGCTCGACCGCCGATTTCCACCGGCCAATACATTCCCATCGACGGTGCACCGGTAGCTCGTGGCTCTTGGTCGAAAACTCGGGGTCGGTTATCGAGGACGAGAGCGGAAACGACACAAGGGGGGTGCGCCCCCGTAAAAATTGTCCGGGCTCCAGCCGTCGAGCCGAGGAAGGCCTCGCAACGAGATTCGGAAACGGTTCCAAAGCCAATGGAGGGAATCGATCTCGGTCCTCGAGGAAGGAGAGCAGACCTCCGGCCGGTAGGGGTATCGCAGCGTCCCAGCTCGGGCTCGATCTCTCATTACCGAGTCCGCTCTCGAAGCTTCTCGCGTGATTCATCATCGCCGCCGGCTGCTTGGGGCCCGTCGCCGCGAAGACGTATTGGCCGTAGCTCTGGGAGGACTGGCTGTGCACCAGGGGGTAGTTGTGCCCGTAGCCCTTGTGATGACGCTGCTGCTGCTGCTGACTCGGCTGCTGCTGCTGCTGGTGCTGCTGCTGCTGCTGCTGCTGGCCGCCGATGTACCTGTACGGCAGCTTGGCGGGCGCCTGGCTCTGGCCGTTGCTCTTGGCCATCTTCACGAAGTTCGGCACGCGCGCCCGCAGTCCGCAGTAGTAGGGATCGTCTGAGCGCGGGAACAGAAAGCACACGCCGGTACTCGAGGCCGAGGGCTTTCCCTCTCCGCCCCCTCGGCCCCCCCCCGGAGACTCGCGCGCCTACTCTCTGCGACCGGCCTCGAGCCGCAGCTCGGCTGACCGCAGGGAGAGAGACACGGGGCCGGGCCAGGGCGGGCGGGGCGGGGGGGCCGGGGAGATAGGGAGAAACGTCCGATAAGCCTTAATTGCTCTCGGTCTTATCTTACCGTGCTTCTTATTGTTTTCCTTCTTGTTCTTCTTTTTCTCCATTACCGGCGGCTTTATGGGACTGGACGCGTAGTCGTCCTCGATATCGTCGTAATCGGGCTGAAAGTTGTACATTACACGTGTATACGTATTTATTTTTTAACCCGGGCCAAGCACCGCCTACGCTCTTAGGTGTTCTTCCGCGCTACGCCTAAGCCAGCCGACGACGTTTCCCCGGCCGGGGATTTTCAAACGACCGCTTCATTGGATCGTCGATCTCGATGGCCGATGGCCTGGCGCTTCCTCTTTACACCTTTTCATTCAACCCTCCCACTCGTGGATTCGAATCCGCGACGAGTTCAACGATCCTCGCTTATTAAGCCCGCAATCCGTGAATGTTAAACGCCCGTTGCCACGTTCCAGGCTTCTTTCTTTTCTTTCCCATCTTCCTCCTCCTCCTCCTCCTCCTCCTCCTCACCGAAATAAAGGATAATAAATAAAGATAATGCGAAGAATTCGTACGCGCCGCGTTTATATTCGTCGTCGTCGTCGTCGTCGTCGTTCGTGCGCACGGCCAAAGGAATGAGGAAAGTGTTTAAAAAATTATCTTAAACTCCGTTGAACGCGATTAAACTCGAGGACCCCCTCCCCGCCCCGACATTTCAGGACCAGGCTCTCTCGCATTGGGCGTAGAGCGAGAGCAATCCTCGCGCGACGATACGACACTGGCTTTGAAGTGCGCAGCAACGGCGAGACGCGATCGCGACCCGAGGGAGTTGTTCGATAAACTCCGGCACGAGAATGAAAATACCGCGAATGAATTTAAGGACGCGGATAAGGTAGAGGCCTCCTCCTCGTCTAAACGACGAGGCTCGCGCAGCTCGCACATGCTCGATCGAGGAGAGCTGCTCCCTCGTATCCCGGATGATTTGGCGCGCGATTCAACCCGGAGGGAGACTCCAGCGAGGGCCGAGCCGGAAAGCCGATTTCGAAGCGTCTCCTGCTTTCAGGCGGGGGCGAAGGCCGGGGCGGGCAGGGCGGGAGGGAAGAAGCCGGCCTCCTGGCGATGCGGAACGGGGAGGGAAGACAAGGGTGCCCGAGGAGAGCCACGAGAAAAAGATCCCGCGAATGGGCGGACTCTTCGCGGAGCGGCATCGTAGTAGGCCTTCGGTTCCTTCGGGGGAACGAGGCTCGGGATCTCTTCTCCCCCACCTGCGCGGCTACCGTTGGGCCGTTTACCTTGGGTATGTCGTGGCCGTAGAGATTTTCCCTGGGTGGCAGCTTCGGCGGCTTCTCGCCGCGGCGATACGTCGACTGCCGCTGCTGCTGCTGATGATGGTGATGCTGCTGCTGCTGCTGCTGCTGGTGCTGCTGCTGGTGCTGTTGCTGCTGCTGCTGCTGCTGCTGCTGCTGATAATGTTGCTGCTGCTGCTGCTGCTGCTGCTGCTGGTGGTAGGTGGCGAAGACCTGATCGCGACTCTCGCGCCTGGTGACGAGGTTGTCGCTCGGCCCCGAGGACGTCGACACCCCGGCGATGCTGTAGGGATCCTCGTCCGGTATCGGGATCCGGGGCCGGTTCTTTATATCGACGGGCCTCTGCAGCGCCAGCACTGGAAATCGGTCGCCGGTTTAAGGACCTCGCTATAAGGATCTCCGGCACCGATCGAGTGGCTCCTGCTCCCGTCTTATTGCTCGGCCTTCGCTCATCGGCGAGTCATCGCGAGGAAAGCGGGGGAACGGAGGTAAATTTTAAAAAGAAAAACGCCCGGTCGAATTACCAGGTGGCAGCTTGGACTTCAGCATGTCCAGACCGACGACGTTGACGATGAGAACCCAGACCGGGCACTGGAGAATGTCCGTGTCCGTGCGCACGAAGACTATGGCGCTCAGGCACTGTATCTCCAATCTCCGTCTGTCCGGATAAGCTCGCCGCGTCTCCCGTGACAAATTGGTTTGAAATTTGTTCATGTCGAAGAGCTGGAAAAGCGACGGAGTCCACGTGAGATGGATCGGGGGGGGGGCCTCTACAACGGTAGGGAAGCCGCTTCGAGAGGAGGCTCCCCGATGGCCGAGCGGCCCCGGGGCGAGGGGGAACGCGCTCTGGCTTCTCGACGAGGGGGGGGGGCCTCGGCCGGAAGTCGCGGGGGAGAGGAGAGGAGGGAGGGAGGGCGGTGCCGGTGTTGGGCGAGGCCAACGGCCCCGGGTGCCAGAGGGCGGGAGGGGCAGGGGAGCCCCCTCCCGCCCCGGCCGACTCCCGGCCCGCCGAAGCTAAACCAACTTGCCTTGCCGGGCTTCTCGTGCTCGAGTGCCCCCTGGGAGTTGCGTATGATCTCCGCGCCGATCGCGTTGTCCTCCTGGTTGGTCGCCCTCACGTAGACGTTGCTCTTGCACAGCCTCTTTATCAGTATGTTGCCCTGCTCGTCCATCTTGATCTTGACGCCCTGGTTGATGTGTCGCTTGGCCTCCTCGGTCTTGGTGTCGCGCATCGGGTTGTCGAATCCGCACAGGCCTATCCTGAAAAGTCGGAAGGCCCGCGTTACTGGCTCGCCCTACTCGAGCGCCCTTGGGCGGGGGGGGGGTACCGCCGCCGAGCTCACCTGAAGCCGTCGAAGCCGTCGTTGGAGCCGTTGACCGTGAGGACGGGCGCCCTCGCGTAGGCCTTAGCCACGCGTCTGTTCCTCTCGAACACTATGACCTTGGCCCAAATCTCGTCGTCTATTTGATTCCATTTGTCCAGGACCTCCTGTATGTGATCCTGGAAAAAAAAAGGGGGCCAGAGCCGCGCCAATTAGCCAATGGCCGTACGCGGGCTCGTTCTCGGGGAGCCGAGCCTCGCAGGATACCGAGAATGGCCAGCCCGTAGCTCGGCCAGCGGCCGACGAGTCCCGATAGTTGGCCGATGCCCACCCGGAGGATGCTACCCGACGCCAGGGAGACAAAGCCCGCGACGAGGACGACAACGGCCGCCGCCGCCGACGCCGCTTCGATGAGCTCGATTCGCGTTTGGGAGTATTCGCATTCCTCCGACGTCGAATAACGCGAGGGGAGAGAGTCGCGCGTAAGACAAAGGGATACATTTTGATTGTTCCTTTCGATAATTTTTGCATTATGTTTTCCTCCACGCCCCGCCTCCCCCGCCCAGCCTCAGCCTCGAAACACGAATTAAATAATAGGCGCGCGGCGCGTGAAAAATTTAACAATGCCAGCCAACGAAACAAACGAGTTTCGAAATAAGCTCGGGATGATTTTACTACGCGGATACACGCGTATCTAATCGAAAATAGACGAGGGAAGCGATAGGGGCGTCAATTTGTGCTTATAATTTCGACTTTACGGTACTTATTAATACAGCTAGGACGTTAGCATTTGCATTTCAATGTGCGCGACTCCGTTAGAGTAAAAAAGTACGATAATTGAAAATTAACATTGATCATTTGGCCCATTGCATTCAATGACCGTGGCTAAAAAACGTTTATGAGCAATTCAAAAATTCGTTATTATTAATACTGCTTGGTTTAGGAATTCGTATGATTCGTATGAAAGAGAGAGAGATAGAGAGAGAGAGAGATAGAGAGATAATGAAGGAACGAAAATTGCGTTATTTATTTTCTCAGCGGTATAACATATTGTGCATTCACGTGCTCTATAAGGCACAGCAAACTATTCTTAGAGTTATTTACATACCTTGTACAGCTTGTCCATATTATACCAAACATCTTCTTCCTCCTGATCCTCGTATTGTGTGTCTGTGAGATTATCTCGCGAACGCGACAGAATTTTTCGCCGAGATACCATCCTGAGACGATGATGATGATGACGATTTTAATCTGCAAGCATTTTTGTTCATTGTATTGTCTTGCTCTCTTGAGTTTTCGAAAATATTGGGTAGTTTTCGCGATTGCTTCCTTTCAAGCGAAGAAGAAGAAGAAGAAGGAGGAGGTTGAGGTGGAGGATGAAAAACAAAGGCAAAAGCAAGAGCGAGAACAAAAAAAAAGGACAAAAAAAGGAGAAAAAACCTAAAAAAATAAATAAAAAAGGAAAAAAGAACGAAAGAAAGAGGCAAATCTTTACCGTAAGCGCGAAGCCGCTTGGGAGTGCATTTGCAAAAATAGCCCGGGATATCCGATAATTATTTTAATTTAAAACTACCGAATAAATCAACGCGATCGGGTATAAAATCAATTTTTTTTTTATCCCATTCGCTATTGTATTATCATTCGAGGAGGAGTCTCTCTTGTCTCGGGTATAAAATAATTATCAACCGGCTCGCGGCGGCGGCGGCGTCGGTGGCGGCGAGGGCAGGGACTCTAAATATTTCCCCGGAATTGTTAAGTATATTTTCGCCTTGGCGCGCGTCCTGGCTCTTGGCTCGCTCTCTAGCGCCTGTGTGCCTTTCCCCAAACTGCTCCTTTAATCGCAACGCTCTTCAGCCTCTTTCTTCCTTCCAGTGATCCATCTTGCTTTTTACATTTAGAACTCTGTTTCTACAAAGCCATTCTCTCCCCCTCTCTCTCTCTCTCTGCATACACATATCTCCGTAATCTCCCATCTGCTCCCTACCGCCGTATATTTTATTTTTTTTCGATATTCTTTTTTCCGGACGCTGCTCCATTCTTAAAAAAAAAAACCCTCAATAGTAATTAAACCTTTTGCAGCGCCTTCTAAGTATTCGGATGTCTCTATTTCGGACGACTTTTACTTTCCTTTTACTTTCATCTTAATTTCTGCCCTCGCCTCCGAGAGACCGGAGTGCCTCCAAACGTAATAACATTTTTTCAAGTTAAATAATCTGACCTATTTATATTTTTACACGTTAACTTGTGCACACGTACCTTATGTACTTATACACATGCACGCACAAACACAAACACGCACCCACATATATATATATATATATATATATAGAGAGAGAGAGAGAGAGATTGACATAATGAATAATACGATCGAATAATAACTCCGCGCTATGAAACCTTCAAACTACAACGTCAGTAAAAACGATTTTGATACGGCAACAGATTTCGTAAAAGAGGTTTGGAATTCTCTTTCACAACGATGACGTTTAATAAAGGATTGCGAAAAATGAAGCGACGAGGAAGTGTGCGAGCATGTACTTGAGAATATTCCTATTGAATGAGTTGACTGTCTAGCGGTGACTCAAAGCGCCTATCGAATAATAGGAGCTTGTAAGGAGTACAAGAAGCCGAACAAATTACACCTCAATATTGACATTATTTAACTCGTGGGCGACTCTCGCGATACCGAGAGTCCTAGGCAATAATTACCCTTTGTGCGCGCCCGTTTGCCCTTTACCGGGTCGACAACGGGCTTGCGGCGGTGCGGCGGGGAGAAGCAGCGGTTGTTTCCTCTCCTCTCCAGTTTCCTCTTGCCCCCTCTCGGATGCGCAACAGCGGCATTAGGGATGCCGGACAACGCGCGTCGTCGGGGGGAATCGCGAAGCTTGCGGCGCAGCGGCCGAGAGTCGCTTCTATTTTTAGCGCGGGGAGGCAATTCGTGCGAATACTTGCACCGGCCACCAAGTGGCGGATCCGCAAACTTTTGCAACGCTATGGAATACGCTTTGCTCTCCGGGCGCTGCCCACGCGCGCCGTGGCTCTATTGCTTGTATCTATGCGATTACTGCAGGCGCAGTTGTATCCGATAAATAATACAACATTCGAGAGTGTTAATTTCACCGACGACCCGTTCAATGATGACCCATAAAGCCAACGGAGCAGCGGCGCCGCAACGTTGAGATTCGTCGTAGCAAACGTTGGATAATTTGTGAGATTGCTTTTCAAACGAGATCCAATTGATGGAACGAAGCAAATAATGGCTCCGCGCATTTCTCGTAGCTAAGGATAATTTTGGCAGCCGATTGCGTTCTAAAAAAAAAACTCATCCCTCCAGCCGACCAAAAAAAGAAAGAAAAAAAAATCCTTCATCCTTAAGATAAATCCCTCCAATTAAGAAGAGCATCGAGTACCGCGATTCTAAACGTTCCCGGCCAATCGACGCATAATAATACAAGCATCGGCGAAGCTGCCGTTCAAAGTACAATAATTATATTTCATCGAGGAAAGCCAATCCCGTTAGGTTACAACAACAATGTCGAGCGCTGTCCGGGCCGCATCGATCGACGACGTCACGGTATTAACGAAGTTCGCCTTACCATATTGTAACGAATAGTTAGCTAATGCACGATATTAAAGTTAGCGCCCAGTAAGATATTGCAATAAAGTTCAAGTGAAGGCGCACGGCCTGTCGGCCAACGCGAGCCGTCCCGTGTGTCACAACTGACATTGAAAACCGACTGCTCGACCCTCTTGCGCGCATTACAATAATTGTCATTCCGGCCAAATCGGCCAGTCGAGTCGATGCACTCGCTCTGCTCTACATTACAATCAATTGCGACTTGCGATCGAATTTAACGCTACCGCTAGGTCCTTCCTGATTTTGGCCGAGAGGCCCAGGATTTATTTTAAATCCGATTGGGGATATATTTAATCGAAAGCCTACCGGCGAATCGCTTGTTTCGACGAATTGCGGAAGAGCCTGTCGATGCGACAAACGACAGAAGCGAAAAAAAAGAAGAAAGCTCGCCAATTTTTAATTCTTTCGAGTTATTTTCCTTTTATATGGGGGGGGGGGGGAAATCGACTTTGAGCATTATTCAATTTCCGTCGAAATACAATTACAGTAACGAGGCAAGATTTATAAATTCGTATTTATGATGGAAATATCTTTCCTTGGAGCGCCTTCAGGAAGTAGATACAAATGCTACGTGATATCCGTACGTGCGAAGGAGCGAGTGATGGGAATACAAGCTTGATAATTGTAAAATACAGAGATAGAGAGAGAGAGAGAGATAGAGAGAGAGAAGGAAATAATGGGGACAAACGAGTCCCGTAAGTGCAAACGAGCAAATGAAAAATTGCCGAGAGGAGAGGGAGCCGAGCCCCGGGAAAGCCGAGCCGCGGTATTAATCACGAGCCCGGTAAAATCCTTCCTCGGACTTCAGTCCAATTTCTGTCGGACAGCGTCAAGCTCCCCGAGACAAAGGGTATAAGGGCCTCGAGTTACGCTCTCGGGCTATTGAGAGCAAGGATCAATCTTACTCACCGCTCGGGACCGCTGGTAGGCGGCTCGCGGGGGCCGGGGGCGGGGAGGGGGGGAGGGAGGGAGCAGACGACTCGGGAAAGCCGAGCCGACGTCGATTCGAAGCGGCATACCAGAAGGCCCGACCTCGAGCCACCGGAGCCTTGAGCGCCTTTCCGTTCAGGGATGTCGCGGGCTATGCGCCTCCTTCCTCGCCGACCTACAACCGTCGCGACCTTGTCGAGCCGCGGCGGCGGCGGCGGCGGCGGCGTTAAGGGCCGAGCGAGGGAGGAGGAGGAGGAGGAGGAGTCCACGATCCCCGTTGAAGTTAGGGGGCTCCGAGGAGCCCTCGGCTAATGAGACTTTACCCGCCCGTTGACGAGATTAGCCTTGGGCCAGGCTAAAATCGCCTGCGACTCTTGCCACGCTGGGGCTTGAAATTAATCGCCTTCTATTGCGGACTCGACGATGCTGGACGATGACAGAGAGAGAGAGAGAGAGAGAGAGGGAGTGCCGACGCCGCATCGCGGACTTCCACCGAGAGTCGCGCGTTATCGAACGATCCCCGGGGCCGGGAAGGAGGTGAATTCTTCGTTACATTGGTTACGTGGAAAGTATCATGCCATAGGCGCTTAATATTAATCGCCTTTGACGGGCTCGAAAATAAGTTTCTCCGCGCAATGGGCCACGGCGCGATAGGATACGAGCGAGCTTACGCAATAAACAAAATTATTATCAACAACGTCGACGTAACTTTATTATCGATACATTAAGATTGATGTGTATTTTTTCCTAACATCGTTTTTCATTAATTTTGAAATAACTCTATCCCCCTATTTTTCAAGGCGCCTCCGTCAAATATCAAGTGCGCGTAAGCGTCGAACGTCTTACCTTTTCATCGCGATGCGATCGAATCGAGTTCTTTCGACTACAACAATCCTTTTTGAATATATTTACAAGTACAGTTATTTTGTTGCGGCCTACCGAAACACATATACATATATATATATATATATGTATAAATAGCGGTGGGTATCGATTTGTACGGCTCTTAGATCGCGGGCAAAACGTTCGCTCGTTAACCAAATTTAAGCCACGCTCGCTTAAGGTTAAAGGATGCTTTAGTATTCCGATTGGATTATCGGAGCTGGAGCGAACAGCCGAATAAGAGCATCGCTTGGTCGTGGGTACGGTTGAACAATTTTCGTCGCGCAATTAAGGCAAATTTCTCAAGAATGCTCAACGATCGTAGGACAAAGTTGCCCTGCTTCGATCCACCGCGGCTCTCGCGAAAGAGGCTCTTCTCAACTCGAATCGGTGCACTCGGTGGGCTCATCGCGCACCAGGAGACCGGGCGCTAGTCCCTAGCGTACGGCGCCATTACCGAAAAGCGAGCCCCTGGCAAAGGCGAGCGTCGAGCCGAGAGGGGCCCGTCGAGTGCCCACCGGTGGCTCGTTCCAAAAGAGCTCGGCGAGTCGCGGCCGAATCGGCGGCACCGGGCTCGACCGAAAAAGGCTCGATCGGGCCTCGCGGTCGGCTATCGTCGAGGCGTGGCCCCGTCGGGGTCCATTGCTCGCTCGAGCAACGGGCGCAACGGGGATTCCGTTGACGACGACGACGAGGACGAGGACGAGGAGGACGTCCTGGCAGGGGAAGAGGGCCTGCCGGCGAGGGAGGCAGGCCAAAGCCCGTCTCGAGCTGCTGCACCGGCGCGGCATCGCTGGAAGACGGAGCTCGGCCATTGTACAGCTCTGCTCGACTCGCGGCGCGCGACCCCCCGCGCCCGCCCCGCCGGAGCCCAAGGCGTCGTCGCGCGGCCGATCGAAGTCCAGGGCCGGTGACGTCGGCCGACGCCTCCGGCCATTGCCTATTTTGACTACCTCGGAGCGCAGGATTGCGGTATCGCGCGCGCGCGCGCGGCTCCGCGCCGGTGGGCCGGACCGAGAGCCAGCGATGACTTCGAGACGCGGGGCGTTTCGAAACGGCCGGATGGGAAGTCACCCACCGGCGGCCGCTGGCTCCCGGTGCAGCCGGCGCTTATCCCTGCGATCGATCGCCGGGGGCTAATTAATTGGCTCGCGCCTTCGTGCGCGGGTAGGGTCGGGCCCCTCGCCACCCCCCGAGATAAGCGCCCCTCTCCGATCCAAAGGTTCGAGGGAGCTCGCTGTGGCGCATCGCGTGGCCGGCTACCGGAGGAGCGATGGCTCTTTACGAACGGGGCTCGATCCCGGTCTCCTCGTGCCCTGCTCCCTTTTCCCTCGGTAATCCGGCCCCGGGCCTTTGGGAGGACGGACGCCGGACCGCTCGCGACCCTCGGCCGAGACGGCTCGGGATGCCTACCCTCGAGGAGCTTCACCTTTGGGTACCGGTCGGTCCCGGGGAGCTTTGCAAGATCGGCGAGAGAAACGGTGCCGTTTTTATCAATATATATGTAGAGAGAGAGAGAAGCTGCTCCAAGAGTACGTTGGAGGAATTCGGAAGAACGGGAGCCAGCTGTGAGGTGGACTTTGTGAGTGTGTATGATAGAGAGAGAGAGAGAGCGATGGGGGGGGGCGGGAGAGAAGGGAGAGACGAGGTGGAAAAGAAACGGACCGAAGGAGCGCAGTTGGAACAAAAGGTCCCGCGATGTGACTTACGGCCGATGGCTGAATTAGAAGGGAAAGCGGGTAGAAGAGCGGCGGATAAATAAAAGGCGCGAGAGCCGCAAGGGGCAAGGCCGGCGGGAAAAAAAGAAAGAAAGACTCTTGGGCACTGGCGATCCGAGGGGGGCAATATTAGAAACGGAAGCCAGCGGGGCTAAGGCCACTACCGAAAGTCGGATGTGGAGTGATGAAACCGATGCAGGCCGACGCACGCCGGCTTGTAGGATAATCGGATCGAAAAATGCCTCCCGGCTGCGCTCGCCCGAAGCCGTTGCGCAACCCAGCCTTTTTAAATATGCGTTTATACACACACGCACACGCACACACACATATATGTATATATATATACGTACATATATAATAAATATATATATGTGCAAGCGGGAGACCTTCGTCATTACAATATTAATAGTTGAGCTGGCCGAATGTGTCGACTCTTGTGGCATGAAAGTTTCGCTGAAAATTCCCCCCGCCACCCGCCCCAACCATCGAGCGACCATACTTTTATCGGCAATTTCATATTTATTTTCCATTATTCCCCGATGTTTATGTAACTCGCTTAGATAACCCGTGAATTCGTTGCATTCCCCGATACGAGGACGCGGGGGTAAGGGAGGGTGGTGGTGGAAATGTTTAATAAACCGTTGGCATTTTATCTAGGAAATCAAAGGCATCCAGTGCAAAAAAAAAAATTGCTTATCGACTGACTTACTTTCGAGGTAAAAGTTATCCTACATTGTTTGCGTTATTGGTGCATGAACTTTAAATCCTCTTGGAAAAATTTTACGCGCTTGTAGGCCGATAAATTTTATCCGTGCATCGTAGGTAAGAAACGTACGCGCCGATATTAATAGTTTTCCCCTGTATATAAATAATAATGTTACCTCCACTTTTCACGCACCCGTGCGATTACCATATGTTGTAAATTTCTTTTTTTCTTACTACTATGGTTATTATGCCCCGTATAATTTGTGCGCGCGAAAACATCGGTAGAAATTATTAATAAATAGAGTTTCTTTTTTCTTTCTCCGTTTTCCTTTTTTCTTTTTTTTTTTTTTTTTTTTTTTTTGTTTCTCTTTTTAAAAATGATCAAGCCAATAGACTCTCTGCGAATATTATCCTATCGATTGCCAAATTTAAAGGGGAATACTTCGCTCGACTCGGAGTGTCCGGTCGTATAAAAATTTATTCAAATAATCGCCGAGCAAGAATTCGTAAGATCGAGATCGAGCGACTCTCGTGTTACTTATTATACAATGTTGCAGGGCTTTGTGGGGAATGTTAAAAAGTAACTTCGTACGATATTTGAAAAAAATTATTCGAAAACGCTTATGTAACTGGTGAACTATTTCAATTATTTTATTAACGTTATTTAAAATTAAAATACCGCTTGAATTTGTAATAAGTCTTATAAGGGGAAAATATCTCCTAGGCTTTCTTAATCTCGCCTCTTCGCTTGAATACATTTGTAACGCAAACCATTAAATATTTAATCGAGAAATAATTTCTGATTTAATAAGCCACGTGCGTGCAATTAGGACGGAAGCTGGTGACGCAGCTTCCGCAATATATCGTATATATATATATATATATATATATATATGTATGGATAGAGTGAATTTTGGTGGAAAAAGCCCTCGCCGAGCTAAAAGAAAAGCCTCGTTTATTTACATGCGCGTGTGTGGGTGTGCGCATAGGCATATGCACGTACGCGAGTGCACCCAAGCACCGCGTGCACTTGTGCAAATGAATAACCAAAATGCAAAAAAAAAGGAAAGCAAAAGAAGAAAGAAAGAAAGAAGGAGGGAAAAAGAAAGAAGATGCCGAGCAATGTCGAACACGGAGGAATTTGCAAAATGAGAAAACTGCGCTCCGACCCTATCGAGGGTACACACAACAATGAAATAATCCTGCATTTCACACCTGTGCATAAGCGAGTGCGCGGCTCTGCGCGCGTGGAAAGAGGTCGAACCTTAACTCGGCAACGATATCAAAAAATAGACGAGGTCCCTCTTACTACGTAAGCTAGCGAGCGAAAGGAAGGCCGTTTCATTTTTTCCTCCTTCCCTCTCCATTGTATTGGCGGTCTGTCTCGCTCTCTTTCCCTCTCCCGCTACTCCCGCTACTCTTTCTCTCTCTCTCTCTCTCTCGTATTTTCAAAGCCCTCCCCCTCGCTGCCCCTCGTGCGCTCGCCCTCTCACACTCTCTCTCTCTCTCTCTCTCTCTCACTCACTTTTCTTCTACTGGCTTTCGTCGGCACGATGTCGTTGCGCGCTCTTATATCTTGTTTAATTTTCATAATAACAACATAAAGGAGTTTTTCCGTTTGCTTAAAAATAATTGTACAACGCGATTTATAAACATTCTGTGTTTATTATTATAGACGGCTTGTGAACGAGAAGGACACAACGAGTCGTGTCTTTGGTAGAAATGCCCGACTTCAAGTATCCGATATCGATTCACTTTCTTCCGCGGCTCAAGGCATCGGCTCCGAAGTTACTTATTGCAAAATAAAAATTGCATTTCACGCCCGCAATAACTAGAGTCCTAGAGTTATAGAGGCTCCGTGCCATAGGATTCAATGGCAAAATGGAATTGTCCGCGCGAGGGGTCATATTATACTTTATGCTAATTATTTTAAGCGAGCTAAAAGCTGCTCGTAAATAAACCGATTGCCCAATTGCTCTTAAACATTTTTTTTTTTTTTTTTACCTTTTCCTCTTCTTTTAGACGCGTGCGCGATTTCGGCTAACCAACGATCGATCAACCGTGTCCGTATAATCTGTACGGATTAATGAATAATTATCGTTAGATTGATAATGGCGTCGTTTTTCAGCTGTTAACAAATTTTCTATCTCTCGAGCGCCCGCGGAACGACTTTGCCCGTGTTGTTGGGGCGAGGGCTTTTTGAAATAACACACGAGGCGGAATTTTATTTGTTCATTCATAATTTTTGTAAACCGAACTATAAATCTTTGGCTCGTTGCCAGCGACTCTTTTTTTTTTCTCTTTTTCCTTTCCCAACCTTTATTATCATTTCGTTAATAAGAATAAGCCAAGCGCGCGCGCTCTCTCTCTCTCTTTCTCTCTCACACCGGGGAAATACATCTTATCCATATGTCCAAATACATCGTGTGCGGACGCAGGCGCGCATGCATATGTTGTCTACGCGAATAAGAATTTAAAATACACGATCATGAAGTGACAAACGATTAATTCATCTTGTGCGCTTGTGAACTTAATCGACGTTAAGCAACCTCGCGAGTATTTAATGATCTTTGGCTCGCAATAGCTAACGTAAAAATGTGCAACGCGAGCCTTCTTTCGGATTTCACTTTTTTTTTTCATTTTTTTTTTTTCATTTATTCGCTCATTTATTTATTTGCCTTTGCACATTACTGGCGAGGCTATTTTTACCGATATTCGTCGTTGAATAGTCGCGATGACGCTGCATCGTAATGATAATAAATGGTGGATTTAGTTTATGCGTAATTTAGTTGTGAGTGGCATCAACTATCTAAAGTTCTTTAGAATAATTAGCATTCACTTTGCCATAAATAAGGTTGATATCATGCACGCGTTCGGGAGTTGCACATTATAGACATATTAACTTCTCTACGGTATTCCGTACGTTCTCGTTCCATATTTCATCAAAATGCGTCGTACTTTTTAAGCGTGGCTTCATTACTCGTGCTTAGTTATCAAACTCATTTCTTTTTTTTTTTTCTTCTTTTTTTTGTAATTTGGTTATCGATACTCTAATTACTTACTGCAACTATACATATATATATATACATATATATATACATATGCACACACACACACACACACACACACACACATGTATGTATATATATATTTTGTGTGTGCATACGTGCGCGTGTAAAAACAAATAAATAAACAAATAGGTAAATAATTTTTAACCTTTGAGGCTAATGAAATTAAATATTTTGTATAAATACCTTGTTTTAGTTTGGAACGCAATACGTTAGTGAAATGCGATTTTCGAATTTTGAAGAAAGATCGATTTATGTAAATGGGACAGCGTTAAAATTTATTATTTTCACTCGATTACGTTCATCGCAAAAATAATATTTTAACAATGCAATGAATTGATAAAATTTTTCAAATCTCTTCTTTTTCTTAGCCATCATAATTTATCATAAAAGTGAAAAGAATTTTTACGCGCACGTTGATTTATTTTTAAAAATTGATTAGCCATTGGGCGTAAACACAATTAATTTTAATTATTCTTTTTTTTTTATTTTAATTTGCACGTTGCTGAACGACGAAGAGACGCGGTTCTTTTCTAATATTATATTACAAACGGAAAAATGAGCGAAATTACTGAGATTCGAGTCCATTATAATATGTAATGCTTGTTTTCATGCTATTTTTCCTCCTCCACCTACTCCTCCTCCCCCGCCCCTCGTCTAATTTCACAGTAATTCTTTTGCATATATATATTATAATTATTTCACAAAAGGTATAATTGAATTAATTTACTTCTCTAATAAATATAACATAAAGCATGGGCAACAATTAAATTTTCAAATTATAATCTTGTACTATCAGTGAACGAGGGAAGAGGAGTAAGAGTGAGAAAATATATTATACAACGAGTTTAATTAGAGTTAAGGAAAGGAAGAAAAAAAAAAACCAGTTTTTCACGGCACCGAGCGACTGTGTGATGATGAATATTGTAAATTATTAATAATTAACTGGACTTAACGAGAAATAGAAAAATGCGCGTTTCATAATTAGCTTGAATTAGGGGTTCTTTACATACATGATAAATGCGAGTGTATTGTGTGCATATGTTATAATTATTTTTGTGTGTGCCTGTGTGTGTGTGTGCGCGCGCGCGCATGTGTATAAACGCACATAATTGCGTATTTATATAGATATTTATTAACTTTCGTTTTATTTTACTAACTCAACTTATATCAGATTTGTATTTTTAAGTGCGCCTCTCTAGAATATTTCAATATGAATGCAGTAAAAAATTTCAGCCGATCGTTAAATTAAAAAAGTACATAAAGTAAGTAAGCAAGGAACGTGATATTTCTAATAATGAAAAAAAAAAACTAAAACTTAGTCTCCGCAACTCACTTAGAATCAAAAATAAACTACTCGAATCGGATGAAGGGCGATAGCGATCTTCGCATCTGAAATTAAATTATAGAGACTTTAATGCCATCGTGCGGTCCATTGAAACGTAAAGCATGTTCGCTCTAATTCCATTGTTGTTATAAATAAATCTGGAATTACACGTTAGCTCGGAAAATTGGTGCCCAACTGCCTTTCAAATTAAATTAATAACAATGGTATTATTAGGCATGAAATTAGTTTGAAAACTTTCAACCGCGAGTGGCATATTTAGGATGACATTAACGAATATAATCGAACTTTTTTCCATCGGCAGGCTTGTTTGTTCTCTAGTCGGCGGCTTTTTTCGCGAATTTCAATTTATTTGGCTCGCGCGCTCGTGTGCGAGAATAGGCCAATTCACGTGCGCTACTCTAATAGAAAGGATTAAGCAAGGAGCAACGCAGAGGTGAATTAGCTAAAAATTATACGTACTTTTTCCTTCGTGTTTTTTTTCTTCAAAATAAGCTCGCTTATTATTCTTAGGATATATGTGTCGAATTGAAAAAATAAGTGAAACTTAATGGCTTTTTTAATAAGGGGGGGGGGGAACAAAAAAAAATAAATAAACAAAAAAAGAAAAAGTTCAACAAAGAGAACGTTACCAAAGCCTAAGGAATCTTTTTGTACATACGTGTTTAACATAACGTTATGGAGTTATTGCATAAAAATTTTTTTGAATCGTAAATACGAAATTACGGAAGTCGGCTCGTTAAGTTGATACTTTTTTCTTCCTACATTAGTCCCTCTCGCCCCCTCTCCGCTTAACATTATGCATATTCATTTATTGGCGCTGTTGCTCCCCTTTTTTAAAAGCAAAAAAGCCGCGCGGAGTTTTCGCAAAGGAGCGCACAGGTTGGCCATTGTTTCCGAAGGCTAGGCCAAAAGGCTTAAAATTTTTCATTGTAAAATCGGCAGGAGTGTATATATCTATGTTTGCCTTTGCCGCGGGCCCCGTAAGGATTGCATTCGTTTCGATTCAGCGGGGGAAAATTGCAGCAGCAGCAGCGCGCGCGCGCGATACCCAAGTGCCAAAGTGTTGCCGCTGTTGGCTCTATTCCCTGGTAAAAAGTTGATATTTACCAATTATTTCAGTCGACACCTCTTTGTTTTGCAATCCATTATTATTCATCCTCAATTGTAATCTCAATTGGATATAATCCCTGACGTTGCTTGTGAAACTGACTCTTAGGAGGAATTCGACAAAGAGTGGAAGAATAAAGAAGAATAAAGAAGAAGAAGAAGAAGAAGAAGACGATGACGAGGATGACGAGCATCAATTAATACCGATTTAAAATGTATTCGAAGAGAGTGAAATTCGACGTGGCGCGCTGCGCAATTATCCAGCAATGGAAAATGCGCGGGTCAGAAGCGAAACATGCGTTAACAATGCGCTAAGCAAGGAACCATAACGTTTAACATTTATTTATAACCGAGGGGTAATAGCAATGGCAGAGTTGGAAACAATCGATCGGCCTTGAGCCGAGGATCGGCCAAAGGCTTGGCGCGACGCACGCGGACTCATCGCGACCAGAGGTAGCCCGGAAAGCTCGAGCGCGGCTCCTCCTCGGCCCCTCCCCCCGAAAGCGGCCGTACCCGGGCTCGTAGGAGGCGTCCTCGTCCACTCCGGGTCCACCGATGCCGCCCGGAGCCGCTCGCTTGGCTCCTGTCGGCAGCGGCGTTCCTGGGGGGGCCCAGTGGGCTCCTCTCATCCTCGGCTCGGGTACGGCGTACCCTCGGGACCGCCGAGGCCCCGCGCTCGAGCCCTTGCCGAGAGGACTCGGGACCTGGCTCGGAGCCTGGAAGCACTCGGCCCTGCGATCGGCCAATCCGCTTGGCTTGGCTTTGGCCACGCGATGGAGAAAGCCAATCGCGCGAGCGGCGTCCGGCTCGCTGAGTTGACCTTAGCTTTTGGCACGGGGGGGGGGGACAACAACGACGACGACGACGAAAAAGCCAACGGAGGAGCCGAAGGAGCTGCTAAGGAAAATATGCTTAAGAAAAAAAAAAAAAAAAAAAAAAAAAAAAACAATAACAACGCGAACGGACTGGAGGCTCGTCGAAGGAGCTGCGCGCATGCAAAGCGATTGGCATTTGTTAAAATATTCTTTTGTAGCCAAGGGGATTCGACAGAAGCGGACTCGATGGCTTTTTAATGCCCGGTAAATCCTCCCCGCTCTTGTTTCGTTTGAGTTTCCTTCTCCCGCTGTAGGAGAAATCACATGGTCATGCTGCTAACGACGATAATTCTGTCAAGACTGTCTTCGACCTACGCTTGAAGAACGCCTTTTTTTTCTTCTTCTTTCTTTCTGTCTTTCTCTCTTTCTTTTTTTTTTTTTCACCTATCGCAAGGCCAGACACTTTAAGGTGTGAATCCGCTTTTTCTCTTTCAAGAAAAATCGAGATCGATTGTTGCAGTTTACATTAAACGCATTCATACGCGTATAAGTTCTAATGCGCGCGAATATCAAATGTTCCCTCGTATCCAATGCGATGAAGGATATTTTTCTCAATTTGGAGAAAAACTGCACTTTCTCCTTTTTAGAGAAGAAGTTACACCAAATGCGTATTGCTCAACAACCATTCATATTTCCTTTAGGAATAAAAAAAAAAAAAACACTCTCGCGGCTAATAACCGCCGAATGGAAAAGAAGCTTTGGGTAGATTTCAATTCGATGCATGATTCTAGGTAGAAAAATTTAATGAATTCCTCGCAAAAAAATATAAAAGTATAATGATTATTACTTATGCCGATGCTACACGCTTACGTAAGCCTAGCCACACTTTAAAGATATTTTATTCCCATTCAATTTCGACGTGTGGCTCTAAATTGCAATGGCGCATCTCCGACGCAAGGAAAGGAGATAATTGACAAAAAATTAATAATTTAAATACTTCGCGGAATTTCCATTACACTACATTTCACCGTTTCAAATAATCTTGCGTTCGCGTGTCGATAGTAGGAAAGTAGTTTTTTTTGTTGTTGTTGTTGTTGTTGTTGTAATTTTTATTTTCACTCTTGCTCTATAGTATAAGGATGTAACTTAATACGACGACGCAGTGTGCAGTAATTTTATATAACATTTGCAATAAGGCGCTTAAAAATAATATCGCATAGATACGGAAAATTCACGAGCCGAATGCTGATAAAATCCATTTAATAATATGGCTATCTCTTAATTAGTTTGCAAAAAGGCGTAACGATAAGTCGTCTTGTTCGATATCGAGACTGGCGTAGCCTTTAAGCCATGATAAATAATAATATTATTTACAAGAACTTTTCCCCTTGTTGCGGCGGGTGCATTTTTCTTTTCTTTCTTTTTTTTTTAATTCGCGATCTGAAGTAGCTTAAACAACGAGAAATTCTAGTGTAATAATAAGTGAATTCATGTCAGAGAATTCGATATACTATGTAAATATAAATATATCGAGCTGAAAGTTGTAAAAGTAGCACGATAACGAAAGTGTAATGAAAACTACGAGAAATTGTATCGTGCTTAAAGAAATGTATTAGTATTTACATTTAAAAGGCAGACCCACTGAAAAACTATCCTTAATGATTTTCATTATTGCATTATACGTTTGTTATCTTATAAACTATTTTTTTATTTTTTTTATTTTTTTTATTTTTTGTTTTTTTTTTACCACAATTAAGAAATGAGCAATTTACTTCTACGATTGATAACAAAACTCGCAATATCGTATTTGTTGTTTAAAGGAAGGTATATTTATATATATATATATTTATTTATTATATATGTATTTAGAAGTGTTCTTTTTCGACTAATTTTTAATATTAAAATAGTCTACGGTAAATAATCTGTAAGAAAATACTTGTAATGATTCTTGGATATTGAAAAAAGATTAATAAACCTTGCATCTTTTTTAATTAGAAGACTGACATTCAAATGATAAAATTAACATTAGGAAAATGCTTGTACGTAATGTGTAATTAAGTCAAAAGCAGTAGCGTTACTATAGAATTTTTGTTTGTATTCTTAAGTAAATGTGTTGTCATTTTTTTCTCTCCGTTTACTAATTACATTTGTCTTAAATAGGAAACGATATTGCTTTCGTAATATTTATATATATATATATATAAAAGTACAAGAGAGAAAGAGAGAGATGGAGAGAGAGAGAGAGAGAGAGAAAAAGAAAATTACAATCGTATAATATACTGCTCCTGATGAAATGATGTGTATTTAATGTCAAGATAGCTGTAAAAATAATCTCTCTTGTCACGGTGAAAAGCAACATCTCAAAAATAACATTTCTTCATTTCTCCTGGAGGTGACATTTTTTTCCAAATTTATAAACTTTTGTAAATAATTGTTAATAAAATTTGCTAGAATACGCGTTACTCTATTCGACTTTTGCCAAACCATTGGCTTTTATTACTGGATATGAAACGTTAAATGGCTTATATAAATAATTACGATGCAATTATGGACAAGTACCATTTATTTATACCAATAAAATTGTTGCATATAAACGCAGCTGACAAACTTCGATAGGAGAAAAAAAACTTAATAATGTCGTAATTGCGATCTCTTAAAGCAATACGACGGAAGTATTTTAATGCTCGCCTTAAAAAGTATGATTCATTAAAGTAAACTTTAATTAATAAATAATTGACAATATATATATATATATATATATATATATATATATATATATATATATATATATATATATATATAAACGCTGCAGACGTATGGTTTATCAGTTCATTCGAGAAAGTGGATAGTATACTTTCGTAACCTAAAATTTTTATATAAAATCCCTCTTATTTAATTGTGAAAAAATGATGAAATTCTTTAGAAATAGTTCAGGACGTTTGTGCTTTCTTGCGAGCGTATATTTCTTAAATATTTATATATATATAAATATATATTCGTAGACAACGTAGAACGAAGGAGTAGGTATTAAAAAAGAGAAAAAAAATTACTTTAACAGTACGACGATGTTGAAACGCTGTTGTCGGAGGTGTAAATAATAGCTTGTCAAAGCTACAGATCGCATTTATTATTCCTAAACTGAGCGTTTTGCCGATGCAACGAGCGAGGAGGAATAGGGGAGGAAGGCGAGCGACCGAACGCAAAGAGCACCAGAGAAGAAGAAGAGGATGATGATGATGATGATGAAGAAGATGAAGAATAAGAAGAAGAAGAAGAAGAAGAAGAAAGAGGAAGAAGAGAAGGAAGAAAAAGATGATGACAATGGGGAGGAGTAGGAGGAGGAGGAGGAGGAGGATGGAAGAAAACAAGGAAAAGTACGAGACGGTTTATCCGGGCAGGCGAAACCGTGAATTCCGAATGGAAGTCTTGGTTGTAAGATATTGGCCGCGGCTCGGGGCCGAACCTCGCCGAGGCAGCGGCGTTGGTTACAGAACGCGAAGTGCAATTAGAGGAGTGAAGAAATCAAGCGGCATATATCGATAAAGGACTGGGGGGCGAGCCTTTTACAGCGAGCGATACGCGCGAGCTGGAGCGGGCCCAGCGAGCCGAGGCTCGGGGGACTTACCTCGAGTGCGAAAACGGAGAAGGAAAAAAAAAAAAAACAAGAAACGAAGTATCCTGGCGCTGCCGCCCGATTATCCTCGGAGTCGATCCTTTGTTCCAGGCCTCGGCGAGTGGCTCGCCCGGGCGACGGCGGGGGGCCGCGCGCTCACCGGAGTCGGGCAGTCCCTCCTCTCCGGAGCCGCGGCTGAGTCAGCGGGCCCGGACGGAGTCGGCGGCTAGGGCCCACGAGGAGGAGGAGGAGTCTCCCGTCGGCGGCCCTGTTCCGGCCGCTGCTCCGAGGCTCCGAGCGCCGAGGATCCCTCGAGGACCGCGACGACGAGGCTACGGAGCCTCCAGGGTCTGGACTGGCGCTGCTCGGGCTGGGGGCGGCGGGGGCCCCGGTCGCACTTGGTATTTCGTAACCGCGCACGGCTCCGAGGTTAACTGATCGTCGGGACGTCGTTGGGTGGGTCGGTAGGTAGGTGGTCAGGTAGACGGGTAGTCGGGCCAGGAAGGAAGGACGAAGCAACGGTTCCGCGCGCACTTGCTCCAATTGGAAGCGATGCGCCTCGCCTCCGGCGAGGATCAATCCGCGCGATGCATCCGCGAGCAGCGGAGCCTGGAACGGAGTGCCTGAAAAGCGAGTGAACGAACGCTCCTCGAGCTCGTGCGAGCGAGAGAGCGGCAGAGCGGGAGAGCGAGAGAGCGGGACCGAGAGAGAGAGAGAGAGAGAGAGCGAGCGAGCGAGAGAGAGAGAGAGAGAGAGAGAGAGAGAGAGCAGCCCGAGCGTTAAAGTAGGACGTAATAATCGCTGCCGATTTCAACAGCCTACTGCTACACAAATTCTTTGGGACACTTCCAAAAGTGCCAGCGGTGAGCGGTGAATTGAGAACCTCGATCGCTCCAGAGTCGTCGAAGAGAGAGTGAGTAAAAAAGACTGGCGGCGAGAGAGAGAGAGAGAGAGAGAGAGAGCGAGAGAGAAAGAGCGGGCGAGGGCGGGGGAGAGAGGGAGAAAGGGGCAGCGAGGCAGCAAAGGCAGCGAGGTGGAGAGCCAGCGAGAGAGAGGGAGAGAGAGAGAGGGAGAGGGAGAATCGGAGAATGCCGACAGCGTCGGTGCAGATCCTTGTGGCCGCCGCTAGTCCTCTTTCACTCTCTCGGGGCGCACACGCACGCACGCGCGCACCGACGGGCGCCCGACCGCGACCCGCTCGCGTACCCACACGCTTTTCCCCGGGACAGTCATTCACCGAGGTACTGAATTTCTATATAAAGAATGTACACATACACTTGCCGCAGGGTCATGTAGTAGCCTAGTTGGAAAAGATTGGTCGGGAGAGAGACGCCGATAGAGCGGGCCCCCGGTTCGCTGGTGGCGACGGCGGTCGCGCCGCCGCTCGACGCGCAGAGGGCCCCGCGGCTCTCTCGGGCCCCCGCGACGGGGCCAGGCCGGGCCCGGGGTGGGAGCCGAGCCAGTTGAGCGAGAGGGGGCGGGGGAGGGAGAGGAGCTCCACGGGATCGCGCATGCGTCCTGCCGATTTCTCACACTTTCTCTCTCTCCCTCTAATTCTTTTGTTGATTATGTGAGCTGCTCGTAACTTTTTTGTCGCCGCCTCCCTCCTCCTCCTCGGCGACGACCTATCCCGCCCACCCGCTCCGCTCCTCTGCCTCCTCCCGTCCTCCGACGCCACCTCCACCGGCTGGCATGAGAAATTCGGATTTGCGCGCATGCAGAATAAATGCCCGCCTTGGCTTTATCGGCCATTGGCAATTTTTCATCGATAAGCGCTTTGCCGGGTCTCGGCACTTGCGTCGAGAGGAGTCGAAAGTGCCCGTCCGGGCCGGACTCCTCGGTCGGCCCCCGAGCGGGGCCCAGGCGCCGGAGACCCTTGGCGCCAACCTCTGGGTCCCTCCTGCGCCAAAGCTCAGGACGCCCCCGACGACCCGAGCCTGCCCCGCTTTTGCGAAATATACCCCCGCACGCACGCACGCACGCGTGCGCGTATACATATACATACACGCGTATGTATGTATACATATGTGTATATATATATATGTATCCCTTAATAAGATCCGGCACTCGGTGCATTCGTCCTCCGCGGCTTCTCGCAAGTGCATGCATAATTAATCGACCTCCCCCCCGCGCGCGCGCGCGGCTTTTGCGCCATTCGGCCCTCCCCCGCCGCGGGACGAACCTCTTCCATTTAAATATCCCCATCGGTCTCGGCTCGTCGACCGGAATCGCGGCGAGATCCGCGTCCAAAGGCCAGTCGGTTAATGGGCCTGGAAAACGGGGCCGGAAAATTAGTACCCACCGAGAATTTCCAGCGATTTCTGCGGAGCCCGGAGTGAAATTGACGGATACGCTCGGCTATTGGCGTCGGGGTTCCCCCCCCCCCCCGGACCCCGACCTGTCCACGAGCGTGCGTCTCCTGGATCGAAGGAAAAGGCAATTTGCTTCAACGCCGATGATAACGCAGCGTCGGATCCATCGAGGACCAGCAATGGATCCTAAGGGAAAAATCGTAAAAAATCCACTGCCAATGGAGTCGGAGCGTATGGGCAAAAGCGTTCGCGACAATGCTCGCGAAATAGCGCCCCTCGAAATGTGCCATTTGCGGGGGAAAAAAAATGAGAAAGTCCCTTAAAGCGAAAACAAGCTAAAGGAATAAGAAAGGAAAAGGGGAAAGATAAAGGAAAGGAAAATTGAGAGAAGAGGATAGGGGGGAAAAGTAAATAATTAAGGAGGAGCGTAGTAGGCTCGTGAACGGAAGGAGAAAATAGGGGGGCCTTGTGTGTGCGCGTGTGTGTGTGTGTGTATGCGCCGCGGGGCTGCGGGGGGGGGCAAAGAGGTCCGCGACTCGTAGCTGTGGCTGGAAAACAAGAGAAGGAAAGGTACGAGCGAGGCCTGGACACTGAAACTGCCTTGTCTATTCTAGATCAGGCATTCTACATTGACCTCTTTTCTCTTTCATTAATTTCCCTAACCCAATAACGAAGCGGCGTGCGAGGCTTTTTTCTCCTTTTCTCCTCTCTCCCTCTCTCTCTCTCTCTCTCTCTTTCACTTTCCCCCTCGCGGATTCGAGCGATGCCCATTCGCTAGCAAAACATTCAATTAGCGATGATTCGATACTGAGTTTTTTTCGGTTCTTTCTTTCTTTCTTTCTTTTTTTTTTTTTTTCCATGCTCCCAATAGACCGAGGCAGACTAGACGGAGGCTAAAAGTTCACTCGCTCATAGCGAACGCGTGAGATATTAAGTTAACTCTCGGTCGCGGCTGCTGTCCAAGAATTATCTTGAAATCTTCCCATTTTTGAAATACGTGATTTTGATTTACCGCCCTTGAGTTTGATGGTTCTCTCTCTCTCTCTCTCTCTGCAGCCTAGTAAAATATTAAAATATTTCCCTAACTCGGCTGCAATGAAATCAATAGTATCGGAGCTATTGGACTTATATTTTCTTTACTTTATAAATAAAAGTATCCAGTCTACGGGCAACTTTAGTCGATTCCTCCTTTACTTTAAACGCAGAGGTTACTTTTATTATTTGCCTTCGGGCTGTGAAAAAATTTACAACCGATTAATCGCTAATAAAATAGAAACTAAATGTTATTCACATACGACAATATAAAACGTACGCGTGCGATAAAATGTTTTACAACTTCCAGCGTAAAAAATAACATATGTATTAAAAACTAACGATTGTTTGTTCTCTAAGCGCTTAAAAAAATGTTTTTTTTTTTTTTCAACTGCAGCCTTTTGCTTCTATCCCATGCACATCCGAAGATTAAATTGCAGCTTGTAACACGAGAGAAACAATAAAATTCCGTACGATTTTAACGCTTTGCTTATCGATCAATTTTTTTGTTTGTCCCCCAATTATCGGCAATATCTCCCATTAACATATTATCCTTATAAATTTGAGGGGCAAACTTTTCCAATCTCGCGCGGTGCCTTGCACAACTTCCATATCTAATTTTCAAGATATTCCTTATCCAACTCTTCGTACGATCTATTTATACACTCGTTTCTTCTTTATCATTTTAATTTTCTCCTTGGCACTTCAGGGTTTTCCCCTCCTTTGTCCCTTCCAGAGCGGCCATTAAATAAATTCCCCTCGTTCTTTATTTTAATTATCGCATCGTCATTTTTCCACCCACCCCCCCACCCCCCAGCCGTAATTTTATTATCGAGTCCTCCGCGCCTCCCCGCCGCTTGCTCTCTTTGCATTATTAACCGACACTTCAATTTTCGTTATAAATTCGATCGCCGCGCCTATCTCTCGCCGCGCATTATTCCCCATTCGTACATTTTTCCGCGCTGGGCCTATCAATGCCGGCCCGGCTTATCTCTCGGCTCCGATCGGCAAAGCCAAGCGGCCGAGTTGGATCCACCGCGAACAAAGGCAAATATACTCCCTTTATCGGGGGCAAGGCGATTTGCGATAAATCATAACGCGAATCCAGGGATCCATTGAAAGGAGCCAACGCCAGTGATAAAATGTCCCGGCCGACCTGTGCCGATGCGATAATTGATAATCGGGGGATGTATGATAATCCCCCGGGGGGAGGGGGGCCCGGCCTCCACTGGCTTAGCCGGTCAACGGGAGAGCCGCGCCTCCTCCGACGCCGACGCTCGATTCGCAAAGGGCTTTTGTCGGGAGGGAAAAAACGACGCTACGCGAGGTCCAATTAAACGGAGCGCGGCAAAACCCCCCGGGGGGGGGGGCCCGGCCGGAGGAAAAATTGGCGCGAGCTTGCGGCGGGGCTATCGGAGGACCCTTGGCCCACCGATTGTCGGCTCCGGGTGTGGGAAGGACTTTGTTTCCTCCCCTCACCCCCAGTCGGGGTAAAAAGGACGTCGCTCGACCGGCAGCACGAATATCGAAGGGAGCTCGGCGCGAATGGTTGGTCAATCGGGAGCTATCGATTTCACAAGCCAAAGGGATAACTCGACGTCGTAATTAGAATTGCAAATGGATAGCGCCTTACCTCGAGACAGTAGGTGTCGAATAATAGCATTCCAATCGAAGACTCGCCGCGATAAAATGTACGAGGATAATAATTTAAGCCTCGACATTGGCTCGGAGCGGCCCCTTGAATATCCGCGAGCTCGCGGGGTGACCAGTTTTCCATTGGATCGTTCTTTGCTCACCTCCCAACCCCCCCGCTCCACACCCCAAAGAGCATCGGTCTTCATTTTTTTTTTTTTGTTTTTTTTTTTTTTTTTTTATTCTTCGATAACGGATCAATATTTCCCTCGGCCCTTTGAATCGCGCCCTCGAAATCGCTGAAAATCCCAGAAGCTTCCTTTCCCTTCCCTCAACACTCCAATCGTGGCGTACGCTTAACGACGGATGTAACAGGGCTCGCTCCGATACTTACCGATGGGCAATGAGTACCGGGAGGTGCTCGGCAAAGCGAAATCAAACAAAAAGCTTGGATCGCTACCGCAAAAGGCGTACGACGATTGCGGTATCGGGACCTCGGGGTCCCTTGACCTTACCTTGATAATTACGTCCAACGCCAAAGTCGATCTAAGCTACGGGGCCGACGAAGTTATAGGATGAGCGGCCTTAGT
The DNA here is from genome assembly GCA_018907135.1 of Kradibia gibbosae. Classification (NCBI taxonomy): domain Eukaryota; kingdom Metazoa; phylum Arthropoda; class Insecta; order Hymenoptera; family Agaonidae; genus Kradibia; species Kradibia gibbosae. The sequence continues at coordinate 1,282,009 of JACCHX010000001.1, read as the reverse complement.
TATCCGGGCCCCGCCTAAGATTCGTAAGACCGATCGGGCCCGTCGACAGGGTCCGCGGCATTGAAATCTTCCATCGGGAGAGCGATAAGTGCTCATCGGGGACGATACGCCCGGGAAAGGAGTGTCGGAGAGAGAGAGAGAGAGAGAGAGCCACCGGGGACTCCAAACTGGCAGGGCCGACGAGCCAAGGCCACCCGGGCCCGCGGCTTCGTCCGTGGCCAAAAAAAAAAAAAAAAAAAACGGGAGAGGAAAGAAGGATAGCGTATCCGCGGGGGCCCGGGCACTCGCGATTCGTCCCGTCGACTCGTCGCGGAGCCTTAGAGAGCCAGGTGGATTTTGAAAGCGCGCTCCCGTCGCTGGAAAAAGCGCGAGCAATGGAAAAGAGCACGCTTTCTAGATATCGAAAAATTTCGTTTCGTCATTATCCTCGCGGTGGGCGCTCGACAGCCTCGGGTCGGATCGGCTTACGACCGAGGAGCCCGACCTCGGAGTCGAGGCCCCCGGGGGCCGGAGCTCGAGCCAGAGGTAGACGTAGGAATAAGCAACGGCGGGCCCCGGTGATCCTTTGGAAGCACCTCCCGAAGCCGAGGAGCTCTGCCTCGAGGCTCGGGCGGGCCGCGAAAAGCCCCGGCGCGAATCCGCGTACGTGTAATGAGGAATTTCTCTTTATTCGCTCTCGGGACGACCTTTCACTTCGGCGCTCGCTGGGGCTGGGGCTGGGGGGGGGGAGAGACTTTGCTCAGCTTAGGCTAAGGTTATCCGCGCTCTCCCGCAACCGACCTGTGCATTTCGCGGGCTCCCCCACCCCCCGTCGCCCCTAGGCCTACAGCGAGCCGAGCTTTTCCCTCCGGCCCCGACCGGGCATATCCCTCGTGGGCCCCGGGACCCGGACCTACCGGGCTCGAGGGCGTCCCGGCCGGCAAAGCCAAGGTGCGCTTTTGCCCCGAGGTATCCTCGAGCCGCCTGGAGCGAGAGCTCCAAGACTCATTCGGCGGCCCCGTCGAGCCGGGCTGTGCCTGACCGTGGTTAAGAAAAAAAAGGGGGCGTCGGGTCGCGCCGCTTGCTCAAAGGCGCGACAGGGCGGGAGATTTAGCGTTATGCAAAGAGCCCCGAGAATTGACAAGGCTGTCGCTCGGACCGGCGCTGTGAAGGGGAGCAAACTTGTGGAGCCGACGTTGTGTAGCGGAGATTGGTCCGATTAATAAACGGTGTTCGGCTGAACGGCGGGTGTCATGCCACGGCCATAACGGAGTAAGCTGAGGCCGCACTAGGGCCACGCATATAATATATACGGCGCACGCCGTGCGTTGGTGGGGCTGCCTCTCTCGCCGAGGGAGGCGCAGGGGCTGGGAGGCCCAACTTTACTTTTTGGGCAATCAGTCGAACTTTGTGAAAAAAGCGGTCACTGAACGAAGCCACCAGCTACCACTAATCGGGAGCGAGCAGAGCCATACCCGTATCGCAACAGTCACGTGCGAGCCGCCGAAGCGAGTCGAGGCATCGGCCCCGGTGCAGCGATGAGTGCCGGGCGGGGCGGGGGGAGGAGCGAGATTTTCGGCGCGTTGCGCAACAAGGCGCCCGGCAAGGACGAGACGAGCGCCTCCTGTGCGTAAATATATGTGCGTGTGCGTGCGTGCGTGTATGTATTTCTCTCTCTCTCTCTCTCTTCTAAATATCGCCCGGTAGCGAGCAACGGCCTCCGGCTCCTTTCGAGAATGCACGGAGGGAGCCGAAAACTACAATGGCCGGCGGTGCTCGGCTCGTGTTTCTCTTCCGTTCCAATTGCCCCGGCTGCTCCAATAATCTTGATTAATAGGTGGCAAAAGTGGATGACTCGAGAGAGGCCCGACGCTCGTAGCCACTGATCGAAAGTGACGTTTGACAACGATAGGAGCCGATTTCTCGCCGACCGAGACGAATCCGCGGCACCCGTTCGCGCTGCTGACAGAGAGGAAGAGAGAGAGAGTAAGAGAGATATATATATATATATATATATATATAGAGAGAGAGAGAGAGAGAGAGAGAGATAGAGAGCATCAAAGGTTCGTTATCAGCTAGAGAGACTCGATCGGCAGGGAAACCCTGGGACTACCGAGCGGATGAGCTGCGCCGATACGAGGTTGCATAATGCCTCGCGCATCGTAATTGCAATTTACGTTTTTTCTCCCTCCATCCAGTCCTCCCCCCCTCCCCCGCCACCAATTCCAGGTTATCAAGAGAGCCGTAAAACTCGTGGAAGGGAAGAGCCATAAAAGTTTTTACGGCTCCGTGTGCCGAATGTAGCCGTAATGATGCCGATGCGACAATAAAGGATATATAAGCCTTTGACGAGTAAATATAAGCTCGGCAGCAATGACGCGTAAAGCCCGAGAGCGCAAGCGAAGCCGCTCGCGATGTCGGGGTGGCCGGTGCCCGACTCGAGGATAAACTGGCTTTTCGGCCACTGGGCAAAAGCCGAGCCTCGGTTCCCGTGGGAGCTTTCGGCGAATCGTTGAATCGCGATCGATCGAGTATCGGGACGCGAGCCGATCGGCGATCGTTCGATTGCCCTCGGGGCACTAGGATCGGCCGTAGGAGTAGGGGGGGGGGCGGCCCACGAGCTCCGGCTTGGGAGTCCGGGCCAGAGGGGGCAGGGGCCCGGGTATTTTAGGCCGAATCGGTCAGCGCTTTTCGCCCCGAGGTTATCATTACATTGGGCTGCGATTGGCACCCGGGACAGCGAGAGGATCCCGCGATCCGGTCCGGTCGCGGTGAATCCATCCAACGGCCATTCCTCCAGAACCGGAAAGAGATATCAAGAGCCAGAGCCTCCTCCTACGGCATTTGGGAGCCTCGAGTCTCACTCGGCGGAGTTTAATCTTAACCGCTCGCGATCCTCTCCGAGCCTCCTTCGCCGCTTAGAATTTTCCTCGACTTTACACCTCTGAAAGTCGGCTCGGGCATTTATTCCAGCCTCGTTCCGACTGGCTTCCGACAAAGTGATTTGATTTTCGTTCTCATTAGGACGACTCATTAGGCGTAAACCGAGTTAAAAAGCCCTTCCCCTACTCCTACCGGTTGTTAAAAAAAAAAAAAAAGCTACTCGCAAGTACAGCATTAAAGAACTGCTCCGCTCGTACGCTAACCAATTGGTCGGATCGATTGTACGACCGATCATTGATTCGAAATATCAATGCGCCAACATTGTCGAGGAATTTTTACCGCCTCGAAGATTAGCTCGAAATCGTTGCGCATCTCGCCCATTCCGCGTTAAAAGGAAAGAGCATTCGTTATTTCTCCGCTCGAGGCGGCAAATCATTGCGCGCGTTAACTATATATATGTGTATATATATCGAGAAGTCGCGGGGACGGAGTTGGGCAACGGGAAAATTTTCCAAATCCAAGAGGCCGAGGAAGGTGACTCCTCGGCACGGGCAGAGCCCGTCCACGGCAATGCAGGGGAGATTAAAAGTTCAATCGATTGAAATAATGGCAGTCCGCTGCACGGGGCAGGCCACGGCGCTGAAAATAATTACCTCCGTGGGACCGGATTATTCGCAAAACGTAAACGCGATTGTACAATCGGAGAGCCGGTGCTGCGGGATGGTCTGGATTTTTCGAAAGTCAAAAAGGGATCATCCGTGTATTCTTTTAAAAGCATTAGACGCGATTATAACGCGAATATTATTGCGTTATTGTTGCGCGCGGCTTTTTAAGGTCGGCGAGCCGAAAGGGAAAGAAATCCAGTAATCTTAGCAAAGTATGCAAGACCGTTCCTTCGCTCTTAAATTACTCGAAACGAATTCTTTTTTTCTCCTTTTCTTTTTTCTTTCCTTCTTTTTTCCTCTTCCGCGTATTCCTCGGGCGCGCACGCGCACGCGTACGTGTGCACGCGCACCTGCAGGCGCGCGCGTGTGTATTATATTACGTTTGGAATTCGTGAATATACCGTAACCCCGATAGGCATGTTAATTCGGATCTCGTGCGAAGGTGGGAGAGTATTGAAAAATTGAGGACGAGTCGAGGAAAAAGGCACACCTTTATTCTGCCTTCCCTTTTCGCGATTCAACGTTCTCTGAACTCAGGCGCGATACCCGTGCAATTCCTTGGCTCGGATAATACGCGCAGCGACGCCAGGCGTTATATTTCACGGGGCCGGGCGGGCGGGCGGGGGGGAATCCCTGCTCTTTTTTTCTCCGCCCCCCCCCAATCGCGCTCCCTCTCTCTCTCTATCTCTATCTCTCCTCTTTCGCGAGGCCTACTCTTCCGTGAAAATCCCGTAGCCACCGAACGGCTCGGCGGCATCGTTTAAAATCGGCCGGCTCTTAAATAGCGCGGCATCGCGAGGCTCTTAGCCGTAAGAAATTCAAATGATCGGCGCTGCAACGGAGCGCAGCTCGGCCTCAAAGGTCACGAGTGTAGCTCCTCGGTGGCCAGGCGAGGAGGATCCTGCCGATCGGGGAGCCAGCAGCCTTACGGCCGTCGATCGCCAGCCGAGCGGCGAGGAGAGGAGGACCGCAGCCGCCCATCGATGGCCCGCGATGATCCGGGGCGGCGGCGACGACGACGACGACGACGACGAATCCCCGGACAGGCCAAACTCTCGGCCTCCGTCGATCGGCAGTGGCCAAAGCGGAGGAGCCGAGGCACCCCCGAGGGGAATAACAATCTAGGAATATTGCCGGGGCTTCCCTCGGGGCCCCCGCCAGAGCCGCGGCGGCAGCTCCTCTCCCTATCCCATCGTGAAATCGGAATTTATAGCCGGGCTCGGTCGAGACCCCTGCGCGCTCGCAACCGACCGGACAATGGAATCGAGAAGCCGATATAATTTATCGCGCGACAAACGCTCGACTAGCCGGAGAGCTCGAGACTCTGCCTATGATCTATGCCCTCGGCGCAAAATCGTATTTCAGCATTATCCTCCGGCGCTCCTCTCCCTTCCCTTAATTGCCCGCCGGCCACCCCCCCCCACCCCTTTTATTAGCGGGCATTTCTCCCGGGGCACACGCATGCCGCCCGCCGCGTGTGGCCTCGCTTCCGGCCACCTACCGATGGATGGCCCCCATCGCGCGAATCCAGGCGATATTGAAAATTACCGAGATCCTAGGCGCGACTTGTTTATCTCGAGGGCTGGAGTTGTCCTCCTCCTCCTCCTCCGCGGTGCGGTGAGTTCGAAAATCCATATATTTTTTTCCCTCCAGCTTCGGCCCCTGCCTGCCGCCTTATTTCCCAAGCCCGAGCACTTGGCCGAGGTTCCCTTTTAAGGACCGATTGCAGGAATCTTCTCCTATCGATAAGGGCCACGTTATTCTCGGCCCTCTTATCGCCTCTACTCTCTCTCTCTCTCTCTCTCTCTCTCTCTAGAATAATAATAACAACAACAACAACAACAACAAGGATAACGCAGCTAGAAGCTCCGCGGCGATTTCATTAGCGAGGCCAGGCCTCGTTATACGATTCTCGCGGCAGAGTGTGGTACAACAGCCCAAGGATGATGGATGAAAAATCTTAATGCCTCGGATAGAGTCGCAACCGGTCGAGCGAGAGGCCATTCGACGTTGAATAATCGCCCTCCGCTCCTAGCCCGGCCTTAATGGATACTTTCGACGGGGGAGGACCTCCTCCGCTCGATGCTGCGTCAGCCGAGCGATTTTTTCGGCCCCCTTTTCTCCGGCTCGGTTCGCTAATTAAGCGGCTGCTGCTGCTGCTGCTGCGGCTGCGGCGGCTCGAATCGAAAGCGAATCAAGCGCCAATTTTGTCCCTCCCCCGGCGAAGCTCCTTCGGACTTTGACGAGGCAACGGCGAAAGCAACGCTGCGCGCCAATCTATGGGCAAACGTTGGAAATCCTTGTGCTACTGCTTTGGTTTCCGTCCCTGGCCCGGCGTTGGATAAATATTGTGCCCCTCCCCCCGCCCGACGCAATAACAAACGTGGCGGGAGGTTCGTAGCTCGACAAACCAAGAGAAACAAAAAAAAAAAGAAAAAAGAAAATTGACACTCGTCTCGTCTACGTATTACTCTAGGAAATTCATTTTATTTTTTATAAGTATACAAAAAATATTAAAATAGAAAATAAAATTTCATGAACTTCAATGATTATAAAATATACATACTTTGGTTTATACATTTCACTCTACATTTCTATTTCATTGATAATCCCCTCTCGGCAAAGGTATTCATTTCAATAATTTCCTTCGGAGCAGAGGCTGATCTCTTACAATGTATTTAGTCAATTATGAATCACTGATTACTCTTGAATATTCAAATGTACGTTAGCTTATGTATGCTCTGTCTTTTTTTCTTCTTTTTTTTTTTTTTTTTTTTTTTTTTTTTGGTTTTTTTGTAACTAAATGATTACGCAATAAGTTATCATAGCTCTCGAAATTCCACTTGACGATTTACGGGCAATTTCCGAACGATTCGTTAATTCGGCCACCTTTTTTCGAGCTCCACCGACAGTCGCGGCCGAACCTCCACCGTCCGATCATTTTCTAAGCAACGCATCCTATCAACATGGTACATCGAAGTCAAATTATTCGCCAAACTCAATTTAACAGAATTGACGAAGGCTCGGCGATCGATTACCGCAAGACTAATCAATAGCAGCGGCTATTGCGGCGTGGCTCGATTATCCATTCCACGAGCGCTAATGTCGGAGAGCTTCTTTTTTTGTTTAATTTCAAAAATATTGCAAACAGCCTAAATGCTCGGGTGCCGAGCTTTGTCAAAACCATCGTCGGCGATTAGCGTGGCCCAGTCGATAAATGAATAAGAGCGATGCCAAAGAATCAAAGGGAATAATCGAAAGCGTACAAAACTAATGGTACTTTGCAAACCTTTTCTTTATGGGTGTAAGCTTACATTGTACATACATATGCAAACACGCGCACACACGCACACACATATATAAAAATAATAAAAAACCGGGGGCGCATAATTAAGGTAAACGGCAAACTATTTAAGCGACGTATTACGAAAATGCATCGATTGACTAGCTTTTGATGAAATTATTCTTACCGAGGCGCTTATAACGTTCGTTGAAAATATAAATTTGATACGCCGAGGCTTCCCACGTGTACCCTTCCATTATTGCAATCATTATTTATTTATTTATCATTATATCCCATAACAATGTACTCGCGACGACTGAACGTCGTTTTGGCTGAATTTAAATTGTCGAAATTAATTAGGCAAGATCATTATGTCTCGTACAATGTCGATGGCTGCCGGAAATTCGTACGCGCCCGTCGTCATTTAATAATAATCAGTTTGCAGTTTGTAATTTGTGCCTCTATTTTCAAATGAAAGGCCTTGCAGATTAATGGACAAACGCACGAAATTAAGAAACGAGTAGCGATGCCGCTTCCTGAAAAAAAAACTCCCGTCGAATAAATTGTCGGAAGCCTTTCTGTATTCAATGAGAGAAACTTCATGTATATACGCATATATATATATATATATATGTATGCGTATATGTATAATTAATTGTCGCTCCAGTTCCAGGAGAAATTATGTAGATAAATGCAGTTGGTAAAAGTAATTAATTTGAAGATTCATGACATAGAATCGATCCCGAATTGCGTAATCGCGAGTGAATCAGCGCAGATCGATTGAATTATCTCTCGAGGAATCGCTCGAGAGGCAAAAAAGCTCCCTGACCGCTGCAGATTTTTAATGCGACGTTAAAAAAAAAAAAAAAAAATGCCTCGTTACGAATGACATTTAAAGGCCATTTTTCGATAGCCGATGATGTAAAACGAAAAAAGGGGAGAGCGGTTGATAGCATATTATTGGAGAGATAGAGAGATAGAGAGAAGATGAAAGAGAGAAGAAAAAGAGAGAGAGAAAAAAAAAGAAAAACAAAAAATACAAAACCAATACACATCAATATGGATTTATAATTTATCAATAACGTTTATAATGTATATACAAGCATTGTCCAGCATGATTAGAAGAGAGATCTGTTATTAAAACTGTTCCAAACATTTCTTTCGCATTCACCTTTATTAATTTTACAAAATTTCATTGTAGGGGCGGGGGGGGGCGGGCGGGGGAGAGAAAGCGTGGATTGGGTCGGGGCGGGGAGGGTTGTGGGTGGGGGAAATATTTTTCCATGGTAAAAATAGATAAAAAATAAGCTCCGCCGCTATCAACACAGCCAAAAAACATATAAATGTATAGATTATTCAATTGGACTTATTCCCTAGGTGTGAATACGAAACTGGTATCAATGGCATGTCCCTTAGTTTAGGAGAGAAAAAAAAAAAATTGACAAGCTGACTTTTTTCATTCCTCTCTTTGTAATTGACAGTCACTTACGAAACGCTCTTGTCTCGTTACAATGAAGCAGTTAAAAGACATCGATGGTCGTTCGTATACGTATAAAAGAACTATTGTGGATATATCGCTCGCGACGAAAGAAGCGAGGGCTAAAAAAAAACGTATCGTACGAAAAGCTCGTGGCACTATCAAGTCAACCGGGTATCGTCGTCACAGGTGCTAACGCTCGATAAAATGTTAATGTCAGATTCTTAAAAATTCAATATTGTAAAAAAACAAATACGATATTACATATACTTAAAGCAAAAAAAAAAAAAAGATTACAAAACGTTTTGGCGTTACTCGGGACTTCGTGGGGTGAAACAGCGATAGAGAAGAGAGAGAGAGAGAGAGAGAGAGAGAGAGAGAGAGAGAGAGAGAGAGAGAGAGAGAGAGAGAGAGAGTGAGAGATGGAAGAAAAAAAATAACACAGATGAAGATAAACAAATAAAACATAAGAAAGTAAAGGGATTATATCACGTGCGAGCTTCGGCGATAGTTAAACCGTATAATTAATTATTTGGATGTTGTTGTTGTTGGTTTTTTGGTTTGTTTATATGTATACATTAATAAACTTGTCGATAAGGCAAACACTAATCAGAGCCAAACATCAATGAATTTCTTTACTATGTTCTTAAACAATCAGTTGTTTTTTTTTATCACGCATTTTTCTCAAATAGTCTTATATATTAAATTCATCGCCTCGTACAAACGCTATCAATTTTTTTTTTTTTTTTTTTTTTTATTATTACAATCTTGTATATGTTACGCAAAAAACCTTATCGTACTACAAAGTACATGCGCTATAATCAATAACTCGTTATTATTTTCATCGGGTACGCATCGATGTGTACCTAGTTTACATTTCTCCCATTTCTACGAATTGTATTCATCCTCCATTCGCCGCCAGTCCAATTTTTCAATCCTCGCTTCATTTCATCTTTCTCCGTACTTTCTACAGTCTTCCAATTATTGCATTCACGCGCGCGTGAAACACGTTTACAAAATTTTTCAGCAACAGAGACGCATTTTCGTGATTACTTTTTCCCTTTCTCTTCGTCTATTTTTTTTTTTTTTTTTTTATCTTTTCTTTTTTCTTCTTCTTTCTTTCTTTCTTTTTTGCTTGCTTGCTTGCAACAACAAAGTAACAAAGGAAAATTTTTTACACCTCTTTACGTTTATTTCTCATCATATTTGTTTTATATGTTCTTTTTTACTTCGTTTAGAACGCGTGAAATTGTCAGTCTTTCAATATTTATATTTTAATTAAGAGTAATTAATTTTAGTCTTATAATTAGTAGGTTATTTTCAGTTCGAAAGGCGCTTTTGACTTTTTTAAAAATTTCTTTTGTTAACTAATTTTTTATCATTTTGCTATTTTTTTTCTTCTACTTCTTCTTCTTCTTCTTCTTCATAATTCTTCATTGAAGTGCTTTTGATAGAAATTAAAGAGAAAAATGTATGCGCTCGTATAATCTTAACTCACAGATTTCGATGTTTCCTTTAGTTTATTAAAATTTAGAATTGTTACTAATAAAAACACTCTACATCCACGACTTTCTAATCCGCGTACGAATGCATCTTAGAAAATCCCAAATATATATAAATATCTTTTTAATCGAAAAATTCAAAAAAAAAAAAAAAAAAAAAAAGAAAAAAAAAGAAAAACAAATAAATAAAAAAAATAATACTAATAAATATATAAAATTTAACGTTATAAAACTATATTGAACAGCTTTATAAGTATCTGATTTACAATTATTTATAACCTAAGAAGAGAGAGAAAAAAAAAGTCGCTTTCAAATTCATTTACAAAATTAATTCATTTAAATATCTCTTTACTTGCTCGCATTCTCGTAATTTTGGCAACAAACAAGAAATTATATGTACAATTTTAGATTTCATCTCGCCAATTTGTATATTATGCCGAGGCATGAAGAATGTGTTATTTTTCATAATGAGATCATAAGTAAAAGAATACATTCTAAAATTTTAAGGAAATATTTATGACAGGAAGAATGACCGATTAATAATCAATAATTAATAATTATATTTAATTAACTAATTAATTCTAATTAATCTCACATATAATTGCACTTAAATTGAATGTTTATTACTAAGCAAACGGCAAGTGGATAAATTTCAAATGAAATTAATACCGCTAATGCTTTTGCATTAGTTGTTCAGTAACAGACATATTGATAAATTGACAGTTATATTATCATATTGAAATATCAGTTTCGATCGAAATTAAGATGAAATTTAGAAACACATTTAATTTTTATACATACATATATATATATATAATTGACACGGACAGTCAATAATAAATTGCATCGACGTTGGATTACTTTCGAAAGAAATGCTTTACAATGAGCGATAAAACATAAATATTCCCTTAAATACTTTTTGAAACAAAACTAAAGTTACGAAATCTGCGCAGAAAATACAAAGCATACACGTTTAGTCCAATCGTTACAATATCCTCCTTTCGGAATCATTTAAATTTACATACATGTGTTTATCATAAATATACATATATGCATAATAATAATAATAATAATAATAATAATATTAATAATAATAAATATAAATCATCAGATATGAGACTCTAATGAAAAATATATGAATATGAGATTAGCGCACTATGCTCACTGTTGATTTTGGTGCTGCATTACTTCCTCGGTACACAGACGCGTTGGCGTTCACCGACCGTTAAAAAATCGCCCCTCTAGCTCAAGTCGACGATGGTGTTCAAAATTCACATAAATCTTCGGGAAAAAGATAATAATAAATAGACAGACAATTATCGATCATCCGCCGCCGTCCGATTTCCTCCCCCAAAGCGCGTACGATTTTTCGCTTTTCGTCGTTTCTCTTTTCTTTCCCCCCCCCGTTTCTGACCCCTTTTAAATCCTCCACTGCTCGCCGCTAATCGCAATTGCAATATTATTAAAGACCCTTAAAAAGGTCGTAGTCTTGGTTCAATGCTTGATTCTTCCCGGTTAACGATGCATCGCGTCAAAATCGACTAAATCCTTTTGCAATGCCGGCCAATCCACCCGAGGAGCTCCATTAGCGACGAAGCTCCTCGCGTCTTATTCCCATAACGCCTCTGCTCGCTCCGTTATGTATTAGCGATCGATCGAAGCGAGCCGCGGCCCGCACGACGATTGCGAAGGGATTCAACGCCGCATTTACACGACCGGCCGCGTCTTTTTCTGGATCGATCCTCCAACCCCCCCCCCCGGCCCGGCCCGCTGCCGAATTATTTACAAACTACCGGCCCTCCGCCGCCGCCGCCGCATTAAAAATTCGCTCCGAGCGAGAGAAACAAAAATGCGCCCGTCGAATGGCGCGATAACCCGCCGCGTTGAAAATAAAAAAGGAGAGCAGCACAAGCGGGCGCGCGAATTACCGTCTCCAAGAGCTAAGAGAACTCGAGCCCCGAAGGAGCCCGCGTAAGTCTCCAATCGCCAGCTAGTGCCGGTTACGTGGACCTCGAGTGAGCCCGGGGGGAGATTTCACGCCGGGTGGTTAAAAAAAATTTTCATCCAGCGCGTACACAAATACAATCGGCTAGATGCGTCGACTTCATTGCCGCGCCCGTGTGTGTGTATATGTATATATATGTATATATATATATATATAATATAATATAATATAATGCAGCGCGTATAAAATTTTCAAATTCAAATACCCACAGGATT